>CM053030.1:341777567-342377567 GCA_028564925.1 Lithobates sylvaticus | reverse complement strand
ATAATAGCATGCAATGTCAAGCTGCCGTTTCCAAAGCGAGCTAAGTCCTTTCTTGTATTAAGAGAGGTATGGACTCCAGAGAGAGAGATATCATTTTGCACCTGTACAAATCATTAGTACCTAGTGTGACGGAATGTCCCTACACTCCTCTTGAGTGCGTTCGTCATATATCACTTCCTCCCAGTCTGAATATGGATCTCAGATATTCCAACCGCTCCCAAGCACTAAAACGAGACAAGACTTGCTTAATGCTAGCATGGACTGTTTTATTAGAACCAAACTGACAAGTATTTATATACAGTAGAAGAGGAGACCCCCCCCCTCCTGCTCATATTACTATAACAATACACCTGTAACAAATTAACCACTTCAGCCCCGGACCAATTGTCAGCTTAAGGACCAGAGGTCTTTTTTCAATTTCGCACTGCACTACTTTAACTGGTAATTGTGCGGTCATGCAATTTTGTAACGAAACGAAATTTGCGTCCTTTTCTTCCCACAAATAGAGCTTTCTTTTGATGGTATTTGATTGCCTCTGTGATTTTTATTTTTTGCGATATAAACGGAAAAAGAGCGAAAATTTTGAAAAAAAAAGAGATTTTCTACTTTTTGTTATAAAAAAAAATCTAATAAACTCAATTTTAGTCAAACATTTGGGCCAAAATGTATTCAGCCACATGTCTTTAGTAAAAAAAATGCCAATAAGCGTATATTTATTGGTTTGCGCAAAAGTTATAGCGTCTACAAACTAGAGTACATTTTTCTGGAATTTACACCGCTTTTAATTTATGACTGCCTATTTCATTTCTTGAGGTGCTAAAATGGCAGAGAAGTACAAAACCCCCCAAATGACCCCATTTTGGAAAGTAGACACCCCAAGCTATTTGCTGAGAGGCATGTTGAGCCCATTGAATATTTTTTTTTTTAGTCCCAAGTGATTGAATAAAGACAAAAATAAAAAATAATTTTTTTTTTCTTCAAAAAAGTTGTCACTAAATGATATATTGCTCACACATGCCATAGTTATATGTGGAATTGCACCCCAAAATACATTTTGCTGCTTCTCCTGAGTATGGGGATACCACATGTGTGGGACTTTTTGGGAGCCTAGCCGCGTACGGGGCCCCAAAACCCAAGCACCGCCTTCAGGATTTCTAAGGGTGCAAATTTTTGATTTCACTCCTCACTACCTATCACAGTTTCGAAGGCCATAAAATGCCAAAATAGCACAAAACCCCCCCAAATGACCCCATTTTGGAAAGTAGACACCCCAAGCTATTTGTTGAGAGGCATGGTGAGTATTTTACAGCTCTCATTTGTTTTTGAAAATGAAGAAAGTAAAGAAAAAAAATTTTTTTTTTTCTTTTTTCAATTTTCAAAACTTTGTGACAAAAAGCGACATCTGCAAAATACTCACAATACCTCTCAGCAAATAGCTTGGGGTGTCTACTTTCCAAAATGGGGTCATTTTGGGGGGTTTTATGCCATCTGGGCATTCCATGGCCTCCGAAACTGTGATTGGCAGTGAGAAGTGAAATAAAAAAATTACTCCCTTAGAAAGCCTGAAGGCGGTGCTTGGTTTTTGGGGTTCCGTACGCAGCTAGGCTCCCAAAAAGTCCCACACATGTGGTATCCCCGTACTCAGGAGAAGCAACAGAATGTATTTTGGGGTGTATTTCCACATATGCCCATGACATGTTTGAGCAATATATCATTTAGTGACAACTTTTTGTAAAAAAAATATATATATTTTTTTTTTTTCATTATTCAATCTCTTGGGACAAAAAAAAAAAATATTTAATGGGCTCAACATTGCTCTCAGCAAATAGCTTGGGGTGTCTACTTTCCAAAATGGGGTCATTTGGGGGGGGTTTGAACTGTCCTGGCATTTTATGCACAACATTTAGAAGCCTATGTCACACGTCACCCACTCTTCTAACCACTTGAAGACAAAGCCCTTTCTGACACTTTTTGTTTACATGAAAACATATTTTTTTTTTTTGCAAGAAAATTACGTTGAACCCCCAAACACTATATATATTGTTAAAGCAAAGGCCCTACAGATTAAAATGGTGGGTGTTGCATTTTTTTTTTCCACACAGTATTTGCGCAGCGATTTTTCAAACGCATTTTTTGTGGAAAAAATACACTTTTTTTTATTTTAATGCACTAAAAACACACTATATTGCTCAAATTTTTGATGAAATAAAAAATATGATCTTAGGCCGAGTACATGGATACCAAACACGACATGCTTTAAAATTGCGCACAAAAACGCAGTGGCGACAAACTACATACATTTTTAAAAGCCTTTAAAAGCCTTTACATGATACCACATTAGATTCACGGAGGAGGTCTACTGCTAAAATTACTGCCCTCGATCTGACCTTCGCGGTGATACCTCACATGCATGCTGCAATTGCTGTTTACATATGACGCCAGACCAACGCTTGTGTACGCCTTTGCGCAAGAGAAGGGGGGGCAGGGGTGCTTTTTTTTTTTTTTTTTAGTTTTTTTTTTTTATTTATTTAGCTTTTTTATTCTATTTTTAAACTGTTCCTTCCATTTTTTTTCTTTGTTATGATTTTTATTGTTATCTCAGGGAATGTAAATATCCCCTATGATAGCAATAGGCAGTGACAGGTACTCTTTTTTTGAAAAATTGGGGTCTATTAGACCCTAGATCTTTCCTCTGCCCTCAAAGCATCTGACCACACAAGATTGGTGTGATAAAATGCTTTCCCAATTTCCCAATGGCGCGGTTTATATCCGGGAGGGGGGACATTCCCTCCTACTGCTTGTAAAAGCAGTCTAGAGGCTAATTACCCGCTAGAATTGCTTTTACATGAAAGCCGATCACTGGCTGAAAAGAATGATACCAAGATGATACCTAAACCTGCAGGCATCATTCTGGTATAACCATTCAAAGTCCAGCAACATACTGGACATATATTGTAATCTTTTTTTTTTTCATGCAGCCTCTTGCTGAACGAAAAAAAGAGATTGATTGGTGGGTATGCCCACCATTAGAATACCTCCCTTCATCCACCCACTTCTAATGATGGGCATACATGCACCATTTATATATGCCGATGCATGGGGGCATCCTCCGCAAAAGTTATGCCGTGTACACACGGTCGGAATTTCGACCGTATGTACGTGGCATTAGGAGCCAATCGCTCCTCCCCGCCCCCTGCTGCCCCCATGCTTCGGCATATATGCTCTTTTTTTTAACTGTGGTGGTGAAATCACCTCCTACAGCGTTGGAGTCGCGGCTTTATGTATCGTGGGAGCAAACGCTGTTGCTGTCAGATAAATAAATCCGCGCTGCAACTGAATGGCGCACCTGAAAACAAAAAAATGCTTAACACTAAAACACAGTAAACAAAATTACATACCTGAAAAGCAAGCATGATAAAACATGATAAAACATAATAAAACATTGCAGAATAGAATGGAGTAAAAAAAAGCAACAATAGAGAGAGAGAGAGAACAATAAAACGACAACTATTTTTGTTTTTTTTATTTTTTTGAGATTCACAGGTAAAAAAGCTCCTGACTGTTAGCGACTGAATCAAAACGCTACCACAAAAAAAATGTTAGCGATCGCAGGGATCAGGCCTGACTCTGCGAACACTGCAGTTATGTGTGCTAGTGTTTTGTAAGTGACAGTGATCGATCGATACTGCACTTGGGTGGGCTGGGCTGGGCGGAGGCGGAAAACGCAGGTGCTAGCAGGTATCTGGGCTGATCCCGCTAACAATGCGTTTTTTTGGAACCCTAAACTGCTGGGACGCTAGTATAGATCTGATCAGATCAGATATTGATCTGTTCAGATACTATACCACTAAGGGAGGTGTATGCTTTGCGCGTGGGTGTTTGCGGTACTGGCACTAACCTGGGGCGACGCAGACCTTATTTGACCCTAAAACCTAATTGATATCACCCGCCGGGCGATCAGGGGGTTAAACCGTTATTGGGTAATAAATGGCGGGTGCCCTGACAGTATAAAAAACAAGCTAACTAACCAGCGTCACCCGTAACAGTAATACAAAAAAAAACTGGTTTCCTAGCGACACTAATGCAGGGATCAGAAAAACGATCGCTTAGTGACACTGGCAAAAGGGGGTGAAAGGGTTAACTAGGGGCAATCAGGGGGTTAAACCTTTATTAGGTAATATATGGGGGTACCTGACGCTATATAAAAACCTGACGGGGAACCTAAATAACGAAATAACTAACTGGCTAACCAGCGTCACCAGTGACATTTTATACGGTGATCACTGGTGAAAGGGTTAACTCTAGGGGCAATCAGGGGGTTAAAACCTTTATTTAGGTTGTAATATGGGGGTACCTGACCTATAACCTATTTATGAACCTATATAAACATGGCGGTTAACCTAAAAAAAAACTGGTTACCTAGCGACACTAATGCAGCGATCAGAAAAACGATCGCTTAGTGACACTGGCAAAAGGGGGTGAAAGGGTTAACTAGGGGCAATCAGGGGGTTAAACCTTTATTAGGTAATATATGGGGGTACCTGACGCTATATAAAAACCTGACGGGGAACCTAAATAACGAAATAACTACCTGGCTAACCAGCGTCACCAGTGACAGTTATACGGTGATTACTGGTGAAAGGGTTAACTCTAGGGGCAATCAGGGGGTTAAAACCTTTATTTAGGTTGTAATATGGGGGTACCTGACCTATAAAACTATTTATGAACCTATATAAAACATGGCGGTTAAAAATAAAAAAAAAATGGTTACCTAGCGACACAATGCAGCGATCAGAAAAACGATCGCTTAGTGACACTGGCAAAAGGGGGTGAAGGGGTTAACTAGGGGCAATCAGGGGGTTAAACCTTTATTAGGGGGGGGGTAGGGGGCTACCTAGGACCTAAAACTAACTGCCCTGACAGTTATTACAGTCACACTGACACTAAATGCAGTGATCAGTAAATAAATGATCACTGCAATTAGTGACACTGTGACTGGGGGGGGAGGGGGTGATCTGGGGGGTGATCAGGGGGTGACAGGGGGGTGTTTTGTGTGCCTAACTGTACTGGTGTCAGTGTAGTGTTGTGCACTAACCTTAACATGTTCGCCGCTCGGCGTCTCCGGTCACATAGACCGGCGCACCGAGCGTGACATCACTTCCGCCTTCCTGTCTATACAATAGACAGGAAGGGGAAGCTTTTCATTCGCCAGTAGCGATCGCGAGGGGGTGGCCAGAAACCACTGGCCGTCCCCTCGTCCCGGATCGCTCCTGAAGCGATGCCGACCGTCCCCGCCGGCGGAGGGGGGTCCGATCGGACCCCCCAACCGCCTAAAGAATGGCACGTACAGGTACGTGGTTCTGCCTGTACGTCGGCAAGTGGTTAACATGAGCTAATTAACTAATCCCTTTAAGCAGCCAATGTGACTCTGTGCCCATCAGGATTTCACTACAGGTCAGACTTGTTTTTACCGAGCTTCACACAGTTGATTATAAATTATCATAATAACAACCACAAGACAGCAGGAGCTCCATTAGGAGTCAGCCTGTCTCCTACATTGTACAGAGGACAATGTGATCAGCTCTCTCAATGTCATGGATATACAGATTCCAGAACTGCAGCAAGGCTGAGGCGCATCCCGGCCAGCAGGCGCCCAGTGGCTTTGGCGCCAGTGGGCCTTTAAAAAGGGCTCCCACCGTTCAGCTCTTGCTGGTTGATCTGTAGTTTTCCCTGGGACCCGCCCCTGTATCTGCATCTGATCTCACACCTGACCCGGCTTCCTGACCACGCTGCTCTCTCCTCTCCTGATCTCTGGCTGCCATTTGACCTGGCTTGTTTACCTGCATACCTGACCTTCCGTTGCTGACTAAGCCTGGACTCCGACCATCCCTTGTCTGCCAATTTCTGTCTGATCTGATCTGCTGTGTATGACCCGGCTTGTCTGACCTTGTTCCTGCCCGCTGTGTGCACCTGAATCCTGCTGACCTGCATCCTGCGCACCTGCATCCTGCTGACCTGCATCCTGCGCACCTGCATCCTGCACACCTGCATCCTGCGCACCTGCATCCTGCTGACCTGCATCCTGCGCACCTGCATCCTGCTGACCAGCATCCTGCGCACCTGCATCCTGCTGACCTGCATCCTGCGCACCTGCATCCAGCCGACCTGCGTTCCTCAGCACTCCCCAGTGGTCATCATCTCCAGCTCCAGAGAACTCTGCAGGCACTCCTACCTCACTGTGCTCCTACGGTCACTGTCCCCAACTCCAGTGTCCCAGGAACCAGGGCTGTACGAGAGGTCTCCCTCTGCACGTCAGGCTCACCCACAAGGTACGTGTCAGTATCAACCAGCCATGCCTGAGCCTGCAAGAGGGACCTCCGTTACTGAGGAGGTCTGCCAACTCCTCTCAGCCCTCACTCACAAGGTAAAGTGTCTCCAGGACAGTTATGAACGCCTAACAGGACATATGCAGTACCAGGCAAACTTCCCTCTCAGTGGAAGGTCATCAGAAGCTACCTCCGCACTCCCAGCAATGATGTTGCCTCCCGAGCCAAGGGTCCCAATTCCGGAGAAATTCTCTGGGGGTTGAAACAAGTTCCGGACTTTCCGCAATGCATGCGAGTTATACTTCTCCCTACTACCCTTAACCTTTTCGCAGGAGACCACCAAAGTGGGGTTTGTTGCTTCACTTCTGGTAGGACAACCACAAGCTTGGGCCCACCATTTGCTGAAGGAACGCCATGCTTCTCTGGACTCCTTGTCATCCTTCTTCAGCGCTATGTCGCTCCTTTACGATGACCCCCAACGGACTACTACTGCCGAAGCTGCCCTTAGCACGATCAACCAAGGCCGCAGAGTGGTGAAGGACTACATAACTGACTTTAGGTGCTGGAGCGCAGACACCCTATGGAATCATGCAGCCTTACGGCACCAGTTCCGCTTAGGTCTATCAGAAGGGTTAAAGGATGAGTTGGCTCGGGTCGGTATACCAGATTCTCTGGAATCCTTGATCGCCCTAACCACACAGATAGACCGTCGTCTTCGGGAACGCAGGATGGAGAGGGTGAGCCAACAGCCCCGATCGAACTGGATGTTATCTCAAGTGGCCACCACCTCTCATCTTGCCTCCTCCAGACCGACTCCAGTTAATCCTGCACCAGACTCTCCTAAATCTGGGCAGGCCGGACCGACAAGACCCTCATTGTCTGCAGAGGAACGCCTGCGTCTGCAACTGCTCAACCTCTGCCTGTACTGCGGGGGTACCGGCCACTATGTGCATTCATGCCCTGCCAAGCACCGTAGATACTTATCCGTCTCTTCTCCTGGTCATCCAGTACCCTCCACCAATTCTACTTACCTGGCTCTTCCTATCACCTTTCTGTTTCCTGAAAGAACTGTGTCAGTTACCGCAATAATACTCTGGGGCATGCAGTTGTTTTATTGATTTGAACTTTGCAAACCAACAGCGCTTCCCGCTTCAGCACAGAGCTCAAGGACTTTCCATCTACCTGGCTGATGCATCCTGTATAAAATCTGGCCAAGTGACCCAGGAAACTCCTTCATTGACTGTAGTTACTGCTTCAAACCACAAGGAACTGCTGAAACTTGATGCCATTGCATCCCCTCTGTTTCCAGTCATCTTGGGCTTACCGTGGCTTCAGGCCCACAACCTGCAAATTAACTGGGGCTCCGGAGAGATCAAGTTTCAGTCCCTCTACTGTCAAAATCACTGCCTTCCTTCACCTCCCAGGGTATCTGGCCCCTTACTATGCTTGGAAGCTGACTTGGAATTACGCACAGTAGTCCCAGAACCATACCACAAGTTCGTAGACGTCTTTAGCAAGCAAGGGGCAGAGACCCTTCCTCCCCATTGCTCCTATGATTGCCCGATCGAGCTATTACTTGGAGCAGAGATCCCCTTTGGTCGGATTTTTCCCCTATCCGAGCGGGAGTTGGAGGTGTTAAAAGAGTATGTCGACGAAAATTTGGAGAGGGGGTTCATCCGGCCGTCCACCTCTCCAGCTGGGGCAGGAATCTTTTTTGTAGAGAAAAAGGACCACTCACTTCGTCCCTGTGTAGACTACCTGGAACTGAACAAGATCACGATTAAAAAACGGTATCCTCTACCCTTGGTGCCTGAGCTTTTCCAGAGATTAAGAACTACTGCTGTGTTCACCAAGCTAGATCTTCGAGGGGCCTACAATTTGGTCCGTATTCGCTCTGGGGACGAGTGGAAAACGGCCTTCCGTACCAGGTTTGGCCACTTCGAATACCTAGTGATGCCCTTTGGCCTGTGTAATGCCCCTGCTACCTTCCAGCACCTGATAAATGATATCCTCAGAGATTACCTCGATATCTTCGTAATAGCCTATTTAGACGACATCCTGATCTTTTCTACATCCCTGGATCAACACCGGAAACACGTCAAGATGGTACTCTGCCTTCTCCGTCAGCATGGGCTATACGCCAAACCAGAAAAATGTGAGTTTGAGCGGCAGAGTATCCAGTTTTTGGGCTTAGTGATATCCACGGAAGGGTTCAAGATGGACCCACAAAAGGTCACAGCAGTTCTGGACTGGCTTGCACCTTCTGACAAGAAGGGGGTGCAACGTTTTGTTGGCTTTGCCAATTTTTACAGAAGGTTTATTAAAGGATTTTCTGCAATCATTTTCCTGATTACCCAGCTAACCAAGCAGAATGTCCGATTCCATGGGAATTCCGAGGCACAAGCCGCCTTCTCTACCTTAAAGGGACTGTTTACCTCTGCCCCCATCCTAAGCCACCCGGATCCTTCTCTCCCCTATCTGCTTGAGGTCGACGCCTCAGAAACAGCTGTGGGGGCAGTTATCTCTCAGCGCCAAGGACTTAAGGATCTTATGCACCCCATAGCCTTCTTCTCCCGTAAACTCTCATCTGCCGAGAGGAATTACGACGTGGGTGACCGTGAACTTTTGGCCATTAAGGCCGCGCTCGAAGAATGGCGATACCTGCTGGAGGGAGCGGCTCATCCCATACTCATATATAGAGATCACAAAAATCTGCAATATTTACGAACGGCCAAACGTCTAAGACCACGCCAGGCTCGGTGGGCGCTATTCTTTTCCAGATTTGCTTTTCATATAACTTACAGGCCAGGATCAAAGAACATCAAGCCCGACGCTGTTTCGCGTATGTATGATGACCCCAAAGAAACCTCAGTTCCGGGCACTATTCTATCGGAGGGCAATTTCTTACTTCTTCAAACGGACCTGATGTCCGGTTTAAAACAAGCCTCTGTGGGGGTGCCCTGTCCACCCGGAGTGACTCTGATACCCAAGGACGGTCTGCTTTGGAAAGACAGTAACATTTTCGTGCCTGAGAGGTGTCAAACCAAAGTTCTGAACCTGTGTCACGACCACCCTCTGGCTGGACATTTTGGGGTCCACAAGACTCTCGAATTAACCCAGCGCATGTTCTGGTGGCCGAAGCTCAAGAAGGACTGTAAGGAATACGTCAAGTCTTGTGTTACCTGTACCCAAAATAAGTCTGCTAGAACCAAGTCATGGGGTCTTCTCAAACCACTACCAATTCCCGACAGGCCTTGGAGCGAGATTGCTATGGATTTTATAGTGGAGCTACCCCCTTCTGAAGGTCATACAGCCATTTTTGTAGTGGTCGACCGCCTGTCCAAGATGGCCCACTTTATACCCCTGAAGAACACACCTTCTGCTGTAGAGACCGCCCGGGTGTTTATCCGGGAGATTGTGAAGCTGCATGGGGTACCAACAAACATCGTATCGGACAGGGGGGTCCAGTTTACCTGTCGTTTCTGGAGGTCACTATGCCAGATCCTGAAAATCGAACTCTCCATGTCTTCTGCCTTCCACCCTCAGACCAATGGACAAACTGAGAGAACGAATCAGACTCTGGAACAGTACATCCGTTGTTTTACCTCGTTTGTCCAGGACGATTGGGTAGCGCTTTTGACCCTAGCAGAATTTGCCTTTAACGCCTGCCACTCCGTTACAGGACAGTCACCATTCTTTGCGAACTACGGCTTCCACCCTGTCTTCCTGCCTAACATTATTCCGGAATCTCCAGTCCCAGCAGTACAAACCACTGTCGAGTTTCTAGGTCGCAATAATAAGTTGTTGCAAGAAACCATGGCCAAAGCACAGGCAACTAACAAGAGACTGTATGATAGGAAGAGAAGAGGGGAATTATGTCTCCAACCAGGAGACCAGGTGTGGTTATCTACCACCAATCTCAAGATGGCTTGTCCTTCAAAAAAACTGGCACCCAAATTTATTGGCCCCTTCCCGATCAGGAGGAAATTGAATGAGGTTTCCTACGAACTTTCCTTGCCTGAATCGCTCAAAGTCCACCCAGTGTTCCACGCATCCCTGCTTAAACCCACGGTACCTGACCCCTTCCCAGACAGAGGATTGGGTCCACCTGAACCTATAATTGTTGACAGGGACGAGGAATATGAGGTGGAGGCTGTTGTAGACTGCAGACTGAGAGGTAACCAAATTCAATATTTAATCAAATGGAAGGGGTATGGGCCAGAAGAGAATTCATGGGAACCCAAGCAAAATGTGCATGCCCAAGAACTGATCCAAGCATTCTTCCACAGGCACCCCCAGAAAAGAGCTCTTTTGGGCACCCGGAGGTTGCCCTTAAGGGGGGGGGGCAATGTCATGGATATACACATTCCAGAACTGCAGCAAGGCTGAGGCGCATCCCGGCCAGCAGGCGCCCAGCGGCTTTGGCGCCAGTGGGCCTTTAAAAAGGGCTCCCACCGTTCAGCTCTTGCTGGTTGATCTGTAGTTTTCCCTGGGACCCGCCCCTGTATCTGCATCAGATCTCACACCTGACCCGGCTTCCTGACCATGCTGCTCTCTCCTCTCCTGATCTCTGGCTGCCATTTGACCTTGCTTGTTTACCTGCATACCTGACCTTCCGTTGCCGACTAAGCCTGGACTCTGACCATCCCTTGTCTGCCGATTCTGTCTGATCTGATCCGCTGTGTATGACCCGGCTTGTCTGACCTTGTTCCTGCCCGCTGTGCGCACCTGCATCCTGCCGACCTGCATCCTGTGCACCTGCATCCTGCTGACCTGCATCCTGCGCACCTGCATCCTGCGCACCTGCATCCTGCCGACCTGCATCCTGTGCACCTGCATCCTGCTGACCTGCATTCTGCACACCTGCATCCTGCTGACCTGCATCCTGCGCACCTGCATCCTGCTGACCAGCATCCTGCGCACCTGCATCCTGCGCACCTGCATCCAGTCGACCTGCGTTCCTCAGCACTCCCCAGTGGTCATCATCTCCAGCTCCAGAGAACTCTGCAGGCACTCCTACCTCACTGTGCTCCTACGATCACTGTCCCCAACTCCAGTGTCCCAGGAACCAGGGCTGTACGAGAGGTCTCCCTCTGCACGTCAGGCTCACCCACAAGGTACGTGTCACTCAATTAACATCTTGAGTTCATCAACAAACTAAGAATAGTCTTTACATATATCCTGCATTGAATCTGACTTGCATTATATTGGGGTTCTCATTCACCCTGTGCCCTAGAGACACAGGGTGATTTACACATAAGAGGGTCCGGGGAAGCTGGACAAGGAGCCTCCGGAACTCTCCATGGCAAGCTGAGTTCCACAAACCCCCGACCCAAAGTCACTCCTGTCACACCTAGATTCTTTCCTAAATGTATACAATATAACTGGGTACTAACATTTAGGCTACTTGCACACCGAGGCGCTGGGTGCGCTGGCGGTAAAGCGGCGCTATATTTAGCGCGATTTACCGTTGTTTTAGCGGTGCTTTTCGGCCGCTAGGGGTTAATAGGGGTTAAGCGGCGCTTTGCGGGCGGGTTCGGAGCGCTGCCCCATTGTTTTCAATGGGAAGGGGCGCTTTAGGAGCGGTAAAGTCACCACTCCTACAGCGCACCAAAGATGCGGCTTGCAGGACATTTTTCAGCGTCCTGCAAGCGCACCGCTCCAGTGTGAAAGCCCGAGGGCTTTCACACTGGAGACACAGCAGCGGCTGTTTGAAGGCGCTTTGCAGGCGCTATTTTTAGAACTTTAGCGCCTGCAAAGCGCCTCAGTGTGAAAGGGGCCTTATAGGTAAAGTTGATCCAGGGAAATCTGATTGCCTCTCGGGGGATCGGGAAGGAATTTCTTCCCCTGCAGTAGAAAATTGGAGCATGCTTTGCTGGGGTTTTTTGCCTTACTCTGGATCAACTGTGGGTATAGGTTTGTGTATATGGGATTGTATTATTATTATTTTTATTTGTTTTTTTGGTTGAACTTGTGTCTTTTTTCAACCTGACTAATTATGTAAGGAATTTGGAGAGTTGGAGGAGGCTGAGAGCAATATAATGTATTTTTAAGCTAATAATACATACTTGAATACATTTTTTTTTTTCTTTAAACCAGAGTTTAGTGCCACTTTAACGGTACAATAAAAAACACGTCAGATACACTATGCATGAACAAAAAAGAAACAATACAATTGCATATTCTTTTTCCATCTATAAATTTATTGAGCAACTTAATAGATAGAAATAGGCTGAATGTGTAAAAAGACTTCAACTTTTCATTCACAATAATGTTGGAAATGTTACCCAGCAGTGAAAGTGGTAATCAGTTTCAAATCCAGTTTTATATCTCTTATTGCAATATATAAACAAAAAATATAAAAGGTGGTACAAATAATTTTAAAGAGAACTAATAAATAACATTTTTACAAACATGCTTTTGTTTGTTTTTTAACAATATTTTATATGACAAATTTTAAGATATACTACAGATTATGTTATAACGTTGAATGATATAAAATGTAAGCAATATTACACACATGAACAAATTCAACAACTAGCCAAGGTACCGTGCTTGCATACCTTTGGCTGTGTGCTTGTTTGTGACCAAAATGTTGCCTGTTGCAATACTGTAGATGGCATAGTGCATTGTAAAAGCAGTGGGGTTTTGTTATTAAATATACTGGGTTGGATACTGCGTATTATATCTATGTTGTGAGCATCTGAATTAATCACTCTGTCTGTCTAATACTATGGAGTAGAAAGTTTAAACTTGGTTCCAAATTATCTGAGCCATAATAAATGTTGGACAACTATACTTATATCAGATGTAGCACCCTCATTTTACCCTCCCTATTCTAGTTCTAACCATTTCTAAATAGCTTAGACTTTCTAATAACCTTGTCAGTAAGGCAAGCCATAGATTATCAATTTTCTTTCCCAAAATTTGCTTGATTTCCCCATCAGCACAGTGAGTGTTAATGGGGGAATTCCTCCTGCAGTGCTATTGTATTCTGCCAGTGAGGCGCCTTCCCTGTTGGCAGGACACAGTGGTTAGGGTAAAACCAGAGTGCCAATACATGAATCAAAATTTGACCAGTCCCTGCTGAACCGTACACATTTTTATCCATTTATTTCCCGCTTAAAGTGTTACTAAACCCTGCATTTGCTATATCTGGTCTCCCAAGTACACAGAACATGGAAATGCAATTATTTTAGCAAATATAAACTGCTAAATACCTTTTCTCATCAGTGGTATAAAGCAGTCTTGTGACTTCTATCAGTGTCCATCCGAGCACTAGTTAAAGCTTGTAGGAGGAGTTTTTTATTCTCCTCCGACTGTTTTATCAGGCTGCATGACTCCTGGCCCTCTGTCTGGATAGTGCTGATTGGCCCTGCACTGGTCACATGCACCCTCCCAAATTATTTTTTTTTAAATCTCTAGCATTATACACCAAGCTAAGCATGTGTAGAGTGTTCCCACGGTTCTTTAGTGAGTATAACAAGCATGCTTTACTGCATATACAGGCTGATTTTACTCTTGTGGGTTTAGTAACACTTTAAGTAGAGGAGTTCCAGACCTCTGCATAGGGGTAGCACTGCATAGTGCTGCATAGTCTATTCTTCATATTCCCTTTTAAAAAAGTCATGTCCCTGCAGACTGGCAAGTAGATGGCCTATTGAGAATACTGCATGTGCAAGAGAGGAAGACTGGAGTGCATCTGTTCCTGAACCAATGCTCCAGCTCCTTTGTGGAATAGTTAGAATAGGGAGGGTGAGGAGGCGTTGTTGAGATTAACATTTTTTTTTTTTAATATAGTGGTCTTTTAAGCATGATTTAGTGTAGGCATCTATAAAAACACACGTTCCAAACAAAGATTCCCAACAATAACCCTAATAATAATAATGACCATATACACTTAGTTCTCAATTCCGCAATCCTTTTGATTGTTTTTTTAAACTGAAAATGGGTGGAATTGCTACAAAATTGCCAGCATTAAACTTTGTAGATATAAATGTCACTAGGGTTATTCACTTAGCTTCTGACTAGGAGCCGCTGCTATAAACCTTCATAGTGCCGAAAGGCAGTATCTGGTGGCTGGGAAGTGGACACAGCATATAGGATTGATAGCAGAAACAAATAAATCAATAAATCAATAAATGACCCCCCTTAAATTGAAAGAAAGTCATGAAATGCCATCTTCTTTTTGAATAAGGCAGAGAAGTAGGCCAAGTAGGTGTGTATTTATAAAATTGCAGCTATTCACCCTGTAAAACTGCATGTACATTCATTCTATGCAGATCGGGGCAAAACCAAATGTAATTTTACTATTTTTTCTGCAGCTCAAATACATTTATTTACATTTATACAAATTCATACAGAATAGACTGAACCAGGAAATACTGCATTATGAGTACTTAATGGAGCTGATGATCCAAACATATGTACAGTACTTACTTAACATAAATACTTATTTGCTATGACCGTTGCCTTTATCTAGTGATCATAATGCAGTATTTTCCTGATTTACTAAATTTTATATGAATAATAACATTAGACCTGGAGAAAAAATAGTCTAATAACATCCATTTTTGACCCCATTTGCACAGAAAAAATATGTGGTTTCTCAGGATGACTAGCTCTGTAATTTATTTAAAAACAAACCTCTAACACTCCCTCAAATTAAAATGCAATAGGCTCAATTCACAAAGCTAAAGCACCAGAATAGATATCCTTATAAAAAAAAAAGTGAATTATTTCCAGTAGAGTCCAATTAAATGTGGAAATTTCAGTCGATAGCTGTGCTTTTTGGAGTTAAAGCAATACAAATGACAAATACAAACAGGCAGACACACATTGGGGGTTATATACGAAAGGCAAATCCACCTTGCACTAGAAGTGCAAACTACAAGTGCACTTGGAAGTGCAGTCACTGTAGATCTGAGGGGGACATGCAAGGAAGATAAAAAAAACAGCATTTTAGCTTGCTCATGATTGGATGATAAAATAAGCAGTTTCCCCTCATTTCAGATCTACCCCTCAGATTTACAGCGACTGCACTTCCAAGTGCACTTTGCACTTGTAGTTTGCACTTGTAGTGCAAAGTGGATTTGCCTTCCGTAAATAACCCCCATTGTCTCTTCTGCAATAAATTTACTTACCTGCCTGTTCACAATCTTCTTCATATGTACACATGTACGCATATGCAGCTCAGTATCATTTCCGGCAGTGCCAGTGTGTCGGGATGAATGATTCCCGAGCATGCACAGGAATGGCATCATCCGGTACCAGCCAATCAAGATGGCTGAAGATGGACACCATTAAGAAACCAGGGAGAAGATGCATGCATTGGACCTGTGGAGCAGAGGTACTGTAAGTATTCCTAACTTTAGTTCTGCTTTTAAATTTTGTGAATTGAGCTGACTGTTTTAGGAAAACATAATTATGGTCAGAAAATATTTTATTCAAGCTTATTTGGTTGAAATTATTATTTGTAAAATAGTTCACTGCCAACTGAATTTGTAACTCCTAAAACATCACAACTTTTAAAGCAGGTGCATCTAAAGAATTTTGTATCTCTTTAGCTTTCAGTCTAATGACACTAATGGGCCCTTTTGTGCTTTTTACTTTAGAGCCTAATACTGATTTTTCATCACTGATAAATACTTCCAGTAAATTTGCTTAAAAGTAACAGTAAGCAATTGCAGTCTGTGGGCAAAGATAAATTTATACAATTCTATATTTTAAATATATACATGAAAAGGTGTAGTATTTTAGGTTTTATACATTGCCAGAAAATGTTTTGAATATGTACAATAGTGAACACTACATTGCTGCCTCTCCAAATAAAAAACGAATACACAATTTTGAAAGCTGAAGCGATAAATAAGCATATAGTATACAATTTTTGTTATGGTACTGTCAGTTTTACACAGAAGTTCAAATTATTTAGCTCATGGAAATTAAGGGATAGGAATCTGCAACAGACATTGCTACAAAAAGAAAACTGCCAAAACTATCCAGAAATAATTTAGTAGTTACACTAAGCCCTCATGTAAACTGGATGTTTTTATCGTGGCTGTTATGGGCGTCTACATGTTGGCCCATGTGTCCATGCACACAAAGGTGTTTAGAGGCAGAAAAAAACCCCACAGCCAGCACGTCTAGGAGGAGTGGCGTTTTGCCAGAAAACAGCTTTATGCGTGTAAACATGTATTGACACTAGGCACGTTTAGCGCTTGAGCATTAGTTAATTTCAATGGTCAGAATAAATGATTATTCTGGCCATTGAAATTAAGTATTGCTCAAGCTTTTGACATGTCTAGACTAAACATGTTACATGCATTTACAAACGTCAATCATTTTTTTCTACCAAAATGCTGCTGCCAGAAGGAAAAGTTTCTAGGAGAGACAGCAAAACGCCCAGTGTGCATGAGGCTTAAAGATAGCTTAACTAAAGATAACTTAGGTTACCTCCAGATTCTGAATCTGATCATGCCTAGAATTTTACTGCCTGCCCCCCTAAGCTAACTGTCCTGTGCCACCTCTTCCTACTCAATCTACAGACTATTTAGTTTCAATCTAACACGATCAGATGTCACAGGCACATTGAAGAAGGGGGATAAAAAAATAATTTTTCTTACTTCGCTGGTACACCTATAATGTTTAAAGGGTTAATTCAATTTTACAAAAAACTGCCCTTTGCAGTTATTCAACTTTAGTTAGTTGCACAAAATTGTTTTTTATCCACAGACACCCCTTATCTGCCTAGGCACCTTTTTTTTGTAAAGGTGAACTAACTCTTTAACCACTTGCCGACCGGCGCACACAGATTTACGTCGACAGAATGGCACGTACAGGCAGGAGGGCGTATATATAAGTCTCTCCTTTCTGCCTGTTCGTGCCATCGGGAGCGCGCCGGGAGCGGCGCGCTCCCGCGCCGGTCGTGACCCCCGTGAGTCCGATCGCGGTCCCCGCGGACTCGATCGCCGCGGGGACATCCGCGATCGTCTCACGGGACAGCTGAACGGGGAGATGCCGAGATAAACAGCATCTCCCCGTTCTGCCTAGCAACTAGTGACGCCGATCTCTGCTCCCTGTGATTGGAGCAGAGATCAGCATTCACTAGCTGACAGCCACGCCCCCCCACAGTAAGAAACACACCCCTAGGCCTACTTAACCCCTACACTGCCCTCTTGTGGTTAACCCCTAAACTGCCAGTGTCATTTTTACAGGAATCAATGCATTTAAATAGCATTAATTGCTGTAAAAATGACAATGGTCCCAAAAATGTGTCAAAAATGTCCGATGTGTCCGCCATAATGTCGCAGTCACAAAAAAAAATCGCAGATCTCCGCCATTACTAATAAAAAAAAATTATTAATAAAAATGCTATAAAACTATCCCCTATCTTGTAAACGCTATAACTTCTGCGCAAACCGATCAATAATCGCTTATTGCGATTTTTTTTACCAAAAATATGTAGAAGAATACGTATCGGCCTAAACTGAGGAAAAAAAATGTTTTTTAATATATTTTTTGGGGATATTTATTATAGCAAAAAGTAAAAAATAATGCATTTTTTTCAAAATTGTCGCTCTATTTTTGTTTATAGCGCAAAAAATAAAAACCGCAGGGGCGATCAAATACCACCAAAAGAAAGCTCTATTTGTGGGAAAAAAAGGACGTCAATTTTGTTTGGGAGCCACGTCGCACGACCGCGCAATTGTCAGTTAAAGCGACGCAGTGCCGAATCGCAAAAAGGGGCCTGGTCCTTTGGCTGCAAATTGGTCCGGTCTGAAAGTGGTTAACAAGAGAAGAAGAAACTGTCAACTTATTCGATTAGCAATTTGGTTCTAGGTATATGGACCCAGAGTGTTCAAACTGTAAAAACACAGAACATGAGTCTACCAACAGAGATGTGATACTGTGCAGAAATAGCAAAAATGCAGGGGCATACAGGATGTCAGTCTGGAACCTTTTATTGCATGTAAGAATGCATTATTGACATTTAGTAATGTGTGGGCGACGATGTGCAACCCCCTGACAGCGATATTCCCCTAAGTCATGACCTAAGTTGGGTATGAAGTAATCTGACCCTACTCCTAGATGGATCTACTCCCTGTCTAATAGGCATGTGCTGTGCAACATCCAATTGTGAGGCTACAAAGGGCATCCTTGAGCATGCAGGGGATACACATGTATCCTGTACCTCACTTCTATTAACAAGACCTTTGTAAGCAGTGGAGTGTCACCAGCTATGTCTGGATAGAAACCAAAAAATTATGAGAGTAGAATGTGCCCTTGTATGCATTTCAGGGCCTTTATTTTGGCTGAAGCTTAGCTTTGATAAAGTTGATATTTCACTTTAAAGGTTATTCCATCTTAGGATGACAGCTGCTCTATTAACTCGCACAAGCTCTAATAAAAATACATTGGGTTTCATGTATTTAAACTAGGGGGAAATGGCTATGGTCTCTATTTTAACCAGATGAACACTTCTAATTTGATAACTTTGCGACCCAATAATTAACAGCTGGCATCAATCTCACAGCTTTTTTCAGTATGAGGCCTACTGTCCTTATTTTCTTGCCTTCTTCTGTGCTTTTTGGGCATATGGTTATATAGTCAAACAGAAATAAATATATATATATAATTTTTTGCCTCTAGAGACATATAAAAGAATACTTCAAAGAGCATAGTTGAGTTGTCTACCGTCACCATGGAGCTAAACAAATTTGTCAGACTCTATGTATTATTAGGTAAGATATACAAACTAAACATGAATTATTTGGTAAAAGCAATAGGAACAAAATGTACAAGCCAATAAAGCATTCTAAAAGTAGAAATACTATTATAGTTCTGTCCATACTGATACCTGTCTATTTCATATGGCTAAAATAAAATGAGAGGTTAACAACATTGGTGGTTTCCAATAGTCCATAGACTTCCTGTAACATATTTGATGTATTTACTTTGGCATGAACAAACATAAACTATGACAAAATTCTCTAGTTTGCTTAGTACAAATGTCCTTTAAAAGATTTCCAAAAACATGGATGCTCTAAAATGTGGCATCACGGTGTTACAGTAAAAATTGTATATAAAAAAAAAAACATGCATCCTCTGTGGGGAAAAAAAGTAGTTACATTACTGGCTCTTGTAGATACTATGTCCCCTTTTATTCCTGTGGATGGGCGTAGAATAACATCTGTATGCCCTTCTGTTGTTCTTATATGTTGTGTTTAATTTCTTCTTCCGTACAATTCTGGTGAAATCTGTGCATAAACATTATTGGCCGCTGAAAGAGCTAGGTACGGCTCAACCCATGTTAAAACGATGCTCTCCTCGGGTTATATGTGATGAAAATTCATACCTGTCCTGGCTCTGATAACCACACATGTTGCATTCAAATGGGTCACGGAAGCCATGACAACCCATGTGGATAGTGTACATCACATGATCCAAGAAAAGAACTCGGCAGTGCTCACATTTGTGAATTTTTAGTGGCTCTCCATTGCTACTGATCACTTTAAAAGCATCTTGTGAATTGTCACTGGCAGCCCTAAACATATCAAATGGCTTGTTTTCTTTTAGAGACAGCCCATTTCTGGGATGAGGGGTCATGTGATTTGTGAGATAAATAAGGCCTCCCCTGTCCTCATTGTTGCTTTCAGTGTCTGTGGAGTCTTGGCAACTATTGCTTGGTGATACCTCCTTTTCAGAAGAGACGGATTTAACCTGGGAAAGCAGCAGTAAATTTTCCACTGCACTTTCATGGGCTGCTTGGTTGGGATGAGAGGCAATGTCAGAGTGGGGCTTGTGTAGGGCATACATTGTGTTTATGGCTGGAACAACTTCAGGACCGCCCGGTGGTGTCTGCACCAGAGTACGCAAAGATTCTGCTCCCAGAAATGTAATAGCATTGTTGATTGCCTGATCCATGACATGTGTCTGCATCATGTCACTCTCCTTCTCATAATGAGAACTTCCATCAAATGGGAGATCTGTCAACCGCTTCTCCCCTATGAGGAAAAAAAAATATGAAAATTATATATGTTTTTATACATTTGCAGAGATATAAATGACATCCTAGAAACTGTGCTGTTCTATCCTTTCATGAAACTTGTCTAGTCATCCATTTGACTTTCCTTGCCCTTGTATTTAACCTATCCTATATATCACTCCTTTCTATCCTTATACATGATACACAAAAATATTTATTTCAGGGGATATTGGCAGGTTGCTTATTTTTTTTTTTTTTAATATACATAACAAAGTCAGTACTACTGTCATGGTGTTGAGTATAATTAATTAAAAATAAGATCAGGACAAATAAGTAGATCTTAAAAATAACCTTAGAGTGTTCAGATTAATTAAACAAACTGAAGTAAGACTGATTGCGCTCCTTGAAACTTTAATGCCTAAAGATTTGAATAGGGACTGCATCTTTTTTATAGGATACATATTCATTATTCTGTGTTTACACATTGTTAATATTGTGTTTATTTTTTTGTTTAATATTTAGGCTTGGTTCACACTAATGTGATTTCAGATACGTTCCAGAACGCATGGAATCGCATGCCAAGGGAAATAACATGATTTTCTACGGAGGCAGTTCACATATATGCTGGCTAAATATGATGCAATTTTTAAAAGGGTTCTGTGCATCTTTGGAGTGGTGCAGTATGATTTTGAGTTCCATATAGTTGAATGGAAACTGCATGCAAAAAGCATATCTGTTTATAGACAATGCGATTCTAGTCCGATTTATAAAAGTCTGTGCTGTGTTTCT
This sequence comes from Lithobates sylvaticus, assembly GCA_028564925.1. Taxonomy (NCBI): domain Eukaryota; kingdom Metazoa; phylum Chordata; class Amphibia; order Anura; family Ranidae; genus Lithobates; species Lithobates sylvaticus. The sequence goes on along the minus strand of CM053030.1, from coordinate 342,356,465 downwards.
GACCTGATTTTGAGATAGAGAGAGAGATCCCAGGCCATAAAATCCAAATTGCAGCCGCATGTAAAACAGTTGAATCACAGCTGAACCCGCATCAAGTCGCATTGGACGTTATCCTTGAAATCAAACTAGAAAACTAATTCAAATCTCACCAAATCAGTGTGAACCTAGCCTTAGGTGCAGATGGAAAGAGACGGTAACATTGTAGTATCTCTTAGGAATTGTTAGCTGGTTCAAATAAGCAATGCCTGAATGAATGCATGTCAGCTGCTTCTTTTTCCCAGTCAATTAAGGATATGATTTCAACGAATGTATGTAATATGCTGTTTTATGCTTCCTGCACCTGATGAAAGACCCTTGTGGGGGTCCCAAACTGTTGTACGGATGAAAGGATTATGCAGATTAAAAATAAAGTGCTGCAGATTAGACTTTGCTTTCTTATATACAAGCAAGCCTGGGCTGGCACTATATTTGCTGTGCACCTACAATATCTGCACCTGCTGGATGAATGCTGCCTGCAATATCTGGAACTTAAAAAAAATGATATGATACATCAACTTTGGTGAACAATTTAAACACAACCGAATGACTTACATTCGGGATCACCCCTCATCAGACAGCTCAGTCTATAGTTTCAATCAGACAAAATGAGTCTGATACTGCTTTTTCTGTCTACTTAGCAAACCCATTGTTCTTTGAGAATCCTTTGTCATGTATTAAATATTTATAAAACAAAAAAAATGCATACATATAGTATAACGGCTATAAACAGTTTAGAGACATATATATATATATATATATATATATATATATATATATATATATATATATATATATATATATATAAAAAAAAACAAAATAACAACTAAAATAAAACTGAATATAAATCTAAATAGTTTTATAAAAATTCTACTGGGGTTAGTTTAGATACACATAGCGATGTATTGCAGTATGCAAAAATTGTTCATAAACTTCAGTATTTACCACCATGGTATGACCTGTGACTCTTAGCTGAAACATCAGATTGCAGTAGTAACCATTTAAGATCAGCCCCAAGTTTTTGGTGCATTCTGGGTGAGCATGCATTATGCCAAATACCCTTGTAAATTTATGTAGACCTAGACAAATGCATCTTTGAATACATATCTAATAGGCTAAGGGTATAGTTGCGTGTTACAGATAAAAGATTTTATTTGCAACCAAATATCAGTGAATTTTACAGCTAATCCCTAAGGGTACATGCTAGTAAGCTAAAGTTCTGCAAGAGAACACATTTTATGAGACTAATAAATGTTTATCATTATGAATGCGGGTAGTAATTTGATGTAAATTAAAGCTGCTATTATAATAGCACTTTTAGATAGAGCAGGTAATGTTTTTTGCCATCTGTGTCCCAATGAGGAGATTCTTCTATTTTTCTGTCCTAGAGAAACAATGGGAAGCAAGTGAAAATCACTCCAAAGCAGGGACATTTTCTACTAAGGCCTCATGTACACTACAGCTGCTAAACTGAAGTTTAGGAGCAGTTGGGTGTTTTTTCCGCAGCCCCTGAACTCTCCTGTTATCTTATGTGAACATGTACACTCAGTCGTTTGCTCAGTCGTAGTTTAGAGACAGTTGAGGTTACAAGCATGTTTTTGAAAGCAGAAAAATTGCATTCATGACTGTAGTTTACCGGCATTTCAACGCCGAATGCTTGTAACCGCGGTCAACTGCGTTTATGCTTGTTTGCATTTATAAGCGTTTTTAAAGGGGAAATATATTTCTGATAATTTTTGAACATATAAAATTGTTGAAAAAATGCTCATGTCTCCTTTCTATTTATTTTATATTTTTTGTTTTGCCTTTTGTTTGCCTATCACACTATATACAAGTGCAGTCGTTGTAGATCTGAGGGGGACATGCAAGGAAAATAAAAAACAGCATTTTGCTTGTACATGATTGGATGATAAAATCAGCTGAGCTTCCCCTCTTTTCAGATTTTCCCCTCAGTTTTACAGAGACCGCACTTCCAAGTGCACTTGCAGAGTGGATTTCCATTTAGTAAAGCAACCCTAATGTAACTAAATGTAAATGCTGACCTAATATGTTGGATTACATGCTAATAAACCTTTGTAAAAGAAAATTTTTGAAAAAACACAAATTTCACCACATGCTGTTGACTGCATCAATGGATAATTCCAATAGCAATTTTCTACAGTGGTGTGAAAAAGTGTTTGCCCCCTTCCTCATTTCCTGTTCCTTTGCATGTTTGTCACACTTAAGTGTTTCGGAACATCAAACCAATTTAAACAATAGTCAAGGACAACACAAGTAAACACAAAATGCAATTTGTAAATGAAGGTGTTTATTATTAAAGGTGAAAAAAAATCCAAACCATCATGGCCCTGTGTGAAAAAGTGATTGCCCCCTAAACCTAATAACTGGTTGGGCCACCCTTAGCAGCAACAACTGCAACCAAGCGTTTGCGATAACGTGCAATGAGGCTTTTACAGCGTCCTGGAGGAATTTTGGCCCACTCATCTTTGCAGAATTGTCCTAATTCAGTTACATTAGAGGGTTTTCGAGCATGAACGGCCTTTTTAAGGTCATACCACAACATCTCAATAGGATTCAGGTCAGGACTTTGGCTAGGCCACTCCAAAGTCTTCATTTTGTTTTTCTTCAGCCATTCGGTGGTGGACTTGCTGGTGTGTTTAGGATCATTGTCCTGCTGCAGAACCCAAGTTCGTTTCAGCTTGAGTACACGAACAGATGGTCGGACATTCTCCTTCAGGATCTCTTGGTAGACAGCAGAATTCATAGTTCCTTTTATCACGGCAAGTCTTCCAGGTCCTGAAGCAGCAAAACAGCCCCAGACCATCACACTACCACCACCATATTTTACTGTTGGTATAATGTTCTTTTTCTGAAATGCAGTGTTCCTTCTACGCCAGATATACTTGGACACACACCTTCCAAAGAGTTCCACTTTTGTCTCATCGGTCCACAGAATTTTGTCCCAAAAGTCTTGGGGATCATCAAGATGTGTTGTGGAGAAATTGAGACGAGCTTTGATGTTCTTTTTGCTCAGCAGTGGTTTTCTCCTTGGAACTCTGCCATGCAGGCCATTTTTGCCCAGTCTTTTCCTGATGGTGGAGGCATGAACGCTGACCTTAACTGAGGCAAGTGAGGCCTGCAGTTCCTTGGACGTTGTTGTGGGGTCTTTTGTGACCTCTTGGATGAGTCGTCGCTGCGCTCTTGGGGTAATTTTGGGCGGCCGGCCACTCCTGGGAAGGTTCACCACTGTTCCATGTCTTCGCCATTTGTGGATAATGGCTCTCACTGTGGTTCGCTGGATTCCCAAAGCTTTGGAAATGGCTTTATAACCCTTTCCAGACTGATAGATCTCAATTACTTTCTTTCTCAATTTTTCCTGAATTTCTTTGGGTCTCGGCATGATGTGTAGCTTTTAAGGATCTTCTGGTGGACCTTACTGTGTCAAGCAGCTCCTATTTAAGTGATGCCTTGATTGTGAACAGGTGTGGCAATAATCAGGCCTGGGTGTGGCTAGAGAAATTGAACTCAGGTGTGGACAACCACAGTTATAGTATGTTTTAACAAGGGGGGCAATCACTTTTTCACACAGGGCCATGATGGTTTGGATTTTTTTTCACCTTTAATAATAAACACCTTCATTTACAAATTGCATTTTGTGTTTACTTGTGTTGTCCTTGACTATTGTTTAAATTGGTTTGATGTTCCGAAACACTTAAGTGTGACAAACATGCAAAGGAACAGGAAATGAGGAAGGGGGCAAACACTTTTTCACACCACTGTACGTCTTCGGAGTCTCGAAAACACAAAAAATAAGACAGCTATTTACGAGCACAATTCTAAAAGAGTTAATAATTTACTTGTTGTTTCTGCATTGTGGGCATTTGGGAGGGTCCCCTGAGGTTATCTTTAACCTTTTGCTGACCGCCGCACACACATATACATCATCAGAATGGCAGCGGCAGGCAAATGGGCGTACCTTTACATTCCTTTAAATTTGCCGCCTATCACGCCCACCGTGGGAGCATGCCCGCAGGTCCCGCAAACTCGATGTTTGCCTGCGGCCCGTGATTGCGGCGTAAACAAGGCATTTCCCTGTTCTGCCTAGCAACATGACCGGGATCTACTGCTCCCTGTCATCGGGAGCAGTGATCTCTGTCATGTTATAGTGAGCCCATCCCCCCACAGTTAGAGTCACTCCCTAGGACACACTTAACCCCTTGATCGCCCCCTGGTGTTTAACCCCTTTCCTGCCAGTGTCATTTATACAGTAATCAGTGACTATTTTTAGCTCTGATTGCTGTATAAATGACAATGGTCCCAAAATAGTGTCAAAAGTGTTCGATGTGTCCGCCATAATGTCGCAGTCCCGATAAAAATTGCAGATCGCCGCATTACTAGTAAAAAAAAATGTATAATAAAAATGCCATAAATCTAATCCCTATTTTGTAGACACTATAACTTTTGCCCAAACCAATCAATATACACTTATTGCAATTTTTTTTTACCAAAAATATTTAGAAGAATACATATCGGTCTAAACTGTGGAAGAAATGTGTTTTTTTTATATATATTTTTGGGGGATATTTATTATAGCAAAAAGTAAAAATTATAGATTTTTTCAAAATTGTCGCTCTTTTTTTTGTTTATATCGCAAAAAATAAAAACCACAGAGGTGATCAAATACCACCAAAAGAAAGCTCTAGTTGTAGGGAAAAAAAGGCCATAAATTTTGTTTGAATACAACGTTGCACGACTGCGCAATGGTCAGCTAAAGCGATGCAGTACAGAATCGCAAAAAATGCTCTGGTCAGGAAGGGGGTAAATCTTTCTGTGGTTAAAAAATGTTTCTAACCTCAAATGCCCATAACTGCTGCATAAACGGGGTATGTAAAAGCTGTAAAACTGACATTTTTCAACATCGGTTTCCAGCGTTCAGAAAAGGTTTTCAACTACCCTGTGTACATTAGCCCTAAGGCCTCATGTACACTGCTGCTGTTAAACTGACATTTTTAGGAGCAGTTGGGCATTTTTTCAATTGCTCCTGAACTCTCCTCTATGTTATCTTATAAGTACATGTACACAGGGTCGTTTCTAGGCAGTTGAGTTTAGAGGCTTTTTGCATGTAAACGCGGCACAACGGACGTTTTAAATGTGGGTTAATATCTGTCAAGTTAAATCATTCAGGAGAGGTTGTAAAAACGTCCCGTGTAAATTAAGCCTTATGCCGCGTACACACGACCGGACTTTTCAACAGCAAAGGTCCGACAAACGAATCCGTCGGACAATTCCATTGTGTGTGGGCTTCATCGGAAATTTGCTGTCCAAAAATCAGACGAACTTTAGAAATATCGAGAAATCCGCTCGTCTGTATGCTAGTCCGACGGACGAAAAGCGACGCTAGGGCAGCTATTGGCTACTGGCTATGAACTTCCTTATTTTAGTCCGGTCGTACGTCATCACGTTCGATTCTGTCGGACTTCAGTGTGATTGTGTGTGTCCAAGTCCGTTTGCTCGGAAGGTCCGTCGGAAGTCCGCTGAAAGTCCGGCGGAAAAACCATCGGACCTTTGCTGTCAAAGTCCGGTCGTGTGTAAGCGGCATTAGACTTCTGTCACCAAACAGGTGTCCTCATCAGAAGATTTCTTCACACCTCCTGTTCCTGTGACTCTATCAGCATGAGGGCAGAGGGGCAAGCTTTTCTACTCAGGGTGGATGTAGTTAGTAGATTTAAACTAAAAGGTAATCACTTTGACTAAAGAGGCACTTTACACATACACACATTTATAACTTATTAAATTAATTGCCTTATCCTTTTGATTAAGCCTTCCCAAAAGCAGATGCAGTGGAAAACCTGTGAAATTCTAGAACCACTGTGGGATTAGATGCTTTAAAATTAAAAAAATCTCACTTTTTAGCATATTTACATCTGCCTTATTTTTTGGGTACCTGATGGCAAAGATCAGAAGCCTATATGGCTGACAGCTTCCTGACACTATTTAAGAATTTGAGGACCTTAACCCTTGCTGCCAACTCTATACATACAGCATTCAGGCGCATCTCAAAAAATTTGAATGCCTTTGAAAAGTTATGTTTTTCAGAAATTCAATTAAAAAAGTGAAACATATATTATATAGAGTCATTAAACATAGCATTTCATTCTTTTAATTTTGATGATTATGGCTTACAGCAGGGGTCCTCAAACTATAGCCCTCCAGTTGTTCAGGAACTACAATTCCCATCATGCTTAGTCATGCCAGTGAATGTCAGAGTTTTGCAATGCCTAATGGGACGTGTAGTTCCGCAACAGCTGGAGGGCCGTAGTTTGGAGATCCCTGGCTTACAGCTAGTGAAAATCCAAAATTCTGTATCTCAGCAAATTAGAATATTGTGAAAAAGTTCAATATTGTGGACACATAGGGGGTTATTTACTAAAGGAAAATCCACTTTGCACTGCACTTGAAAGTGCACTTGGAAATAAAGTCGCTGTAGATCCGAGGGGGACATGCAAGGAAAATAAAAAACAGCATTTTAGCTTGCACATGATTGGATGATAAAAACAGCAGATTTTCCACTCATTTCAGATCTACCCCTTAGATTGAGAGCGACTGCACTTCCAAGTGCACTTGCAGTGCAAAGTGGATTTGCCTTTCGTCAATAACCCCCATGGTGTCACACTCTACTCAGCTAATTAACTCAAAACACCTGTAAATGTTTTCTGAGCCTTTAAATGGTCTCTCAGTCTGGTTCAGTAGGTTACACAATCATGGGGAAGACTGCTGACTTGACAGTTGTCCAGAAGACAGTCATTGACACCCCTCACAAGGAGAGAAAGTCACTAAAGGTCATTGCTAAAGAAGCTGGCTGTTCACAGAGGGCTGTATCGAAGCATATTAATGGAAGGTAGAGTGGAAGGAAAAAGTGTGGTAGAAAAAGATGCACAAGCAACAGGGATAACCGCAGTCTTGAGAGGATTGTGAATCAAAGGCCAATCAAGAATTTGTGGGAGATTTACAAGTAGACTACGGCTGGTGTTCATGCTTTAAGAGCCACCACACACATACATTTCCAGGACATGGGCTACAACTGTCACATGCCTTGTGTCAAGCCACTCCTGAACCAGACACAATGTCAGAAGTGTCTTACATGGGCTAAGGAGAAAAAGGACTGGACTGTTGCTCAGTGGTCCAAAGCCCTCTTTTCTGAAAAAAGTAAATTTTGCATTTCATTTGGAAATCAAGGTCCCAGAGTCTGGAGGAAGAGTGGAGAGGCACAGAATCCAAGATGCATGAGGTTCAGTGTAAAGTTTCCGCAGTCTGTGATGATTTGGGGAGCCATGTCATCTGCTGTTGTTTGTCCACTCTCTTTCTTTTTTATCAAGTCCAAAGTCAGTGCAGCCCTCTACCTGGAAATTCTAGAGCACTTCATGCTTCCCTCTGCTGACCAGCTTAATGGACATGCTGATTTCATTTTCAGAGGACTTGGCACCTGCCCACACTGCCAAAAATACTAATACCTGTTTTAATGATCATGGTATCACTGTGCTTGATTGGCCAGCAAAACTGCCTGACGCAAACCCCATAGAGAATCTGTGGGGTATAGTCAAGAGGAAGATGAGAGACACCAGACCCAACAATGCAGACAAGCTGAAGGCCGCTATCATAGCAACCTGGGCTTCCATAACACCTCAGCAGTGCCACAGGCTGATCGCCTCCATGCCACATTGATGCAGTAATTCATGCAAAAGGAGCCCCGACCAAGTATTGAGTGCATACTATATTGTACATGGACATACTTTTCAGTAAGCCAACATCTCTGTATTAAAAAACCTTTTTTAAATTGGTCTTACAGTATGTAATATTCAATTTTTCAGATACTGAATTTGGGGTTTTCACTAGCTTTAAGACATAATCATCAAAATCAAAATAAAGAAATACTTGAAATATATCACTGTGAGGGTTATTTACGAAAGGCAAATCCACTTTGCACTGCAAGTGCACTTGGAAGCACAGTCGCTGTAAATCCACGGGGGACATGCAAGGAAAATAAAAACCAGCATTTTACCGTACACATGATTGGATGATAAAATCAGCAGAGCTTCCCCTTATTTCAGATCTACCCCTCAAATTTACAGCGATTGCACTTCCAAGTGCACTTGCAGTGCAAAGTGGATTTGCCTTTTGTAAATAACCCCATGTGTGTAATGAATCTATATAATATATGAGATTCACTTTTTGAATTGAATTAGTGAAATTAACTTTTTGATGATATTCTAATTTTCTGAGATGCACCTGTATGTGGCCTCACTGAAACACGTCTTTTTCCGTCAGGCAGCATTTATGTATGTATTAGAATCCGCGCTTAGGTGTAGGCTAGGCTGCAACCTTCCCTGGGATGCCCTAAAGGAGCACCAAGAAATTAAAAGTATATAAAATAGGGAATAAATGGCGCTACCTATGAACTGAAAGGTGATACACCCCCCTTCCCGGGTAGGTATTATAAGTGACGTAGTGAATCCCCCTTATCAGGTAAGTAATAAGAACCACAATATCCTGGGGTCTTATTTACTGCTCCAGGTTTCCCAAAAACCCAGTGTTGTGATCATAAATTACTAGTAGAGCATGTATATCAAAACGATCAGCATATACTATAACATTGTATAAATATAACCACATTCAGAAGTGATCAAAGGAAGTTCACCTAAAAGATGTTCAGAGCGTTTTTCAACTCAAAAATACTAAAAACGTATATATAGAGATAAGAAAAAATAATAAAATAAAATAAAAATATATTGGGCAGTCCAAAATATTGTTCCACGTGACTGATGTTATTTCAAAGTGACTTTTGTGCTGGATTCCAATCCACAGATCAAAATAATAAGGTGACTGTTGTGCTCCCCCTGTTAGATCCCTACTCATCAGATCCTGGTACCCCTACAGGGGTAAAGTGCATGGGTGACTTTTGTGGAATCCAGCACAAAAGTCACTTTGAAATAACATCAGTCACGTGGAACAATATTTTGGACTGCCTAATATATTTTTATTTTATTATTTTTTCTTTTTTGCACTGAGTTGAAAAATGCTCTGAACATCTACACCACTCTGAAGAGTGATCCAATACCACCTTGAAGAGTGATCCAATAGCTCTTTGAGGTGGACTTCCTTTGATCACTTCTGAATGTGGTTATATTTATACAATGTTATAGTATATGCTGATCGTTTTGATATACATACACTACTAGTAATTTATGATCACAACACTGGGTTTTTGGGAAACCTGGAGTAGTAAATAAGGCCCCAGGATATTGTGGTTCTTATCACTTACCTGATAAGGGGAATTCGCCACATCATCTTTCACTGAGTTGAAAAACACTCTGAACACCTAAACCACTTTGAAGAGTGACCCAATACCTTTTTGAGGTGGACTTTATGCGATTACCTCTGAATGTGGCTATATTTATACAATGTTATAGTTTATGTTGATTGTATTTCATATATATGCACTTACTAGTAATTTATTATCACAACACTGGGTTTTTGGGAAACCTGGAGCAGTAAATAAGACTCCAGGATATTGTGGTTCTTATCACTTACCTGATAAGGGGGATTCACTACATCACTTCTAATACCTACCCGGGAAGGGGGGTTTATTATTATCACATTTCAGTTCACAGGCAGCGCCATTTATTGCCTATTTTATATACTTTTAATATATGCATATATGTCTTTGTGCAACAAGCTCCCAGCACAGGGACCGGGCTCTCACCAGGTGCCCCAGGTCCTGTACTAACGTTTAGGAACCGGTATCTGTTCCTGATCACCTGGCTGCCTTAATAGCCTCTGACTGGCTATCACAATAATCAATCACTGTAAAGCCCTGTGTATGCTTTCTCTTCTGAATGGAGAGAAAGATGCATTGGGTTGATTTCAGGGCTCAAGTCCTGCGGGAACGCATGGGAACAGAGTTCCTGTACTTTTTCCACAACAGGAACTCAGTTCCCATTAGCAGCCGTGTCCTGCAAGACTTTGAAGTATGCGAGCTGTGTGGCAGGTGCTACACCAGCAGCTGCCGACACAGCTTGCAATAGTAAGTGCCGCACACCTGACCATTCAGGCATTGCCAGTAGGGGGCCCCATGACAGCTTCCGCTTCGATCTACCAGTCAATCACAGCTAGCTGACAGGTAGATCAGGTCCCTGCTGCTAAGAGATTGTATTTAGTCAGACCTCCCGTGATGCGCTCCTCCCCGCCAGCCCCTCCTGATTTTCTGTCTCCTCATCCTCCTCCCTCCCCCTCCAGTCTCCTGCATACTTGCTCTGTGTGTCCCGCTGAATCCCCCCCTCCTCTATCTTCAGTGCCATATGATGAGAGAACCCAGAGGAAGAGCACAGCTATTCTGCTCACAGGACATGCAGGGAGAGAGGTGAGCTGAGGGAGGAACATCAGTTTGGGGTGGTAAGCTGAGCACAATACCTGGCAAAGTTTAATGCCAGGAGGGAAGTTTATGTGGAAATATGTGAATTTGAATGAATGCTGATTATTCAGAGAATTACCGTATTTATGTTTATTGAGGATTGTTTTTTTTTTATGTACTAACAGTTAAGCTTCATACACACAATACGAAAATTGGATGAAAAATACCACTTTTGAAGCGTTCGTGCATATAAGCGTATCATTTTTTTTTTTCTGGTGGGCGAGTGGATCTTGGGTGGGAGTTCCCACACTTTTTTCCCCAGGACTTGACCCCTGGTTGATTTACTTACACTGGAGAGAGCAAAATCTGGCGCAGCTCTACATAGAAACCAATCAGCTTCCAGATTTTTTGTCAAAGCTTAATTGTACTAGCTGACGTTAGAAGTTGATTGGCTTCCATGCACAGCTGCACCAGCTTTTGCACTCTCCAGTTTTAGTAAACCAATCCCTTTGTATCAATTCTATTGCACAGAGCAGTAAATATTACATTTTTGTTATTTTAAAAGAAAAAAAATGACTTTCCAAATGCTTTAAAAATCATAAGTTATCAATTTTCAAAAAAACTAATAAAACTCTCCATATGATATTTGTCTGGAAGTCTGTCAACATCATCATGCACATGGTATTAATGCAAATGTTTATAATTTACCTAATTTATGCCCTTTGTAAAATTTGGTAGAAGCATTCAGTCAACATTTTAAAAACACGCACAGAGATTGTGATAGCTGCCTTATAGCTCCTGCTATGCATTGATCTAGAAACAATTCCCCTACTCCCCAAATGCATCCCACCAGATCAGATACTTACCCTGCCCTTCGATCCCGTGATTTTGCTGTTCTGCCCTTAACATTCACTATCTTCAAAGAAGTTGGTGAATGAAACAAACTTATAAGTCTTTTTGATATCTTTTTGATATCAATGCAGAACTGATATATTTTTTAGATTAAGAAGCTATTTGTTTGCGATTTTCCAGAATCAGCTGGTGACACTTATTTAAAGGTCAATGCAAACAAGAATAATTTACTGAAGTGCTTTTGTCACTGCATCATTTGACTTGTTTTTGTGGCTTTTTTGAACTGTGTTGTGGCTCTGTTTAGTTAAGTAGGCTGAACAACATACACTGAGACTAGTAAACCTTTAGACAAGACAGGAAACATTGCAGCTCACATGTCCTGGAAAATGGTAACCAAAGTTTAACATGAACCGCTGACACTGAGAAAGGCTGTGAATGCTGGGAGCTGCCTTATATGTGTCTAGGCGAGAAAAAAACAAAAACCTCAAGGGTAACACAGAAGTGTTTTTTGTTACACGTAAAGGCAGTTGGTTTCACCAACACCTGCTTTTTAAACATATTCTTGTTCGTACATAATTTTATTTAGCTTTAAAAATGTACAGTTGTTTCCCATAGTTACATAGTAGGTGAGGTTGAAAAAAGACACAAGTCCATCAAGTCCAACCTATGCGTGTGATTATATGTCAGTATTACCTTGTATATCCCTGTATGTTGCGGTCGTTCAGGTGCTCATCTAATAGTTTTTTGAAACTATCGATGCCCCCCCCCCCCCGCTGAGACCACTGCATGTAGAAGGGAATTCCACATCCTTGGTGATCTTACAGTAAAGAACCCTCTACGTAGTTTAAGGTTAAACCTCTTTTCTTCTAATTGTAATGAGTGGCCACGAGTCTTGTTGAACTCCCTTCCGCAATTTTTTTTTTATCCCTATTGTGGGGTCACCAGTACAGTATGTATAAATTTAAATCCTATTCCCTTCGCAAGCATCTCTGCTCCATTGGGAATAAGTTCAGTGCTCGCAACCTTTCCTCATAACTAATATCCTCCAGACCCTTTATTAGCTTTGTTGCCCTTCTTTGTACTCCATTTCCAGTACATCCTTCCTGAAGACTGGTGCTCAGAACTGGACAGCATACTCTAGGTGCGGCCGGACCAGAGTCTTGTAGAGCGGGAGAATTATCGCTTTCTCTCGAGTTGATCCCCTTTTTAATGCATGGCAATATTCTGTTTGCTTTGTTAGCAGCAGCTTGGCATTGCATGCCATTGCTGAGCCTATCATCTACTAGGACTCCCAGGTCCTTTTCCATCCTAGATTCCCCCAGAGGTTCTCCCCCCAGTGTATAGATTGCATTCATATTTTTGCCACCCAAATGCATTATTTTACATTTTTCTACATTAAACCTCATTTGCCATGTAGTTGCCCATCCCATTAATTTGTTCAGATCTTTTTGCAAGGTTTCCCATCCTGCGGAGAAGTTATTGCCCTGCTTAGCTTAGTATACTCCTTTCCTATTGGTGTGATGGGCAAATGTAATCACCCAATAGATATGCTGGGGCAGTGGGTGATTCAGACGGATGATAAAAAGAAAAATACCCAATTGTTGCAGTTGTGCATTCCTTTAAAATGGTTTTTAATCTATAGCTAGCATAAGTACATGATTCTCTCTTGCCATCAACCTCCTGTTATTCCCTGTACAGCAGCACTTATATTAGGTGAGGGAGGAGCAGAAACAAGGGCTAATAAGGCTTTGCTGCATGCATGTGCTTACAAAAAACATTCTGACAGGGGATAGCATTGTAAGCTGAGTTTATGCCAAATCAGTGTGTTGCTGCTCCATCATTGTCCAATCAGCAGGCTGCAGCTGGAGACATTGCATCAAAGCATTTCTTAGCTCTAAGCCCCGTACACATGGCCGGAAATTCCGACCACAAAATCCGTCTGATTTTTTCCGACGGATTTTGTCCGACACTGGTGTTGCATACACATGGTCGGACAAAGTTGTCGGAAAATTCGATCATTCTGAACGTGGTAACATTCATTGCATATGACGGAACTACATAGAGGCTAGTAGCCAATAGCTAATGGCTAGATGGAAAAAGTCTGATGGAGCCCACACACGGGTGGATTTTCCGACAACATGGTCCGATTGTGTGTACGGGGCATAACAGAGAAAGTAGTGTCACCCTCCAGGCTTTACTGTTCAACTGGGGTGTATGAATAAATGAACGGGAATAAAAACCCTTTAGTGGATTCCCATTTGTGTATTTTAACTGTGTTATAAACCATCTGCTTGGAGGTCAGTCTTAAATGGGCCACATAAATACACATGGTAGCATACTTTTCCCATTGGTTTTATACTGTAGTTATAACTCCTGAAATGTATGGTAAATGCATGAACAAAAAAGACATACTGTAATGTTAGTGCATGTAAAACTATGTTACTGTATGCAAATAGGCCCTTGGCCAAAGGAAGTGCAATTGTTAAAGTGTAACTCCACTTTTGTTGATAAAAAACGTTCCCTCTGGGTGATCTATGTACAAGGATTTTAAGCCTTGTTGTGGATTCCTACCTTTTGTTATTCTGGAGAAATCCCTGTTTGTTGCTCTGGGCCCGCTGTGAGCCTAATGGGAGTGGTTTCATAATTATCAACCAGCTGGTGCAGAATCAGGGCTCTAAAGAGGAAAACTGTAGGGTCTGCTTTCCTTTAGACATGTTCCTATTGGGAGTATCTTGCCAAAAATGAATTTTTTGTTGCAAGGGATGCCAAAAATCTGACTTGTATCTTAGTGCAGACTTATGGGAAAATCAGTGAGTCAATCACACAAGCAGAAAATTATGTTTCACATTCTGTGTACAGAACACCTCCAGGTAGCCATATTGCATTGCACTTTACAGAAATGCAGATTGAAAAGGAAAGGTAAAATTTCAACATTCAATTACAATATGACTTGTGTTGTAATTGTATATGCTATATTATAATTTTTTTTTTTTTTTGCAATTTTTTTCTAATGAAAGTAGAGTTACCCTTGAACCACTTACCGCAAACCGCAGTAGTTGTACATTGGTACTTTGACGCAGAATACCAGAGTTATATCAGACAGGTGCCATTACCCCAGTATTTTCAGAAATGGTGGACGGTCCTCTTTATGATTAAAGTGGTCTCCAAGATCACTTTTATCGGCAGCGGGAGAGGTGACTGCCGCGACCCGGTCGTCTCCGCCACTTACTGTATCCACCAGTAGCGGCGGAGACGATCCAATCCTTTCCCCTGAGAGGCCTGGAGCCGAGTGAGTGAAAGATGGCCCCCCACTCGGCTCCAAAACATTGGATGACGGAAGCGACGTCAAACGTCACTTCCGCTCAATGGCCTAAAAAAAAATTAAAAATTTAAAGCGCCCGTCCCAACGCGCTTACGTGCAGAAGCGAACGCATACGTAAGTCGCATCCACATATGTAAACAATGTTCAAACCACACATGTGAGGTATGGCCTCGATCGTTAGAGCGAGAACAATATTTCTAGCAAAAGACCTCCTCTGTAACTTAAAACTGATAACATGTAGACATTTTTAAACATCGCCTATGGAGATTTTTAAAGCTCAAAGTTTGTTGCCATTCCACAAGCAGGCGCATTTTTGAAGTATGACATGTTGTATATTAATTTACCTGGCATAATGTTATCTTTCAAATATTAAAAAAAATTGCCAACTTTACTGTTTTCTTATTTTTTTACTTCAAAAATTTTTATTTTTATTATTTTTTAAATTGCTGTTAAAATACGGTGCGACATAAAGTATTACGATGATCGCCGTTTTTTTCTCTAGGGTGTCCAAAAAAAAATATATATATAATGTTTGAGGGTTCTAAGTACGTTTCTAGCAAAAAAAATGACTTTAACAAGTTTGAAAAATAGGCCCGGTCCTTAAGTGGTTAAACCTCCTTCATTTCCCAGTATCTAGTAAATTTGAACATATTTGCTGTTTTATGGCATAATCAGAAAGTTTGGAGAAAAAGGAACAGATATTGGCAAAGGAATTAAAGATGCTACTTGACAGAATGATTGTTTGCATGGCTTTTTTTTAAATTCTGGGAGCCTGCATGTGCAATGTGCATCTGTCTATCAACATACATTGATTGTTGTATAAGTGTGCAATGTTTGCTGCTTCAGAACTTCAGGCTGATTTGTATATGTTGGGTTGTAAAGGCCTAATAGCAGTACATTGGGCAGAAGATTATTATTCTTTTCTAGTCAACTATCTTGTTATCTTACTTTATATAAATCAGATTAACTGCTACCACTCATAATCATTATAGGATACAGAGTAAAGAAGACACCTAGTTAATGGTTGAATTACTTGAAATGTTTCCTTTGAGAAATTACTTCTAGATAAGTTTGGACTATTGCATTTTATGGCAAGTTTATGTTACTCTGCTAAGATTTTTCCTGATAGACAGAAAAGGCTACAAGTTCTTACCAACAAATTTCTGAGGCATACAGCTCTTACGTTTGGCAACGTTACTTGCAATTCTGTCCAGTACAAGAGACCTCTCAGAGCCAAGCTTGGAAAGATCTTCAGCCATTTCAGCCTGGTTTGTCTCTTCTTTTACTACTACAATCAAAACATGTGCAATTGAGATTATATCTCACATCTAAAGAAAAAACCTTTGACTTGAGTACAACATTCTAATTATAAAAGTATATACTGCAAAGCAAAATTGTATTTCTATATCTGCAAGATGTATTAAAACACTTTAAAATGTTTGACTGTGAAAAATGAGGAGCTTAGAAAATGTATTCAATAACTGATGACCATGGTTAAACAAATAGAAAACACGTTGCTGGAAGAAAGGTAAGATGATTTTTTTTTTTTCACAGAAGAGACTTCTGTAGAAATTCTACCTGCTATCAATGTTTTTATATAGAACTTTAATTTCACTTTAAAGTGTTACTAAACCCACAACAGTAAAATCAGTCTGTAAATGCAGTAAAGCATTCTTGGTATACTCACTGTGGAACCTAAGGGGTTATTCCTCTGCATTGTGTAAAAAAGTTGTTTGATCCTGTCTTCTCTGACCCTCCCCTTCTTCCACAGTCCTTGGGGGCAAGCTGCACATGCTCAGTTAGTTGTGTATTAGTAGAGAATTTTGGGAAAGTGCATGTGATCAGCACAGGGCCAATCAGCACTGTGCAGAGGGTCAGGGGTCCTGCAGCGTCATAGGACAATCAGGGGAGAATGAAAACTCCTACAAGCTGTAACCAGTGCTCTGCTGGACACTGATAGAAGTCAAAAGACTGCTTTAGCTGCTGATGAGAAAAGGTATTAAGCAGTTTATATTTACTAAAATAATTGCATTTCCATGTTCTGTGTACTGTTGGAGACCAGATATAGTGAATGCAGGGTTCTGAGTTTAGTAACACTTTAAGTAACAAAAAAAAAAGTTTTTTGATGTGACTGTAAATCCCATATATTGGAGTACATACATGACACAGGACCGCCCTCAGTGTATCCTTATAATTATAACCCTGCTGACTCCCTGAGGCTCCAGTTTGTTAGAAAGCAGTAAGTAGATCACAGATGAAAGAGGGGAGGGGCCTCTGTCCTGTACTGTACTCCAAAATATGGAATTTACAGGTACGTCAAAAGTCCTATTATCCTAATTGTACAGAAGAGGACATAGGAATTGATTCTTAGACCATGTATGGGCAACAATATAGCCAGAACAGCAGCAACAGGCCTACAGGAAAAAAATAAAAGGCATCAACCAACCCAAACAGGCAGTTGACAGCAGAGGCACCTTGTGCCCGAAGCATATCAGCAAAAGCCTGAACAGATACCTGGCAAAAACGTTTTTAAAAACATGAACACTGGATAAGGTGTTTGGTTCTGAAAAAGCTGAGAGCCCTAGAAAAAAAGACAAAATAACCACCCAGCATGGAGAAAGATAAGGAAAGGAATTCCACAGAGGAACCTGTGGGAAAAGAGAAGGGTCAGTTCCCAAGGCAAGATGTGGCAGGTCACCATAGATGACAGCCAACCCCACTTATAAGCAGAACATGAGGCGGGAGAATGAAATTCCCATAAAAGGCGATAGGAAGAGCACCAGAAAAGCAAGACAAACTGGCTTCCGAGAAACATTGTCCCCACGAAGTAGAAGAAAAAGGGAAATGGGGGAGCCAAAATAGGACTATGGATTCCAGGGAAGAGAGACAGAGGTTCTGTTTCTACAAAGGATCCTTTAAGGCAGGAGCCCCCAAGAACACAAGAGGAGGGCTCTTTGTGGGCACTTGAAGAAGACCCCAGAGGGACACAGGAGGTTGCAGAGGGATACAGAACAGAAGAGCAACTTCGTACAGAGTGCACAGGGAGTGCAAGAGCAAAGGTGTTAGGAAAAGGAAATACAAGGCTGAACCAATACCTGCAGGATATTATACCTGCAGGATATTAAGGACTAGGTGTTTGGCAAACACAAACAGAAGAAGTTGCAGAAAGAGCAATGGAAATACCTTTTGAAACTGAGTTCTCTATGATCACAATAGGTGAGAACTACCTCACATGATACATTGCAGAGTATGGGGGGAAGAGATAAACAGAAAAACAGTACATTGATCAAGAATACAGAAAGGCTTTCTGGTTGTTACCTTCCTTCTTGTGCCTAATGAAACGTGGATACTATGCAGAACTAGGTGTATCTAGCCAGAGAAAAGCAACCTCACAGCGAGAAGCCATACAATTTTGGTTTTGAAACATTTTCAACAGCCTCCATTAAAATTTCAGCATCCCCCTTGCCTTCTGTAAATGTAAGTGAGCCAAGAAAATCATGTTCTAATGCACAAATACAGTAAGGGGAAGGAGAGTCAGATGAATGTTTGCGGCGGATAGTACCCATCATTTCCAGCAGTGGAGATATCCTTTGGAATAGACAAGACATAGTTGCAGAGAATTCTGCTTTAGTCAGACAGGCCAAATGGTATGCATCTGTGAGGGAGCCCAATTCAGAGAGTTGTTGCAATGTCAGTGTAAGACCCTCTGAAACAAGGGGAAAACAGTCAACCCGTGAGGAACTTTGAGTTCCATCAAAGCCTGAAGCAGAATTCTTCCTATTCCTACCATATGCTCTCGCTCCCAGGCACCTGTAATTTGCTCATTGCTGAGTAATGATCTTCCCATGTGGGGTACACATGAAATGGATGTGGACTGCAGGGGATCAGTGTGTCCGATGTGAAGGAATCGCAGTAACCCTGATGCTAACCAAGTTCCTGGAGCTGCATCTCTGAGATATTAGGCAACAGGTGAGGCAGCAAATGATCATAGTGCACAGTTTTATAAGCACTACTTCTGGTACCGATGTGGAAAAAAAGACCACCAAATCTTAATAGGTAAAAGCTCTGTTGACATTAGGCCAAATAAAGCGAGCCAATAAAAACTAGGGAAAAAGCACAAAAAGTGTAGATTGCTCTATATAACCTTTAAGGTTTAAAACCACTTGTGTTGTTAGCATGATGTGTCTTATAAGATAAAAGGATATATTGTAGTAGTTACCACAGATTCAAGTATTTATCCAACAGGATGTATACACAGGAAGCAGTATGTAAAGGTACAGGGAAAACCTATCTTACCTTGTCCACGTTGCTGGTCCTGTCCAGGGTACAGGCTTTGCCCATCACAGTGGGCACACCCCCAAAGGGGTCTTCAAGGAATGCACCACAGCTCTGGACCTGTATAGTAATCTGTGACTAACTACACTTGTTGCGCCACATGCCAAGGCGAGCACCTAACTCAGTATCTGGTTCACAAAGCAACATTACAGGGTGACTGCTGTGGGGTCTGGGGACACATACAAAGGTATACACCTGTGTAACCCATCTGGAAAATGGTGGTGAGCTATAAGGCAATAAACTGTCAGTTAAAGGAGAAAAGGAAATATGTTGAAGAACAGAAAAATCTTCTCCAGCAAGAGTAGTCCATCACCTAAGAACACTAACAAAAAACTGGAGTCTCACAGAGCGGTGGAATTATATCAATATACAGCAAAGCTTTTACCAGTGTCTAATCCTCTGAAGATAGCGACATATAACCCACAGTCTAAGAAACAATTCCTGTGTCCAGTTTTGTACAATCAAGATAATGAAATTACTCTTTAATTAAAGTAAACTCTTTAATTCCCTAAACAACTAAACATAGTTTGAATTCCACAATCCACTCCTCCTTTCCCCAAAATATGCAGCTAAATAAAATTTATACTACATGCCAATTTAGAGTTTTTGTCAAAAGTCAATAGTCCTTATTTCCATCTTTAACTACTCCACTTAGCTGCTGATGTATGAAGAGAGCAGTGGCACAGTCACAGGAGGGTTAGAGATGTATTTGATGTGTGAGCTGAGATGGACAGCTTTACACTATGTGAGAGGCAATACTGGGCACACCGTGGGTGAAGAACTGGGTCTTTGGGGACAGATTGGAGTAAAGTTTTTGTTCACTGATTATGCATCAGTGATTTATTTATAAGCTCATATCTGGCAGTGATTTATGTTAACACAAGCAAAAGGAATGGTTGCTTTAGGTCTGGAAGTAATGATCAGTAATGTGTGTTTCTCTCCTCAAACCCTTTCTCCATTTTGCTATTTGACTGTTGGTCAAGAGGCACCACGTTCACTACGTATTCAAATTAACAGAAATGCAACATAAGTACACAACTGGTTAAAAAGCGCACTGACTTCACACAGTTCCAATCAAAAATCTTATAAACGCTGAGCACTCTGTAGCCATCTATGGCTGCCCATTAGTATCTCCATCTAACAGGCAGTGCTTGGTTGGGCTATTTTGGTTGTCAACAAGCAAGCTATCGCTTGTGAAACGTTTACCATTGCCTGTAACTGTCTGACCTTTTTGACAATAAAGATGACATTGAGATAATTTGGAATTCCTTGTCTTGTTGGGGTATTTGAGTGCACCGAAAAGCAGTAATAAACTTGCCTATTCTAGCTCAGGACATGAAAAAACCTGCATAAGCAGATGTTATTTTCTGTATGTTAGGCATGCTGAAATGATTTGTATATGTGTTGATATAGGCAACTAAACTTATATATCAATCTTGGGTTTTCTTTCTTTTTACCTATAGTTTACCTATTGAATACCAGAGTTAGCCATATTCTTGTTTGCTTCCTCTGCACTCAGCATCACAAAATATGTAGCACTGATACTAAACATTTGTGCAGATTTCACAAAACAAGTTTCTAACCAGAGAAATAACTGAAAGGCTCTGCAAAATTGTGCCAAGTTTCAGTGGTATTCAACTTCTACTGAGTGACAAGAAGAGGAACGGTTTTATGTTCCCTATACCCTTCCACTGTACTAAAGCCAAGAAAGTACAACCTTAGTATAAGATAAATAGTAAGATGGATCAACATAATATTTTCACAGAGACCTTGAGGAATCTTTGCAATAATAGAAGCCAGTATCTTCTTGCTAGTTTTAAACTCTGTAAGTTGATATTAAATATAGGTGAAGCTATGCACTTTGCTGCCGCAGGGAAGAACCATGGAGTGTTCATCTTTTAGGTTATGTACTGTACATCCTGGTACAGTTATACACATCTTGGTTACGTTAGCTGAAATTGCCCTGAAACAGTACATACTTAAATGCTAACTCCCACTTTTCGGACCATATTACATGTTACCCGGTGTTACTTATGAAATCTGCCAGGCTATGCGGGACACCGCTCACACTGAAGCGCCATTCATTCACAGAGATTTTTGAATGACTGAACTAAGTCTAGGTTCACATCAATGCGTTTGCGATTGATGTGATTTTCAGGTGTGTTTTGCGATGTGTTTTACGTTTTTAAACCCGCGTTTTTGCATGCAGTTTTCATGCATTTTTTTTCTTTAAACACACTGTATAGATCTGGTTGCTAAGGAGAGGGCTGGGAAGCTGTCCTTAGCTTAGTCCTTAGCCCTGTCCATCAGCTGTCAGCGGGGTTCCCCACTGACAGCTGAATGTAAAAAAAAGAATTGCTGGCAAAAAGAAAATCTTGAAAAAAACAGTGTGGGGTCCCCTCCCCCCAAATCCATACCAGGCCCTCCAGGTCTCGTATGGATTTGGAGGGGAACCCCGGGCCAAAATGTAAAAAAATGGCGTGGGGTCTGCCCCAAAATCCATACCAGATCCTTACCTGAGCATACAGCTCGGCAGGTCATAAAAGGGAGGGGACAAGCGAGTACCCCCCACCCCCCCTGAACCATACCAGGTCACATGCCCACAACATGGGGAGGTGCTTAGGGGCTAAGGGGGACTCTGCCCCCCCACCCCAAAGCACCTTGCCTCCATATTGATTGGGACATGGGCCTCTTCCCCACAACCCTGGGTTGTGGATGTGGGGTCTGCAGATGGGGTGCTTATCGGAATCTGGAAGCCCCCCAGATCCTGGCCCCCTATGTTAATGAGTATGGGGTACATAGTACCCCTACCCATTCACCAAAAAAGTGTAAAAGTGAAGACAGTACAAGAGTTTATGAAAAGTCCTTTATGAAAAAGAAAAAAAAACAATGTCCCCCATCGGCAATCACTGCCGGAACCAAAAAAAAGAAGAAAAACCTCAGTTTGCAATGAACACTCCTGCGGTCTGCCTGCACCGCCGTGTGACATTTCTTAATTAGCTAAGGAGCAGGGACACCTGGTGGCACCGCCCCCCTGTGACGTTGGTGGCCCAGCATGCACGGGTTGATGACGTCACAAGGGGTGGCCCCTCCCCTTAGCTATTTAAGAAATGTCACACGCGGAGCAGGCAGTGTGGCGGGCATTGTGATTGGTGATAGATCTACATCGGGTGACATTGTTTTTTTATTTTTTAATAAAGGACTCTTGTACGGTCTCTTGTACTGTCCCTTGTACTGTCTTTATTCACTTTTACGGTGAATGGGTATTCCGATAAGCCCCCTGCCCGCAGACCCCAAAAACCACAGCCCAAGGTTGTGGGGAAGAGGCCCTAGTCCCCATGTTGCCCCAAAGCATCGTCCCCTCCCTTTTCCTGGCCAGCCAGGCTGCATGCGCGAAGGGCCTGGT
The DNA here is from genome assembly GCA_028564925.1 of Lithobates sylvaticus. Taxonomy (NCBI): domain Eukaryota; kingdom Metazoa; phylum Chordata; class Amphibia; order Anura; family Ranidae; genus Lithobates; species Lithobates sylvaticus. The sequence goes on along the minus strand of CM053030.1, from coordinate 342,334,106 downwards.
ATGGATTTGGGTGTGGGGGGGCCACGTCATTTTTCTCCCCATGAATTCCTTTTTTTTTTTTACATTCAGCTGTCAGCTGACGACTCATCGGTTGTTGAGGATGTGGCATCAGGCTTCCCGGCCCACTCCTTAGCAACCAGTTATACACAGTGTTAAGGTGGGAAAAAAAAAAAACGCAACACCTGTGTTTTGGTGTGGCCCCAGTGAAGTATATTCCACGCAAAACATAATCTGCTGCGGGAAAAAAAGTCCTTGATACTTTACAAAAATGAACCAGCTGAAAAACTCATAGATGTGAATGTGTACCATAGGAAACCATGTTAAATGGACTGTAGTGCATTTCTGCAAATTGAAATCGCCAGACAAAAAAACGCATAGGTGTGAACGTAGGGTAAATGTGCCACCTGTCATCATGGCAGACAGACTTGTAGTTCACTACAGAAAACAAGTTCGGGGATCACTGCATTCGCAGTCCATTGATGCTTCCTCTAGCTCAGTAAATTAAAGTCCATACCTTGGTATGGACATAGAGCTGGAGGAAGATTTTGCAGATTTTTGCTGAAAAAATAACTCCTGCACATTTGTTTAGCTGCAAGAAAATATATGTATTTATAAATTTTTGTAAAAGGTGAACTTAAACCTTTAGATGAAAATATAGTGAACAGAATGAAGTGTTTTTGTATTTACTAATATAATCAGTTATATTCTTGTAAAGTGGAAGTCAAGCCAAACTTTTTTTTGGGGGGGGGGGGGGGGGGGGGGGGGGTGATTTAAGAAAGATCTCTAAGGAAATTTTCCAAACAACAAAATACACAGCAATAAAAACCTGGTTTTAATTCCATACCTGATTTTACTAAAAACACATTTGACTCGAATTATACTTTCAGCAAATGAACTTACCTGTGTAAAGGTTATTTTGTAGACCCATACTTTGCAGGTAATTGTGGCATCTCTCCTTATGTTCTTCCAAAGAGCTGCGTTGTTTGTAACTGCGGCCACAATATCCACACTTATGTGGTTTACCTACTACAATAAAATAGATTATGTTTAGTGTTTTAAATGAAAACCTTAGGCAACACACACAATGTAAACCTGAGTTAAAGGGTATGTTATTGGCTTGTTAAAGCCTAAGTTCAGTCAAAAATGGTTTAAAAAAATCATCACAAGGGACATTACTCACAACATGATGTGTCCATTGTACTGATAACTGCAGATTAAGTCAAAATGTTCTGTCCTCCGATTCCCCTAGCACATTCTAGTGCTGCGGGGGTTAAGAGAGCTAAGGGGCATGCACTCATCAAGGCTGACGACTATGCATGCCCTTTCTACCCTCCTACTCCATTCTAAAAAGTTGTACTATAGTCTCTATTAATGAAAAAAGATCTATGAATTGAGGAGGTGGATCTTTCATTCATCCGCCCGTCCTCCATTCATAGATTGTTTTTTATTCATAGTAGCTATAATACACTCTCTATGAATGTAAAAGAGATGCAGAACACCAGAAGATTATTGTGGCAGGGGTGGGAATCGGAGAATGGAGTATTTCAACTAAATATGTAACCAGAAGCACAAAGGACACATTTTACTGACTTTAAGTAGTGTTGCCGCTCTCATGTATTGTATCCTGCCACCACCATGTATTGTGCCCTGCTGTCCCTCATGAAATCCTCATGTTTTGTACCCTGCTGCCGATGTATTGTGCTTTGATTTTCCCCATGCAATGTGTCCTTCTTTTCCCCATGTATTGTGCCTTGCTTTTTCTCATGTAATGTTCCATTCTTTTCCCCATATAATGTGCCCTGATGCCTCCCATGTATTGTGCCCAGGTAAAATGAATATCTCCTAAACGTGCACCATGTAGGAGATATTCCAGATCTTAAAGAACAGCATACCCGTGCCGTTGCTTCAGAGCTGTGTGGCGAGGCCTTATGATGCCATTGTAGCTCGGCCACTCAGTCAGCCAAAGTCCACGAACGCGGTAGGAAGACTGGGTGAAGATGGAAGCCTCTGCAGCGGTGCATACTAGCGCATTATGCCTTTACCTTTACTTTTTTCATAGACTTTTTTTTACCTCTTTAATGGTTATTATGGGTCCTTTTTTTCAATACAGTGGGATGGCCCCAATGCAGCCATACTTCTGATTTAAGAAAACATGCTGGCATATATATATATATAAAGCACAGCAGTGTGCTTAACACGTCTGCCCTCATTTAAAAAAATGGGGATGAAAAAATGTGCCCAATCACATGACCTGTCAAAATCATGTTACCAGGGTCTCTCCTATCACAGAGTATTCTCTGCAGCTATATGCAGCCAACACTGAGGGATGCTATAGGCTCCACACTGCAGCCTTAATCTTATTAATAAATTGAAAAATGCAGACTTGTTGTGGAGTAAACGCTGCAGTGTCCTGTGGAGAGTTCATAACTGTATCGACACTCCATTATAAACAGCCCCCTGCATATAGGAAATCACATACCTATAGTTACATATAGTAGGTGAGGTCAAAAAAAGACACAAGTCAATTTAGTCCAACCTATGTGACTTATAGGTAGGTAAAAACATTGATCCAGAGTCCAATGAGAGCTGAAGTAGCTCAAACAGCCAGCTATAGAGGCACATTTAAGTGATAAGCACACAACACAAGTGATCATTAGCTGAACTCCAGGGTTACGGGACTTGGCAGGCATAGAGAAGGGTTGAGAAGCGGGCAAAGAGAAGGATAATTTGTGTTATTAAAAATTCCCTGCACAAATGAACTAATCACCTGAATGTGTCCTGAGATGGCCCGTAAGTGCATCTCTGCGCCTGCATGCATAGTTACACAAGTGACACTTAAAGGGCTTTTCACCAGAGTGTAATTTGATGTGTCGCAGAAGATTGCCTTTCTGGGTAAAGGAGGCACCACATTGGTTGCACTGGAAAGGACGTTCCCCTGAAAAAGAAAAAAAACACACAAAAAAATTACAACATTAGAAAATTCTAAATACAAAAATATAAAATTATCTTTATGTGTGTACTTATGTGAGAACAAAATGTAACACAGTAACAAGTAGAAGACTTCAGCAAGAAAGTTGTTTTCTCACTAGCACTGTATGACTTCCGTCGTCTGCAGGTTTGATAGAACATGAGGCTTTTAGACTAGACCTGCCAGTTCCTTAACGCTTCACTGGCTGGGTCAATTTGATCTGAAAATCTAATTTTTTTTTCTAAATCAGAATGGCACATCACAATGCAAATTCAACCTCATTTAAATAAAGTGACTGCAACATTTTTTGTGTTGAAGAGCCACTCTTCCTGATCAGCAGTTTTGGAATAAACCAATATCCAATTTTGTATGTTGTGGCATTTGGTGTGTGTGTTTTTTTTAATGTAGCTTTTTTTCAAAGGGTCTTTAAAATATGCTACCGAGGCAGCAAAAATAAAAAGGGAACTCATTAAAAATGCATTTCAGGATCACAAGTTCATTTCAGCGTTACACTCTTATATTTAAATGAAAGGCACTTCATTATAGCAGTTATAATAACTTCTTTTCATTTACATTTTCCCATGTATTTTCCCTTTCAATTTCTTCTCCATTACCTGTCTGTCCCTAAGCCGCCAAATCAGGGAGGAGAGTGAGGGGGTGAAATAAAAATGAGCAGGCAACACTATGCTGAGGGACATTATCCATTATCCTTGCAGGATATTATCATGGGGTTTTGAATTAATAGTCTCAAGGGCTCACAAAACTCATAGCCCATGACTGTATGTTTAGAAAAAGTGAAAAGAAGTCCCAAGGTGTATCGGCTGAGGGCTAACTCTACTACAATGCCCCTGCTGGAAGTCCTATAATTGTAGACCACATCAAATACAGATAGGAAAGCATAGCTAAGATAAAGGTGCAACTGCACATAGAACCTTTCTGTAAACTGACATTTTTATAGTATGAAGACTCCACAATAATTCAGACATTAAGCAATCCTTACTTCCATCTTTAATGAAGTAGCGTGGTCAATGAAGTAACACACAACACTCAATCAGATTTCCTCTGTGAAAAATTCATTCTACTGACTACAGGTTACTGCCCTCAAATACACATGCTAGTAAAAAGGGCAACATTAGCTTATTATCAATAATTTGTCTCCGAACCAACACCGGGATCCACTCGCCAATACTTTATTAAAGCTGAACTCCATGCTAACAGGTAAATAAACAGGTAAAACACATATATGGTATTTTACATGTAAAGGATTTTTATATCTGTTCATTCAGTTTTGTGATTTAAGCAGCTCTGTCACACAGCACAGGTAGGAGGATGACACCACTTTTTCTGTAACACTTTGGTTTCATATTCATACCCCTAGTCCAGTGGTTCTTAACCTCAGTCCTCATTACCCCCCACCAGGCCATGTTTGCAGGCTTTCCTTTTCCCTTGCACAGGTGCTTTAAATCTAAGTCAATGGCTTGGTATTTTGAACAGCTATTTTATCTAAGGGAAATTCCCAAAACATGGCCTGGTGGGGGGTAATGGGGACTGAGATTAAGAACCACTGCCCTAGTCAGATGAGCAGGCAGTGAACGGGCAGCAGCAGAGGGATGAGCTTAACCTTCTGCCTCCTATTATCATGCTCCTGGTCAGAACATGGTACACCCCCTAATCCCCTTCCAATACTGTCTGAAGGTTTCTAAACATTGGATTGTGAGAGGCTGACACCTAGTCAGGTACTTACATTAGTTGCACTGAAAAAATATGAATGAATACATATCTGCATCTTTTATATCTGCACAGAGTTCAGCAGATTTCTTTAGATTTTACTGCTGCTTACGAGTTAAAGGGATTATAAAGTCAGAAGGTTTTTTATCTTAATGCATTCTATGCATTAAGATAAAAAGCCTTCGGTATGCAGCAGCCCCCCTCAGCCCCCCTAATGCTTACCTGAACCCCATCTCTGTCCAGCGATGTCCACAAGTGTCTCGGCTGTCTGAGACTCTCTCCCCTGATTGGCTGAGACACAGCAGCAGCGCTATTTTCTCCTGCTGCTGTCAATCAAAGTCAGCTAGCCAATCAGGAGACAGAGGAGGCAAGGGCTGGGGCTCCATGTCTGAATGGACACAGGGAGCTGTGACTTGGGTCTGGTGCCCCATAGCAAGCTGCTTGCTATGGGGGCACTCGACAGGAGGGAGGGGCCAGGAGCACAGAAGAAGAACCCGAGAAGAAGATCTGGTCTGCTCTGTGCAAATCCACTGCAACAGAGCATGTAAGTATAACAGGTTTGTTATTTTTATAGTAAAAAAAAACAAGACTGTACAATCACTTTAGGCCCCTTTTATACATGCTGTCCATTTTTCCATTTTTCATCCATCCATTGACAGATGAAAAACGGACATCAATGCATCTCTATGGAAAAACGGATGTAAATGGATGATCATCCATTTACATCAGTTTACATCCGCATCTGTCATCATCCGGTTTTTGAAACTGATCAAAGGATGAAAAAGGGATGTAAACTAACAAATGGTCAGTTTTTCATCCGTTTTGCATTGGTAGTGGATATAAAAAAACTGATGAAAAACTGATGACCACTGATGAAAAACTGATGAAAAACGGATTAGTACTTCATCCATTTTGACATGACTGAACTGATGAAATGAACGGTCCGGTCCGCAAATGTGAAAGGGGCCTAAAGAGGAGGTCCAGCCTGGCTGAAATTTTTTTTAAGTCAGCAAACAAATATATTCTGACTTTTAATATTAGGGCACTTATCTGTCCAGGGAGCCAGCGATGTCAATACCCCAGCTTCGGATTGACTCTCGGGTGCCGCCGTCGCCATTCCTGGTAAGGGAACCCAGCAGTGAAGCGTTCCCTACTGCGCATGCCTGAAGCACGCTCCACTTTCTTATTGGCCCAGCGGCAGGGGAAGGAAGAGGGGGGCCGAACTTCTGGGAGATCGGCCCGTGGTCCCGTCTCCAGAAGTGGGGAAGGGGACCTGTCAAAAACTGGTCCCCGTTCCCCCCTAAAGGGTGCCAAATGTTGGACCGGAGGTGGGTGGGGGGCGTATAAGCGGAAGTTCCACTTTTACATAGTTACATAGTTAGTAATGTTGATATACCCATATAGCGCCGTCAATTTCTGCAGTGCTCCACACATACATTGCACACTCACATCAGTCCCTACCCTCAAGGATCCCACAATCCAAGGTCCCCAACTCACATTCATATACTAGGGCCAATTTTGGACAGAAGTCAATTAACCTACCAGCATGTCTTTGGAGATTGGGAGCAAACCGGAGTACCTGGAGGAGTACCCATGTAGGCACAGGGAGAACATGCAAACTCCAGGCAGGTAGGTTGGGATTTAAACCAGCGACCCTTTTTACTGATAGGTGAGAGTGCTACCCACTACACCACTGTGCTGCCCACTTTTGGGTAGAACTCTGCTTTAAGTTTACTGCTGAATATATACTGAATAATAATTTCTATGTGCATAACAGTATTAAAATGTGGCAAACTGATGCATTTGTTGACATAACTTAAAGCGGGACTGTACCTGAAATTTTTTTTTTAAAAGCCAGCAGCTACAAATACTGCAGCTGCTGACTTTTAATAAATGGACACTTACCTGTCCCAGGTTCCAGCGATGTCGGCAGCAGAGGCTGATCAATCGATCGGCTCTCTGCTGCTGCCGGCGCCATTCTCAGTGAGGGAATCAGGAAGTGTCGCCTTTGCGACTTTACTTCCCGGTTCCCTACTGCGCATGTGCAAGTCGCGCAGCGCAATGAGAATCGTCAGCGCTGTCTGCCGGGACACGCGTGTGTCCCGGCAGACACAGCGCCAGGACAGGAAGTGGTGTAAACTCCCGTGGGAGTTAATGCCCGGAAGTGGGTGCAGATACCTGTCTGAGACAGGTATCTGCACCCCCCCCCCCCTGAAAGGTTCCAATTGTGACACCGGAGGGGGGGAGGGTTCCGAAAAGCGGAAGTTCCACTTTAGGGTGGAATCCCGCTTTAAGATTCTCAATGTATTTTTAGTTTTTTTTTACTCCTAAAGGTTTGATTGGACAAGATGAAGAGGTGGGGCAGTGACATCATGCATTCCATCTTATCCAATCAAGGAATTAATTTGCATTCATTCAGAAAATGCAAAGCATTCCTGTCAAGCGGCCAACCTCCTGTATTCACAATGCATTAGGCAGGCCGCTCAGCATGGGACCCAGAATCTAGTGGAGATCACTGGAGTATCAGTGTTTAGTGATTTTCAGCTTCAAAGTGTACTGACCAGGTATAGTATATACATTGTTGCATTGGTCTAGCTGGGCCAATGTAAATTGTATGAAAAAATATACCATGCCTGGAATTCATCTTTAAGCTTTCAATAATATAGGTGGTGTAACTGTAACACAACATTGTGGTTAATCTTGCTAAAAAATAATGGAGACGCGGAATGAAGTGAGTTAAATGGTTAAGAGTATTCATGATGTGACAAGAATTCGGAAGAACTAAGAGTAGAAAAAGAAAGCAAGTAACCACTTGTTATAAAACAGCCCCATAATTTAGTAGACATACATACTTTATTTTTAATAAACTAACAAATCTGGTTTACGTTTTTTTGGTATTTTAAACCATATTAGTGTATTAATTCCATTATTTTTGTAATAGCTCCAAGTATTCTGGCTTCAATTTGTAAGTTATGAAAATGGCCTTTCTTTGGTGTAGTTTAGGTGGCGTACTAGTAATAGTTACTGAGACATTTTCATGAAAAAATAAATAAAAAGGTAAAACTGTATTCTGGATAATGCCATCAGAGTAGCAGAGTAATGTATATCCAGGTGCTAGCCACTTACTGACTTTTCTGCCTGCTCACATCACTGTGCCTTCCAACAAAACTTGCTCACTGGAAGAGTGAAGGATGGATCGCATATTCACAGATACCCAGACAGCATGATCTAAGATCTAGAAAATATTATCTTAGTGAGCCATCCTTGACTTTTGTTTGTGTCAGTGCAGTGTTGCAAATTGATATCTCTGAGCTTCTAAATGTGTGACTTGTAGTAATATTGTAACTTACACACTATTCAGAAAATGCAGGAAGCACTTACTGTGAAGGGCAGTTGATTTCTATCTGAGTAAACCAGAGAGATAACACGGGTGATAACAATGTGGAATCACTTGAACAATTTTGATGAATCCGACTGACTGGCCTATCAGATGTTTTTTTTAATCTACATATAGCTAAAATTGAACAGATTCCTTCATGCACACTAACAATCAAAATGGACAAACTACCTTGTTGGGGTTTTTTATTTTGATAGCCACCGGTGACTGTCAGAATACAGACAATTTTCTCCACTTGGCTCCTTCAATTTTTCAATTGAAGAATGGCGGGCAAAGCCACCCACTAATTGAAATTTGGCCAGTTCATCAAGAACCAGACAAAATTCAAATAGTACACAAACCCCCATATGATAGGGCACAGCCTTGTAAAAAAATGTGATCTCGTGGCAGCAGCTGTCTTTGGGTATCATAAAAAAGAAGGGTTGCATTTTGAAAATTCAAACAGTGTATGGTCAACTTTATTACTGTAGTTACAGGTTCCTAGTAATATTTCTTGTCATTTTTATTGTATATCTTACAGTGTTTAAACCACAAAAACAAATTTTGAAAACTAGTTTGCGATCTCCGCCTCTTAAGTATGGTAGGTCATTACCCTGTAGGCCATTTTGGATATTTTCTTTAAAAATAAAGTTACTCTGTTACTTTTAAAAAGAGAACTGCTAGCAGGTATGGAGTGCAGGCAGCAGGTTTAGCATGCAGGCTTCTGGTATGTGCTACTTTGGTGGTTCTCAACCCTGTCCTTACCGGAGAAGTCCAGCCAAAGCTTGTTTGATTGCACTTATCCTATGGATCACAGAAGTGCAATTCGTTTTGGCACTCCTGTGACCCCGTTTTCAGCAGAGAGCGGGCTGAAGTCTGAAATCTCTCTGCTAACGTCACCGATTTCAGTCCAGGCACTGATTCATATGGACCACGGAGTCTGGATCCGCCAGGTACCTGGACTGACACCTGTCGCAGCCTCTCAGCAAGCGGCTGAGGGCCTGAGATGGCTGCTCCGCCACAGCTCGGCGTTACAGTGAGCAATTAGGGAGAAGAGCAGAGAGCTGTGACTGACTGTCTGCAGCTCTCTGAACGGAGCTCTGAAATCCGAGTGATCGGCGGTGTTCAATTGCTCGGTTCTCAGCGCAGGAACACCGGGGACAGATGTAGCATCGAACCAATGCTGCATCCACCTAGGTAAGTATTACTGTGGGAAAAAAAAATCCTTTACTTTTTTAAGTACCCCCAACAGGCCATGTTTTCTAAACTTCTCTTAGATAAAATAGCTGTCCAAAATGCCAAACCATTGACTCTGATTTAAAGCACCTGTACAAGATAAAAGAAAGCCTGCAAAGATGGCCTGGGGGTACTTGAGGACAGGTTTGAGAACCACTGTGGTACTTTTCCTCTGGAATGGCCTCTTCCAACCATCCTAAATGGTAAAAATGTGGACACTTCTGAGATTCAGAATAGTAATGGAGCTGGACTAAAGAGAAATAAAGGACCTGCAAGTGTTGACCACTTTGAAAATGCTAAAGTCCTGGCAGTTTTGCTAACCCACTTGCGTTAATAATAAGTCATTCATATTAGTACGCAGATCAGGAAATCTGAAGCTGGAAAAAAATTGGATGTCCTTATGTGCATGCTTGTTCTGGGTCAGGGTATCAAATGATTAAAGCAAGAAGGCCAAACATGAAAGGCAATCAACAACTGCAGCATAGATTCTTCTTTTAAAGACAGGTGTCCTAAAGTATTTACCATGTTTTCATATTCAAATTAGAGTGAATTTTACTTAGTTTAATAAGAACACAACCCTGCTTCTAAAAGGTAATATAAGCAGGGCTCGGAGAGATACACCATTGTCTTTTAACAGGAAAATATAACTTTTTCCTCATAAGGCCCCTTTCACACGGTCGGACCGTTCAGATCCGCCTGTCAGTTTTGACGGCGGATCTGAACGCGCGCTCCATGTTAGTCTATGGAGCGTCGGATGTCAGCGGAGACATCTCCGCTGACATCCGATCCGGTCCGATCCGCCAAAAGCAGACGTATGGCTATACGTCCAGATCCGTCGCTGGCGGATCGGATCGGGTGAGATCTGATGAAAACGGACACACTGTCCGTTTTCATCCGATCTCTCCATAGAGATCAGCGGCGCTCGCAAGCCCCTCCCCGCTCAGTGAGCAGAGAGAGGCTTGTCATCCGCCGGTTCAGCGGAGATCAACGGAGAGATCTCCCGCTGAGCCGGCGGACAGAGGCGGGCTCCGTGCAAGCGGAGCCCGCCTCGTGTGAAAGGGGCCTTAGGGATGAGCGAATGTGTCCATTCGAGGGGATTTACCGAACCCAGCAAGTCCAAACATTGCAAAATTAAACCCAAACACTAGTGAAATCTATGAGAGTGAATCTTGATGAGCAATTTTGGCCATTTTCGAGACTTGTAGGCAAGGGATTGTTACAAAAAGGCATGGGAAGCTGGGGACTGCCATGAAGAACATACAGTGCCTTGAAAAAAAAAGTATTCATACCCCTTAAAATTTTCCACATCTTGTCATGTTACAGCCAAAAATGTAAATATATTTTATTGGGATTGTTTGTGATAGACCAACACAAAGTGGCACATAATTGGGAAGTGGAAGGTAAATGATAAATGGTTTTCAATTTTTTTTTACAAATAAATATCTGAAAAATGTTGCGTGCTATTGTATTCAGCCCCCCTGAATCAATACTTTGTAGAACCACCTTTCTCTGCAATTACAGCTGCAAGTCTTTTTGGGTATGTCTCTACCAGCTTTGCATATCTAGAGAGTGAAATTTTTGCCCATTTCTCTTTGCAAATAGCTCAAGCTGTGTCAGATTGGATAGAGAACATCTATGAACAGCAATTCTCAAGTCTTTTCACAGATTCTCGATTGGATTTAAGTCTGGACTTTGACTGGGCCATTCTAACACAAGAATATGCTTTGATCTATGCTTTGTAGCTCTGGCTGTATGTTTAGGGTCGTTGTCCTGCTGGAAGATGAACCTCCGCCCCAGTCTCAAGTCTTCTGCAGACTCTAACATGTTTTCTTCTAAGATTGCCCTTTATTTGGCTCCATCCATCTTCCCATCAACTCTGACCAGCTTTCCTGTCCCTGCTGAAGAAAAGCACCCCCACAACATGATGCTGCCACCACCATATTTCACAGTGGAGAGTGTTAGTTTTCTGCCACACATAGCATTTTGCTTTTAGGCCAAAAAGTTCAATATTGGTCTCATCTGATCGGAGCACCTTCTTTCACATGCTTGCCGTGTCCCCCACATGGCTTCTCGCAAACTGTAAATGGACTTCTTATGGCTTTCTTTAAACAATGGTTTTCTTCTTGCCACTCTTCCATAAAGGCCAGATTTGTGGAGTGCACGACTAATAGTTGTCCTGTGGACAAATTCTCCCATCTGAGCTGTGGATCTCTGCAGCTCCTCCAGAGTTACCATGGGCCTCATGCTTAAGCTCTGATTAATGCTCTCCTTGCTCGGCCCGGCAGTTTAGGTGGGCGGCCATGTCTTGGTAGATTTGCAGTTGTGCCATACTCTTTCCATTTTCGGATGATGGATTGAACAGTGCTCAATGAGATGTTCAAAGCTTGGTATATTTTTTTATAACCTAACCCTGCTTTAAACTTCTCCACAACTTTATCCCTGACCTGTCTGGTGTGTTCTTTGGCCTTCATTATGCTGTTCACTAAGGTTCTCTAATAAACCTCTGAGGGCTCACAGAACAGCTGTATTTATACTGAGATTAAATTACAAACAGCGGTGGACTCTATTTACTAATTAGGTGACTTCTGAAGGCAATTGGTTCCACTGGATTTTAGTTAACGGTATCAGAGTAAACTGGCCTGAATACAAATGCACACCACACTTTTCACGTATTTATTTGTAAATTGGAAAACCATTTTATCATTTTCCTTCCATTTCACAATTATGTGCCACTTTGTGTTGGTCTATCACATCACATACAATAAAATACATTTACGTTTTTGGTTGTAACATGACAAAATGTGAAAAATTTCAAGGGGTATGAATACTCTTTCAAGGCACTGTATACTACCTTTTAGTGTGACTTCTAGGGTGACACGGGAAAAACACTAATCCTTTCAATTTTGAAAATGCCTTTAAGCTACAGTATATTTGGTGTTACCTAACAGTACAATTCTCACTGACAGCATCACATATCTTAGGTGTGTAATTGTTTTTTTTTTTTTTTTTGTTTTTTCTTTACTTTATTTGGGTTAAATACAGCAGATGATTTTTTTTAAATGAGATGCATGGGATTTAATAAAAAAACAAACATACAACCACAGTTCCAATGGGATGCTTGGTAAAAAAAATCTACATAAAAACAGAATCCAATGATTTGCAAATATCATAAACCCATATTTTTTTCACAATAGACAATAGAAAACATATCAAATATTTAAATTGCGAAAATTTACCATTTTAAGAAAAAAATAAGGTCAATTTTAAATTGATTGCAGCAACACGTCTCACAAAAATTGGGACAGGCCTTGTTTACCATGGCATGGCATCCCTTCTTCTTTTAACAACACTCTGTAAATGTCTGGGAACAGAGGAGACCACTTGCTGGAGTTTTGGGAGAAGAATGTTGTCTCATTCATGCCTGATATAGGATTCTAACTGCTCAACAGTCCTGGGTCTTCTTTTTCGTATTTTTATCTTCAAGATGTACCAAATATTTTCAGTTAGTGAAAGGTCTAGACTGCAGGCAGGTCTGTTAAGCTCCCAGACTCTTCTACTACAAAGCCATGCTGTTGTCATAGATGCAGTATGCAGTTTAGAATTGTTCTGCTGAAATATGCAAGGACCTTCCCTGAAAAAGACATCATCTGGATGGGAGCATATTCTGCTCTAAAACCTGGATTTATCGTTGGTGGTGTCTTTCCAGATGTGAAAGCTGTCCATTCCATATGCATGAATGCACACCAATTCCATCAGAGTCTACAAACTATGGTATATGCAGAATATTTGAAAATGTATTAATTCTGATGTACTGATGATCATCTCATTTCTCGAGGCCTTATAATGCCAGGACAGCACAAATACCCCCCAAATGCCCCCTTTTTGGGAAGTAGACAATCTAAGGTATTTAGTAAGAGACATGGCAAATTTTTGGAAGTTGTAATTTTTTTGGCACAGTATAACCAAAAACTTAAATTTTATGTGATAGACCAACACAAAATGGCACATAACTGTGAAGTGGAAGGAAAATAATAAATGTTTTTCAAAATTGTTTCCAAATAAATATTTGAAAAGTGTGGCGTGCATTTGTATTCAGACCCTTTACTCTGATACCCGTAACTAAGATCTAGTAGAACCAATTGCTTTCAGAAGTCACCTAATTAGTAAATAAAGTCCACCTGTGTGTAATTTAATCTTAGCATAAATACAACTGTTCTGTGAAGCCCTCAGATGCTTGTTAGAGAACATTAGTGAAAAAACAGCACCATGAAGGCCAAGGAACACACCAGACAGGTCAGGGATAAAGTTGTGGAGAAGTTTAACCACTTCAATACAGGGTACCTTCCCCCCTTCCTGCCAAAGCCAATTTTCAGCTTTCAGCCCTGTCACTGTTTAAATGACAATTGCGCAGTCATGCTACGCTGTACCCCAAATTTTTATAATTTTCTTTGCACAAATAGAGCTTTCTTTCGGTGGTATTTGATCACCTCTGCGGTTTTTATTTTTTGCTAAACAAATAACAAAAGACCGAAAATTAAAAAAAAAAAAGTTTTTCTTTGTTTCTGTTATAAAATTTTGTAAATAAGTAAGTTTTCTCCGTCACTGATGGGCACTGATGAGCCTGCACTGCTGGGCACTAATAAGGCGGCACTGATGAACATGGATGAGGTGGCACTGATGATGGGCACTGATAGGTGGCACTGATGGGCACTGTTAGGTGGCACTGATATGCAGCACTGATGGGCACTCATAAGCATCACAGATGGGCACTCATAGGTGGCACAGATGGACACTAAAAGGCAGCACTGATGAGTACTTATGGGTGGCACTGATAGGTGGGCACTGATGGGCACTGATAGGTGGCACTGATGGACACTGATGAGTGGCACTGATTGACACTGATAGATGCCACTGATTGGTATCACTGATTAGGAGGCACTGCCAGGTATTGCTGGTTGGCACTGATTGGCATCATGTGTGGGCACACACTGGCATCATGTGTGGGCACACATTGCCACCCATGGCCACCAGGGATGACTATGGTCATCCCTGGTGGCCATCCCTGGTGGTCCTGGTGGCAACCCCGGTGGTCCTGGGTGGGCATCCGTGGGGGGCTGCGCTGATAAACAATCAGCACAGATCCCCCCTGTCAGAGGAGCAGCTGATTGGCTCTCCTCTACTTGTGTCGTGTCTAAACGGCTCTTCCTGTTTACATCGTGATAAGCCGTGATTGGTCAGAGACTCTTTATCTAGATCGGAGTTGCGGTGTGTCAGACTGACACACTGCAATGCGCGCAGCGGCTTGTTATCCTGACACGTCATATGACGTCCAGTCAGGATATCACAACTGCTTTGCCGATGTCATTTTGCTATATGGTGGGCGGAAAGTGGTTAAAGCAAGGTTAAGTTATAAAAAAATATCCCAAGCTTTGTAAATCTCACGGCGCACTGTCATGATAAACTGTACCCAAACACATTTTTTATAATTTTGTAAATAAGTACGTTTTCTCCTTCACTGATTGGCACTGATGGGCACTGATAGAGCGGCACTGATGAGGTGGCACCAATGAGGTGGCACTGATGGGTACTGATGATGGGCATGGATAGGTGGCACTGATGGGCGCTGATAGGTGGCACTGGTATGCAACACTAATGGGCATTGATAGGCAGCACTGAATGGCTGCACCGATGGGTACTTATGGGTGCAACGGATGGGCACTGATGGACACTAATTGGTGGCACTGATGGACACTGATATATGGCACTGCTGGGCATCACTGATAGGGAGACATCTGGCAGGCATTGGTAATGGGCACTGACTTGCACCATTTGTGGGCACTGATTGGCAGATTTTTGGCACTGACTGCCATCCCTGGTGGCCATAGGTGGCATACATGGTCATCCATCTTTGGTGTCCACCCCTGGTGGCATCCCTGGTGGTCCAGTGTAGGCATCCGCAGGGGGGATGCGCTGATAAACAATCAGCACAGACCCCCCCTGTCAGGAGAGCCGGCAAACGGCTCTCCTCTTGTGTCAGACGCGAGTGAGGAAAAGCCTATATACGGCTTTTCCTGTTCACACTGTGATGAGCCGTGATTGGAAACGGCTGATCACCTTGTAAAGAGCCTCTGTCAGAGGGTCTTTACCGAGACCGGTGTAGCGGTGTGTCAGACTGACACGCCACACCACCGATCGCCATGCTGCGTGCCCCCACGGGTGTGCGCCAGCAGTTATCCTGAAAGATGTCATATAACTGAACCAGATAACTGGGCCGGGCGCGAAGTGAACTTACCTGAGCCTGATCTCGGTCCAGTGATGTGCATGACAGCAGCAGCTCTCCCTGCTCTCTTCTTCCTCCTTATAGGCAGACAGCAGCGAGCCACTGGCACCTGCTGCTGTCAATTACAGCCAGTGAGGATGGAGCGGGGGGCAGGGCTGAGCCACCCTCTGTGTGCCTATGGACACACAATGCATTTATAACATGTTACATGTTACACCCTGAATATGGGTGTAACATGTCACATGTTATGAAAGGTGAACTTATGCATTAAAACAAAATGTGCAACACTGTGCTTTCCCCTCTTTACTGAAAGAGTAGGCTCGCAGTTGCCTTATAGTAGGCTTCATGGTGATGGGCATTTTGCTAAACTTCCATGTTAGAATAGAACATTTAGATGTTTTTATTGTATACAGATTCTAAATAAAAAAAAAAAAGAAAACCCGCCAATGGTGGTCACCTGACCTTTCACCTGACCTTTCTCAAAAGGAGAAAACTTGTATTTACAGTGCCTTGCAAAAGTATTCACACCCTTGGCATTTTTCGTGTTTTGTTGCCTCACAACCTGGAATTAACATGGATTGTTTGAGGATTTGCATCATTTAATTTACAGAACATGCCCACAACTTTGAAGATTTTTTTTTTTATTATTGTGAAGCAAACAATAAATAGGACAAAATAACAGAAAAAGTCAATGTGCATAACTATTCACCCCCCTAAAGTCAATACTTTGTAGAGCCACCTTTTGCGGCTATCACAATTGATCACAGTCACTTTGAGCTTGCCACATCTTACCACTAAGTTTTTTGCCCATTCCTCTTTGCAAAACTGCTCCAGCTCCTTCAAGTTGGATGGTTTGCGCTTGTGAACAGCAATCTTTAAGTCTGACCACAGATTTTCTATTGGATTGAGGTCTGGGCTTTGACTAGGCCATTCCAACACATTTACATGTTTCCCCTTAAAACCACTCAAGTGTTGCTTTAGCAGTGTGTTTGGGTCATTGTCCTGCTGGAAGGTGAACCTCTGTCCTAGCCTCAAATCACACACAGAGTTGTACAGGTTTTACTCAAGAATATCCCTGTATTTAGCACCATCCACCTTTCCCTCAACCCCGACCAGTTACCCAGTCCCGACTGCTAAAAAACATCCCCACAGCATGATGCTGCCACCACGTTTCACTGTGGGGATGGTTTTCATTGGGTGATGTGTGATGTGTTGGGTTTGCGGCAGACATAGCATTTTCTTTGATGGCCAAAAAGTTCAATTTTAGTCTCATCAGACCAGAGCACCTTCCTACATACATTTTGGGATTCTCCCACATGCCTTTTTCGCAAACTCAAAACGTGCAATTTTGTTTTTTGCTGAAAGTAATAGCTTTCTTCTGGCCACTCTGCCTAAAGCCTAACTCTATGGAGCGTACGGCTTATTGTCGTCCTATGTACAGATACTCCAGTCTCTGCTGTGCAACTCTGCAGCTCCTCCAGGGTCTCTGCCTCTCTGATTAATGCCCTCCTTTCCCAGTCTGTGAGTTTTGGTGTGCTATTGTCTCTTGGCAGGTTTGCTGTTGTGCCATGTTCTTTCCATTTGGTTATGATAGATGATGGTGCTTCTAGGGATCATCAAAGATTTGGATATTTTTTTAAAACCGAACCCTGACTTGTACTTCTCAACAACATTGTCCCTTACTTGTTTGGAGAGTTCCTTGGTCTTCATGACAGTGTTTGGTTAGTGGTGCCTCTTGCTTAGGTGTTGCAGCCTCTGGGGCCTTTCAAAAAGGTGTGTATATGTAATGACAGATCATGTGACACTTAGATTGCACACAGGTGGACATCATTTCACTAATTATGTGACTTCTGAAGGTAATTGTTTGCACCAGAGCTTTTTATGGGCTTCATAACAAAGGGGGTGAATACCTACGCACATGCCAATTATCATTTTTTTATTTCTGAAAAATAGTTTTATGTATACATTTTTCTACTTTTATTTCACCAACTTAGACTATTGTGTTCTGATCCATCACATATAATTCAGATTAAAAAAACATTGACCTAAAGGCTGTAATGTAACAAAATAGGTAAAAAGCCAAGGGGGGTGAATACTTCTGCAAGGCAATGTACATGTCACTGTCAAGTACATATAATGTTTACTTGTGTGTTACATAAAGGCATTTAAAAAATCTTTAAATAAAACAAGCTATTTGAACAAGCTATGCAAGGTCAATAAAGACTTAGTAGAGTGCATAAAGGTATATCACATAAACATCAACATTGCTTTTTAAGCACTATCAAAAGAAAAAAAGCCACCACAAAATGTTCACGAAAACATGCAAAAGGAATGCAGTTGTCTTGTTTCGGAGCATTAAAAACAGAATGTATTGTATTTACTCTGGAATATTACATTTTATCCAGAAATGTATTCATTGTGTGTACTGTAATAAAGTTTTTATTTTAATATTTGAAGAAGTCTTAATCTGGCATCTGCATTCCTCAGTGGGGGTATATCTAACAAAAAAGGCCATCAACGAGCAATAAAAAGTGAAATCAGATGAAATATTTACATGCAGCAAATAATGCAACTGAAATTGTTCCATGAAAATGACAAATAATGTGGCTTCACCAGGGGTGTGCCTAGTAAAAGTATCATCTGAGGTTACAGCTGTTATATAATGATGCCCTTTTCATGCTTTATAGCAAATTTCTCAAACCAGTAGCCCAGTGGCCAAATGCAGCCCTTTTCTTGCCTTTATCTGGCCTTTGGGGCACTATTCCTCCAACTAACACCATTGATGGGGCAATATTTATCCCATTGATACCAACAATGAGGCACTATTTCTTCCACTGATACCAATGATGGGACACTATTCCTCCAAATGACACCAGTGATGGGGCATCATTCCTCCCACTGATACCATTTATGGGCCAAAATTTCTCTCACTGATACCAGAAAAGGGGCACTATTCCTCCAATTGACACCAAATATGGGGTACCACTCCTTCCACTGACACCATTGATGGGGCACCATTCCTCCCACTAATATCAACAATGGGGCATTATTTCTCACATTTAAACCAATAAAGAGGCTTTGTTTACGCCAACAGATGCCGGGGCATTTTCTACTCCATTGGCCAAAGTCTGCCCCCCTAAAGACTGAAGGGCAGTAAATTAACCCTTTGCTTAGAAAGCTTGGAGACCCCTGTTTTATAGGAACTACTATAAGCCTTGTATCAGTATCACTAGCAGTCACTCACAGACAAAGACTATCAAATGGTAGGCTCAGCTCAGCATTTAATGGTTATAAATGGTGGGAATTATGTGCATGCTGCCATTCTGATTTGTTTAGATATTTGCTATAATTTTGTTTATTTTAAACAACAGGCAACATCAGTACATTGAACAGCGCTGTACAAACTGTTACTGGGGAATGCTTTTCAAACCAGTACCAGCTTTCTCTAAAGCCAAAAAGAGCACTGACAGTCAAGATCTTCATGCTGCAGGACACAGCTCATGATCTGAAGGACTTTCTTTACTGTAATAAAAGTAGAAAACTCCTTTACTTTCCCAGACAGCTGCCTCTGTTTGAACGATCACAGGTACACCTCTAGTATACGCCATTCATTTTTTTCCTTGTTTTTCAAAAGGCATTTTGTGTATGTGGATGTTTGAAAAATGAAATAGGGTTTTCTAAAACTGGGTTTGATTAAATATGTAATAATTTTTTGATCTAAAATTTGTAATAGGCCCCCACAAAGCATACACAATGTAAAATACAATAGTCCAAAACAGCTGTGACATTAAAGTTGTAAGACATATCCTAAAACAAATAAATAAATGATATTCCTTGATTCCTGAACTTTATCAATAATGAGCTATTTGTATAGATACACATCTCTATTCATACATAAAAATTCAGAAGAGTAATGCCGCGTACACGCTGTCGGAATTACCGATTGAAACAGTCCGATGGGAGCTTTTCATCGGATTTTCCGACCATGTGTATGCCCATCGGTCTTTTTCTGTCGGAATTTCCGACGGACTTTGGATTGAGAACCTGTTCTTAATTTTTCAGACGGAAAACCTTTCTATCGGATTTTACGATCGTGTGTATGCAATTCCGACACGCAAAATTCCGACGCATGCTCGGAAACAATTCGACACATGCTCAGAAGCATTAAACTTCCCTTTTATAGTGCAGTCGAACGTTTTTTAAGGCGTGGTGTTATTGACCGTCGGAATTTGGTGTGACCGTGTGTAGGCAAGACAGTTTGAGCGAAATTCCGTCGGGAAAACCATCAGAGCTTTTTCCGACGAGAATTTCCGACTGTGTGTACGCAGCATTAGAGGAATGCTTTTCTTGCTATCAAGTTGCAGTAAGGTGTTATTAAAAGTAAAAAACTGACCTAGCATTTAATAGGCAATCATATATAGATAATATTTATTAAAGTCAAACTGCAAATGCTAAAAATTGAAATGAACATCTTGAAAAAATAGCCCAACACTGTAATTCTCCAGCAGTTAAAGTGTTACTAAACCCAGGACCCTGCATTCACTATTTCTGGTCTTCCACAGTACACAGAACATGAAAATGCAGTTATTTTAGTAAATCTAAACTCCTAAATACCTTTTCTCATCAGCAGTATATAGCAGTCTTGTGACTTCTATGAGTGTCTGACTGAAGCTTGTAGGAGGAGTTTTTATTTATCCCACGATTGTCCTATGAGAATGCATGTCCCCTGACCCTCTGTCTGGACAGTGCTGATTGGCCCTGTGCTGACCACATGCACTCTCCCAAGAAAAAAAAGAACTCTCTAGCAATACACACCCAACTGAGCATGTGCAGCCTGTCCCATGGCTCTGTAAATATCAGGTTATTTTTTGGAGACAGTGGAAGAAAGAGATGATCAGAGGAGACAGGATTGAATAGCCTTTTTACACAATGCACAGGATTAACCCCTTCCACAGTGAGTATATAAAGCATTCTTTACTGCATATACAGACTGATTATACTGTTGTGGGTTTAGTAACACCCAAAGTGGGGATAGGCCAAGATAAAATATTGGTGTGTAAGAAATTCATATATATATATATATATATATATATATATATATATATATATAATATATATATATATTATATATACAGTTAGGTCGTATATATTTGGACACATGCATAATTTTTTTTTTTTTTTTTTTTTAGGTATTTACCAAAACCTATTGAAACTATAGTATATAATTTTCTGAAAGTGCACACTCTTGGGTTTAATTTGAGGGTATATACATCCAAAAGGGGTTTAGGGATAACAGCTCTTAAGAATAGCCATTTTTAAAAGGACCAGAAGTAATTGGACAATTGAATCAAAAGCTGTATCATGGCCAGGTGTGGGCTACTCCTTTGTTATTTCTTCATCGATTAAGCAGGAAAAAGGTCTGGAGTTGATTCTAAGTGTTGTATTTGCATTTGTAATCTATGGCTGTGAGCCTACATCATGCGTTCAAAGAATCTGCCCATGCAAGTAAAACAGGCCATTGTAAGGCTTCGAAAAGCAAGCAACTGCATCAGAGAGCTAGCAGCAACATTAGGAGTGGCCGAATCAACAGTTTAGTACATTCTGAGGAAAGAAGAACACACTGGTGAGCTCAGAAACATAAAAAGGCCTGGACGTCCACGGAAGACAACAGTGGTGGATGATCGTAGGATCCTCTCTATGGTAAAGAAAAACCCATTCACAACATTCTCCAGGAGGTGGGCGTATCATTGGCAAAGTCTACAATCAAGAAGACTTCAAATACAGAGGGCTCACCACAAGGTGCAAACCATTCATAGGCCTGAAGAATAGAAAAACAAGATTAGACCTTGCCAAAAAACATCTAAAAAAGCCAGACCAGTTCTGGAAAATCATTCTTTGGACAGATGGAACTAAGATTAATCTGTACCAGAATGACAGGAAGAAAAAAGTGTGGATAAGGCTTGGAACAGCTCATGATCCAAAGCACACGTAATCTGTAAAACATGGTGAAGGCAGTGTAATGGCATGGGCATGCATGGCTTCCAGTGGCACTGGGTCATTGGTGTTTATTGATGATGTGACAGAAGATAGAAGCAGTCGGATGAATTCTGCAGTGTTTAGAGATATAATGTCAGCCCAGATTCAGCCAAATGCAGCAGAGTTGATTGGACGGAGCTTCACGGTACAGATTGACAAAGATCCAAAACACACTGCAAATACAACCCAGGAGCTTTTGAAGGAAAATAAGTTGAATATTCTACAAAGGCTGAGTCAAGCACCTGATCTCAACCCAATTGATCATGCATTTCACTTGCTGAGGACAAAACTAAAGGCAGACAGAACTTCAAACAAAGAACAGCTGGTGACAGCTGCAGTTAGAGCCTGGCAAAGCATCAGAAAGGAGGAAACCCAGTCTTTGGTAATGTCCATGGGTTCCAGACTTCAGGCAGTCATTGCCAGTAAAGGATTCTCAACAAAATATTAAAAATGAACATTTTATTTATGATTATATTCATTTGTCCAATTACATTTGAGCCCCTGAAAATGGGGGGACTGTGTTTAAAAATGGTTGCAGTTCCAAAAATTTGTACTTGATATTTATGTTCTACCCCTTGAATTAAAGCTGAAAGTCTGCACTTCAAATTCATTTGGATTGTTTAATTTAAATTTTATTCTGGTGGCATACAGAGCCAAAAGTATGAAAATGGTGCTTGTGTCCAAATATATATGGACCTAACTGTATATATATATATATATATATATATATATATATATATATATATATATATATATATATATATATATATATAGCCACTAGAAGGGATTTCATGAAGTCAGCACACTTTAAAGGGTAAGTAGAGCCAGAGCTCTTTTGGCCCTACTTCTCTCGGGGATCACAGGAGTGCACTTCATTCTGCACTCCTATGGTCCAGATTCAGTCAACAGCAGGCTAAAGCTGACGTTACTCAGCCGGTCCAGATTCTGGAGAGATCCCATCATTAGTGACGGGATCCACCCAGATTCCTGACCGGCGGCTGGCTCAGCTTGTCAGCACTCTGCTGAGAGTCTGAGCCTGCTGCTCCTGTCCCCTCCACAGCCCAGCACTCCAGTGAGTGGTGAAGGGGCAGAGCAGAGAGCTGGTGACTGACAGTCACCGCTCTCTTTGAACAAATTGATATAGCACTTGCAGGAAGAATTGAACAACTTGTATAAGTGCAAATATATGAAGTGTCCTAAAATATTATTGCAATATACACTCACAATGATAAACCATAAAAAAAACATCAATACATAAATGATGAATATAACAATATTCAAAGTGTTGGGTGCTCCAAATAAAGTGCGTTCCTTCAGAGCCTTGTGCCGTAAATGGCAGCTCCCACGCACATGCCCGGGAGTGACGTCATTCTGACTCCGGCCAGTCCCAGAGCAAAGTCCATGAACCCAGAAGCAAGACGGGTGAAGATGAGAGCGCATACAGCGCTGACATCTCAGGGCAGAAGGGGCTTCCTTTTAATGTAAGCTTATAATAATGTGCTAGTATGTGATGTATACTTGCACATTATGACATTACATTGTAGGTACAAAAGAAAATGTCCAGCTTACAACCGTTTTAAGCCATGTAAGCTTGTGGATTTTAGTGGGTAGTGATTCCTTTTTTCTGTGTAATGTACATTGTTGTGGCTAGACTGGAGGTTAAGGAAAAAGCCTGGATTTGGGAAAAAACAGCAGAAACCAGTGCTAAGATTTCAACTACCAAAGACTGCCCTTCTCACAATAAGTACAATAGAGCACTTTATAAGGAGGTAGAATATTAGGAAATTAAAATGTCCACTATTTCTATGATACATTTATGCATATATACAGTACCATAGGGCCATATCACTTTATTGTGCAATAAGAATGGCACAACAGGATTTCTGCAATGTGTAGGATATGTTGTTGATATCCTGTCCTGTGGGATCAGCACTGATAGTAAGCTTTGTACGAATGGCTAAAAGCACTATGGTGACCTTTTTTTAACTAAAGACAAAAACTGAATTTCCAATGCTACAGTATTCATTTTAAGGTAATGATGCCATTTTCTAAAAATGCTTAAAAACCTGGAAAGTTATCACAAAAGTCAGCCTACATTTAATAATCTATGAATGCTCATTTCATATTTATCCATGCAAAAAATAGTAAATTGTCCTAGTTAGCTGAGATGTTCTATCAGTAATAGCCATAGTCTAGTCCAGGGGTCTCCAAACTGTGGCCCGGGGGCCAGATGCGGCCCTTTGCCTGCCATTATCTGGCCCTTGGGGCACTATTCATCTCACTGATTTAAGACACTATTCTGCCTTCTGACACCAAAAATGGGACATCATTTATGCCACTGGCACCAACAATGGGGCACTAGTTCTCCCCCTAATATCAAAGATGGGGCACTGTTCACTCCAACTAAAGCCTGGAAAGTTTTCTATTCCGACTGGCCATTGTCCGGCCCCCCTAAAGTCAGAAGGACAGTAAACTGGCCCTCTGTTTAGAAAGTTTGGAGACCCCTGGTCTAGTCTATGAGCCTAATCCTCTTTAACCTCCCTGGCGGTATGATTCTGTCCGGAATTTAGTGCTGAAAGCGGTACAATTATTTTGCATGGAAATTTGGCGTTTTTATATTGTAGGCATGCAATTCTTATGAATAACGCACTTAAATCTGTCCGAACCAGAGTCTAGTAGACATCCCGGGTATGATAAAGTTTGAAACACAAAATCATAAATTATAATATAATAAAAATATATATAAAAATTATTCAATAATGTAATCAAATCAAAAACACTGAAATTTGCTCAGTTGCAGAATAGTCGCTGTCATTAAATTTATTGTTTGATGATAAATTGTGATTCTAATTTTTTATCTGTGTTTTCTAGCTGGTCTAAAACCACTTTTGACATAAAGGGACACTTTTTTGGTTGCTATGGACAATCTCCAGTTTCCAGGCAGAAAAAAAAAAATCTTTTTATTATATAAAATGACATGCAGGGCAATGGGCAGACCACTAGGGACAAAGGGGATGTGTATTTTTTGTATACAGTACTGTAATCTGTAAGATTACAGTACTGTATGTGTATTGTGTTTTTAAACTTTTTTAAATTTGGCGCCGATCTCCGCTCCCGTGCGTCGGAACGTCGCAGGGAACGGAGATCAGCGGCACCCGGGCACTGTGTGAATCGAGCTAGCAGACGGCTCGCTCACACAGCGAGGAGACATCGCAGGATCCAGGGGAAAAGGTAAGTAACTCCCCCCTGTATCCTGCAATGCAGCCCGAGTCTGGCTCGGGGTTACCGCTCCTGGCAGAAAAAACTGAACCCGAGCCAGACTCGGGATTAACGCCAAGGAGGTTAAACATGGTAGTCTTAGCCTTGAAACAATATTGATGTGCATTATAAGGAAATAGTCATGGTTTACATATGTGCTTGTGCATGTACAGCAGCCTATTCGCGTGAATGGGCTGCTGTAGCCATGACAAACGTGGGGAAAGAAGTGCCTGCCTTTTTTTAAAAATAGGCTGCACAGAACCATATGGTGCTACAACATCATGTGGTTTCTTTCAAGGTGCTGAGAATGGCATGCATGGGAATGCAATTAAAACTTAGGCTAGGTTCACACATGTGTGAGTATTTGCGCACGCACATCGCAGGTACAGCAAACTATTCATGTAAATGGGCTGCTGTACTTGTGAGAAACGCATATGTTTGTGCACGTTTGCAAATGCATGGGGGTGTCATTAAGAAATAATGACATCCCTGCGGATCTACTAAAAAGGAGCACATTTCTGGGAGGGATGGGAATGCTCACAATGTGAATCTTGGCTACATCTACAAGAATAACTTCGGGAAGTAAAAGATGAACAATCTCCGCTGCAACACAAACATTTTCAAGGTACTACATGTAGTAAGTATCTTCGTTCGTAAGTAGCTTCATTTTACAGAGCAAGCAGGAAACCTTTTCACTGGGAGACTTACAGTGGTGTGAAAAAGTGTTTGCCCCCTTCCTCATTTCCTGTTCCTTTGCATGTTTGTCACACTTAAGTGTTTCGGAACATCAAACCAATTTAAACAATAGTCAAGGACAACACAAGTAAACACAAAATGCAATTTGTAAATGAAGGTGTTTATTATTAAAGGTGAAAAAAAATCCAAACCATCATGGCCCTGTGTGAAAAAGTGATTGCCCCCTAAACCTAATAACTGGTTGGGCCACCCTTAGCAGCAACAACTGCAACCAAGCGTTTGCGATAACGTGCAATGAGGCTTTTACAGCGTCCTGGAGGAATTTTGGCCCACTCATCTTTGCAGAATTGTCCTAATTCAGTTACATTAGAGGGTTTTCGAGCATGAACGGCCTTTTTAAGGTCATACCACAACATCTCAATAGGATTCAGGTCAGGACTTTGGCTAGGCCACTCCAAAGTCTTCATTTTGTTTTTCTTCAGCCATTCGGTGGTGGACTTGCTGGTGTGTTTAGGATCATTGTCCTGCTGCAGAACCCAAGTTCGTTTCAGCTTGAGTACACGAACAGATGGTCGGACATTCTCCTTCAGGATCTCTTGGTAGACAGCAGAATTCATAGTTCCTTTTATCACGGCAAGTCTTCCAGGTCCTGAAGCAGCAAAACAGCCCCAGACCATCACACTACCACCACCATATTTTACTGTTGGTATAATGTTCTTTTTCTGAAATGCAGTGTTCCTTCTACGCCAGATATACTTGGACACACACCTTCCAAAGAGTTCCACTTTTGTCTCATCGGTCCACAGAATGTTGTCCCAAAAGTCTTGGGGATCATCAAGATGTGTTGTGGAGAAATTGAGACGAGCTTTGATGTTCTTTTTGCTCAGCAGTGGTTTTCTCCTTGGAACTCTGCCATGCAGGCCATTTTTGCCCAGTCTTTTCCTGATGGTGGAGGCATGAACGCTGACCTTAACTGAGGCAAGTGAGGCCTGCAGTTCCTTGGACGTTGTTGTGGGGTCTTTTGTGACCTCTTGGATGAGTCGTCGCTGCGCTCTTGGGGTAATTTTGGGCGGCCGGCCACTCCTGGGAAGGTTCACCACTGTTCCATGTCTTCGCCATTTGTGGATAATGGCTCTCACTGTGGTTCGCTGGATTCCCAAAGCTTTGGAAATGGCTTTATAACCCTTTCCAGACTGATAGATCTCAATTACTTTCTTTCTCAATTGTTCCTGAATTTCTTTGGGTCTCGGCATGATGTGTAGCTTTTAAGGATCTTCTGGTGGACCTTACTGTGTCAAGCAGCTCCTATTTAAGTGATGCCTTGATTGTGAACAGGTGTGGCAATAATCAGGCCTGGGTGTGGCTAGAGAAATTGAACTAAGGTGTGGACAACCACAGTTATAGTATGTTTTAACAATGGGGGGCAATCACTTTTTCACACAGGGCCATGATGGTTTGGATTTTTTTTCACCTTTAATAATAAACACCTTCATTTACAAATTGCATTTTGTGTTTACTTGTGTTGTCCTTGACTATTGTTTAAATTGGTTTGATGTTCCGAAACACTTAAGTGTGACAAACATGCAAAGGAACAGGAAATGAGGAAGGGGGCAAACACTTTTTCACACCACTGTATGTATATTGCAGATCACATGCTTCATAACTCCCTTCCTTATTAATTAGCTATTTTTGAGTGCCATTAAATTAGTTCTAAGCTGCCCTGAGCAGCTCCAGCAAAAATAAATAAAATAAAAAGGCCAAACAGCCTCAAAATGGCTGACCTCACTAAAGCTGCTTTAAATCCTCGAACCAGTGGTCTCCAAACTGCGGCCCGGGGGCAAGATGCAGCCCTTTGCTTGCCTTGGGGCACCATTTTATTTACTGGCACCAACAAAGAGGCACAATTCCTCCCGATGACACAAAGCATGGGGTACAATTCCTCCCAGTGACACCAACAATGGGGTCCAATGACATCAATGAGGGGGACAATTCATACCAATGACACCAACAATGGGGCACAATTCTTCTCACTGACTCCAAAGATAGGGCATTGTTTACTCCAAATGACTGTCTAAAGGACAGTAAAATGGCTCTTTGTTTTGACAGTTTGGAGACCTCTGCTCTAAAATCTCTGATATAGCTTATCAAAGATAAATGAATGGTGATATCTTTATTTCCTGGCATAGAACCCCAAAGAACAGGGTTCTAACTGTCTTGGTAAAATTTTAAATCTTAATTAAAATGTCATTAAACCCACATCATTAAAAACTATCACTAAAGGCGAAATGGCATTCCTTTTTTTTGTATTCTGCGAAAGACCTGGCTGATCCTGCTGGATGATCTCTGCATCCCCCTCCTGTCTATGTCCCCACTGCAGCTGGGGATTTTGGAGGGCAGTGTTGGCAGCTAGCGCACAAGCGCAGTTTTCAGTGTATTATCTACACTGAGCCTTTCCTCCCTATACTATCTGAGCAGCTCATAGTTACATAGTTACATAGTCGGTGAGGTTGAAAAAAGACGCAAGTCCATCAAGTCCAACCTATGTGGGCGTATACACAGTGGTAAATGACAACCCACTCCCTTCCTCCTCCTTCACACCCACTAACCAGCTAAACACATGGAGGGTGGGATATTACATCTTTATTTATGGAGGCTTCACCTCCCTGTTATTCTAAGACACAGGCTGGAAAGGTGTGACACAGCCTGTGACTGGCAGAAATCCACCCACACCATGTTATTACCAAAAAAATATTCAAATATACAGTATATTTGTATGACAATTTAAAACAGTTTATTGATATTAATTATTTATTTTTACTCAGTATTCCAAAGGCTTTTTTTTTTTGATCATGTGACCAGTAGCAGAGGACTAGATGCTCCTCCTGCCACTGCTTCCCTGCAGACAGGCTGAGATAGAGCCGGGTCATGTGTATATGGATTAGGAAAAAAGGTACTTCGATTTTTTTTTTTACTAAAATATTTTCAATGCCATAATCCACATACAGAAAGAAGGGATACTGTAAATTAAACAGTGTGTATTTAGTATCACTTTAATTGTTCCCTGTGAAATGGGACACATGTTCTCCTCTGTCCCTTCTACATATCAGCAGGGTAGCATGATGACAAGTAGAAATCACTCGTCCCTCTGTCATGGAGTCCTAAGTTCACATCAGCCTTCACACTTCTCTAATGTATAAGCAAATTATAAAACACCTAATCGTATTTTTAAATGACTAAGGGGTTGATTTACTAAAGGAAAATCCACTCTGCACTACAAATGCACTGCAAGTGCACTTGAAAGTGTAATTGGAAATACAGTCACTGTAAATCTGAGGGTAAGATTAGAAATGAGGGGAAGCTCTGCTGATTTTATCATCCAATCATGTGCAAGCTAAAATGCTGTTTTTTATGTTCCTTGCATGTCCCCCTCGAATCTACAGCGACTGCACTTCTCAGTTTTGCCTTTAGTAAATCAACCCCCTAATGTATTACCTGCAATGCAAAATATGGCAAGAATATGTTAATATTAAACTGTTACTGTCTACTATTTTTTAATTATTTATAATCTATCTTCATTTCATATTTAGTCTTCATTTTTAAATTAGACAAAACAGTACTGTACTTTCCTCAACTAAGCAAAAACACATTGTACTATTGATGTCACAGCTGTTTTTGGAAAAAATTACAGTTTACATTGTGTAAGTGGCCAACTGTCTCATATAAAGCCACATGATCACTGCACTTGTAGCATGCCATGACGCATTATTTTTTCGGCCTTTAAAAAAAAACTATGTCAGGCCTTACCAGTGTGGCTTCTTTTGTGTACCATGAGTACATTGGGGCCGATGCATATTATCCCACAGATATCACATTTTAGTTTTCCGTTAGGAAGTCGAATACCTCCAACTCCTGTCAAGGCTTTGGTGCCTTGTCCGTTCAGTGTGCCATTCATTTTCTCCCCTGATGCATCAATCATTCGTAAATCTTCTGCACATTCTTCGCCATTCATTTCACAAGTACGACCATTCTCCTCATCACTATGAGTCTCTACTTTAATATTATCAGCTAGAAAAGACAACATAGTGTAGAAGTTAGTATCTATAAAGCAACAGTGACCCTGTACTTCAGATTATGGACTGATAAAACATGTTCTGATTATTGGACTTGCTTATGCAGAAGTAGGCCTTCATTTATAAAACGGATAAACAGGAATACAAAGTTGCAAAAGTTTCAAAATAGTACATTTTTTGAAGCATTACACTCCCAGTCTCACCAGCTTGTGGGACAACAATCTATGCACCAGTGGACTGAGAGTGATCATCATTGGGGCAGGTTAATTTATCAGTTACACACAAATGGTAGAAGCCACCACTTGTTTTAAAATAAGATCGCATTCACATCTATTGTTGAAATTCTTGCTTTTAAAAAGTGTCTGTGATACTCGCTTCCACACCCAAACAGGAGTGTAATAATATGTTTTAAAAATATGATTTGGTCCTGTCCATTGATCCACCCCTACTGGGTTTCAGTGATTAAGATAGTCAACAGGATCTGTGAGGTCAATTTACAACTTGACCCCTTGGGGTTGATTTACTAAAACTTGGGAGTGCAAAATCTGGTGCAGATGTGCATAGTAGTCAATCAGCTTCTAACTTCAGCTTGTATAATGAAGCTTTGACAAAAAATCTGGAAGCTGATTGGCTACCATGCACAGCTGCACTAGATTTGGCAATCTCCAGTTTTAGTAAATCATTGTTTCTACTACTGGGGATACTCAAAAATGTGGTAGTTAGTCGATATGTCAAATTATTCCTATTTTATGTGATCTACTATGCAAGATGTGAAAAACAACTTAATTGGAATCACCCCAATCCTCCCACCTCGTCTACCTTGTTGTGTGTGATGCTGCCCCAGGTGTGATACATTTCTCTGCATTGTACATAGAGCTATACGATTCTGGCTAAAATGAGAATCACAATTTTTTTGCTTAGAATAAGAATCACGATTCTCTCACGATTCTGGCGGAGTAACATCATCTTTCAGATTATACAAAAAGAATGAGCTAACTTTACTGTTTATTATTTTTTAAATTCATTATGGTTTAATTTTGTCCCAAAACATTGCGTTTGAAAGACTGCTACGCAAATACAGTGTGACATAAAATATTGCAACAACCACCATTTTATTCTCTGGGGTCTCTGCTAAAAAAAAATATATGTAATGTTTGGGGGTTCCAGGTAATTGGAATCTAGCAAAAAATACAGATTTTAACTTGGAAGCAACAAGTGTCAGAAAAAGGTTTAGTCTTGTGGGTAAACTCATTAACAGACGGAAGTTCATTCCTTTGATCTAAAGAACTACATGTTACAATGTTTCTCTTTATCGCTGATGTTGTGATAAAACTTGGCAGGCTTTATTTTTTTGTCAGCTGTCAGAAGTGAGCAGAGAACTCTCTGCACTTGTTAAATCGAATTGTGAAATGCTGTTTTAAGACAGTTGAATCGCAATTTCGATTCTTTAACCACTTGCCGACTGTGTCGCGTACATTTACTGCAGCACAATGGCACCGCTGCGCAAAATCCTGTACCTGTATGGGGCGCGCTCTTGCTGCCAGGGAGCGCCCCTCCGTCGCGCCGCGCTGGCGAACATCGGATTTGTTTCAGAACCGACCAATCTTCAGGTCCAGGCCAATGATTTATGGCCTGGACCTGCTGATCGGTTCTGGCGAATGAAATCCTCCCCTGCCTGTGTAAGTATAAACACAGGCAGGGAAAGTGATGTCATCTCCCCTCCTGGAATCCTTTTCGTTCCAGAGAGAGGAGAGAGAACATCTCACAGTAAGTTGCACCAACACTACACTAACACCAGTACAGTATACATAGGTACACTTGTCACCCCCCGATCGCCCCCAGTTAACCCCTTCACTCCCTGCCACAGTGTCACCCAGTGCAGTTGTCAGATTTTTTACTGATCACTGTACTGGTGTCATTTGTGACACTTATCAGCAGTAGGGCAGTTAGTGGTAGGCCCAGATAGCTTTAGGGTACCCCCTAATCCCCCCTAATAAAGGTTTAATCCCTTGATTACCCCCTGTCACCAGTGATCACCGTATTAGTTTTAAAGGTGACGCTGGTTAGTTATTTTTTTATAGCGTCAGTGTACCCGCTGTTTATTACCTAAATAAAGGTTTACCCCCTGATCACGCGGCGGGTGATATCAGTTAGGTTTTAGCGTCAGTCAGGGTCTGTGTCGCCCCAGGCAGCGTCAGATTAATAACAGAAAAGTATAAACCTTAGCGCCTTTGGATAAAAAATAACTTATCATCAAACTCCAGCTGCAGTAAAAAAAAAACTTGCTAATAAGTAAATGGCAAAGAAGCAAAGTAGGAATGTAAAAACAGTTTGCTGCGATTAGGGTTGATCAAATTCATGTAAAACTTGCAGAACACGCAAAAAAATGCAGAATACGCCAAAAAAACACAAAGGGTTAATATAGTCCCATTAGGTGCTGAAATAAAGTGCTTGTGCTTAAATTGACATCTTCTGTGCAATGGTGTTCAGATTGGGTGCAAATAGCTTGGGGTGTCTACTTTCAAAAATGGGATAATTTGGGGGGGGGGGGATTGTGCTACCTGGGCATTTCATGGCCTCAGAAACGGTGATAGGTAGTGAGGAGTGAAATCAAAAATGTACGCCCTTAGAAATCCTGAAGGTGGTGCTTGGTTTTTGGTGTCCTGTACGCAGCTAGGCTGCCAAAAAGTCTCACACATGTGGTATCCCCATACTCTGGAGAAGCAGCAGAATGTATTTTGGGGTGTCATTTCACATAAATACATGGCATGTTTGAGCAATAGATCATTAAATGACAACTTTGTGTACATTTTGTTATTATTTGTCATTTTTCAATCACTTATGACAAGAAAATAAAATATTCAATGTGCTCAACATGCTTCTCAGCAAATTCCTTGGGTTGTCAACTTTCCAAAATGGGGTCACTTGGGGCGGGGGGTCGTACTGCCCTGCCGTTTTAGCACCTCAGGAAATGAGATAGGCAGTCATAAACTAAAGGCTGCGTAAATTACAAAAAATGTACCTTAGTTTATAGACGCTATAACTTTTGCGCAAACCAATAAATATACGATTATTGTTTTTTTTTTTTTTTTTTTACCTGAGACATGTGGCTGAATACATTTTGGCCTAAATGTATGACTAAAATTTAGTTTATTGTATTTTTTTTATAAAAAAAAGTAGAAAATATTATTTTTTTTCAAAATTTTCAGTCTGTTTTTGTTTATATCGCAAAAAATAAAAACCACAGAGGTTATCAAATACCACCAAAAGAAAGCTCTATTTGTGGGGAAAAAAAAGGACGCAAATTTTTGGGGCACAGCATCGCATGACCGTGCAATTACAAGTTAAAGCAACGCAGTGCCAAATTTTAAAAAGTGCTCTGGTCAGGAAGGGGGTAAAATCTTCCGGGGCTAAAGTAGTTAACGATTAATTATATATTATATCTAATTGTACATGTCTTATTTCCATTGTAAGACATAATGGCATATAAGTCTTATATATGTTGGGGGATTGTTTAGGGGGAAAGGGGGTTTAGAGTGGCACAGTTTTGAAAAGGGATGGGAGTTAAATTGGCACTTTGACACTGACCAAAAATGATTGTGGAATTGTTTGGGATGTTTAACGTGTTTTGGGTTATTACATGACTTCTAGCCATTGCATACGATGCAATTTCATCCCCAAGGCAGCTTTCATATATTAATAACACTTGCACAATGGATGACTCCTAAAGGCTATGCACACTATGACCACCTCCATACCAGCATGATTCTTAGTTCCAAATTTAAAAAATTGGCAAAACTCCTTGTGGTGTATGCATTTCAAAAAGTGTCATGCTTGTTGTGTTCTGAAATGATTACTTGAAATGTTTTATAACAGAAAGCTTTTAATGTTTGGGCTTCTTTTCCTTTTTATAGTAAAAAAAACTGGCATAATAGCCACTATGTAAACTGGCTATTACATACAGGCAAAAAAGATATCTATAAAAATATGTTTAACCATTGTGTACAGCTATTCATTTCCATTTCTGTTGACCTGGGATGCAAACAAAAACAAACAGAAACCAATAAATCAAAAAAAAGAAACATTCTTAGCACAAGTGGCAAATGCATGTAAACATCCGATAAATAAGTACAAATATTAATCATTATATTTTTTGGTTGAATAGGATTTATCATGCAACAATGAAATATCTCACATAGAAATTAGGTAAAAGGTGAAAACTGAACAGCTAACATCACACATGCTTTTAGGGTAAACGCCTCTGTAAAATTCTCCACTCTTTCTGCTGTGTTTTCAATGGCCAGAAAGAGTTATTGTATACCACATGTGACTACCCAAAGCCCATGATATGTGTGGAAGATGTCTGCATGTTCTTTGAAACACACTGGGTGATTTACTAAAGCCAAATAGACTGATTTTACAAGGGAAGTTGCACTTTGAAAGAGAGTTTTCCCTAGATCATACCGAATGAGGTGAAACTCTGCTGACTTTTTTCATCCAATCATATACAAGCAAAAAGCTGCCTTTTTTTGTTTTCCTTGGACATGATTGTGTATTTTTCGCTAAGCGAAATTTTACCACA
The DNA here is from genome assembly GCA_028564925.1 of Lithobates sylvaticus. Lineage (NCBI taxonomy): Eukaryota > Metazoa > Chordata > Amphibia > Anura > Ranidae > Lithobates > Lithobates sylvaticus. The sequence continues at coordinate 342,299,876 of CM053030.1, read as the reverse complement.
TTCATTCATTTTTTTAAATAACAAATATATTATACTTACCTGCTTCATGCAGTGGTTTTGCACAGACCAGCCTTGAACCTCCTTTTCTATGGTCCCTGGCCGGCGCTGTTGGCCACTCCATACTGCCAAGTGCCCCCAGAGCAAGCAGCTTGCTCTGGGGGAATTCAAGCAGGCTCATTCATTGGCTGCGGCTCTGCATGTCCATTCACACACAGAGCCGCGGCTTGGCCCCGACCCTTCTCTCTTCTTTTTGGCTCCAGCTGCTGTTTCAGCCAATGAGGAGGAGGCTCTCGCGCATATTGCTGAAGGAGGATCGGGCACAGGTAAGTATTGGGGGGCTGCATGCACAGAATGCATTCATGTAAAAAACCTTGAGCCTTTACAACCTCTTTAAACTCTGGGGAAAATTCCCTTGCAAAGTGAAACTTCACCCGCAAAGTGGAGAGCCTATTTACCTTTAGTAAATCAACCCTACTGTGCTATCTGCCAGTAAATAGGCTTCAAAAAATCCATAATGAATTTTTAGCTAAGATTACGAAACTTTTATGTAGACATCCAGTATGTAAAGGTAAATAGAGAAGATACTATACTACACCTGTATCACAGATTATGTCACCTGGGTTTATTTACTAAAGGTAAATAGGTTTTACACATTGCAAGGGAAGTTGCCATTCACAAGGGAATTTCCCCCAGAATGTGGTGAACTTTCACTTTGTAAACAATACCCAATAACTAAATAAAAAAACAGCAATGTTGCCTGCAAATGATTGGATGATGGAAATCAGCAGAGCTTTACCTTATTCACTAAGCTCTGGGGAAAATTCCCCTGCAAAGTGTACAACTTATTTGCCTTTAGTAAATCAACACCATAGTGTTGTCTGAAATATGCTGTTTTGTGAATGTTTTGGATCCATCTATATAAATGTAAAAACATACAAATGCAGCTATCTAAAAAGAAGAAATAGAAAGAAAAAAGTAGTATGCTTTTTTTTGCAGAGCATGCAACATATCACCACATGCCACAAAGTACTAGGAAAGGTTGCATGCATGAAAATGTAACCATGCCACAGCATAACAAGAACATACTTACGGGAAAAAGTTTTAAAAATGATAGCGTGTAAATCCCTAAACCGCTCAGCTTCACGTACAGCTGCAATAAAAAAGGCAAACAGGATGCTTGGTTGAACAAGCGACTTTCAAAGCTTCATTGAAGTGGTGATACTGTTTGTGAGAGTTAGAATATCCTTAAAGTGCAAGGTGTGTATGACACAAGTCTGGTACAGTATGTCTATATATATATCATGGCATTTAGCTGATGTTATCAAAGCTTGAATTAGTAATACCTTTCTATTGGCAGCATCCTCAGTTAGGTAACCAGGACAATATGTTCCCCCTTTTTGAAAACACATCCACTTTCTTATGGATAAAATAAAATGAGGTTCTTCATGCCATATACTAACCAACATAAACTACATGATCGGTGTAGAAATTCTATACTCACATCTCACATCTCTAATATACTCCATAATAGTAGTCTACAATCTACAAATAGTAACTACTGTTTTAACAGGAAAATAGAATTGATCGATTGTCAGCAGGCCTAGAGCTGTGAAGCAGAAATGTAAACAGGTACCTAGTAACAATTCTGTAAGGATGGTGTACGCTTCATATAATCACTCTGTTCCCCCAGCAGAGAACACAATGGCTCTGCGGGATGACCCCATCATGACTGTGTTTTCATCAACACTGACAGTTTCATTTTCCGGGACTTACCACTGTTTTCAGAGAATGTCACTAGCCAGTTACCCAGTAAAGCTAAACCATCCTATCCTTTACAGCTAAGGAAGCTACCAGCTCAGACTCTGCTTGATCTGCCATGGTGATACACATGTGATCAGTTATGACACCAGCCATTTGATGGTTTGACAGTTTGGTTGAGAGCACAAGCAACGGTGACAGTTAAAATTTATGGCATGCCTTGAATGTTACTGTTTTGGGAATAGATTAGTTAGGATAGGATTAGTCCCACTTTAACAATAAGGAGCAGTCCACTCTTGTGGCTATTTTTCAGGTTTCCAATTTCCTAAAAAAATAGATTACACACAATTATTATTTTATCTGTCCTGCAGACATCTTCTAAATTCTATACTTGATAACTTGTAAAATCCTAACCACATTAAAAGTAAAGTAACAGTCCGGTTACCTGCCAATGTTTTAATTAAATAAAATGTCTGCCTAGAATTTTTTAAATGAGCAGAAACAAAAGAACACATAAATTCATATTTTAGTAAAAAGTGATTTATGTAAAGTGTGAACATAGAAATAAAAGCGCACCCTATACTGCTCTCTGGGGATCAAAAATACTTTTCGATTTATTTATTTTTATCTTTTTATGGACATATGTAATTTTTTCAACTTAAGTACCTTTCACTTTTGTATTTTCCTTCTACAGATGCAAAGAGACGTGCAGCATGCTGCCTTTACTGATACAGAAAACTGATGATTCTTCCAGGCTTTTATCCTGTCTGATCCTAGCTGGGCAGGGAACTTCAGCAAGGGTATGATAAGCTATCTCCCATGGGACAAATGTTCAGCATGACCGCACCCAGACAGCCTATGTGCTAAGATTTCCTTGAAAAACACGATGCTTGTGTAACTACACATTTTCGCATAATTCCAAGATATTATGTCACTTTAAAGATGGAAAATGCTTAAAAGCGATATGCATAGCATCTCTTACATACATACAGTACGTCTCCAAAATAAATATATTTTTTGTTTACCATAGTCAATAGTAACAGTAAACATATATAAAAAATGTTTTTAATTAATTAGTATGTAAATCCAAAATCTTATATAAGCATTCACACTGGTGCACTTTTGCTGTGCTAAAATGCACTTTTCCAGCATCACAACGGCACACGAAAAAACTATTCCCTGTTAAATCTTATGTAACTGTTCACACTGCAGATGTGCTGTGTTTTGAAAAGTCCCACAAACTGCATCCTTGGTGCAGTTTTTCAAAAGCACACCAAAAATACCAATGGGAACACATAAATAGCTCATTACATTTTTGGTGCATTTTTTGAGTCACATGTCCACGTTTTACAGAGTGCATGCTAAGAGCCAGAAAACCAGAAAGTGCACAAAAAAACGCATGAAATATGCGATATGTGTTTTTGAAAAAGGCATACCGTGTTTTAAGCACACCAGTGTGAAAGGGCTCTTATATATTAGTGTCATTTCAAAAGTCACTTTCAACATTTAAAAATCTGCAGCTTTAATTAAAATGTTGCTTATTGATCCTGCCATAAAGGGCCATGCTCAGGCTCTTGCTGTTACGGGGTAACAACACTCTGTTCCTGCGCCCCAGTTATGCTCCTGCATTGTCACCCTGCTACAAGGGCTTCTGATGGAGACTACACAATTCAACACACATTACACAGCCATGTTCTATTGGTGTAACCATCAGAAAAAAGAGAAAGCAGCAGACCAGCATCCCTGAGATGTAAAAAAGGACTAAAAGTGGTGAAGTATTATATATAAAATATTTGGGCCAATAGGTGATGTGGGGGTGTAGCTTAGTCATAAACCCTGACAGTACCCTAAAGTGGCAGGACTTCGCCTGTCAAAACGGCCTGGCTTTTCGTTGTGAAGGTTTGGGAGGCTTTTGTATGCATATTCAGGCACCTCTAGGTGCCTGCACTTCATGCCTGGACCCCTGGACCAGTTTGCCCCCCACTCCTTCCCCCCAGTGAAAAAATCTCTTAAAGTGATTATAAAGGCTCTAGGTTTTTTATCTTCATACATTCTATGCATGAACGTAAAAAAAACATTCGTGTGCTGCTCTGCTCCCCCCCACAGCCCTCCTAATACTCACCTGAGCCCCCTCTCGATCCAGCGATTTGCACAAGAGCCTCAGCTGTCCCGGGACTCCCCCTCCTCATTGGCTGAGACAGCAGAGGGAGACATTGGTTTACACTGCTGTCAATCACAGCCAGTGAGCCAATGAGGAGAGAGTGGATGCAAGCAGCTTACTATTGGAAGCACTGGTCAAGGGGGAGGAGCCAGAGGCGCCGGCGGGGACCCGAGAAGAGAAGGATCGTGGCTGCTCTGTGCAAAACCATTACACAGAGCAGGTAAGTATAACATGTTTGTTATCTTTTTTTTTTTAACTCTGAACCTTTAATACCACTTTAATGCTCTATTTGCATGGGCATTTTGCCATGCTGCAAATCCCATCAGCAAGAACCTACTGATTCCTGCGGCTGGGATGATCGACAGCTGTGTGCAGATAGCTGCAAAGCCTGTACACTGCAAATATAGGCTGTCAGTGGCCAGAGCTATTTGTGACATTTTTTGTGCTTCCAGCCTCGATCGCTGCAAGTAACCACTGGGTGTGAGTAGTTACAAATAGCTGTGGCCAGCAACAGCCTGTCTTTGCAGTGTACGGGCTCAGTGGCTGCAGCTATCTGCACACAGCTGTCAATCCCAGCCACAGGAATCAGTAGGTCCTTACCACTGAGAAATGCTCATATTAATGGAGCCTAAGGCAACAAGTGAAACTGTGATCTTGCCATTCAAGAAACTAAGCTAAACATAGAAAGCTCTTGCAGTTTACATTGGTCTGAGTTGTCTGTAATCTACTCGTGATCGATTTTATGAAAAGTATTCTGATCCTATAGTATTCTTTGATATTCTTTAGACATTTATAAAATAGGAATAATATTACTATCAGAATACAGCATTTAAAAAATAGTAAATGAAGAATACTTTTTCCTTTTAATATTCTGTTTGAGTGAAATGTTTAGTGTCTTATTTCAGGAGTTTAAAAAAATATATATTAAAATACTGTTTACAATATAGAAGGGGGGGGGGGGGGGTAGTGGTAGCTCTGTGTTATGGTATTCTGTTCTAATGCAAAGTTTCAGTCATAAGTACATATATTAATGAAACTTGCACAGATAAAATAATCTACAGTTAAGACAGCTTGCATGATAAATGATGTTACTCAACACTTGCAAAATCCAACACTCTCCTTGTTTGTGTAGTTTCCACTTCCTCACACTGTCCTAAGATATTCCTGTTTTCACAATAGGGCTGTCTGAACGAGAACCATAAAAGAGAAGTGTTTATTTCTGGTGAAATGCAGGGAAGAGGGGAACATTGTATTGCCCGTTGCTCCTCCCTTCTCCACTGCTTTCATGGACTATGGACTATGGACTATGGGGGTATATTCAAAAAGTAGTGACATTCACCAAACATTTATCGCAGGTGTATCTTCCTGGTGCATGTGTTTTAAATGACAGTGGCTGATTCACCTGCACTGAATGTCTAGTGAATGTCACATCCACTGCTTTATAAATATGTTCTTAATGTGTTAAGAATAGAATTATAAACAATACAGCATAACAGGCTTTCGTCCCCGTATTACTATTGGCCATATATAGTTTTTTTATTTATTCTAAATCATTAAACTGATTGTTAAGGCTTGGGTTTTTTTTCCCTATAAAAATAACAAACATGTTATACTTACCTGCTCTGTTGCAGTGGATTTGCAGATCCTCCTCTTCTCAGGTCCCTCTTCTATTCTCCTAGCCCCTCCCTCATGTTTAGTGTCCCCAAAACAAGCAGCTTGCTATGGGGGCATGCTAGCTGAGTCACAGCTCGCTGTGTCCATTCAGAGATGGAGCCCTGACCTGGCCCCACCCCCCCTCTCCCCTGATTGGCTAGCTGACTTTGATTGATTGTCAGACAATTAGGAAAGAGAATCTGGTGGATATCGCTGGACACAGAGGGACATCAGGTAAGTGTTAGGGAGGCTGATGGGGGCTGCTGCACAGAGAAGGCTTTTCATCTTAACCTCCTAGGCGGTATTCCCGAGTCTGGCTCGGGTTCCGTCTTTTCTGCTGGGAGCGGTAACCCCAAGCCAGACTCGGGCTTGCGTGCAGGATGCAGGGGGGAAGTTACTTACCTTTTCCCCTGGATCCTGCGATGTCTCCCCGCTGTGTGAGCGAGCCGTCCGCTCGCTCGATTCACACGGTCCCGAGTGCCGCTGATCTCCATTCCCTGCGACGTTCCGACGCACGGGAGCAGAGATCAGCGCCAGATTAAAAAAAGTGTAAAAACACACAACACATACAGTACTGTAATCTTACAGATTACAGTACTGTATACAAAAAATACACATCCCCTTTGTCCCTAGTGGTCTGCCCAGTGCCCTGCATGTCATTTTATATAATAAAAAGTTTTTTTTTCTGCCTGGAAACTGGAGATTGTCCATAGCAACCAAAAAGTGTCCCTTTATGTCAAAAGTGGTTTTAGACCAGCTAGAAAACACCGATAAAAAATTAGAATCACAATTTATCATCAAACAATAAATTTAATGACAGCGACTATTCTGCAACTGAGCAAATTTCAGTGTTTTTGATTTCATTACATTATTGAATCTTTTTTATATATATTTTTATTTTATTATAATTTATGATTTTGTGTTTCAAACTTTATCATACCCGGGATGTCTACTAGACTCTGGTTCGGACAGATTTAAGTGAGTTATTCATAAGAATTGCATGCCTACAATATAAAAACGCCAAATTTCCATGCAAAATAATTGTACCGCTTTCAGCACTAAATTTCGGACAGAATCATACCGCCAGGGAGGTTAAACAGACCGTGGGGGGGGGGGGGGGGATAAAGCCTTGTTTACACATGTTTACTTAAACATATACCCATGCAACGGGCATGTTTGCCCTACCAGGGATGCACAGGTGTTCAGCTGCGTCCCAATTAACCTGAATAGGACTGCCTGTACAGGGATGTACAGAACACCCTCACACACAGGTGTAGACTTAAGTATGCTCATATGAACAAAGTCTAAGAGAAGTTCATTGTTAGCCTACATTCACTTTAAAACAGGGAACATTTAGAAGTGTTAACTGTGTCTAAGCAGTATCCTGCACTCCTCTGTCTTCAGTCCCATAGCTGTATATCTGCAGTATTATTTTCTAAGGCACTGTTCCTCTGACTGTTACTCTAATGCCATGTACACACGATCTGAATTTCCAACAACAAATGTTCGATTTTTGAAATTTGGAAATTTCGACCGCGTGTATGCTCCATCGGACATTTGCTGTCGGAATTTCCGACAACAAATGTTTGAGAGCAGGTTCTCAAAATTTCCGACAACAATTTATTCTGATCGTGTGTACACAACACAAAAGTCCACGCTGGCTATTGAACTTGAACTACGGAATTTCCCACAACATTTGTGTGACCGTGTGTATGCAAGACAAGTTTGAGCCAACATCTATCGGAAAAAAATCCACGGTTTTGTTGTTGGAATGTCCGAATGTCTGTGTGCGGCCTAAGAATATTTGGTAATGTCACTGCTGTGCAGCGCACTGTTCTCCATGCTGGAGGCTCTGCCATTAGGAAGCTAAGACCTGCCTCTACCAAGATGGCTGCCTCCAGTAAATGATTGGGAGGTGGAAGGCACTTGACTCCTACATGAAAAGTTGACATTTGCATACAACAAACGTTGACTATATCAATGGATCTACTAAGAGGTTGCTTTACTAAAGGCTAATAGGCTATTTACTTTGTAAGGGAGTTGTCCCTTAGTTTAGTGAATGCAGTGAAAATTCACATTGCAAAGTATACCAAATCATGTGCACAGAAAAAATTGTACCTTTGCTTGCACATGTTCGAATGATGAAGTCAGCAGAGTTTCACCTCATTCACTAAGCTAAGGCAAAATTTCCTTGCAAAGCAAATAACCTATTTGCCTTTAGTAAATCTACCCCAGTGTATTGTCAGTGGGTTTACACTGTGGGTAATCTCTGCTTATGCTTTTTTTCCATCAGTTTGAATTCTCCAGGTTTATAACATCTTTATTTAGGTAAACAGCTGGTTATACAACAGACATCAGATCTTCATATTTGGGTTGTAATTATTGTAATTAATATATTGTAATTATTTTAGTAAAGATTTCTTTGCTTTAAATCACTTAGAACCTCACCATACTATGACTGCCTTGTGTTGCTGAGACAAGGGATAATGCTCTCAGTTCTACCTATAGTGACACCATATTTAAATACTGAAGTTACGTCTCATCTGAAATATAATGGAACTCTGTGTTTTGTTTTTTGTCAATAAAACCAAATAAAAGTGATAGTAAAGGCAAGTTATTATTTTTTTTTTTTTAAGAATAACAAAAATGTCACACTTACCTGCTCTGTGCAGTGGGTTTGCATAGAGCAGCCCTGATCCTCCTCTTCTCTGGTCCCCCACTAGCACTCCTGGCCCCTCCCTCCTGCCAAGGGCCCCCAGAACAAACAGCTTGCTATGGGGCACCCAAGTAGGCTTGCTCCTCAGCCTCACCCCCTCTCTCATCTCATTGGCTTACTGGCTGTGATTGACAGCAGTGAGAGCCAATGAGATGGGAGAGTCCCCGAGGCACTCTTGCACATAGCTGGATTGCAATGGGGCTCAGGTAAGTAATAGGAGGGGAGCTGCACACAGAAGGTTTTTTACCTTCATGCATAGAATGCATGAAGGTAAAAAACCTTGAGCCTTTAGAACCACTTTAAGTATAGGCAGAGTGAAGGAGATACAGTATGAAACTGTTTGCCTAAAACAAAATAAAAATGTTTTAAATTCTGACTTAAGAAGAATCTATTTATGGTTTGTCTCTTGAACGTTTATCTGGTTTGATGATAGATAACCATAAGAAAATGATGACTATATTCAGTTAAACAAATGATACCTAAAACGAAACACAAACAAGAATACAGGAATTGTGTGTCCTGCATCTTATACATGCCCTGCTTCCCTTCAGCTGCCAAGAAAAAAAGAAGCATTTGAAACAGTGTGGTTTGCATGTAGTCCTGTTATTGGGTTTCCACATCACTAGCCTTTTGTATAAACAGATGAAGAGGAACAAACACAAATAATGAAATATAGGATATGGGAAAAAGAGGAAGCTGAAGTTGGTAAGGCTGTCCAACTGAAAAGCCGAGTTATGGAGAAGTGACAGAAAAGGAAGCATGTATAAGGAATAGCACTGGTGGCCTATTATAGGATATCATACTTGTTTATTTTTTGTTTATGCAATAATAAAGGAATAAAAAAAGCTGGGATACAATAAACTAGCAAAAAATACACGTAGGGCCTGAGCTACTACAGTATTAAGTGAAGTGAACTGAATCTGGACTTACACCTGTCGGTAAACCGGTACTTAGCCCATCTGGCACCTGGGGACGATCTTTTTTTTTTTACACCTCCTCCCCAAAAAACTGGTAAGAAGAAACAAAGCGGCATGATGAATTGTGGGTGTGGCAAAATTGCGCTAACAATGGGAATAGTTAAATAAAACCTAAAACGACTTCCCCTTAACTCACCACACATTAGCCACAGTAATTTTACCCACAAAATATGCTTTAATGACTATGCAATAAGCGAGAGTGTAGCAGACACCTACAAACCCCAGTACACTTATTTTATTAAAATGTATCTGTTCCATCACATTTACTTTTCTATACACAGCCTACCTTGAAGAAGAATTTCAGGAGAAATGTACTTAAGAGTGCAGTGGTCAGGAGTATGAAATGTAAAACATAGTGAGGGTAATTTATCAAAACTGGAGCAGACAGCGTCTGGAGCAGCGATGCATGACAACCAATCAGCCTCTATCTTCAACTTGTTCAGTTAAGCTCTAATAATTAAAGATAGAAGCTGACTGGTTGCCATGCACCACTGCTCCAGTTTTGACAAATTCCCCTAAGTTTCTATATTGCAGGGGTCAGGACTGCGTAACGCACAGGCCACATTATAGAATAACCAAAATGACCCCCTTATCCAAGTACAAAGCACCCCCCCCCCCAAACCCATATCCCCCACAGTACAGATGTCCCCTAATATCCCTAAATCCCCCCTCCAAGCCTAGGACAGGACAAACCTGTTAGTACACCCCCCCCCCCCCCCCCCCCCCCAACACAGACCCCTTAGCACAGACTCCCTCACCCAGGTACAGAACCCTCAGCATAGACATCCCCCATTCCCCTCTCCCCGGTACAGAACCCTCAGTACAGAAACCCCCTATTCCTTCCTCAGGTACCGAACCCCAAGTGTAAGAAACCCATCATTTCCCCACAGGTACAGAATCCTCTGTATAGACATTCTCCATACACCCCTCTTAACCACTTTCAGACCGGACCAATTTGCAGCCAAAGGACCAGGCCCCTTTTTGCGATTCGGCACTGCGTCGCTTTAACTGACAATTGCGCGGTCGTGGCTCTCAAACAAAATTGGCGTACTTTTTTTCCCACAAATAGAGCTTTCTTTTGGTGGTATTTGATCGCCCCTGCGGTTTTTATTTTTTGCGCTATAAACAAAAATAGAGCGACAATTTTGAAAAAAATGCAATATTTTTTGCTTTTTGCTATAATAAATATCCCCAAAAAATATATAAAAAAAATGTTTTTTCCCTCAGTTTAGGCCGATACGTATTCTTCTACATATTTTTGGTAAAAAAAATCGCAATTAGCGATTATTGATTGGTTTGCGCAAAAGTTATAGCGTTTACAAAATAGGGGATAGTTTTATAGCATTTTTATTAATATTTTTTTTTTTACTAGTAATGGCGGCGATCAGCGATTTTTATTATGACTGCGACATTATGGCGAACACATCGGACATTTTTGACACATTTTTGGGACCATTGTCATTTATACAGCAATCAGTGCTATTTAAATGCATTGATTCCTGTATAAATGACACTGGCAGTGAAGGGGTTAACCACAAGGGGGCAGTGTAGGGGTTAAGTATGCCTAGGGGTGTGTTTCTTACTGTAGGGGGGCGTGGCTGTCAGCTAGTGAATGCTGATCTCTGCTCCAATCACAGGGAGCAGAGATCGGCGTCACTAGTTGCTAGGCAGAACGGGGAGATGCTGTTTATTTCCACATCTCCCCGTTCAGCCTTCCCGTGAGACGATCGCGGGTGTCCCCGCGGCGATCGAGTCCGCGGGACCCGCGACCGGCCTCACGGGGGTCCCGACCGGCACGCTCCCGATGGCACGGCAGGCATTTAAAAGGGACTTATATATACGCCCTCCTGCCTGCCCGTGCCATTCTGCCGATGTACATCGGCGTGCGCCATTCGGGAAGCGGTTAAGGTATAAATCTCCCCCACCCTAAACTCACTCACCAGCTCAGAGCTCAGAGAGGGTGGACGTCATATTCTCAGCTCTGTCATATGAGCAAAGGAGACTTCCTCTCATTCTCAGCTGCCACTGTCACTGAAGCAGCAGTTGCAGACTGGGCTGAGGTTATTGTGACCACCTGAAATGTCTTCATTTGAGTTGCACGGTGCTGCTGTGGGATATAGGTGCAGTGCTGTGCAACTGAAATGAGGAAATTTCAGGTGGCTGCACAAACCCCCAGCCAAGTATGCATGCAGTACTGAGCAACCCCTCCTTACTATACTGGCAGTCAGTTCTGCTTCTTATACCTTCTGGAGTAATTATTACTCCTGTAAAGACTTCTAATACCCAAACAGCTCAAGCTCTGTCAGATTGGATGGAGATCATCTGTGAACAGAAATTTTCAAGTCTTGCCACAGATTCTCAATTGAATTTTGTCTGGACTTTGACTGGACCATTCTAACACATGAATATGCTTTGATCTAAACCATTCCATTGTAGCTCTGGCTGTATGTTTAGGGTCATTGTCCTGCTGAAAGATGAACATTTGCAGACTCTAATGCCCCAGACACACGGTCGGAAATTCCGACGGAAAATGTCCGATCGGACCATGTTGTCGGAAAATCCGCCTGTGTGTGGGCTCCATCTGACTTTTTCTGTCGGAATTTCCGACGAAAAAAATTTGAGATCCTGCTCTCAAATTTTCTGACAACAAAATCCGATCTGACTTTTTCCGATCGTGTGTAGAGAATTCCGATCAGACAAAGTGCCACGCATGCTCAGATCAAATTACGAGACCAAAGCTATTGGCTACTAGCCTCTACGTAGTTCCGTCGTACGCAACCAACGTCACCACATTCAGAATGATCGGATTTTCTGACAACTTTGTCCGACCGTGTGTATGCAACACCAGTGTCGGACAAAATCCGTCGGAAAAAATCTGACGGATTTTATGTTTCTTTTCAAGGCCTTCCCCACAACATATGGCGGATCTACACTGAGTGCGTGTTTGCTGCTGTAATGGCAGCCAGCTTTCCTATGAGTGTCCATTTCACAGGGGTGCGGTGGATGATTCTGGAGCACTGTACTGGATCACCTCTTCACTTTTCAAGTAACCACCAAATTTGTGTTTTCACCAATAAGTTTATATTGCTTATCTTATTGGTTTTTTATTGTTGATTTCCATCCACAAGATTGGACTTATATATATTTTTTTCACTTTAGCATTTTTTCACTTTAACACTTTTTTGGACTTTGTTTCAGTGTGCTGTCCATTTGTAACACAGTATTCTCATCTCAATGCTGTTTGTATATTTTTGGCGCTACACACTTTTTCTTAAGATTATTTATAAGTTTGGTATATTACTTATCTGTGTCAGCTGCCGCCCCACCACAGCGCAGAGATACATCTTTTTTATTTCAATATCAATTACTTGTAATAATATATGACATGACATCTAGAATTGTTTTAGGAAACCCCTATTTCCCCAACCTTTAGTTCTGACAATGGAAGATTTCCACAAGCATCTAGTCAAGCAGGACAAAATACAAAATGTAAAAAAAAAGGGTACATTTTGTTTTTGCCATTGCCTCTTTTATCTTGCTGCCCATAAGCACTTGCCCATAAACTTTATCCTTCTTACCACTCATGGGTGAGCTACATGCGCCATAGTATATGCAACTCCTACCTACATGCTTGAGAACCTATTTACTGTAACTTTTTTGTTCAAAATAAAGTGCACTAAAACTAAGGAGCACAAGAATAAACATGTCAGTCTGGTTCCAGGGAGGATAAAATGTTTTTTTTTTTTTTAAACAATGGCATTGATGTCCAAAACTCTTACAGGAAATTATGAATATATTTCTGTCTATTATTTAATATACACTTGGGACCATATAACTCAGGCGCTTTGATGCTTCATCTTATTGTGATGATCACACTCACTTGTAAGTAAGTTGGAGACATCCTGTAAGGACATTATTCCACTGCATAGCTTGATGTCATCTTCAAACACGGAAATGGTACTTTTAATCCCAGACCCTATATTATTCATAAATATATTAACCACTTCAATACAGGGCATTTTCACCCCCTTCCTGCTATAAACAAAAAAAGACCGACAATTTTGAAAAAAAAACCCAATATTTTTTACTTTTTGCTATAATAAATATCCCAATTTAAAAAAAAAACTATTTTTTTTTTCTCAGTTCAGGCCGATGTATTCTTCTACATATTTTTGGTAAAAAAATCACAATAAGTGTATTTTGATTGGATTGCGCAAAGGTTATAGCGCCTACAAAATAGGTTATTGATTTATGTAATTTTTATTATTTTTTTTCTACTAGTAATGGCGATGATCTGAGATTTTTATCAGGTGTCCGGCATTGTGGCGGACACATCGGACACTTTTGACACTATTTTGGGACCATTGACAACTATACAGCGATCAGTGTTATAAATATGCACTGATTACTGTGTAAATGTCACTGGCAGGGAAGGGGTTAACACTAGGGGCGATCAAGGGGTTAAATGTGTTACCTAGGGAGTGATTATAACTGTGGGGGGATGGGACTGACTATGGAAAGAGACTGATCAGTGTTCCTATATATCTGACAGGGCGTGGATCTGTGTGTTTACACACACAGATTCACGCTCCTGCTCTGTGACGAGCAATCGCGGGTGCCTGGCGGACATCGCGGCCGCCGTGCATGTGAATCGGCTCCCAAAAGTGATGCGCCGGGTGCATATGCGCACCCCCTACAACGATGGGAAGCCAAAGATGTCATATGACGCCCGCCCGGAGGGACAGAGTGTTCCTGCGGCCGTCATATTACAATGGCTGGGATGGGAAGTGGTTAAAATGTAAAGGTCCCAGCACTGAATCTAGGGGTTATGAGTGGTGTACCCCAGGGTTCAGTGTTGGGATCCTTACTTTTTACTATATTTAGAAATGATATAGGGTCTGGGATTAAAAGTACCATTTCAGTGTTTGCAGATGACACCAAGCCATGCAGTGGAATAACAACCTTACCAGAAGTCTCCAACTTACAAGCCAACCTCAATGCACTGTATAATTGGGCAGCTGTGTGGCAAATTAAGTTTAATGTTGATAAATGTAAAGTTATGCACTTGGGGGCTAGAAACATTCACGCATTTACGTATCTTACATACTAAGAGGAGAACAACTGGGGGAGTCAATGGTGGAGAAGGATCTGGGTGTTTTGGTAGATCATAGGTTTAAATGCTAAAACTAAAATCCCTGCATCTATAGACACCCACAGTCTAACACTAACCTATCTAGCTCTGTAAAGAAAAAATGAGTACAGGCATACCCCACTTTTAAGTACACAATAGGGTTTGTTTACTAAAGCTGGAAAGTGCAAAATCAGGCTTGCTTCTGCATAGAAACCAATGAGCTTCTAACACCAGCTTGTTCAATTAAGCTTTGGTAATAAAACCTGGAAGCTCATTGGTTTCTATGCAGAAGTGAGCCTGATTTTGCACTTTCCAGCTTTAGTAAATAAACCCCAGTGTGTAATTAAAAGTGGGGTATGCCTGTATACATACCTTTTCTGAAGCTGATCTGACCTGATCTTCAGCCGTGGAAACTCTGCAGAGGACACGGCCAACAACGGCTGTGAAATGAATGGGAGGTGATGTCCCCCATAGAGTTACTATGGGGCTTCCATTGTCAGATGTGTCCTCTGCACCCACCTACACAGCAAAGCCGCAGCTGACATTCAGCAAGGGATCGGGTCGGATCAGCTTCAGAAAAGGTATGCATACTGATTTTTTCTTTACAGGGCTAGATAGGTTAGTGTTTGATCGTGGGTGTCTTTAGATGCAGGGATTTTAGTTTTAGCATGGACTTCCACTTTAATAATAGCGTGCAATGCCAAGCTGTAGTTTCCAAAGCAAGCAAAATGCTTTCTTGTATTAAGAGAGGCATGGACTGCAGAGAGAGAGACATAATTTTTCCCCTGTACATATCATTAGTAAGACCTCATCTGAAATATGCAGGTAAGTTGTGGCCACCAGTTCATAAAAAGGATATCGGGGAACTAGAGAAAGTACATAGAATGGCAGCCAAACTGATAAGAGCCATGGAGGAGATCAGCTAAGAACGATTACCTGAGCTGCATTTATTCTCTCTTGAGAAGAGGAGATTAAGGGGGGGGATATGATCAACATGTATAAACACATACGTGGTCCATGTAGTGAACTTTGTTGTTAAGTTATTCATTTTAAGGTCATCACAGAGGACAAGGGGGCACTCTTTACGTCTGAAGAAAAAGAGATTTCATCTGCAAATACAGAAAGGCTTCTTCACAGTGGTGGTTCTGGCCAGCTCAGTAGATTGTTTTAAGAAAGGCCTGTGTTCTTTCCTAGATACACATATTATAACTGGATACTAACATTTATAGGTACAATTAATGAAAGGACTATCTGATTGCCTTGTGGGGGATCAGGAAGGAATTTATTCCACTGCTGGAGCAAATTGGATCATGCTTTATTGGGATTTTTTGCTTTCTTCTGGATAAACTGTAGGTATATGATTATATATATTTTTTCCCCTTCTATTAGTTGAACTGGATGGACTTGTGTATTTTTTCAACCAGACAAACTATGTAACTACTGTATATTTAACTCAAAGGGCTTTTAGGGGAGGAAAAAATTCTTAACGCCAAATGTAGTTTATTAAATCAGGTTGAAAAAAAAAAAACTTGTGGTGCTCTTGAGCTTAAGCTGGAAGAAAGTTAAATTGAGGCATATAAGGTTATATACTGAACGACAACACCACCTGCGTTTTGTATCTACATGTCGCAATTTTCAGATCAGCATTTGGAATGACTTGTCAGACTTCCGTACTGGCAAGCCTTAGATCACATGAACATCCACACAGAAATGTGGTTCCAAATCCCAAGACCTAAGAAAGTTACTTTAGGCTAAAGCCATTGCAAGTAAAAGGGAAGCAGTGGAGTTAAAATGTGACAGGACTGCAAACATGGACACATTTTATGAAGTGAAACTTCTTAGTTCTTCCTATTGTTTTCTTATTTCCAGTCTGATTTACAACAGCTAAGTTTAGGACAACTGCAAAAATATATTTTTTTTCAAAGGAAGCTTCTGTACCATTAACATCATAAGATTTTCATCAATTACAAGTAAACACAATACTGTAAAATATCCACAAAGCAGTGACATATTCCACAGTACTATGCTGGGAGCAGTATCATTTGGCTCAGCCAGTGCCCTAGGGAAATTTTACGTACCCATATACAAGGGGTAGCTAGACAAAAACAGTTGGATATGCAGGTAAAATCAGACCTCCATCTTCTAGGCCTTTACATAGTACCTGAAAGACCAAAGGCTAGGCTCATGTGGAAGTTTACATTTATTTTGTACCGAGAGGCAGGAGAAGAAGCACCTAAAAAAGGAGAAAGCTGCCTCCTTATTAGGGCTTTTCATCACAGAGGGTAGTCAGTCAAACCTTCTAAAAGTGTGAGCTCCAATAGAATCCAGGGCAAGGAAGTGAAAAGACAAGTTGTCAGTTTTCAAAGTTCACCATTATCTCCAGGAAAAAATAATTTCCTAGTGGAGCAAATACAATCCAGTCCAACAAGTCAACAGCACAGTAGATTTTCTATTATTTACTTGCATTATTACTCACTATGGGGTAATTAGTTTACAATAGCATCCTTGGTGGGGTCCAAGGAGATCCTGAAACAGCAGGAAGAGCACAGAAGTTCCAGCTCCAGCATACTAAAATTCCATTGTAAATCTGTATTCAACAATAAATAAAGTAAGGAATAAAGATTTCTTAACAGAACATTACCACTTTGAGAGTTCAAGTATACTGTATTGGCGCATGGCAGTATTTCCCTGCAAAGCATTACTTTTGAGGCCAGTAGGTCTCACCATTCAGCAGGGATACATTCTGACCATAGTAGTACAGATAATGATGGCTTAAGCTGTCACTTAGTTCTTAGTGAACATTTCTCCTTTCATCAGAAGCTGTGTTTGCTAATTCAGCAATTACTCAAGGAGGTATTTTTAACGTTGAAGAGAAGGAATAAACATAATAGAGGGTTTTAAGGTTAGCAAGAGAAGAAGGTCCACATATAAAGAAGTTGTAAATTACCACATGAGGTAAGGAGGTGCACATTGACTGTACACCCTGATAAAGTCCTAGAGGACAACTGACATACATAGTAGACAAGGACCAAGGGAACACAAAAAATTATTCTACCCCACGAATCGAATATGTACTCCGGTTGTGAATAACAATATGAAAGCATTACAAAATTTAGAACTAACTTTAGATACATAAAAAATAAATACATATACAGAATGGGCCATCTTATCTTTCCCTGCCATCACTCTTCTATGTTTCTAATTATGACATTTTGAATTTTTAAGTATGTATTTTAAAAGCAGACTTCTCTTACTGTCGTTGGTCCACCTTGCTCAGAGATGGGAAGTGTTGCCATTTTCTCTTTTTGATTTTTGGAATGTATATCGTTATTACTTTAGAATTTTGTATTGCATTACTAATGTTTTTATATTGTAAATCACCTGCGCTAATTAATAAATAAATCAATGAATTTCAATAATTGTAAAAAAATAAGAAAACGTCTCAGACAATGAAATAAATGTGTGTGAAAAAGATGAAAAATCTTCCATCCAAGGATTTTGAAAATAAGGGGTTGATTTACTAAAGGCAAATCCACTCTGCACTACAAGTGCACTGCAAGTGCATGTGAAAGTGCACTTGGAAGTGCAGTTGCTGTAGATCTGAGGGGAAGATATGAAATGAGGGGAAGCTCTGCTGATTTTATCATCCGATCATGTACAAGCAAAAATGCTGTTTTTTTATTTTCCTTACATGTCCCCCTCAGATCTACACTTCCAAGTGCATTTGCAGCGCACTTTTAGTGAAAAGTGGATTTGCCTTTAGTAAATAAACCCCAAAGTGTCGCAACAGACCAGGAACCTCTATCCGATGGACAAAAATGCAGGCTTACCAAATGAATATGACCCCCTAATAATAGAGATGTTATAAAAATCCTTACCAGCTATGTCTCCCCAGCTCATCCTCAGAGTTAATACATAGCCTGGTTGCTCATATACCACCAACTCCAGCCACCAGCCACATATGCTCAAAAATAGAAACAAGAGTAGATGCTCTGCATAAAAATCACATAACACTTACAAAGATCACAGGGTACTGTATTTGCACATTAAAAAAAACTCCAACCGTTATACAAACACATTTCTGAGTCACGTCCAGTTGCCCGATGACCTCAGCATGTAGCTCCACCTAGTGTTTGAGAATACTTATCTTATGAACCTTATTCTATGTTTGAGAATACTTGACATTTTATCTTGAATAATGATTTTGTTTGATCAGCTTGATGTGATTAGTTGTATATATAGCGCTGCACAGTGGTGATTGATATTAGTATTGATCCTAAAGTGAAATTTTGGATGGAGTAATACTGCAGCTGCATTAGTTTGGGTTTATGTAATAGTTAAACATTTTGGGTTTGTGCATTATTTTGTTTAGGGCATTTCTTAAAATTTAAAGTACAGAGTAGGGATATATTCTTTAAGTTTATTTATATGTTTATATGTTCCTACTGCCTCAGATGTAGTATTTATGTCAGTGCCAGTAAAAGTATTAATTCCTAACAGAATAACATTAGTTTTCTAAAACATGGTGTATAATACTGTAAACAGTTGGCATGTTTTTCATAAAATACTGTATTGACTTTTGTTCATAATTTTCTGCATCTTAGTGTTCCTGATTCGCCTTAGTTGAAACTGTTGCAGGTTGTTAAGAGTTAAAGTGTAAGTCCACCCTAAAACTCTAATTCCTGCATCTACAGGCTACCACAACCTAACACTAACCTATCTAGCCCTGTAAAGAAGAAATCAGTATACATACCTTTTTTGAAGCTGATCCGACCCAAGCTCCAGCGGCGGAAGCTCTGCAGAGGACACAGCCGACAACGGCTGTGAAATGAATGGTAAGTGTCACTATGAGGCTTCCGTTGTCATATATGTCCTCTGCACCCGTCTCCACAGCGAAGCCGCGGCTGACAGCTCAGCATGGGACTGCGTCAGATCGGCTTCAAAAAAGGTATTATACTGATTTCTTCTTTACGGGGCTAGATAGGTTAGTGTTAGATCGTGGATGTCTATAGATGCATAGGTTTTAGTGTTAGGGTGGACTTCTACTTAAATAATCAAAATTACAATATAACATCAGGCATCAATAGGTTCCTACATGTACACTTTCTAATTCAATCCTGTATAGTGTGCGTAGGGAGCCCTCCAATCCCAGCTTCATTATGTAACTGCCGCTACAGCTTTGTTTATCTCATTTAGCCTGCCCTTGCCAGTCCAACAACCAGTGAGAATTCCTTTACAGGCAGCTTAGGTACTTTCAGGGAGTGGTGGGATGGTGGGGTTGGCGCATAGTGCCAAGCCAAGAACAGGCCAATATTGCAGTGTTCTTTCATGATTCAGTGGCTCTCCAACCACACAACCTAGAAACTGTGACTGGTTTCCTTTAAACTGTCAAGCTAATATTGAGTAATATTAAGTAGAACTAAATGCAAAATGTAAAAGCCCTCAAATTTTTCTGCCATCTGTGTCCTATTGGGGAGATTTCTCTTCACTTCCTGTCCCATAGCAAAAAGTGAGGAAACCCTTGGTTGTCACCAGGGTCACCAGAACTAGTGGCCTCACTGAAAGATTTGCCCTCTTTTTATGTTCCGGCGACAACCCCAAATCTGGAATTATTATATCTGGACAAATAGAGAGAGCACAGACAGCAGTTACAACCTTACAGCTGTTCCCTCTCCACTATTAAAAAAAAAAGTTTTGCCTTTAGTTTTAAGGAAAATAAGGATTTACATCTTTTCTTTATTCATTGAAATGAATTGCTTGTAATCATTAGTAGTTTGGGAGCAATGACTATAAATACTACTCTTAATTAACTATCAAATAGAGTTCCACTTACTAAAACTGCAGCTTTAATTAAAACAGTTACATCATAGATATTCTAACAGCTTTCCTCATCCTCTTATTACTTCTTCAACTTTCCAAAAATATATTTTCCTTTCCATCAGATCCTGTTCAGCAAAATGCTACTTCTCCATGGTTAAAATAATTGCCTTACTTCATTTTTCAAAAGTAGTAATGCAATCTCCACAAGAAAAAAGGAGAAGAGAGTCCAGGACATGAGAATCAATCTTTCACATTTGAAAATAAGATCATGTCCTCATTTCTCAATGACAATGCAAACACTTTAAGCAATCGTTGCCTATTCATTTACTTAGCTGTTAGTTTCCTGTAGTTACATGTTCATTTAACATTGAGGCCTCATTCACACGGGCGTACTATAGCGTACGCTCATGTGAGCGCCATGCTTGCCTGCACAGGGGTGCACAGGACTCCATTTATTTCAATTTGGATGCAGTAGCTGCACGGACAGGGGCTGCCTGCACAGGAATGAATTGATCACTTGTTCATCTCCATGCAAGCAAACACTGCCTTCGTAAGGTAATATGCTATAGTACGCCCATGTGAACAAAGCCTGAAGCTGAACTCTAGCCTTATGCTGTGTATACATGAGCTGATTTTCCATCTGAAAAATCTTGAATGGTTTTTCCGACGGAATTCTGCTCAAGCTTGGCTTGCATACACACGGTCACACAAAAGTTCGCTGAACTTTTGACCGCCAAGAACGCAGTGACGTACAACGAGCCGAGAAAATTAAGTTCAATGCTTCCGAGCATGCGTCGAATTGTTTCCGAACTTGCGTAGGAATTTTGCTTGTCGGAATTGGTACAGACGATTGGAATTTCCAAGCAAAACCTTTTCCGACCAAAAAATTGAGAACCTGCTCTCAATCTTTTGCTGGCTGGAATTCCACCAGAAAAGTCAGATGGAGCATACACATGGTCACATTTTCCAACCAAAAGCTCTCAACCGACTTTTGCTGGTGGAATTCCCGATCGTGTGTACATGGCATTATGTTCAGTCTTGTCGTATATGCTCCTATCCTGTACTGAAAATGGTTAGTTTGATTTCATTGCAAGCTGAACTTTCCACAGTGTATATTAGAAGCTGTAGCAAGACAGATGAAGTCTGGCTCATTTTTGCACTGAAGGACATCCAGTATCTTCAAAGCCTTTCCTTCCTAGTATTTCCCCTGGCTTGCCCCTTTCACTACAATCACCTCAAACTTTTTTAACCATAGAGGCTCAGAATTACATGCAGACTTTATCTATAGTGTGCATGTCTGCCTAGGAAGGCCCACCCCTCCAAACCAGAAGCCACCCATCCAGCCATTCTGATATTTACATGTCTCTTGTCAAGCCCCCTCACTAACTGCATTAAAACTGAGGCTGTTGGGAGGAGTACTATGGCAGGGTGTTGTGATGTTTTCAGAAAGCTATGTAAAGTATCCTGCCAACCCCTTTCACAGCCTTGATTTGCCTGTATTGCAAGGAGAAGCACAGAAACACGGTGATAACATCACTGGGTCTAAAGTAATCTATGTAATCAAAATGGAAGGGCTTTATTAAAAATGTTATTACCATACTGATGGTGGCGGACCAGGGACAGCAATATAAACTGTAAGCAGTCTAAACTTCAGCTGTAGTATTTCCCCTTAATCATTGGCTGTAATCCAATAACCTTTTTTATGAATTGTTTATCTATTGATATGGCATTTTGGCCCACTAGATCTGTTTTTACACATAAATATGGTTACATACTATAAAATGATCACCATTATACATATTGAAAAAAATATTCCAGTTCTTGTTTCTCTCCTACTATTAGGATCAGATCCAGGAACTGCTATCTTGAATCCAACCAGAGCCAGAGTTTGGCTACCTCCAGTATTGAATGGCAGCTTTGTTTTTCCTCCCTGGCCCTTGCCATTTTTGTTGGATTCAAATTGAAGCCCCCTACAGAATCAAAATGGCTATTAGTATATACCCACCAGCCACTCTTAGTTGGCAGCACGCATTATTAAATAATCAAAGAGTTTCCCTCTAATGATGACTTCCAATTTACATGAAAATTCCCTATCTTTTTAGGATCCCTCCATGTATACAAGCAGAGTGTCTCTCATAGTCATTGCTTGACAAGCAACAGCAAAACCCTATCACGTTTTTTCTGACTTTGGGTGTAATATTTTTCCACACAAAAAAAAAAAAACACAGAAAATGTAATTTAGGTTAGATTAAGATTTGATCTCAAGTTGTCTGATATTACACTGTAGTTGTCATTTCTCTGCTATGTAGGTACTACTGAAAGGCTTTGGTTTTCATATGCGTGCTGTTTATGACTGCCCTCATACAGCATATACAGGCTTAAAATTTCCTACTGTAATTGTGGGAAGTACTGCAGCCCATTTACCACAAAGGTTAATGTGCCAGGTAGAGCACCACTGACCATTGCTCCTGTCACAAAAGCTAAACAGCAGTGTCTTCTTTTTTAGTTCCATACACTGGGAAATCTACAGAAAACTACAAGACAAGCTATAAAAAATATATACTGTTCAGCATCACCCTGTAATGCCTCCTTCCAACTATATAAATCTGTATAACTTCACTACTGTAATAAATACTTAGGTGTCCTTTTATGAAGCAGTGATCAGCGGAGATCCCGAGGATCACCACTGATCACAGCCCATAAACAGTTTATAAACCAGAGATAATCAGGGGGAGAAGTGTTTGAACTTGTTCTCCCACCGATTATCTCTGCACATGGAGAATCCCCATAGAATGACACAGTAACGGCCAGTGTATGAAGCTGCGATCTCAGCGCTTCACTGGCGATCTGTGTCAGAATTCACACTCCCCGATTCACCGAATCAGAGGTGGTGAAGCGGGGAGTGAAGAGAGAAACCCGGGGGATCTGAGGAGGAAAGAGGAAGATTATTAACTTCCTTATGCCTCGTTCAGACCCCCCAACACTGTAACCATGTCCCCCTGTCATATATATGTGTATACATGTATATATATATATAAATGTGTATATGTATATATATATATAATGTGTGTGTATATACATGTATATATGTGTGTGTGTGTATACATGTATATATAATGTAGGGGGGACTCTTTATTTTATTAACATTAATCACACTGGTGTCTGTCCGTGTATTGAGCTGTGATAATTTATCACTGCTTAACCTCCCTGGCGGTATGATTCTGTCTGGAATTTTGTGCTGAAAGCGGTACAATTATTTTGCATGGAAATTTGGCGTTTTTATATTGTAGGCATGCAATTCTTATGAATAACTCACTTAAATCTGTCCGAACCAGAGTCTAGTAGACATCCCGGGTATGATAAAGTTTGAAACACAAAATAATAAATTATAATATAATAAAAATATATATAAAAATGATTCAATAATGTAATCAAATCAAAAACACTGAAATTTGCTCAGTTGCAGAATAGTCGCTGTCATTAAATTTATTGTTTGATGATAAATTGTGATTTAAATTTTTTATCGGTGTTTTCTAGCTGGTCTAAAACCACTTTTGACATAAAGGGACACTTTTTGGTTGCTATGGACAATCTCCAGTTTCCAGGCAGAAATTTTTTTTTTTTATTATATAAAATGACATGCAGGGCACTGGGCAGACCACTAGGGACAAAGGGGATGTGTATTTTTTGTATACAGTACTGTAATCTGTAAGATTACAGTACTGTATGTGTTTTGTGTTTTTTAACTTTTTTAAATTTGGCGCCGATCTCCGCTCCCGTGCGTCGGAACGTCGCAGGGAACGGAGACCGGCACTGTGTGAATCGAGCGAGCGGACGGCTCGCTCACACAGCGGGGAGACATCGCAGGATCCAGGGGAAAAGGTAAGTAACTTCCCCCCTGCATCCTGCACGCAAGCCCGAGCCTGGCTCGGGGTTACCGCTCCCAGCACAAAAAGCTAGACCCGAGCCAGGCTCGGGGTTACCGCTAGGAAGGTTAATAAATGGACATCTCAGTGTTTCAGTGAATTTCTGGTACTGTAATCTCGTAAAGTCTCACGAGATTCCAGTATCAGGGGCCGTTCTCCACTGTTTGAAGCGTTTGTAGATCACTCCACTCCTCCAAGGGTGAAGTGATCTACTCCGCTTCATAAACTGGCACACAGAGGATAAAGATCTCCTCTGTGAATGCCGGAGAATGAAGCAGTGAATAGATTTCACTGCTTCATAAAAGGACACCTTAGTGTATAAGTGGAAAGAACATATACAATGCATCTCTTTTATAAATACACATTTTCTTATGTTTTAACCCTTTAAAATACTGTAAGCACAGAATAAATAACTGTTGATTCTGCCAGAAATACAGAGAGCTCTTAATTTCCTGTTGTGGGTAGAAAAAATGAATGATGTCATTGGCAGCTCTCCCGGGTCATGTTACTCCCAACAATGGTACTGCCTTTGTTAACTTATGACTGAAGTTGGAAACAATGTCCAGCTTCTACTTCACCCTCCCACGTCACTGACCTAGTTAATGTTTTTAAAGGCCCCCAATGTAGACTGGAGCTTCGGATTTTCTCATGCTGCTGAGTTTAGAGGGTACAGTAGAGTCCTCACTTTAGGAGGTATAAATACTCTGCGCTTGACTCTTATTGGAGCACACTGGTTGTTAATCAAAAGCAAGCGGAAGCCTGCTAAGAAAAATGTATGGAAAATTTCAAACAGCTGCACTGCATTTTAAAGTAATACTAAAGTCTTTTTTTCTTTTCCTGAAAAATAACAAACATGTTATACTTACCTGCTCTGTGCAGTGGTTTTGCACAGAGCAGCCCTGATCTTCCTCTTCTTGGATCCCTCTTCGGTGCTCCTGTCCCTTCCTCCTGTTGAGTGTCCCATAGCAAGCAGCTTTTCAGACACGGAGCCACGGCCGCCCCCTTTCTCTCCTCATTGACTCACTGACTTTGACACCAGCAGAAGCCAATGGTGCCGCACTGCTGTCTCAGCCAATGAGGGGAGTCCCGGACAGCCGAGTCTCTTGTGCAACACTGCTGGATCTGGGTGGAACTCTGGTAAGTATTAGGGGGGCTGATGCACACTGAAGGCGTTTTATCTTAATGCATATGCATTAATATAAAAAAAACTTCTGCCTTTACAAACACTTGATGTCACAGAACACGGATTTAAAGCAACATGTGTGGCTATGTTTTGACCTCAAATTAAAAATATGGATAGCATACAAAAAACGTAATGAAACGTGTAAATAATAGTACACAAGTCACAGTGGTGTAGTGGTTAGCACTTTCACCTAGCAGCAATAGGGTCGCTGGTTCAAATCCCAATCACGACACCTTCTGCCTGGAGTTTGCATGTTCTCCCTGTGCCTGCGTGGGTTTCCTCCGGGTACTCCGGTTTCCTCCCACACTCCAAAGACATGCTGGTAGGTTAATTAGATACTGTCGATAAAATTGGCCAAATATGTGTATGTTGTAAGCGTGTCAGGACCCCACAGGGCAAGGATCGCGCTATACCACAGATGGACACCAGTGGTAAAAGCACCCTGAGGCGATTCAGTTCGCATAGGTAGCGCTATACAAGTCATTCATTCATATATTGTAGCAGTAGCAAGGTAACTTGATTTTGTGCAATAAAGGATTGAACTGAATGTATTAAAAAGAGGATGGGATTTCAATATGTTTTTTCTTGATCTTTTTTTTAAATGGTTTGTTAATGTTTCCTAAAACTGTATTTGAAGCAAACTTGACAACATGACCCAAAAAACAGTCAAAGTAATGCATGCATGCAATGAGTGACAGCGCAGTGTCTAGTAAGTCCTCCTAAAAGTATTTTATTTTTTTACTTTGTTCAAATAATTTGTTTATCACCTAGGAACTATGCCTGGTTTTATGTTCCTTTAGCTGGAAACATCTGCCATCCCCGCAAATCCTAGCCTGAAAGAGGCTGAGAAAATTCTGCAGATATTCTGTGGTATTTTATGAAACTCAGTTCCTGTTGAAGCCTTGAGAAACTAACCTTATCTCCTGCCTTTAGAGGACCAGAAGAAGCCAGCTGCCACATAAGCACTGGAGCAACTTCCTCCATTCCTGCTTTGTTTCCACAAAAAGATGGTTTATGTGAAATTACAGCTACAGCATATCTGCCCAAAACACTCCTACATCTGAACCTGTTGCCTTTTCAAATGCCAAACAGCTTCTGTTTACCTGAAATTTACATGATGCTTAATGTTGGCCAAGCAAAAAAAAGTCAGTTGAATCACATAAGGATGCATTAATGAATGCATTTATTTATTTGCATTACTGAAGGCAAATATACTGTGCACTGCAAGTGCAGTTGCTCTAGATCTTGGGAAGCTCTGAAATGAGGGGAACCTCTGATGATTTGTATTATCCAATCATGTTCATGCAAAAAAGCTCTTTTCTTGTTCCTTGCATGTGATTGAGTATCCTTTGCAAAGTGAAGCTTTACCTCATTTACTAAGCTCTAGAGCAAGTAGACTTGCAGTGCACTGTATATTTGCCTATAGTAATTCAACCCCAATGTGTTTGGTACAACTGTAGCTCAAAACTCATCCTTTAAACTCATCCTTTAAATATAATAACAATGCCAAAGTTAGTCAAGGATGTGATACACTGACGCTGCTCTTTCTTTATATGCAACCGTTTTAAAAGGCTCTACGGGTTACACACACAAATAATAATTACATTATATTAGTGATTTACACAGTACAGTATATTTAAACTTTACAAATAATTCACTTTAATATAATTTGTTTCAACTTAGCCATTTAGCTGAAATAAAGGTGTTAGTAATGAATGAAGTTGTACAAGACTAAGGGGAGACGTTATACTGCATACCTGATTGTGTTACTAAACCCAGTAGTATGAAAATAGTTCATCTATATTGTATTGATCGATAACTACTAATCACTTTGTCCATGACTACTGTAATTTCTTGGGAGTGAATTTTATGTATATGTTCTATGCCAAGTTGGTGACTTTATCAGTTGTCTGTTATGTGACGTTATACGGTATCTCACAAAAATGAGTACACCCCTCACATTTTTGGAAATATTTTATTATAACTTTTCATGTGACAACACTGAAGAAATTATACTTTGCTACAATGTAAAGTAGTGAGTGTACAGCTTTTATAACAGTGTAAATTTGCTGCCCCCTCAAAATAACTCAACACACAGCCATTAATGTCTAAAGCGCTGGCAACAAAAGTGAGTACACCCCTAAATGAAATGTCCAAATTGGGCCCAATTAGCCACCCCCCCGGTGGGTGTCATGTGACTCGTTAGTGTTACAAGGTCTTAGGTGTGAATGGGGAGCAGGTGTGTTAAATTTGGTGTTATCGCTCTCACTCTCTCATACTGGTCACTGGAAGTTCAACATGGCACCTCATGGCAAAGAACTCTCTGAGGATCTGAAAAAAAGAATTGTTGCTCTACATGAAGATGGCCTAGGCTATAAGAAGATTGCCAAAACCCTGAAAATGAGCTGCAGCATGGTGGCCAAGACCATAAAGCGGTTTAACAGGACAGGTTCCACGCAGAACAGGTCTCGACATGGTCGACCAAAGAAGTTGAGTGGCTGTGCTCAGCGTCATATCCAGAGGTTTTCATTAGGAAATATATGTATGAGTGCTGCCAGCATTGATGCAGAGGTTGAAGGGTTGGGGGGGGGGGGGGGGGTCAGCCTGTCAGTGCTAAAACCATATGCCACACACTGCATCAAATTGGTCTGCATGGCTGTCGTCCCAGAAGGAAGCCTCTTCTAAAGATGATGCACAAGAAAGCCTGCAAACAGTTTGCTGAAGACAAGCAGACTAAGGACATGGATTACTGGAACCATGTCCTGTGTTCTGATGAGACCAAGATAAACTTATTTGGTTCAGATGGTGTCAAGAGTGTGTGGCGACAACCAGATGAGGAGTACAAAGACAAGTGTGTCTTGCCTACAGTCAAGCATGGTGGTGGGAGTGTCATGGTCTGGGGCTGCATGAGTGCTGCCGGAACTGGGGAGCTACAGTTCATTGAGGGAACCATGAATACCAACATGTACTCTGACATACTGAAGCAGAGTATGAACCCCTCCCTTTGGAGACTGGGCCGCAGGGCAGTATTCCAACATGATAACAACCCCTAACACACCTCCAAGATGACCACTGCCTTGCTAAAGAAGCTGAGGGCAAGCATGTCTCCAGACCTAAACCCTATTGAGCATCTGTGGGGCATCCTCAAATAGAAGGTGGAGGAGCGCATGGTCTCTAACATACACCAGCTCCGTGATGTCATCATGGAGGAGTGGAAGAGGACTTTAGTGACCACCTGTGAACTCCATGCCCAAGAGGGTTAAGGCAGTGCTGGAAAATAATGGTGGCCACACAAAATATTGACACTTTGGGACCAATTTGGCTTAGACATTAATAGCTGTGTGTTATTTTGAGGGGACAGCAAATTTACACTGTTATACAAGCTGTACACTCACTACTTTACATTGTAGCAAAGTGTCACTTCTTCAGTATTGGCACGTAAAAAGATATAATAAAATATTTACAAAAATGTGAGGGGTGTACTCACTTTTGTGAGATACTGTAAATAAAGAATAAAAAAAAATTAAGCTAAAAATGTTGTACTATGATATTTTACTTTGGTTGTTTGCATCAATGTTTTTGTACCTACAGAAAATATACAGTATTGTATGGAAAACTGGGACACACCACAGACCTAACCAAAATTAGGTTGCGCTCATGCAGTTAATATGCAAAAAAATACGTTGGCTTTAAAGAAATGTGAAATTCCTAAGTGTACAACAGCTTTATCTGTACACCTGTATGTGCATCTGTTGGCAAGGCAAGGTATTCAGGATTACATCTACTATAAATGTAAGTGCAGTTACACCGTTAATTGTGCTTCCCACCTGACATGCACGGTTCATCAAAAGCAGGTTTCTTACTGTCTAAGCCGTCCAGTGGACGTTTTATACCCTACAAGGGATTTTTTTTTTAATTTTTTTTATATTCCATTCATCCATAAGGCACTGGACTCTATAGATGATTGCTTGTTCCTCTTTTCTGTCTGATAGGGATCTGGGGAATTTTGTTTTATGCACATTTTCTACACTGTTCCTCCCACACACATCCTTTTGCTACATTAAAGTATATTTAAATGTATTATTTTCTCCAGTGTCTTTTCCATAGAAATATTTGGCTGTTGTAGTATCTTTCCCTGTTTTTAATGAAAGCTGCGCTGCAACAGGACTGGAGGAAAGAAGTGTGTGTACGCCTTATGCATGCAGAAACTAAAAACAAGCCAAAAAACCTTTCCCAATTACATACTGTATATTATTATATAATCATATACAGAAATGTATTTGCTGTGACTCAGTTCTACTGTATGTCTTCAATGCATCAAATTTCTCAAAAACTGTAAGGCCCCTTTCACACTGGGGCGGGAGCCGCGGCGACGCTAAAGCAGCGCTATATTTAGCGCTGCTTTACCGTCGTTTTAGCCTCGGTATTCGGCCGCTCGCGGGGCAGTTTTTAACCCCGCGAGCGGCCGAAAAAGGGTTAAAAGCGGCGGTATTACCGCGGTGTCCCATTAAAATCAATGGGTAGGAGCGGTATAGGAGCGGTGAATACACCGCTCTTATACCGCTCCAAAGATTCTGCTAGCAGGACTTTTTTTACCGTCCTGCTAGCGCACCGCTCCAGTGTGAAAGCCCGCTGGCTTTCACACTGGAGTGAATGGGGCCGTTTTTTTCAGGCGGTGTACAGGCGCTATTTTTAGCACTGTACCGCCTGAAAACCGCCCCAGTGTGAAAGGGGCCTAAGACTTTTTCCCAAATTATGCATTTCTTCTGAGTGTACTACTTCTGTGTCAGTGGCAGATAGATTACTCTAGATAAACCTCCAGTTAAAAAGTTTATCAGCCTAGAAGAGATGGACCCAGGAGATAATGCTGACTTCCCCTAACAGTAGATTTGATCAGAAGGCTCTACTGCATCCGTCCTGAAAACTCACATACCTCAACTTCCAGCGAAAAAACACAGTATTTTCCTTTAAACTCTATTTTTATAATTATCACATAAAAAAAATCATACAAAAAATATAATTTTAAACTTAGATTTGAATGAATAAATGCCTATAATCCCAAACGGCTATAGTCTTTCCAAAATTATTTTGCTAATGTGTATAGGAGCTTCAAACGTGCTGCTATTACAGTGATGAGACAAAATCTACTTTTTGTGTTCAACTTGAAAAGGCTTGTTTTTTAAACATTTACACTAGCAGACATTGGAGATGATTTACTAAAGGCCAATAGGCTGTTCCTTTTGCAAGGGAATTTTACCCAGAGTTGAGTAAAGGAGATGAAGTGCTGCTCCCTTCCACTCACATGCAAGCAATAATGCCGTTTTATTTTCCTTGCGCGTGATTGGATATTCTTTGCAAAGTGAAACTCCTCCACATTTACTAAGCTCTGTGGCAAAGTGGAGGCTTGTTTGCCTTTAGGAAATCAACCCTATTGCATGCACCTACTGGTCTCTCAGTAGGTATCAATAATGTTATGGCAGGTGTAGAAGTACTGGTCAGTTAAGTTAGCAGCTGGGGGCTCTACCAACAAAATGTAGAATTTCTATAACATATTTATCTAATAAGAAAAATAATACTATGACTAATAATGACTAATAATGTGCTACTTGAAATTGTTAAGCCGACTAATGTAAACCTGTTTTAAATGCAAGCAATACAAAGTGCTAAAATAACCAATCCCTAAAACCCAAATCCAGCATCTGAAAGCTTTATTCTAATTAACAGCAAAAGTGTATCTACAGCCAAAATGGTTCTGTAGTTTTGGATGGGCTAAAACCCTTGTCAAGTTTTATTGCTACCTACGCCCTATTAAAGATATTTACCTTCTCTACAGCATACCCCACTTTTAAGTACTCAATGGGGTTTATTTACTAAAGCTGGAAAGTGCAAAATCAGACTCACCTGCATAGAAACCAATGAGCTTCAAGCTTTTATTACCAAAGCGTAATTGAACAAGCTGGGGTTAGAAGCTCATTGGTTTCTATGCAGAAGTGAGCCTGATTTTGCACTTTCCAGCTTTAGTAAATAAACCCCATTGTGTACTTAAAAGTGAGGTATGCCTGTATTTGTCCTGGTGGCCACTATAATTAGGACTGAAAGTTATGGAAGAATCAAAAATGTTGAGTTGTCACTAGAACAGAAATAGAGGGGGTCAATGGGGGTCACTGACAACTAAGAGGGTTTTTCCCTTGCCTTCACACTACCTTTGTGCAAAAGACAGGGAGTTAAGGGAGAGCTCTCAATAGGACACAAATGGCAAAAATACTTGACAGTTTTAGCCATTACCTACCCTATTAAAAAAAAAATAAAAAAAATGTTTTAGTCTTTAGTTATACTTTATGGAACCAATTACAGTATTCATGTTTAATGTTGTACTACAGCTGGGCAGGGCTGAAGATGCAAGTCGACTTCCCCCATATGGCAGCAGACATTACTTTGTATAGAAGTGCTTAGAAGTGCTGTCAAGTTTTGTCAAGAAATCTATAATAATTTAATATTTGCAGCTTACGGTTACAGGCAGTTTCATTGACTAACAGGGTGATGCAGGGAGAGGGTAAAACCAAAACACCACCTTCCTATCTGGCTTTTGCACAATAGACTGGACTTCGTTTTGAGGCTCTTGAGGTATCCTGCCAGCTACCCCACAGTACATGGAGCCTGTAAGTGCCAGCATGTCTCTTATACTTTTACTTTGTTGATTTTGTATTTGTACATTTTTACTTGATTTAGTATGCTCAGGAATAGAAAATAATATATATATTATATATATAATATATAATATATAATATATATATTTATATGTAAATAATAAAGCGTCTATAAAGGCTGAAGGTTTTTTTACCTTAATGCATTCTATGCATTAAGGTAAAAAACTTTCTGTGCCAGAGGATCCCCCCAGCACCCCCTTATACTTACCTTAGCCCGATCTTGATCCAGCAATGTGCACGTGGCTCTCTCCCTTCTCACTGGGCAGATTGATAGCAGAAGGAGCCAATGGCTCCCGCTGCTGTCAATCAAATTATGTGATGAGCTGCCCTGTCCGCTTTTATGGGGGCACTCACTAAAGAGGTGGACCCAAGAGCACAGGCGGGGGACCCGTGGGGAAGAGGATCGGGACTGCTCTGTTAGATAGATAGACAGCTCTCAGTCCAGGCTACAGATCGGTAGATGGTGGGACCAGCTTCCGATCATATGACCATTGTGACTGTGGTCATATGATTAACAATCTTTCCTTCAACTCATTTAAACATGCAACTTTTTTATGATTAAGGTTTTCATTTTTGAACTCTTTGATAGTACAGACTGAATTACAGTAAATAATAATGTATGTGTGGTTTTGATATGTTGTCAGCATATAAAATGTTGATTCATGTTGATAATTCCACTGTAAGTATGTTTTGACAGTGAATATACACTGTGTTGTAGTTTCCTGAAGAGAAAACACATTAGCTTCTCACTTGGCTTTGTAATACAAAATGTCTAAAATTGCGTTCTTTAACAGAGAGTATGATATTGCTTAATGCATTTATTTAAAAAAAACAAAACACATCTATTCTACAGAAGAAAAAACGAAGAAATAAAGATGCTCGATTCTAGATAGAGAAAGCATTCTTCCAGTTGAGAGGTGAATCATAAAGCCGGCATAATTTAGAGGCACTGATTCCTCAATGTCTCATCGCAGGAAAGCTGACCTACCAGGAACACTTAATGAAAAACAAACAAGAAAAAAACAGCGCATGGAAAACCTTGTTGACTGCACAAGTCAATGTGTTCAGACGTATGGTGAAGCGAAGAGCAGAACACTAGCAAATTTCATGCTCGAGAAGAGGAAGAGTCTCCGACTAACTTACCAAACTACTATAAATACAACTGCTATTTTAATGCAAAATGCAATGGTTCTCTTTTGGAGTTGAAAGAAGTGTAAACGCAGAATAACTCTGTAAACTCTTGAACCACATTATTGTAGAGGTAAGTCAAATTATGTTTATAAAAGGTGCCAGCATATACTGTGTTTCCCCGAAAATAAGACCTACCCTAAAAATAAGTCCTACTGTGATTTTCGGGGAGGACTGCAATATAAGCCCTACCCTGAAAATAACCCCTAGTTGAAAGCGCTTGTAAAATGCGAGAATCCACTCTATCACAGTAGTATATAATGTAAACTGTGTATGATTCTGTAATATAATTGTGTCAAATAACTTCGGTATAGCGCCGCTCAGCTGACCTCCCACTGCTCTCCTCTTCTTCTCCCAGCTGTCAGCAGGGGATCTCGCCCCCCCCCCCCCCCCCCCTGCAGTGCCGGAGTGGGGGTAACGGAGCAGCGGGTCACGGAAGCGCCAATCGGCACTATAAGAACGTATTTAAAATTATATTACAGAAACATAGACAGTTTACATTATATATAATACTGTAATAGAGTAGATCCTAGCATTTTACAAGCACTTTTACTCTGTTTCACTGGAGATTCCTGGCAGGGAGGGGGATAGGGAGAGAAGACAGCACACGAGACGATAAGACCTACCCAAAAATAAGCCCTACTGTGTCTTTTGTTGCCAAAATGAATATAAGAACCGGGCTATTTTTCAAGGAAAAATGTAGTATAGCAAGCTTTGTGTGAATCTTAGGGCTGTATTTGTCATTTCATATTCAGTGCTAACTACTTTTGTGCATAAATTGGACCAGTGTCACACTGATACCCCCATAGATCTCTATAAGGGGGGGGGCTGCAAAATTTACATTTTGTAATCTGACTGGAAGCTCTACTACAAAATCTACTGCCTGCTGTAGTCAATCAGCCCCCCTGAGTATAAGGGAATTGTCAGGAACCTTTTGAGGTACTGTTTTTAGAAGTATAGCACCTTTTTAAAGGGTGCCTTTGACCATTTCTTGAATGTATACCCCTTTTAAATGAAATGCTGTTAACAAATGTCAACATTTTTAGAACACCATGGGAAAGCCAAAAGAAAATGCTAAAGGTTCAAACTGCACCAAGCTGCATAAGCTTCTCACAATATTTATTTCTCAAATCTAATGTGGAACAAATGGATCACATGAAAGTTTAGGACCGATGTGGGGTGCAGGTGTCAGATGAGTCAATCTAGGATTTCAGTTGAGATCATGTGGCATAGCAAACTGATATGGAAGAATTCCTTTTTTAGACTAAGACTATGAAAAAGTCATGCTTCACTGCTTCAACAATATGCACTCAGCTATAGGTAACAAATGCAGAGCTTCAGTCTTGCACGACATTAGGAAAATTATTAATATAAAAAGTGTATCGGTTCATAGGTTTCCCATTTTTTGTGTCATTCACAAAAAGCTTGCTACTGCACTATATGAAGGTCCCATATTATAACTACGAGGCAGTAGCTAAACCCACACCAGTATTAATCATAGTATTAATTAATCACCAGTATCAGAATATACTTTTTACCCCATGGTAATTTTTTTCTGTATAAAAAACTACCTAAATTAGGTGGCATATACATAAATATTTATGTACAAAGGCCATGGAAATTGTGTCATGCATTCATATTTTACCTGCAGCACCCCCTAGCGTGGCTAGAGTGCTAAGTGATAGGGTTTTGTTAGGTTAGGTAAATTGTCAGGCCTGGCTGGCAGTCAAGCCTGTGTGTTTTTTTTCTGGGTCAGGGTTTGAGTGACTCAGGTAGGCTGGATGACTCAGCAGCAGCCTCTGTGGTGACTCCACCCTGCTTGCTGGAAACTTGGAGAAGGTTCCGGAAGCAGTTGGGAGGGGTCTAGGAGGAGCTGGCTGGAGTGTTCTCAGGAATTTGTGTCCAGATATCAGTTACCCACCATAGATCTGGCTCTGAGTCCCCAAAACATTGGGGCTAGAACTATATGTACTTTAATATGTTCTTATGGAATTTTCTTTTCTTGTTTTGCATATGTAATTTTTTCTCTTGCTGATTTATCTTTGTATCTATTTACTAGAAATAAAGTCCACGCATTTTCCTGAAGAAGCCGTAAGGCGAAACATGTAGAATGATTGCGTGGAAAACTGTATGAAGGAAGTGACATTTTTTTATGTTTTTTTTTTTCTGTAATAAAAATATATTTTTTTACTAAATATAGTGTGATATTCATCTGTATTAATAAGCACCCTTAAAGTCCCATATTCCCCAATATGGTTTCTCTTCTCTGTTTATTTTAAGGGACGATGGTGCCTACTGTTTATGTCTGTGTCTTGATCACTCTAATCCCCTAGTTACTGTAACTGCTTGTGTAACTGCAGTGTGAGCTGGAGTTTGTCTTTAATTAGTTAGTATACATAAATCTGCTAATCCATCTAACACTCCCCTCCCCCAGACTGACAATGCTGCTGTCCAAAGGTGCTCCTGTGCTCCTTTATCCGGAGTGGGGACACTTTAATACATGTGTGTTATTGGCCAAAAATCTGTTTTGGGTTTAATACTGCTTTAAAGGTTCCGTTTAATAAACAAAAAAACAAACATGTCATACTTACCCCCTCTGTGCAGATGGTTATGCACAGAGTGGCCTCGATCCTCCTCTTCTGGGGTCCCTCAGTGGCACTCCTGGCTCCTCCTCATCTCGAGTGCCCTGTCGGAGAAGCACTCTCCCGTGTCCTGCTGCTGCGTCCATTGACAAAGAAAGCAGGTCTCGGCTCCGCCCTCCGGCTCCCACGTCATTGGATTTGATTTACAGCAGTGGGAGCCAATGACTGCGCTGCTATCAATCTATCCAATAAGGACACGAGACACTGTCTGGAGCGGGTGAGCTCGTCCCTGGAGAGCTGTTGCATCCCAAGAGGTCGTTTCCCTCAATGCATATGCATTGAGGGGAAAAACCATGAGGGTTTACAACCCCTTTAAGATATCAAACTTTTAACATTCATATCTATCAAATACAATGACTGGTTTGGGGCCCACATATTGTTAGATATGCACCCTAATGATCGGAGATCTCAAGACAGAGGCTCTAAAACATATAGCCCATGCACAAACTAATAATGCCATTCTGCACCAAATTCAGACTTAAATTTGATGACTACAGAAAATATTGTTATTTTGTTGGGTAAGGCTTTACAAGGTACTTTATACTATGGAAATTGATGCTGTATGTAACAGTGTTTGAAAGGACTACTAAGGGAGAAAGGGAGGGTTCAGATGTACCTTAGTCTTACACCTGACAACTGGTTTTATAGCAACCACTATTGTCCATATTTGAGTTTCCAAATAATACTGAATTAAGATAATGACTCTTACCAAGTGATTTCTCATTCTTCGCATTTTGTTGTGACACTGCATTGGTGGAGAGATCTTCAGGCATAGGCATGGGTTCATCATTGTCATCCAAGCTGTCACTCAAGGTAGGACTTGGGGGGTTTCCTATCAAGCAAGAGGTTAAATTTAAAAATGTCAAAATGTATTGTTCATTTGATAACCTGGAATATTGATGGTGGCATACATGTCTGTCATGGAAGTCAACCATACAGAAAGACAACACCTAAAAAAGAAGAGTAAAGTCTTTCTGCCATTTTTAGAAAATAATAGTAAAACAACTTGCTCTATATCAATGATACCATTCATTTTACAATTATAAGACATGCATAAAATTTGAATGGTAATGAATACCAGGAAGATACAATATTTTTTAACACTATGAACTGATCCCTGTGAACAAGTAGGCCTTCTTTGAGGGTGCTTTTGGTTGTTAAGGCTGAAGGTCTTTCCCTAATGCATTCTCTGCATTAAGATAAATGCTCTAGGGACAAGCAGAGCAATCTTCGGTGTAAGCCTGAATGAGTGCCCCCATAGCACATAGCTTGCTTTGGTGAGGACTCGCGGCCACTCAGCGGGGGGGACAATAGCTCCGGCAGGGGACCTAAGAAGAAGAGGATCGGAGCA
Organism: Lithobates sylvaticus; assembly: GCA_028564925.1. NCBI lineage: Eukaryota > Metazoa > Chordata > Amphibia > Anura > Ranidae > Lithobates > Lithobates sylvaticus. The sequence goes on along the minus strand of CM053030.1, from coordinate 342,262,663 downwards.
GGTAAGTATGACATAAGGGTTTGCAATCACTTTAAGTGCTTTTATGCATGTATCAAGGTGAAAAACTGATATAGTTTAAAATATAAAACAGCACATTGGCTTGATTTATAAGGCTGCAGCCACACAATAGAAGTTCTAATTTATCACTCAAGGAACTATTATATTTCATAATTTTGCTTGTGAGGCCACTGTAGCCGTTTCAGATAGATGAAACAGGCCTTCTATATCTAAATAGACACAACACAGATATATAAATTCATTTTGTGCTGGTAGAACCTGTGTAGTTCTTTCTATCTCAGTCTGTTCAAATATCACTCTAGCTGAACTCTAAGCATCTGAATGCACAGTTGAAATACACATATGTGAACTGTCTTTTCTCTCAATTTGCAATTCTTTATCACCAGACTAGTGATTCACAACCCTCTACCCAGAAGCATAGCCAGACAGGTAACCTCATTTTTCACCCTTGGATTTATGTTATATGTCATAGTCAACAACCCAACCACAGCCTGAATTGACACTGAAGGGGAATCACCACATTTATGAGGACATCAATCTGCTCTGTCTTTTAGTCAGCAAGCTCCTAATGTGATACTAACAGTAATGTGCAAGGCAGTTCTGCCTCTTTTCACTACTAAGGCTGGACATAGGCAGAGAACATTTCTTTCCTGCAACCACAGTGTTGACAGGGGAATCCCTTCCACCAAGTCATTGTGTTCTCCCAGTGGAGAGGGCAGAGGAAGCCGTCCCCACCGGGTGAACACAGTGATTATTGCTAGCCGCTATAACAACCGCTAGTGATAATTGCATGTAAAATCCGGCAGGTTGGTTGTACCCAAATTGATTAATTGATCAACTTGGGCACATATAGCCTGCCCATACATGGTTTGAATCTCAGCCAGTTCCTACTGAACCGGCCGAGATTTGAACTGTCTATGGCCGGCTTTAATCCTGCTGTACTGCGAAATACAGGATGCAAATATGAATACTATTTAAGATACTTTTACTAGTTGAAGTTAAATACAATTATACCTTTTGATAAAGTAATATTGTAACTTATTTCCAGACAGTGCCATCACTTGCAGCTTTGCAATTTCCTGTTTTACCTCCATTCCTTTAGCCTGCTCACTATACTATAAATAGGTATCACCACAATGGGGTCATCCTTCCTGTGCCTAACCCCATTTTATAAACTTGCCAAAACACTTATTCTTAACAAACTACCTGCTATCACTCTTAGTTTTCCCTTAGATTAATAAATGTGGTGGAGATTCATTTTGCAAAGAATACCCAACCGTGGATAATTAAAAACAAAAAAAAAGTTTCCTTGCACATTACTGAATGATAGCCGTTAGCATTAAAGTGGTATTAAACCCAAAAGAAAATATTTATTATATTACAGATTACCAATTCTTAGATGTGATGGCTGCATTTATTTTCTTTCTTAGGCTGTTTTTCCTTTATTTTCACTGGATGATACTGCCAGCTATTTTTCAACAGAACAAGATGTCCTGCAGATGTAGCAGTTAGAGAGTTGAGACAAACCATCTAATACTGACAGGGGTGCTTACAATTATTAGTTTTTATTTATGTAAAACCATTATCCCAAAAGAACAAAAAAATCTATTGATGTAACAGCTAAAAAGTGTTAGCTGGAGTTTGGCTTTGTTTAGTGTTTTTAAATCTTTAAACACTACTCTCCCTCCAGACTGACAATGCTGGTATCCAAGTGTCTCTGTGGCTCCTTCATCCAGTGTAGGCACTCTAATACAGGAGGTGTGTTACTGGCCGGATCACCAGGTGAAAGAAGAGGGAAAAAAAAGAGAACGAATGCAGCCCTGACATCTAGATGATTGGTATATGACATTTTTGGTTTTGGGCTTAATACCGCTTTAAGTTTGTTGCATGTTTAACTTTAGCCCAAAGTCAAATAAGCAATGGTGAAAACAGGACTCGCACAACAGTGATCTATGAAACAGTACACTTGTAAAATATAAAGGATCAGAAGCGTGTGCAAAGCTTGCATAAAAGTGCACATTTGTGCATATCTGCTTTGAGCAAATGTTCCCTTTCCTTGTTCTAATGAATGCTGGTGACAATGTATGATGGGTTTCCAGACACTATGCTTGTAACGTCACCAAGCTGAGGCATAGCAGGTAAAATCTGCCAGTTAAAAGAGATAACATCTCTGTGCCTTTTGGTTCTTTGGAAGTGCCGGATATTGTTCCGTTAAATATATCTCACTTTGTTCTTCTCATTTCACAACTGCAACACTTCTTACCATCAGATATTAGTTTCAGAACAGGCAGAGATGTGTGTGCTAAATGAGGTTAATGTGGGCTGTGCTGTTCTATTGTCTCTTGCAAGTGTAACATTTCCCAAAAAGAACGAGACTACATGCACAGGCTTTACTGGCGAGCGATATATGCACAGCTATATGAAGGACAGAAATCAAAGAAACCATGATACTTATCTTAACAAGTCTTTAACACCCATTTAGGACGTGATGTGATCTTACCAAACTTATTAAGGAGATCACCCAACAATTTTTTTCACAATTATGATAAATAATGTTTTTATATAATGCTTCAGTTTATGTCTAAAGAGCCAGTCCAACTCAAACTGATATTCCATCTTTTTGAGCTGAAGCAGGAGGGTTACAACACTTCACAATTTCTTATATATTTCTGGGACTGTGGCATTGAGATCCCTGCACCCCTGCCTCAGCAATTATGTGGGGGTCCTCTATTCTTGCTGTATCTTTATTTTTAGGTTTAATTATATACACTTTATAACTGATATCATATTGAGTGCAATGGTTGCAGTTGGAAAATCTTAAAGTCTTATAATATCTTCATATCTTAAAGTAAAGTCTTGGTTTTTCTCCAATAAAAATAACAAACATGTTATACTTACCTGCTCTGTTGCAGTGGATTTGCACAGAGCAGCCCTGATCCTCCTCTTCTCAGGTCCCTCTTCTGTGATCCTGGCCCCTCACTCCTGTTGAGTACACTCACAGCAAGCAGCTTGCTATGGATCACCCAAGCTGAGCCACAGCTCTGTGTGTCCGTTCAGACACTAAGCCCTAACCTGGCCCCGCACCGGCTCTCCAGATTGGCTAGCTGACAGTGACAGCCAATGGCGCCGCTTCTGTGTCTCAGCCAATCAGGAGGGAGAATATCGGACAGCTGAGACACTCGTGGACATCGCTGGAAAGAGAGGGACCTCAGGTAAGGATTAGGGGGGTTGCTGCACACAGAAGGATTTTTATCTTAATGCATAGAATGCATTAATAATAAAAAACGTTCTGCCTTTACAACCCCTTTAAGGTAGCAGGGAACAACTGGAACTCTAAAATGGAGAACAGAGTCACGCAGAAAGGTCTTTCCACTGGAGACTCCAAGAGATATAAGAAGCCAGTAACTCAGCCCAGCGGGCTCCATTATCACTAAAATATTACTTTCCGTCACACTGACCTTTTTTTAAAAAGTATTAATGTTTGGCTACATGTCTAACAGTATATGCATATGAATCATCTTATAGCCCTTCTACTTATGTGAAGATTTGTTTCCCTTCCCTTGGTACATATCTTTATGTAACCGGAATATATCATATTATCTCAGTTCAATATTTTTGAAAAGTATGCATTTGAAAACGAAATGTACTTGTAGTTATGAAATAATCATTACCTATTCTTCCTGATTTTGGCACTTGACAAGTCTTTGGGTAGAAGCAGACAGCAGAAGATACTCCTGGCTGTTTTGGAGAAGCTGTCTACTGACCTTTTTTTCAGCCAGTTGCAAATAAAATTTTTAGGACCCAGTAGCTGTATCAGTTCCCTTTCCTCTTCATAGACAAAGCAAGTGCAGTCAAACAATCCAGGGTCACACGTTTAGATAAAGAACTATTTACAAAAGCATATATTTAGTTTTTAGCGTTTGCTGGGCAACCATGTGCCATCTAGAATGCATAGAAACTGAGAAGATAAAACAGTAGTTGTCAGTAGGTCATCATTATTTTATGGAAAAATTAAGGAAAATATGATTTTCTATAATTTTATTGAATCAACTAACTATTGTCTCTAATCATCATCAATAAACCCAGTGGAAGGATCCATTGCACACTGCCCCAGTAACATCATATACAGTTCCCACAATTTTAGAACTGAAGACAGAGAAGCAGAAATGTGCTCAAGGTGTTGGCAAGCTAAATCACCCACTCGCTTCTTATACCCGTCCTGACCTCAACCCGATAGAAGACCTTTTAGATGATTTAGAGTGGAGACTGCGAGCCAGGCCTTCTCGTCCAACATCAGTGCCTGACCTCACAGATGCACTTCTGGAAGAATGGTCAAACATTCCAATTAGACACTCCTAAACCAGAACAGTTGAAGCTGTTATAGCTGCAAATGGTGGGCCAACTCAATATTGAAGCCTAGAGACTAAGCCTGGGATGCAATCAAAGTTCATGTGCGTGTAAAGGCAGGCTTCCCAATGCTTTTGATGATATAGTGTAGGTCCTCTTTAAAATGTGGAAAATAAAGATGGATCATTGAGTCTACTTCTTCTGTATTTAAATAACTATACCTCTTATCAAACTTTTCATTATGGTCTCCCTCCATCCTCCTAATCACAAAAAGACAACATTGTACGGACCTCAGATGCAGACTACACATAGTGCATGCTGTCTGCGGTTGTCTTCTTATTCCTAACTTCCCCTTCAGGACCATGATTATTTTACTTAATGGACCTGCATGTGCATCCTCTTAACAAGCAGCAGGTAACACAGTTGTATGAAATTATACCATGCTTATTTTGTACCTAAGGTCTCTATTATATATAGATTAAAGGGTCAATTATCCATTAAAGGCAAGTTAGATCCAACTGCACTGGGAATAATTCACTGAGGCATATATTGTATATCAGGGGGTAATTTAGCCTGTCAGTAAATGCCATAAAGCTGAATTCCAGGAATTCAGCCACTTTATAAAAAGTGAAGGCAAAATATGAGTTAAGTCCAAAGAGGTGCATGATATCTCCTGGGCTTATCTCTATTATTTACATTTTACAGGTTTTGAGTCTCTCTCCAGGATCTGACACATAGCAGCTATGCCCATCCCTCCACTCTGCTGCCCATTCACAAAAGCTTTGGGATTTTGTGAATTAGAAATTATTATAAACCTTTTGTGGGATTTTGTCGGAAACCAGACATATAAGCATCGAAATTTGTATAAAAATTGCTTTTTATTAATAACAATAGATAAAAATGGCCTTATCTTAAAAAGATGTCCTAACATTAAAATTGTTACAAAAAAGAACAAAGACCTAACAGGGATCAATAATGTCAGACTAATACTGAGTGGTACATCCTGTTGTAATCTGCAGACTGATGACCTCACTACAGCCCGTTTCAACTGGAGAAATCAAACGTACATTATATAATGTTCTTTATTAGGGAAATGCCACTATCGTAAACATCTACAGGTTTACCTGTGATCCCTTGAAAAGTCCACTAGGGGCCCAATGTACAGCTAGGAGAAAGGGAGGTAGCTGAACCCACTTGCAGCGAAGCCACATGGTGGACAGGGCCACTGTGCTGTCCTTGGGAAAAGACCAATCCACAGATCTATGCGGAAGTTTGTACCCACTACATGCGTCTCCATGTGGCTTTGCTACAAGTGGGTTCAGCTACCTCCCTTTCTCCTTGGTTGTCAAGGCTGAAGGTTAAAAACCTTCAGTATACAGCGTCCACCGCCCCCCCCCCCCCCCCCCCAATACTTACTCGAGACTGATCCCAACCCAGCGTTGTGCATGAGAGCGACTGCTGTCTCGGGTTTCTGCCTCCTCACTGGCTGAGACACAGCAGCAGGAGCCATTGGCTCCCATGGCTTTCAATCACAGCCAGTGAAGAGGGAGCAGGGGGCAGAGTCGAGCCGAGCCCCGTTTTGTGTGTCCTATGGACGCTCAGAGCGGGGCTGTGGAGCGAGCACGCAAGAGTGCCCCCAGAGCAAGCGGCTTGTCACAGCCTTTTGGTAAAAAAAAAGGATTTGCATAGAACTTGCTGATGATGTGCTGGTGACATTTCTACATATAAGCAGAGCTAAAAGTGACACAGCACTTAATTCTTCTGCGTGTTAATCTATTCAGGGAATAATGGGTGATAATGTGTCATGCTCATATGAGGACAAGCCCCATATAACATAGTTGTAGGCCTAGAGATCGTTCCGCAGCTAACAGGCACAGTAACTAAGTACAGGAGAGTACCCATGCAGAACCCAGTGAACATTTCACATTCCAGGCAATCTTGGTCCCTCCCGCAGGCATATAACCTAGGGAGTCTTTAGGGATCAGGATCACACCAATGTCTTGGTCCTGGACCTGTAAAGCACTCTGGTCTAACAAGCCAATACACTAAGCATCCGAAGAGGGCCACAAGTAAAACCCTGTGCCTGAAGATCACATTACAGGCTACCCCTGCAACTCTAGCAGGGTCTGATTGTGGTCTCTAAGGCAGCGACCAGGATCTGGGGATCCAGATAGCTGCATGAGTTCTAACTCAGAAGCATAAGGATAGATTTTGATTGAAGAAAAAATAGTCTCGATGAATGTAAAAAGGTCTACAAAAAATTGGTTTGCATTTTGGTGAAGAGAAAAGACATTCAACATCCTAGCAAAAAACTGAAGTATCATGGGAGTGGGAGGGTTTATATTTGGCTGGCCAGCTTTTTTTGTTTGCAAGTGTCTAAGACCCCTTTCACACTGAGGCACTTTTCAGGCATTTTAGCTCTAGAAATAGTGCCTAAAAACTGCCTCCCATTCATTACAATGGGTGCTTTTACACCTGGGCGGTGCGCTTGCGGGATGTTCGGAAAAGTCCTGCAAGCAGCATCTTTGGGGCGGGTTGGGAGCGCTGTATACAGCAAAAAAGATACTTTCTTGAATCTCCTGGGGACTCCAGGGCAAGATATCTCCAAAAGAACTTTCTATAACCATTAAAATAACGGTGCCCCCTGATGGATTATGGGCATAATGGGAAGCTTAAACCATTATTAAACCCAAAAGCAAACATGTATTATATTGCAGCATACAACTTCTGATATGTGATGGTTGCATTCGTTTTCTTTTTTTAGGTTTTCTTTATTCTATTTTCGTCTGGGGATCCAGCCAGCAAGTCTGTTGTTTTTCACAAGCTCAAGTTCTCCAGCAGAATTTATCAGTTTACATGGATGAGACAAACCACTTTACATTGGCAGGGGTGATTAAAATGTTTAGATTTTATTTATTCATGCAATACCTTCATCCCAAAAGGAAAAAAACTGATTATAAAGTGTGAGCTGGAGTTTGGCTTCAATTTGTTTAGTGTACCTAAATCTGCTAATACATTAAACACTACCCTCTCCGCAGACAATGCTGATGCCTACTGTGCCTCCTGTTCTTCATTCCTCCTGAGTTGTGTCTTACTAATGCAGAAATGATGGTACTGACCAGCTCACCAGATGAAAACAGAGAGAAAAGCCAAAGAAAAGATGCAGCCACCACATCTAGTGATTGATATTTTTTGGTTTTGGGTCTAATATCGCTTTAAAATAAAACAGAGACTGAATTCAAGTACTGATATTTATAATAAAGACATTTTGAACTCCAAGATTATTCCTAAGATTTGTTTAGAAGAAATTGACTCTAATTTTTAAAATCTAGCTTTCTAGAAAAAATAAATAATCCATAACTGTTAGCTCATCACTTTAGTGAATATTATAAAGTGGTTCTAAAGGCCGAAGGTTTTTTACATTCATGCATTCTGTGCATGAAGATTAAAACTTTCAGGATAAAGCAGCCCCCTTCAGCCATTGGCTCCTGCTGCTGTCAATCACAGCCAGTGAGGGAGCAGGGAGCAGAGTGATTGGCCCTGTTCTGTGGGTCCTATGGACACACAGGTAACAGTCCATGTTCCTATTGCAGACGTTCCTTGAATGTGGCTCATTACATGCCTGACAAAGAGGTCCTGTGTGGCTCTGAAATATTGCACTACACTGGTTGTGATGTGATTGTTCTTCAAAACTATTTGGACGTAATTGAGGATCCCTGGTGTGCTGGCAAATATTTACATTGGGCTATGGACACACAGAGCGGGGCTCGGGAGCGAGCATGCACGAGTGCCCCCATAGCAATCTACTTGCTATGGGGGCACTCATCAGGGGGGAGGAGCCCAGAGCGCTGGCTCGAGACCTGAGAAGAGGAGGATTGGGCTGCTCTGTGCAAAATCATTACACAGAGCAGGTAAGAATGACATCTTTGTTATTTAAAAAAAAAATCGACCTTTAATAAAGCTTTCATTTTTTTTAATCCTTCTAATTTTCCCAGGCAAATCCTTTACATTTGTGCAAAGGAGGTTCACGTGTACCATGCTTTTTTTTCATATCTATAGTGTAGGTTATATACTATAGAAGCAAAACCATGTACAATTAATATACTTTGCTCACTATAATCTGCATTTTTTTGTTTTTACAAGGCATAATATTTTGTACTATTCACAATGCCTTTTTTTCATACTCTATATAATACTAAATTGCTTATTAGAATAGATTCTGTAGTGACCTCACCTGACATCTGGGCCATATCCTGCACCTCATCTGTTTCCATGTTTCTCTGATTATCTGTAAATTAGAATTTAAAGACTGTTAATACGTATTTAAAAGAACTAAAAACTAATAAGAACAATTATTAAAATATCCTCCTTATTCTTTTCTGTCTGTACCTGCCTAGGTATCAGACAGGAACAGACCTTGAGCCTTTCATACAGAAAAACAGAATTACAAAGATGTATAAAGAAATATCATTAGTAGCACAGGAGGACCAAATTTGTTATTTATTGTTAATTTTCTACTGCATAATAACCCAAAATGCAAACTGACTGCAACAAAATTAAGCAGAAAATTAAATGGCCTTGGGTCATTGTAGGCACAGAATTCATTCTCTCGGCTGATCCATACTTATGTTCCTTTTAATTTACTGAGCATGCATCGATGAACCTTGAGTCAGTTTGGTGACACGCGTACAATCAGCAATCAGAAACGAAAGCAATTTGCTGAAGAATGTCTCATTTGCCCAAGCAAGGCTGCATATCTGAGTAGGAGCCGTTGCTGGCTCCATTAATAATGAATACACCTCAAACAGTGGCAGATGGGTAAAACAGAAGCTCTGGTCTTAAACGTATGTAGAGTCCCTAAGTAAGACCATACTGGCCCCCTTCTACTAGGGAGAAGTGAATCTCCCAAAATAGCAAAGCAAGCCCGGGAGAGAGAGACAAACTGACTTCCTGTTTAACTTAACAGATGGCTCCACAGCTTTGGAACAAATAATAGGAAACACTTGCCCCAGTGTTGCAACACATAATGTTCTGAGGACTGAGTTGCAATAAATGGGAAACACCAGGGAAATACTGGCTTAGGGGTAGCTGGCTAGAAAAAAAGCAAAGTTTTGACTTGGGTTGAAGATATAAGTGGTGTTAATCTCTAGAGTCTTAAAGGCACATCTGGTAGCTAAAAAAGGTAAGATGGCTTTGTGCTAGTTCCCAAATCAACTACCAGACTCAAGAAAAATGTTAAGCAAACTTTCTAAAATGTTCAGTAATTATGAAGTAAAGTTATGAATCTGGGCTCATACATTCTACTGTAATGCAAAATTATATAGTAATGCAAGAATTTGCATATCAAATTGAAACCTGCAGAATTCTAGCTCTATTTTTCTGTATTTGTCTCCTTTGGATGAGTAATATGTATGAAAATATACTTTGCCTGGATTGGCTATAGAAATGTATAAAAAAATGTTACATGCAAAGAAAAGAAGTATGGGAGCTGCCCCCCAATGAGTGAGTTGTGGAAGGTGCAGACTCTGGGGCTGCTCGTGTCAGCTGCCACGGAAAAAAAAAAAAATTGTTTGGGAGATCATACTTTTCAACATTCACTTTCTGCAGGATTGTTCCTGGTCGGTGTCCCACTAGGTAGTGAATCCAGAATTACCAGAAATACTATGTCAGAGAGGGCTTGCATGTCCTAGGGCCAAGGGCTGCACAAAGGGGGAGATTTACTAAAACTGGAGCACTCAGAATATGGTGCAGCTGTTTATAGAAGACAATGAACTTCTAACTACAGCTTGTTCAATTAAGCTTAAACAAATAAAACCTGGAAGCTGATTGGTTTCTATGCAGAGCTGCACCAGATTTTGCATGCTCCAGTTTTCGTAAATCTCCCCCAAACTTTGCCTTACTTTTTTATAACTATGGTATTTCACCTGGGGGGCTAAAAGACATGATCTGGCAACCAAGATCCAAGGTAAACAGGAAAAAAGAGTGTTTTTTTTTTTTTTTTACCATAAATCGTTCTCATGATTAACAGCTACCAGGGGATTTTCTTTTCCTTTTATGGTGGAATAAACCACAGTCCTTCTTAAGTCTTTGAATCTCGCAAGACCAAAAACATGTTGGAGATGTGAGTCAGTGGAAAAAAGTAGCCACATATTTTTTTGTTGAACTAAAATGCAAAACGTTTGCATGCAAGTGCAGACCATATCTCAGACGTCTACACAGTTCCTAAAACCAAAGAAACCCCTCTTTTTCCTCAGTCATAAAGCTATTAAGCAGACAAATTTCTTACTTATTTCTCAATAAAGCTGCATGATCCTGCATCCTTACATTATGGGAATCAACACTGCCACCCTCCATAAAAAAAGTGTTCTTGTTTTTTTTGGATTGTGGCCTATGGAAAGATTCACTCACATGTTATTCTCTTATGTCTTCTCACGGTTTCTACTTATGCTGTGCTTGTGTACCATGCTTGTCTAGTCTTACCCTCAACCAAGGCTGGACTGGGACAGAAATTTGGCCCTGGACTTCATCCAGACCGGCCCCCTTACATCAGAGTCCCATCACCAGCCCCTTACATCAGAGTGTCCCATCACCAGCCCCTTACATCATAGTGTCCCATCACCAGCCCCTTACATCAGAGTGTCCCATCACCAGCCACTTACATCAGAGTGTCCCCCTCCCACGTGCACTCACAGTTCTGAAGGCAGCTTCTCTTCTTCCTCTCTCCAGTCATGTGATAAGTGACAAGTGATAAGGGGAGAGAGGAAGGAAAGTCTGCCGGCCGTCTATCTCCCCCTGCAGGCTGGAGGGAGCAGGAAACCTAATGCTCTCTCCAGCATATGACGGAAGCTGCTCAGGAGTGAAATCGCGATCACTCACTGTCAGAGAGGAGCAGCTCCAGGACTGCACCTGACTGGCCCACTGAGCCATCGGCCCACCGAGAAACTCCCAGTAGTCCCGATGGCCAGTACATGCCTGCCCTCAACTCTGTTCTAAAAAAAGATTAATTTGTATTCACAATGAATTAACACACATATAGTAACATGCGTTGCGTTCAAATGTAAATACACTATTCTTTGTATTGTATTGCAGCAAAATGTGCTACCAGTGCATTGTGTTGTGCATGTGCATTGGAGTACCATTAACAATGAATACCACTGCATTCCACAAACGGAGAGAATCAAGTCATCACTGGGCGTTCTCTCATTTCTTTCCTTACAAGAACACTGTAAAAGACAGTGTGGTTAATTTACTAACACTGGAGAGTGCAAAATTTGGTGCAGCTGTGCATGATAGCCAATTAGCTTCTAACTTTTGTTTAACAGTTGTTTAATTAAGCTTTGACACTAAAGCCTGGAAGCTGATTGGTTTGTATGCAGAGCTGCATTCGATTTTGCCCTCTCTAATTCTAGAAAGGCCAGCTATACATGGTTTGAACCATAAATGGGCAGGCTGATTATACCAAGCTGATCGATCGATCAACTTGGGTACATCCAGCCTGCTGGATTCACTTTCAATTATCGCAAGTGGCAGCTATAGTTGCTAGTGATAACCACTGTCCCCGCCAAAGAAAGACAAGGGTCCGGCAGGAGGGATTCCCACATCAACACTGTCTGTGTTGATGGGGGAATTGAGCAAATTTCTTTCCTGCAACCCGTGCTTCCAGGAAAGAAATTCGCTCCATGTATGGCTGGCCTAAATCAACCCCAGTGTGTATGTGTACAGAGGAAATAATGAAGCTAGTAGTTCTTTCTTCTGATGAAAATGCTAATTGCCTAGATGATGATCCAGTGTCCTTAATATTTTTAGTTACTAACCTGTAATTTAAGTTAAAATAAAACCTGCAAAATAAAATGCTTTATACTTACCCCTCCAGCAGATGGTATATCCAATCTTCAACATGCTGCTGGGTCACTACAGGACACAGTAATGATGTAAGGGCTAGTGGAAATAACTGCAGTTTGCTGGAGGGGGCCATACATCTAACATATCGGGAAATGTGTTGGATGCTAAATAATCTTTAGCTGCTGAAGATCTTGAAGGCAGTGAAGACATGAGGCCTCACCCACTGGAGAGGTAGGTACAATGCATTTTCTTTTGCAGGGGTTTTAGAACTTTTGTATTTGCAGCAATGCATGCACATTTCCCCATGTTTTATCACTATCAAGCCCAGAACAATCCACTTTAACCTGCCAGAAGTGAACTTGGCTCCTAAGTTCTGTTGTGTCCTGACAACACACAGCATTTTGTGGACTGAACGGTTTCACCCCCTGCCCATTTTTATTTTGCTAATCTACTCAAACCCATCATTATCCTTTTTTCCACAACATATAGATCAGGGGTCTTCAAACTATGGCCCTCCAGTTGTTCAAGAACTACAATTCCCATCATGCCTAGTCATGTCTGTGAATGTCAGAGTTTTACAATGCCTCATGGGATGTGTAGTTCCGCAACAGCCGGAGGGCCGTAGTTTGAGGATCCCTGATATAGATTAATCATACTGTAGTTCCAATATAATGACTAGGAAGGCATATTGGTCTCCTTGATATAATACTGGAAATGTGCCCAAGACACCGAACAACCCTGATTTTCTGGCAGGTACTTTTTGCACTTTGCACTAGGGTTTACATACACTTTAAGCATTTCTATCTTCAGAATATATAATGAACAAATGATAAAAAAAATTATAAATCTGCGCTGGGGAAGCGTTTAACACATAAAAACAGCCTACACCAAAATTTGTGATCCCAAATTAGTGCATAAATATATAATGAACAAAATTTTGGGGACACAAAAGGGTTTTGATTTCCTTCAAATAAATGTATAGAAATCAAGCTGACTAGTTAGGGAAAATTATCCCTCATTACTTAGAGCGGACATCACTAAATGGTGGGCTGTGGGCCAAATGCGGCCGCGTCAATCTCCCATTCAGACCGCAATTTAGGAGCATTTTCTTCTCCTTGCCGTCGCTCTGTAATCCTCAGAGAGCAAACAGCGGGAGACGGGATGGTTATGGATGGAGGGCGGAGCTGCCCAAGGTTAGCAAGCAGGTGATTGGCTTCTAGGATGAAGGGCAGTCCTAGCAACAAATCACTAACTTGCAGCGCCCGCCCTCCATCCAGAAATGCTGTACCTCCCTCTGATCTCCCCTCTTTGTAAGGTAAGGCAGTGAGGAAGGGAGCAAAGTTACAGGAAGTGAGGACATTAATGTGAAAGGCTGAAAATTTGTGACAATGTGTGTGCTGAGGACAGTAATTGGGGCTGCTGATGTTAAAGTTGGAGGAGCCTGAGGACTGTGAAGTGGAGGGCTGAGGACATTAAAGTGGGTGGAGGCTGAGGATTGTGAAATGGGGGGGCTGAGGACTGTGATGTGGTGGGCTGAGGACAATGAAAGGGGGGGGGGGGCTGAAAACTGTGAAGTGGGGGGGGGGGCTGAGGGCTGTGAAGTGGGTGGGCTGAGGACTGTGATGTGGTGGGCTGAGAACATTAAAGTGGGGGGACCTGAGTACTGTGACGTGGGGAGGACGTTAAAGCTGGGGGAACTGAGGACCTTAAAGTGGGGGCTGAGGACTGTAATGTGAGGGGACTGGGACTGTAATGTGGGGGGGGGGGGGGCTGAGGCCATGCATTTACCCATCAACACATTTCCAAAGTCCTTCAAAAAAGATCCCTTCGACAAAGATCCATCACCATAAAGAAAATATTACAGTACTTATTAAAAATAATAGCTAATAGGGTTCTGGGATACTGGGATTGGTGCAGCAAAGGGGCTTTCAAGCGCTACAGATTGGGACATGCTTAGTCTCTTTACCCTTCAATTGTTTCACAATATCTTGTAATATCTTGTAATCATCTTGTGTGCCCTATATATTAATATCTTTTAATACTTGCAGTAACTTCTGAGGATGGAAGATTGTACCACCAAAATGTCAGTTTGCAGATGCTGCTGTGTGTCTCAATTAATAATTTAGGCAACTACCTCAACTTGCTATAAATTGATTATGATTGGTTCTTGTGCACTCTGCATTATGTTCAAAATGCCCATATATGTTTTTGTATCATGCGCATTAGGCTTTTTAACAATTAAGCCCTAGTTAGCCAACACCAAATTTGCTGTATCATCCACAAAATCAAGAGGCGGGTTTCCAGAATCTTGCAGACTTCTTTGCAAATGCCTGCACTTTGACATTTAGGATGGTTATTGAACTGCGGTGCATAATAACGGTGTACAAACTCACCCCATCTGATCAAGTATGTGCAATATGTCTTTGGCAAAAAGGGATTTCTGTGCTTTCTTTGCTCACAAACTATGGGAAGTGCTGCAAGGTGTTATATTAGACACTTGTCCATCTGCTTAAAGGGGTTGTAAAGCTTATTTTTTTATACATTTTTTTAAATAACAAACAAGTCATACTTACCTCCTCTCTGCAGTTGGTTTTGCACAGAGTGGCCCCAATCCTCCTCTTCTGGGGTTCCTCAGCGGTGCTAGTAGCTCCTCCTCTTCTCGAGTGCCCCATCAGAAAAGCGCTCTCCTTCTGGACAACCATGTGGGTGCGCTCTCAAGTCCTGCTTCTGCGTCTATTGGCACAGAAAGCAGGACTCTGGATTTGAATGATAGCAGCGGGAGCCAATGGCTGCGCTGCTATCAATCCATCCAATCAGGACCCGAGACACCAGCTTTTGCTGGTGTGCTCATCCCCGGTGCGAGATAGAGGGGGTACAGGTAAGTAAAACGGGGGTGTGATTATAATACAACACAATAATGTAATACAGAGAACAATGGAAAAGTGTTTTAACACTACTGCTTCAAGGAGCTATAACTGACTTCAAGGTAGCAGCAAAATCTTTGCCAAATATTGGTCTGTCCTCACAGAAGATCCAATTTTGGGAAACCTTATAGCTGAGAGACCCCAGGTAACTTACAAAAAAGCAGGGGCAGTTGGTGATCTTCTAATACAAAGTGAATATAGGGGAGAATCCAGAAAGGATCCTTGCAAATTATGTGTCACTTTCCCTTGTGAATCATGTTCTTATTGTCCTGTGATTAAACAAACGATTCAGGTAGATTTACCCAATGGTGAAGAATTCCCAGTAAAACATTTTGCGAACTGTAAAACCAAGGGAGTGGTATACTTAATGAGTAACTGACGCCTTTTATATAGGAAAGACCTGACAGGAATTAGGACAGCGCATCAGCAAACATATGCATAGTATGCAAATTGGCAATCTGTATTTACCTCTGGGCCGACATGAGGTGGGGTGAATGGAACAAAATTTTGTTACAGTGCCAAATGCAATGGATTCTATATTTAAATGCTACAACACCTCCCCGTCTTAATGAGGCAGAAAGCTACTGACCTTTTCTAGAAGGTTTTAGTTCAGGTAAAACTGACTATATTATATTAAGATCACATTTGATCTTTTAAATGGACCACTCTGATTATATCAGAATTCAGTTTCTCCATGACCTTGGGAAGAAAAGAATGGCTGCAGACCACAGGAACCTTCCAACGATTTTATTCCAAAAAATAGCAATAAACAGCCAACAAAGATAGAGTGTCCGAACCCAGGTGGTGACGCTTGCCTTTTTACACTGACCTTGGTGCTTCTTCTGGCAGAAGCACTGCGCTCAGTGTGAAACGCACGCGCCTCACCTCCTGGGTTCAGACACTCTGTCTCTGTTGGCTGTTTATTTGGAATAAAATCTTTGGAACATTCCTGTGGTGTGTAGCCGTTCTTTTCTTCCTATTGATCATCGGCGGCAGGCCGTGGCTTGCACCTAGCGCATTCGGACTGTAGTGACTGCTCGCCTAGAGCGGCGTCTTCCTTGTTTGAATCTCCATGACCTTACTTTTGGAGTTTACTTAATGGCATCTCTGGACCACAAGACAGACAATGAGACTAAACCTGTAGGGGGGTTTAAAAAGTTATATTATGGTAGTTTTGGTTTTTCAATAACGGTGTGTTCATATCAATTGATTATTACTGTTATTTTAGTTGATTTTGGTCTATTGCCATTTAGGCAAGCATTATCGTAATGGGTATTTTCGTAGCCCTAAAGAATGGCTTTACTGTGCTCTTTGTTTCCCGTTTATTGCTATACCCGTCACAGGTGGGCCCTAGGGATATACTCCACTGGGCCCTTCTTTACTCTCTGATCTCGCCTGGTGAATTCATGGGCTTGATTCTGGAGATCTATGTGTCGGAGGCGTAAATGTCTCCATCATGGCACTGGTCTGGTCTCCGGAAGTGATTGTGTGTGATTGAGACGGATATGACGTGGTGACTTATTACGTCATTGCATCGAACATGCGCACTATATAGTAATGCTATATTATACACATCAGGCGTCATTCCTCCTTCCCACTTCTGTGGAGAAGGATACATTTTTGTATCATCTTCAGCATATTTGAGGACAAATGAATAGAGTGAGAATTTCATGGCAGCAGCTTCTACTGTGCAATTTATATGAAGAATAACAGGCATCAGTAAGTGTAACTATTTCCGGGCTATGAAACATTTTTTTGTTCTAGCTTGTTTGAGGAGCCAACTATACTGATATTTGTATACTCCCTTTTGTGTTTCAAGCAAACGACATCTAATTTTTGGATAATATGTGGTCTTTGTGTAGCATGAACCGGCTGACAGAAAGTGCACACTCGGGCTCTTTTTGAAGCTATGAATATGCTCTAGCTAGCTATAGAATATATATATAAATACTGTATGTTTTTGAGTCTGTTCAAATGGATATAATTTTGTAACCATTATACATATATATCAATATACCAATGCTGTAAGCATTATTATTTTGCATTGCAGATATGGTAATATCCCTGAGGAAGAAGTTAATTGTACCTATACTTAGAAACGCGTTGGATACTCCCACCTCACTGGACTCATCCATCCATGTACCAACAGGGTGGAATGCTAGCCTCTAGATGGGGGATATCACTTTGCACAATATCTTTGAAGTATTTGATATACAGTATTTCACAAAAGTACACCCCTCACATTTTTGTAAAAAGAAATGTATATATCTTTTCATGTGACAACACTGAAGAAATTACACTTTGCTACAATGTAAAGTATTGAGTGTACAGCTTGTATAACAGTGTAAATTTGCTGTCACCTGAAAATAACTCAGCAAACAGCCATTAGTGTCTAAACCGCTGGCAACAAAAGTGACGAGAAAATTGGGCGCAATTAGCCATTTTCCCTCCCCGATGTCATGTGACTTGTTAGTGTTACAAGGTCTCAGGTGTGAATGGGGAGCATGTGTGGAAAATTTGGTTTTATCGCTCTCACTCTCTCATACTGGTCAACATGGAAGTTCAACATGGCACCTCATAGCAAAGAACTCTCTGAGGATCTGAAAAAAAGAATTGTTGCTCTACATAAAGATGGCTTAGGCTATAAGAAGATTGCCAAGACCCTGAAACTGAGCTGCAGCACGGTGACCACGGTGGCCAAGACTATACAGCAGTTTAACAGGACAGGTTCCACTCTGAACAGGCCTCGCCATGGTCCACCAAAAAGGTTGAGCGCAGGTGCTCAGCGTCATATCCAGAGGTTGTCTTTGGAAAATAGACGTATAAGTGCCAGCCTGTCAGTGCTCAGACCATACGCTGCATCAAATTGGTCTGCATGGCTGTCGTCCCAGAAGGAAAACTGTTCTAAAGATGATGCACAAGAAAGCCCGCAAACAGTTTGCTGAAGACAAGCAGACTAAGGACATGGATTACTGGAGCCATGTCCTGTGGTCTGATGAGACCAAGATAAACTTATTTGGTGCAGATGGTGTCAAGCATGTAACCAGGTGAGGAGTACAAAGACAAGTGTGTCTTGCCTACAGTCAAGCATGGTGGTGGGAGTGTCATGGTCTGGGGCTGCATGAGTGCTGCCGGCACTGGGGAGCTATAGTTCATTGAGGGAACCATGAATGCCAACATGTACTGTGACATACTGAAGCAGAGCAGGATCCCACAAGGTAAGTAACTCTTCCCGAGTGTGGCTCGGGGGGTACCGCTTTTTGTAATGAAAATTCACCCCGAGCCACACTCGGCAATACCGCTAGGGAGGTTAATGGCTGTGTGTTGAGTTATTTTGAGGGGAGAGCAAATTTACACCGTTATACAAGCTGTTTACTCACTACATTGTAGAAAATTTTCATTTCTTCACATGAAAAGATATAATAAAATATTTACAAAAATGTGAGGTGGTGTACTCACTTTTGTGAGATACTGTAAGATATATGATATGTTGACTCGAGTTAATAATCATGTTATGATTGTATAATTTCTTTTTACAATTTTCAACAATTTTAATGATACAATTTTTTCAATAAATTATTTTATAAAAATCAATATGTTTATTGCCTTAAAAATCCCACCAAATAAGGACATTTTCTAAAAACCATGAGCTCTACCACCCTGTAGCTAATTTTTTTTTTTTTTTATAATACACCCCGAATGGCAGCCAGGGCAGTTTTTCAACTAGATTTTCAAGTTGTGGTTTTGAACACTGATAGTATGAAGATTGTCACATGCTGCAGCATTGACTTTGCCCCGATTTTTCTTTCTTCTCTGATTATGGGATTATGGTTATGGCAACCTTCTATCAAAGGTTTCTCACATGATGAGAAAGCTGGAAGATTGATTCTCTGAATAAGAAAATAACTGGACCAAGAAGGGACTTGGACATGAGCACAGGTCCTCTTAGAAAGCAGCAAACAAAGCATACAAAATGGGAGAAGCAAAAGTGAATAGAAATTTGGTAAGTGTTGTGCAAATTAGCAGTTATATACAAAATAACCTAAAATTTGTTAAGTTCAAATATGACAATTCATACAAGGCATCAAATATATCTACCCTAAATTCTGACCCTGAAAAGAAAAGAAATTTCTTAAGAATTGTCAAAGGCAAGCATTTATTTATCTGCAACTAAATGGATGGCTTTCTGTATTCCTTACAATAATGGGAGCCATATATTCTCAGATCTCATAATGACTGAGAACTCCATCTTTACTGATCAGGGCACCACCATGATTCTCTGCATTCTTTTCTTGGTCTATGATAAGGCCAAGCTTTGGAAACTGAGCCCATCATTTTTATGATGACAATAGTGCAGTTTTCAGTTATGAAATAATTTTGGATTATAACAGTAGGGACAAACTTTGAAAAAAAAATGCTTAAAGATAGCTAGCTGCAATGAACCAATGGAGTAACTAGTGGATTGTGAAGAGTTTCTATTAAAGGTGACAACAACCACTACAAGCTTATGAAACACTAAAATATCTAGGCAACTAGACCATACTGATCACATATTTTTGCATAGCATAAAGTGAACACTAAACTATCCATGTGTGCACCATATCCACCCATCAGCTGGGATTAGGAGGAAGTTAGTCTAGGTTCCGAAGCCCCCCCCCCCTAGAAAAGAATAGACAGATGTATCTGACTCACCACCATTGAACTGGTGAAACACGTGCTTCTCCAAGGCTTGAATATGACAGAAAAACAAGCTAATTTAAAGTGGTTCTAAAGGCAGAAGATTTTTTATCTTAATGCATTCTATGCATTTAGATTAAAAAAAAACTTCTGCATGCAGCAGCCCCCCTCAGCCCCCTATAAATGACCTGAGCCCCATCTCAATCCAGTGATGTTGCATGAGTGAACTCTCCCTCCTGATTGTCTGAGACACACAGCAGGCGCCATTTGCTTCCACTGCTGTCAATCAAAGTCAGTGAGCTAATGAGGAGAGAAAGGTGAGGGTCCAAGTTATGGTTCCATGTCTGAATGGACACACAGAGCAGCTGCGTGGCTCATGTGCTCCCATAGCAAGCTGTTTGCTGTGGTAGCACTCAGCAGGAGGGAGGAGCCAGAAGCGCTGGCAAGGGTCCTGAGAAGAGGAGGATCTGGGCTGCTCTGTGCAAAACCATTACAAGTATAACATGTTTGTTATTTTTAAACAAAAAAAAAACAAGACTTTATTATCAGTTTAAGTTTTGTTAGCCTCATAGGAGTGCTCAGTTGATACTATAATATACTCTATATATTATATAGCATAAAGGTGTCTACAATATTTTATAGAAGTTGCTTATATTAGGTAAGCATAACAAGTATCAACAATTTAGGATCATTTACTAAATGTCAAAAAATGTATATGAACACAGCAACCTGAATTTCAGGTACACATAAACTACAATAATGTAACATTTTAAATGCAACTAGTTACAAGTACATAAATTTGACTTGAAATTAACTTCCCAATATGGCAGAACCTAGCAGACTGGGAAAAGGACTGGTAGCCCAAGGAGCTAAACAGACTAAGGCCCCTTAACTGATCACCTGCTGATCGGAGAAAAGCAGGCAAATGACACATCCATGTCCAATCAGTATCTGCAGAGCAGACATGGGCAGAGCCCGCTTTTCTCTATGGGCATCTGGGAGTTTACACCAGGCTACCTCCATTCCGCTCTGCTTAAATGGAAGAGGATGGAGTGCTTAGAGGGCCTGATCGGATCCGGATGTAGGTGGGCGTCAACAGACACAAGTCAGTTTACACCCACCCGTCCAAAGAAATTAATGGACTGTCCAATTGGAACGCTCATCTGAAAGGGGCCTAAACAAGAAATCCGCTGACAGGAGTAGAGACCAGAAGGATACACTCATCAGTGTGATATTGCTTCTTCACTATGCAGTCACAATCTGGGGCAGGAGGTGATCTACCTGTGTTGCATGGCATCAGTAGGAAGTGGTCCTGTCACCAACCTGGATTTTGTTGTCTCACGTGGCAGGACTGTTTACATTTCAGGACAGAATTACAAACAGGTAAACCAGCTATTACATATATATTTTTACTCCCTCCGCTGTTTTCTCCTTCTGGTGATGTCTTCTCCCTCTACTGATGTTGTCGTCTTCTTCTTCTTCTGAGCCGCAAACCCCGAAACCCCCTACAAACCCGCTCAAAATAAAAAAAATCCGGTCCTGCCTGACGATGGCTCCCGCTGTTATGCCAGCTAAGTTGTCTGCCAATTCTTACAGTATATAACAATGGGGCATGGCCACCCTTTGACTTCACCTGGAGACCCCCGCTCCCTTGTGACATCACCGCCCCATCATGCCTCGGACGCATACATCACAAGGAGGTGGGGATCTCCGGGTGATGTCACCGGGTGGCCATGCCCCATAATTTTTTTAAGAACTGGCAGAAAGCTTAGCTGGCATAACAGCAAGAGCCATCGTTGGAGTAGGATCAGATTTTTTTTATTTTGAGCGAGCTGGCAGCAAAAGAAGGAGAAGATGACGACAACATCAGCAGAGGGAGAAGACATCAATGGAAGGAAAAGACAGTGGAGTGAGAAGAAATCAAAAGAGTGAGAAGACCGGAGGAAGAACACACCAGAAGAAGACCAGAGGAAAAAATACATTAGAAGAAGGAGATTACCGGAGGAAGAAGACTCGTTGGAGCTATGAAGGGAGACATTCGGCAATTAATAAAGGACTTGTCAAAAATCGTCTCCTTGTTTTTTGTAAGACTACACTTCTTTTCTTTGTGTGAATGGGTAAGGGTACAATGTACCCCATACTCATTCACATAGGGGGGGCCCCGGGATCTGGGGGCCCCCTTGTATGGTTTTTAGTAAGCCTTCAGTCCTAATGAAAGGGCAGAACAATGACCCTATCTTTCAAAAAAACATAGTGTATATAGTTTCATCATATATCAATTTACAATTGTCACAATATGTTTGCTTGTGCAGCAACTGTGACAACAATAATTAACAGTATGTTTAAATATATTCTCAATCTAACTAGATTAGCACAAAGACATAGATACATACATAAAACACAAGTATGAATGATGATTATACAATGTCACTGTCACCACACGTATTAGCCTGGGATGTCTGATTTTGCTTTGAGAGGGGTTGATTACACAAATGGAAGCTGAGCACCAGAGACAGGCACAATATGGTTACTAAATGTCACAAAACAGTTGCTAAATGTCACAATAGTAGACTCTCAAAATGAACCCAGGTGAATCTCTATCTTTACACATAGAAAGCTGGGATTTATGACTAAACTACTCTTTAGACACTGCATGTATCTGAGACCAGCTCGCAGGATCACAAAACCTGGAAACGGGTAGAGTGGTGACTGTAAAAATGTTTTCAGTCAACCACTTAAACATAGGTAGTAACCAACACTGTATTGCCAGCTACCTTATGCAATCATTAGGTACCATAGTCCATAAACTAGAACTTAAAACTGACAGTAGTTTCTCTTGTCTACTGGGCCAATTCTGAAACTTCTCTCAAATATGTAAAAATCAGTTTTTTTGCTAGGAAATTACCCCAAAACATTATATATAGATATATAGAGACCCTAGAGAATAAAATGTTGATCGTTGCAAATTTTTGTCACACGGTATTTGCGCAGAGGTTTTTCAAATGCAATTTTTGGGGAAAAATCCACATAAATGAATAAAAAAATAAAAAAACTACAATATATAACCACATTTTTTGTAATATTTGAAAGCTGATGTTATGCACAGTAAATAGATACCTATCTTTAGAATTGCGCACGCTCGTGGAATGGTGCCAAACTACGCTACTTAAAAATCTCCATAGGCGACGATTTAAAAATTTCTACAGGTTGCCAGTTTAGAGATACGGAGGAGATCTGGTGCTGACGTTCGCAGTGATACCCCACATGTTTGGTTTGAATACTGTTTACACATGTGGACGTGGCCTATGTATGCGTCCACCAGTGGGCGCAAGCACAGGGGGAATGGGGGCTCTTAAAAAAAAAAAAAATCAATATTATTATTTATTTTGTTACATTTTTTTATTTTTACACTGTACCTTTATTAAACATGTTTTTGATCACTTTTATTCCTATCACAAGGAATGTAAACATCCCTTGTGATAGAAATAAGCAGTGATAGGTCCTCTTTATGGAGAGCTCTGGGGGTCAATAAGACCCCACATCTCCTCTACAATGAAAAGCATGAGATAAAAAACAAACAAAAATACATTGATCTAAAATGCTTTAAAAAAATAGCCTTGTTTACATTGGGTCGGAACCAGAAGTGGCATCATGATGTCGATCTGGTCCTCCTAGACCAGTGATGGCGAACCTTGGTACCCCTGATGTTTTGTAACTACATTTCCCATGATGCTTATGTCTACTGCAGTGTAGGTGAGCATCACGGCGAATGTAGTTCCAAAACATCTGGGGTGCCAAGGTTCGCCATCCCTGTCCTAGACCATAGAGATAAGAGAAAGCCATCTTTCCTCCGCTCATTTCTGTTACCAGCTGCTGCAACTGTCGGAACGGTTCTCGGGGTTAACGATCATACAGGTAAGCCCGAAAATCACTGGGAAGCAACAGGAGGGAGGGGTGACCCCTCCTGCTGCCTCTAAAAGTGATCCAGCAGAAAATGCACCGCTCGGACCACTTTAATCGGTTAGAGAATTGCCGGCTCAAAAAACAGTACTGGGGTTATGGCATATTGCTGCTGCCATAACCCTGGTGTTCCACTTCTGACTGAGGCTGTCATTTGTCTATGGCCTGGTCAGGAAGTTCCATTCTTTCATTCAACCAAAAGACCTAACAGTTTCTACCCCAGACCTCATTCATGTGGTCCTAGTTGGGACCATGGCAAAACATATGTGGCTCAAACGTCTCAGGGGTAGCTAGCCAAACCTGCCACTTGCTGATAGCTATCAAGTCATACACAGGTAGACATCTTGTCACACAAGTTCCAACCTTTACTCATAGGTTAGAGGTAAGTATCTCCACTCCCTTCTCCCACACAGAAGACTGCCTCCAACTCCAGGAGCCAAAGGATGCCCACAGCCGGGAACTGTCTCCCATGCTAAAAGCTGCTGTAAAGTGAGCCTGTCGCTCATTTATAGCCCTACCGCTTGTATGGTTCTTGATATTTCTAAAATGTTTTTTTTGTCCATCCCATGTAGTTTCCAACAAATTTGATAAACTTCAAATGTTAGTGATTCAAAGGAGAAACTGGCTTCAGGCATACGACTTACCGTATGTTGTGAAACTTTGAGCATGAATATATTTCACACCTAGCTATATCTGAACAGGAAGATGATACTTCCTGTAATAATTTGCATCCCCTGCTTATTTTACTCTATGTGTATATCATTTCATAGAAGGCTGACTGAATTTTTGTAAATTCTATGTTGGAAAAAATTTCTATACTTCATGCCTATGCTGTTTAATGCAATGAGCACTGCTTAAGTATATATGTACTTTATTTTGAGAAAGTATGGATAAAAATCAAAAGTATATACTACTATAAGTATTTATAAAACACGAGTTTTAACAGCAAATTACATTATGTAAAGGGAAACTATAATTGTCTGGGGGACAAAGATCAAATAATTTCCCTTTCATAGATATTAAGCTTTTAATGTAATGTTTTACTATGTATATAAAATCTTATTTAACACATAAACATTTCAAACAGGGTGTGTATCAACAAGACTGAATTCACAGACCGTTATAGATCTACAAAGAGTGCATCATAGAATCTGCTTCTTCCGGACTCTTCCTGAAGAAAGCTGGCCATAGATGGATTGAAATTTGTCCCATTCAGGAGAGACTGGCTAAATTTCGATCCATCAATGGCTGTTCCTATTTGAGGAGTCAATCTAATGATCACCTCCTCTCACACAGGACTGTGGGGGGCAATCACTGCTGTGATTCATTCAGTTGTCTGCAAATATGGCCTTTAGCAATTGAACTCTACAAACAACAATTAAAAACACAACTCTACAAACAAACAGCTAAAACTAGATTAGGATAACATGTGAAAAGAAGCCTAAATTGCCAACCACTAGCTGTAATGTAAATGTGAGCAATACACATTCAAGCTGAACTTTTGTCACTTTAGTCAATTGCAGTACTATGCAATTTGACCAAATTTAAGACATTCTGCAGGAAAAGTTTAACATGTATTTAGTTTAAGCACCTTTCTATGCTTCAATGTAGCAGTCATCAGGCCTGTACCAGCCACAGTTCCTGTATCCTGTAGCAGGGCTTGAGGAGGAGAATTGTGCCTCTCATGTCACAGATATGTGCTGTTTACTCTTCTGCGGAGGCTAGATTTTCCTGCATTTCATGCTGCCTGTGCTTTGTGAAGGGGTATGAATTAAGCCTGGTACACATGGGCAAAAAAATCACCCGGTTCAGCAGCAGTTCCCTTGTACAACTGTCTGTTCAACAGAAGTTGGTCCAACAACCGACTTCTGTGGAATGATCATGCTTGAAAACCAGCATTCGATCAGCACTTGTAGCAGTCCCCCTGTCAGAATACAATGGGGTGGATTTACTAAAGACTGTGCACTTTGCAAGTACAGTTGCACTCTGCAAGTGCAGAGCTTAGTAAATTAGGGGAAGCTCTGCTGACTTCCATCACCCAATCATGGGCATTCAAAAATGCATTTTTTTTTCTTGCAAACGATTGGGTGTTCTTTGCAGTGAAGATTCATCTTATTTACTTATCTCTGAAGCAAATGCAGTCTATTTGCCGCTAGTATATCCACTCCAATGTCTCAGGGAATAGATCCCTGCATCAACATCACTTGTGTTGATGCGGGTATCTGTCAGTTTTGTTTTATACGCTCAGTCCACTAGTCATGCACTAGTAGAATTTTATTTTAAAATTTTCTAATTGAATGTTGTTTTACAATTTTCTAATTGTTACTGCGATCAAACTGACATTTGCTTTCGATTGCAGTGAGGAGCGGAACAAACAAATTTCTAAAAGTGTATGTGGTTTTGTTTGTGAAATTACATTCATTCCAAAATCGAACAACATTAATCAAGTCTTTGTAAGCATTATGTAATGTATTTGCGAGATTGAAAACCTACCAGTATATGGCCAGCTTTAGGGCGGATGGGGGCATGAGTTATGGAGAAGGCGGTGACAGGCAAATATGCAGCAAATACTCCCTGCCATTATGATGATGAAAGAAAAAGGGAGGAGACTCCACGCCTGCTATGTTGTCATAGCATATCTATATGTTGTCATAGCATATCATAGCATAGCTAAGATTAGCTGCAGCACCGGTAAAATAATGCATTTGAGTGGCAAAAATATGAATGCAATCTATACACTGGGGGGAGAAACTCTGGGGGAATCTAGGATGGAAAAGGACCTGGGGGTCCCAGTAGATGACATGCTCAGAAATGACATGCAATGCCAAGCTGCTGCTAACAAAGCAAACTGAATATTGGCAGAGATAAAACAATAATTCTCCCACTCTACAAGACTCTGGTCCGGCCACACCTGGAAAATGCTGCCCAGTTCTGGGCACCAGTGCTCAGGAAGGATGTGCTAGAAATGTAGAGAGTACAAAGAAGGGCAACAAAGCTAATAAAGGGTCTGGAGGATATTAGTAATGAGGAAAGATTGCGAGCACTGAACTTATTCTCTCTGGAGAAGAGACGCTTGAGAGGGGATATGATTTCAATTTACAAATACCATACTGGTGACCCCACAATAAGGATAAAACCTTTTTGCGGAAGGGAGTTTAACAAGACTCGTGGCCACTCATTAAAATTAGACTAAACTATGCAAATGGTTCTTTACTGTAAGAGCAGCAAGGATGTGGAATTCCCTTCCACAGACGGTGGTCTCAGCGGGGGCATCGATAGTTTCAAAAAACGATTAGATAAGCGCCCGAACGACCACAACATACAGGGATATACAATGTAATACGGACATATAATCACACACATAGGTTGGACTTGATGGACTTGTGTCTTTTTTCAACCTCACCCACTATGTAACTATATGTAACAGGTGTCAGTATAGACTGGAAGTGCGTCCTCTACTGTACTTCCGGCATCACAAAGAATGATGATTTTTCAGCTGATCATTGAAAAGATAATAATCTGAACTACAATACATAGGTAAGGACCTTACAACTTCTCTACTACTGTTAGGCTGCTTTTATACTGAGGAGTTTTCAAGTGTTTTTGCATAAAAAAAAGCACCTGAAAAGCTGAAGAAAAATACTACTTGTCCTTAATAATTGCTGAAACGAAAAATAGAGTCAATCAAGCAATTATCCATGCCAAAACAGAGGCTATAACTCAAGATAAAATATCCAACTTTGAGAATATATAGAAACCCTGGGTGATTCACTTTTTGCCTTCCAATTTTGATGCTTCCCTACTAAGTCCTTGGTAATCTCGATTTATACTTCCATTCTCTGCATTCATGGTATGTGTTTATTACCATGTACTAATGTACTACCCAGAGGAACCCTAATACCTCTCATTTCTTTCTTCCCTGTCTATTTTTTCTCCTAACTAAGATTACTTTTTCTTTTATCTTTCTATCTTTCTCTCTTCTACTTTTTCCCCCTATTCTCTCTCTCCACTTTCAATTTACTCTTTATATACCGGTAGTTCTGGTAGCAGAACTTTTATTTCCTTGGTTATCATTATACAAATTGTACTTAGTTCCAATATGTAGTATAAGATTTTAGATTATATAATAAATTATTTTTTTTTTTTTTTTTTTTTTTTAAACTATACTCTTGATAATAATTAAGACCTTTTTTATTTTTTTATATCTGAGGTCATCTTGTATTAACCTGGTCTAAGTTGGTTTTATCCTCTCTTAGGCTGCATTCACACCTATGCAGTTTTAGTGCTTTTTGTATTTTGCAGATTTGCACTACAGTCCATTTTACATTGTTTCCTATGGAACATGTCCTGTAGTGCAAATCTGCAAAATGCAAAAAGCACTAAAAGGTGGAATTTCAGCCTAATACAATGTATGATGCAATCTTTTGAGTAGTTAGATCCATGCTAAAATTGTTTTAGTTAAAATACTTTTATTTGAAACTATAACTCAATATTATTACCATATATGTGATCTTTTCTTTTGCTTCCACCATATGTACTTATGTATACCAATTTGTTAGAATTCAATAAACAAATTTGACAAGAAAAATGCTACCCTTTAAAATCAATAAATGTGTTTACACTGGGGTGTTGCGCTTCTGCTGCGGTGACAAAAAGTCCTGTTAGCAGCATTTTTGGAGCACGATTGAGGAGTTTAAAAAAAACGCATCAAAACGCACATTCCCACTGAAAGTAATCGAAAGCGTGGTTTTTGGTGCAGTTTTCTCAGTCACATGTCCTTTAAAAATCGCACTGCAAACGTGATAAAATCGCAGCAAAAACACATATGCACGGATCAAAAGAGAAGTATGGGTTTCTTTTTTTTCCCCTAATCATACTTACCTCGGTGGATGCAGCATGGGTCCCATATAAAAGGCAATTTATTCTTAAACATCTCTATGCAGTGGTAAATATAAATAACCAACTATATGGTTAGGGAGCAAAATCTCTAATCCACTCTGAGAATAACAGACAGAAGAGATATATTGTATATACTATTAGAGGTGGAATCTGGTAAATATCATCAGACTCAGATCAAATTTTTTATTTAAAGAAAAAAAATGTAAGACTGTTTTGCCGACTTTCAGACGGAACTGTAATATATTATGTATGCCAGACTCCTTTGTCATAGGCAGGTGGCTTGATAAAAGCTACCTGCATCTGCATCATGCTGGCCATACAAAAACAAAATTCATTTTAAGAACGTTCGTTTGATTTTCTAATCGTTAGTGGGGTCAAATCGATGTTCATTTTCGACCACAGTGATGGAAAAATTTAAAGGAGCAGAATAGAAAACTTCTTGGTCAAAGGAATTTTCCATTGTGGTTTTTGTTAAATGAATGAAAACTGAATGTTAAAAGCAAGAGAAATGTTCAAACAACAATTCTTTCATTCAGCGAATGTACAAAGATTTTTCGTAATGAATATTCTCTTCCAAAAATTGATATTTGTATGGTCAGCATAAGGCTCGTTTCACACCTATGCAGTTTGCTTTTGATCCATTTCTGCAGTGATTTTTGGTGTGTGTTTTTGCACACGTGATTTTGCTGTGATTTGCGGCTTTGCATTTGTTAAGCTTTTTTTTGGCCAATTTGTTGTTGGGCACATTAAAAAGCGCAAATCGCGGCAACATCGCAATACATGCCTTTCTGCAGTTTCTCAATTGAAGTCTATTGAACCAAAAAATAAAAAAAAGTCCTTAAACCTTTCCAAATATGCAGCAGCTGAAAAAAGCATACATGTGAACGTATTCCATAGGAAACCATGTTAAATGAACTGTAGTGGGTTTCTGCAAAAAACACATAGGTGAGAACAAGGCCTAAGACATTTAGTCATAATGGGGTTAAAAAAAAAAAAATTAGCCCTTTATAGTACAAAAAGAGCAGATAATCGCTACTATAAGGGGTTCACTCATACTGTGAAACAGTGAAAGTAATAATATATAATACTTATATCATATATATAATAATAAATACACCCAGAAGTAGGCTATATGGGCATTTTAACTAGGAGTCAGACATGAAGCTATATGAAGGGAGATATAAATCTTTTATATTAACCACTTTCAGACCGGACCAATTTGCAGCCAAAGGACCAGGCCCCTTTTTGCGATTCGGCACGGCGTCGCTTTAACTGACAATTGCGCGGTCGTGCGACGTGGCTCCCAAACAAAATTGACGTCCTTTTTTTCCCACAAATAGAGCTTTCTTTTGGGGGTATTTGATCGCCCCTGCGTTTTTTTTTTTTCCTCAGTTTAGGCCGATACGTATTCTTCTACATATTTTTGGTAAAAAAAATCGCAATAAGCGATTATTGATCGGTTTGCGCAGAAGTTATAGCGTTTACAAGATAGGGGATAGTTTTATAGCATTTTTATTAATAATTTTTTTTTATTAGTAATGGCGGAGATCTGCGATTTTTTTTTGTGACTGCGACATTATGGCGGACACATCGGACATTTTTGACACATTTTTGGGACCATTGTCATTTTTACAGCAATTAATGCTATTTAAATGCATTGATTCCTGTAAAAATGACACTGGCAGTTTAGGGGTTAACCACAAGGTGGCAGTGTAGGGGTTAAGTAGGCCTAGGGGTGTGTTTCTTACTGTGGGGGGGCGTGGCTGTCAGCTAGTGAATGCTGATCTCTGCTCCAATCACAGGGAGCAGAGATCGGCGTCACTAGTTGCTAGGCAGAACGGGGAGATGCTGTTTATCTCGGCATCTCCCCGTTCAGCCGTCCCGTGAGACGATCGCGGATGTCCCCGCGACGATCGAGTCCGCGGGGACCGCGATCGGACTCACGGGGGTCCCGACCGGCGCGGGAGCGCGCCGCTCCCGGCGCGCTCCCGATGGCACGGACAGGCAGAAAGGAGGGACTTATATATACGCCCTCCTGCCTGTACGTGCCATTCTGTCGACGTACATCTGTGTGCGCCGGTCGGCAAGTGGTTAAAGAAGTACTAAAGGCTGAGACTTTTTTTTCATGGATATGATAATTTTAAATATAATGCGCAATACTGGTAAAAGTTTAACTGTATTGCCTTATATTACCTCCAGTCTATCGGCCTCCACGTTCTCTGGGTTTGTTTTTTTTTTAAACAATAAACATATTATACTTACCTGCTCTGTGTAATGTTTATGCACAGAGCAGCCCTGATTCTCCTCTTCTCGGGTCCCCCACCGACACTTCTGGCTCCTCCTGCCTTCAGAGTGCCCCACTACCAAGCTGCAAATTATAGTATAGAGGGCCCCTATAGCAGTGATGGCAAACCTTTTTGAGCCCGAGTGCCCAAACTGCAACACAAAACCAACTTATTTCTTTCAAAGTGCCAAAACTGCAATTAATCCTGAATACAGAAGTTTTAGTTTAGAAAAAACAACTCGTACAGTTGTCCAAACGAATTAACAGCTTCTGTCTTAAAAGAAACACAATAACAGAGCTTTTAATTGTTCATTCAATAGGGCATAATTCCCCCCACTCACACCAATGAAGGGACACGCATTCCTCCCAATGCCACCAAAGATGGGGCACTATCCCCCCCAAATGATGGGGCACAATGTTTCCCAATGCCACTAATAATGAGGCCGAATAACACCAATGATGGGGCACAATGTTTCCCAATGACACAATAATAATGAGGCCCAATAACACCAATGATGGGGCACAATGTTTCCCAATGACACTAATAATGAGGCTCAATGACACCAATGATGGGGCACAATGTTTCCCAATGACACTAATAATGAGGCCCAATAACACCAAAGATGGGGCACAATGTTTCCCAATGATTCCAATAATGAGGCCCAATGACACCAATGATGCGGCACAATTCCCAGAACTGCTGTTTAAAATAAAAAAAATAAATCTTTTTTTTTTTTTAGAAAAACAATACTTTTTATCCAAATTTTGGGGGTTAATCTGGATCCTGACCTAGAGACAGGGCCAGGATGAAGGAGGTGAAACCGGACTGGAAGTAGTTGAAAGGGGAAGGTACCCACCAGCAGGTGAGCAGCATGAGCCTCTGCCTCTAAGAAGCTAGCTGTTCTTTTTGTACCTCTTCTGTCCATGGATTGACTGTTTTGTATTTTACTTAATTTTGCACAATAGAGCTGTTAATTCGGTGTGCGGCCATCCAGCTACCTTTCTTGATTGTCTGCATGATTTCAGAGCTAGCACCTGATGTCTGAGAGTGGGGCCGGTGATCCATGGGATAACATGCCTGGAGCGGTGTGAACCCTTTTTGCTTCGGAGTGATAAGATAACAACTGTACATAATGTCTACTCCATAG
Source organism: Lithobates sylvaticus (assembly GCA_028564925.1). Lineage (NCBI taxonomy): Eukaryota > Metazoa > Chordata > Amphibia > Anura > Ranidae > Lithobates > Lithobates sylvaticus. Next base: position 342,230,564 of record CM053030.1, on the reverse strand, counting down.
TAACATGTCACCTGTCTCCAGTGTCTCCGGCAGCTCATTCCCGCCCACAAGTCTCTTCTGATCCCAGCCGTGTGTTCTCTTAGTCACGCCCAGCTTGTATATGTCACCGCTGGTCCTAGAGACCTGTGGGAGATGTAGTTCACGATGGGGGGGGGGGGGGTGCGGTGCGGTGCGGACGATTGGATGTCAGTGTGTGCTTTTTTTTCCCTGGAGTACCGGCTCGCCATCACTGCCCTATAGCAAGGTAAGAAAAAAGCTTCTGCCTTTAGAATCACTCACTTCTTGCAAAGGACTACATGTCCCGTGAGGCATTGCTCAGGTACTTACTGACATGTATGGGCGGTGCACTGAGCTGTATGTGTGCTGCACTGTATTTCCTGATATGTAAACAAATAATGCATTCTGTATGCAGGGCAACTAATCGGCTGGCCGATTAATTGATTATGAAAATAGTTGACAACTATTTCAAAATCGATTAGTTGTTGATTAATTGATTAGTTGTTTTGGCCCTTGTTGCAATTACTGCAAATATCACTGGTAAAATAGTTAATACTGAAATATTAGCTTTGATTGATGTTATCTGAGGATCTGTTCACTTACATAAATTGATCATAGATTCCAAACACATACAGACATACTTTGAACAAATACAACACATGGATAAATACGGTCAAGAATATTTATTTATTTAGAAACCCCAAACATACTAAAATCTTTATATTTTACATTATAAAATCTAGTATATCACTTGCACATGTAGGTTATTTTGCGTAGTGGACCCCATATTAAACAATCACATTCCAGCTGTGCACATAATCAGACCACATACTGTAAATCAAACAGCATTCTTTTAGGTCACTTTTTTTCCCCAAAATCAACTTGTGTTTTGGAAAATACACATAAGCAAGGTGTGGGATATGACCACACATCCACTGCCACCACTGTAACTTTAGGTTTTATTTAATATCAGAACAAAGAGTAACAATCTATAGTAACCTATAGCATCCACCAAACATGTCCGAGGGTAAATACCTAGCCCTGTTCCAAAAGAATACTCAGGTATTTAACTTGTTTTCTGCAACATGGATAAAAAAAAACTAATGGTCTACCAGGTTACTATGAGCAACAGCTTCCTGTCTTGTGCACAGAAGCATAGTTCATAGTTTCATAGTTAGTAAGGTTGAATAAAGACATCAGTCCATCAAGTTCAACCTGAGTGAGTGTCTACAATTGTCCCTATCCCTGTACATTGCACACTCACATCGGTCCCTACCTTCAAGGGGCCCACAATCCAAGGTCCCCATTCATATACTAGGGCCAATTTTTTTTGGACAGAAGCCAATTAACCTACCTGCGTGTCTTTGGATTGTGGGAGGAAACTGGAGTACCCGGAGGAAACCCACGCAGGCACAGGGAGAACATGCAAACTCCAGGCAGGTAGTGTCGTGGTTTGGATTCGAACCAGCGACCGTTCTTACTGCTAGGTGAGAGTGCTAACCACTACACCACTGTGCCGCATATATAAGGAAAACACATCTAGAGCATATTTGACTGTCCTTACCTAGGTGTAATAGTATAAGGGGCTTTGATGACCCCAGTAATGGTAGGACCAACAGAGCAAATCCCAACTAATAGCTTGGAAGTCAGTAAACCTATACTATGGCTCTTAGCAGCCTCTCAGTGGTAATTATTACATGTTTGAATGCCTAAAGGGTTTATTTCACAGGATTTTGTATCCATGTGCAAACTTATTTTTGATTGAATAGGAAGTATAGATCCTTTGTCGAACCTTTTTTATCTGTCTCCCTGCCGTGACGCTTCTAGAAAGATTTACCCTCTCTGTTACTCTTGGTCACCAAGACAAAAAAAACGATAGGAAACACAAAATGTTAGTTTTCAACAGAACAGTAGAGAGCAAAGTAGGGACTGGTCAGAGAGGGACTACTTTGACACAGTTGGCCAGCCTAACCACATATATGTGAACTAAAAATCCCTGTTTTTTGCAAAGATTGCTAGAAAGGTTATACAGTATTGTCCAGAGGGTTTGTCCAGAATTTAGTGTAAAGATATGGTCACACCTCTTTAGAACCTGATGGATCATATACTGTACATGAAGAAGCTATTGGAATTTGAGCATAGGTATATATTACTTGCAGGTCAGTGGCAAGACCTGAACCTTGTAGCTCTCCTACAACTTGTGTCTATGTGTCTATCTGCCCCATATTGGTACTGTGTCCACTGCATTTTGCAGAGCCTAGTAGGGACTGGCCATTGAGGGATTACTTTGACGCAGTTGGCCAGCTTAAACATGTATTGAATTGTGAGTGTTTATTTTTGTTGAGTGTCAGAGACAGGAAGTGAAATTAAATCTCTTCAATGGGACAGAGACAGAAAAAAAAGGGCTTATAGCCTTCCTCTATCAGAAAAAATCAAAAATCAAAACTTTTAGGCTATACATACACTTTCACAAAAGGTTTTATTAGTGCTATGTAGCTCACTAACTAATCCAATATTTTTTTTTCTCAGTTTCAAGAGCCTGGCACTGTGTGAATAGTGTGGCTTGTCAGGAATAGACTTCTAGTCCAAACACTTAAAGCGGTAGGGAAGTCCGGGTTTTTATTTATACCTACAGGTAAGCCTATAATAAGGCTTACCTTTAGGTGCTGTAAATATCTCCTAAACGTGCACCGTTTAGGAGATATTTAATGTAGTTGTAGCGGGTGACCCCACTGGAGCATGCCAGCTGGCTGTCCATTTAGAGAGCTGCACTGCAGCCATGACTCCCGCATGCATCATTGTGACTGGGTCATTCAAACAGCCCCGCGAACCTGGAAGGAAGACCGGGTGAAGATGCAAGTCCTGTCAGTGGTTACAGCACAGAGCTGGAGGGATTCATTTTAAGGTATATCTGATATGACATTATCCCGCAGGGGCCCAATTTTTTGTGGTTCACTACCACTTTAAAGCAGAAATATACTATGAAATCAACACCCATTTAATTATGAACAGCATTGAAATGTAATTATGAACAGCCTGGTAATACAGATGTGTAGATATAAATAGGCCTCTCTTTTGTTTTTCACACTAAACAGCAGTCCCTAGTTGCAGGCCAGCCACATAGGAAAGAATGGAATTTCCACTTGACATATTTTCTTGTGGCAAAATGCACGAGTTTTACTTCATCAAAACAGACAAGTGCCTCCCGAAGGTGAGAGGGACTGAAAGCAGAAGGAAGAAACAATACAAAGGGTGGGACTGGGACAAGCAGAGAACTAGGTGTTCTCATGTGCTTAGAAGTAAGCCTATAATGTAATTCATAGCAGTGTGCACAGAGGTTCCAGGACCTGCGTAGCACCTGGACACATACATAAGAAACCACTGGGAAGAAACTTTTAATGTACATTGTATTCCTTGATTGTTGCAATGTATGAATTCACATTGTCAATCAACTATGGACAGCTACAGTATGTCTAACACTTCAATGTGAGCTCTGTGGCAGTAAGTTAAATATGTTGCATCTATGGCACAATATTAATGAAGTGAAGGAATCTTATGAAGGATAACTCATAATAATAGGATTATGTCACACAATTTTAGAAAACATAGTGTGAGCTGAGCCTTAATTCACTTTGTGGAAGTGGAAAAAAGAAAGTTGTACAGTAAGGGAAGTTGTGCAAATATATTCTGAAATGAGCAAACGATTACATTGTAAGAAATGTTTGAATGAGAACACCCCAATGACCAGACAAGTTTTCCGTTCCAACCTCCCATAGGGGCTGGGAGAAATAATGAACTGTCATGTGATATCTCAAACATTCCTTCATGAGGAGAAGTACAAGTATCTGAGTTCTCTGCAGTTTTGCTGATTTTAAAAAGAAGTATGGGCAAATATTCCACCCCCTCTCCAGCCCGATGCTCCAGTGAGCACCTGAGGGGCAGAGCACAGAGTGAGCGGAGACTGACAGTCACTGCTCTCTGTTTAGAGCGGACCAAGAACTGAGCACTCAGTGGTCATGCGATCACTCCGTTCTCATTCTTAGAGCCAGCATGGGACAGTTGCCACATGGGACCAATGCTGCAGCGTGGAGGTGAATATGTATGATTTTTTCTTTTTTTTTTAAGCCCACATTTCTCCTTTAATCTCAGCTAGACTGTCTGTTGTTATTGTCTTATAGACACTATGCTATGTAGTCACATGTTACCCTGCTTGAGTCACTGAGACATTGCGATGAGAATTCCATGTTTTTGCAGTTGTTACATACAGTGTATACTAAGTTACATATACTCTCTCACTCCCTTGGTCGATTACCTTTGCTATTCTTAGTCCCAAAAAATGCTATATGCTTGTTTCTGGTAAGAAGAGGCATCAGCGCAACTAGCTCTCTTAAAAGGTGGTCAGCAATGGTAGACCACCTATTTTCAGAGTCCCCTTTAATAACGCAGAGTGCGAACTGGCAATTGATGCCACTAATGTTCCAACTTGTTGCTGAAGACTGCACCAGGAGCCTGGATTTTGCAAATTTGGCAATAAGGAAAAGTCAACACTTAGTAAGATTGCCGGCGCCTTCAATATACTATGTCAGGCCTAAAAACCTGTTGAGACTGTGAGATGCAGTGAGCATGTTTCTCAGTACCAAATGCAGACTTTCTTTTGGTTGCTTTCAGGGTAACTGAGCTGAGGCTGTCAAAAAGCTGGGGCTCCCTCCCCTGTAATTTTTTTTCTTGGTATCAGGAAAACTTATCAGAAGTGACCCATGCTGATAGCAGAGGAGGGACGCAGCAGACAGAAATGACACTTAGTGATCTTAGTTGAGACTAGCACACACTATAGAGAGATATGCTTTGTTCCCATTTCATATCTGAGGTTTACAACCACTTCAAGGCAAAAAATGCTTGTCAGGTAAACTATATCCCCTTCTTTAGGACCTAATCTAAAAAGTACTGTACCTTATACATAAAATAAATCACCCACTGTATTTTCTTTAGATGTTTTCTTTTTTTGAAGTTGAGGTGTATAAATGATTACAAAATTTAATTAAACACTTTATGAAGATCACATTTTTATCTCTTTATTGGTTAAATATAGAACACGGCTAGCACACCACACCACTGAAGGTTTATCTAGAATGTGTAAATACAGAAAGCTGGGTCTTAAAAGAAAACCAAAAAACCTAAAGAATAAGTAGGCTGCTATAAATGACCTCCTTTTGAAAATTCTAGTTGATTGTCTGTCTTTGACTTCCAAAATATCAGAGTAACTGGCCCATAACAAGCTTGCAGCATAGTGAGGTCAGGACACCTTTATCTGCATGCATGTGCTACTGGAACACTTGATCAAGTTATTGAAGGAATTGGGTGTAATTCACTTCAAGTGCATGGTGAGGACAGTCAAAAAAAAAGAAAAGAAAAAAAAATGTATTCCATACATCTTTGCAATTTATAGACTAAGATTTTCTTGTGCTTTATTCATGCAAATGCAGAAAAATACAACAATGCAACAACACAATGCTTTTATTGTCCTTAAAACCCCTACATTATGAGCAGAGCTGTCAGCCCCTACTGGTGAAAAACAGAATTCCACCTATCTCCCATCTTCTTTATCCGATGTACATAGATTTCTTTCTTACAAAACAATGGTGCTGCATTAACTCCCAAATGCCAGCCTATACATTGTGTGTAGAAAAAAGGCTTTTAGGAAATGTAGTTTTGGGGGCATGCTGCCCCAGCGTGCATTTTAGAAGGCTGTGATTACATCACAGGGAGAAAGCTAAAATAAATGCTAGGACATGCTCTAAGGCCCCTTTCACACTGGGGCGTTGCGGGCGTCGGCAGTAAAGCAGCACTATATTTAGCGCTGCTTTACCGTCGTTTTAGCATCGGTATTCGGCCGCTAGCGGGGCAGTTTTAACCCCGAAGCCGAAAAAGGGTTAAAACCCCCTGCAAAGTGCCGCTGCAGTGGCGCTTTGCCAGCGGTATTACCGTGCTGCCCCATTGATTTCAATGGGTAGGAGCGGTATATATGTATTCACCGCTCCTTCACCGCTCCAAAGATGCTGCTAGCCAGACTTTTTTTACCGCACCACTCCAGTGTGAAAGCCCTCCCGCTTTCACACTGGAGTGAAAGGACCCGCTTTTTTCAGGCACTATACAGGCGCTATTTTAGCGCTGTAGCGCCTGAAAAAAACGCTTCAGTGTGAAAGGGGCCTAAAGGGAGTGACAGAGGTTTAGGGGTAAATTTGTGTAATGTCTGGACAAATACCTTAAAGGGGAGGTCCGGCCGTTTTGTTTTGTTTTTTACTCTTTTGCTTTATTCCGAGCATGCATGGAATTTTGTGCGTCGGAATTGTGTACACACAATCGTAATTTACGACAAAGGATTTTGTTGTCGGAAAATTTGAGAACCAGCTCTCAAATTTTGTTTGTCGGAAATGCCGAAAAAAATGTCCGATGGCGCCTACACGGGGGCGGAATTTCCGACAACAAGCTCACATCAAACATTTGTTGTCGGAAATTCCGACCCTGTGTACGTGGCATTACTGAGCTGTCACTGACAACTTTTGGGTATGGCTTCTGATTAGGAGCCAGCAGGATGGACTCCAAATCCTGTGACTGCTGTGAGGTCAGGTTACATAATATGGAAACCGCACCACCTCCCGGGTGTTAAGGGGTTAAAGTGTATGTAAACCCAAATTCTTTTTTTCAGTAAGTTTGACATCATGTCTCAGTGTATACAGTTTTCTTAGGAAAATCATGTTTTTGGGATTATGTTGCAACATTTCCTACATGGAGATCTTGCCAGTAATAGCTTTCTCTTGCAGGCTGGCAACACTATGCCATGTGCCATGTGCACTCTTTGCTTCCTCCTTGAGTTGCCTATCAAGTCTATCAGATAGGCAACCCAACATCCAACTGAAGGAGTCTGCATGGCAGACTGGCCACTCTGTTATTAATTGTGAAGCATCTGTGGGGCATCCTCAAATAGAAGGTGGAGGTGCGCAAGGTCTCTAACATCCACCAGCTCCGTGATGTCGTCATGCTCAGGAAGTGTAGTTACCTGTTGGCTCTCCAGGTAAGAAACGTTGCAGCATATTTACAAAAACCTATTTGCCTAAGAAAACATCAAGTGAGGAATGATGGCAAACATACTGAAAAACAGATTAAGCCTACATTTACAGGGGCCACTGGAAGTTTTGATTCATGTGCGATTATATGCGCATAGCCATGTAAAGATCATTTATTAGTAAAGGTTTCCTGGCCACAGTTGTTCCCATACACTTGTGATTCCAGAAGCAAGAATCAACTGTATATACCTAACTGATCTGTAAATGTAGCCTAAGGGTTTACTACAGCAGCAGTGCTGACCAATCAGGCTAATAATCAATAACATGAGATATTTAATGAGAAAAGGACACCAATTCATGATTTACTGGTGTCATATGGGGTAAAAAATAAAGAAAACTTCAACTATTTTCACTTCACATCCAATCACGTGTAGGGATCTTTTTTTTACCTGATCAGATGTTTTTAATCAGTGAAGGAACACCTTCATTTCTTACATTAGTAAGGTGTCCTTTTATGAAGCAGTGATCAGCGGAGATCCTGAGGATCACCACTGATCACAGCCCATAAACAGTTTATAAACCAGAGATAATCAGGGGGAGAAGTGTTTGAACTTGTTCTCCCGCCGATTATCTCTGCACATGGAGAATCCTCATAGAATGACACAGTAACGGCCAGTGTATGAAGCTGCGATCTCAGCGCTTCACTGGCGATCTGTGTCAGAATTCACCCTCCCCGATTCACCAACTCAGAGGTGGTGAAGCGGGGAGTGAAGAGAGAATCCCGGGGGATCTGAGGAGGAAAGAGGAAGATTATTAACTTCCTTATGCCTCGTTCAGACCCCCCAACACTGTAACCATGTCCCCCTGTCATATATATGTGTATACATGTATATATATATATAATGTGTATATGTATATATATATATAATGTGTGTGTATATACATGTATATATGTGTGTGTGTGTATATACATGTATATATAATGTGTGTGTGTGTGTATACATGTATATATAATGTAGGGGGGACTCTTTATTTTATTAACATTAATCACACTGGTGTCTGTCCATGTATTGAGCTGTGATAATTTATCACCGCTTAATAAATGGACATCTCAGTGTTTCAGTGAATTTCTGGTGCTGTAATCTTGTAAAGTCTCACGAGATTCCAGTATCAGGGGCCGTTCTCCACTGTTTGAAGCGTTTGTAGATCACTTCACTCCTCCATGGGTGAAGCGATCTACTATGCTTCATAAACTGGCACACAGAGGAGAAAGATCTCCTCTGTGAATGCCGGAGAATGAAGCAGTGAATAGATTTCACTGCTTCATAAAAGGACACCTTAATCAGGCTCAGGTTCACTTCACTTTACAGTCTAACAAATCAGCCCTTTGTTTCTGATTCTTGTGTGATGTGGAGGTGCTGTGTATGTTAATTGTTAATTCACTTATAAGAATAACCGCTGTGTACATTCTACTAAACAAGGAACTACATTGTTTTAATATTTTTTTATATTGTATCTTATCAGTGTGTGTGTTACTATTGAAAAAACAAAATTTCTATGCTAGGCTGGTAATTATATAAATAAGAGGGGGTATCCATGTGTCCATTTCAGATACAGGTTTACATACTAGTGTTGAACCTTGATGATCCACTTATCTCGCTGTATTAATGGCTACTGCTTTTGATTACTAAAACAATAAGGATCACAATAACAATAACACCATTTTGACTCTTTTAGTGGTTTTAAACCAAAATGTTGGTGGTAGGTTGCCTTGATCCTTATAATTGCTTTTGTCATCAAAGTTTTAAAGAAAATAGTAAAACTTCCTGTCTAAGAGAAAGTCTACAATACAGTGTCTTTTTTATTGAAAGTAGCTGATTCTCTGCAGACCCTAAGTACTGAAACAACCTTGATGCTCCTGGTAGCCAGAGTTACCTTTTTTACCCACAATTATAATAGGAATTGATAATGTTTATATGAGTCCAAACTTTTGTCTTAGTTTTGGACTGATATCTGGGGATCCATTAGAGAGATTTTCTCTCATTTACTGTGCTGGTGACAATGGTTTCACCAGACCAGTACCTAGATGGTAACTGATTAGGATATGACATGGACCTCACGGATTTACATGTGTGCGATTTAGGATGGGACTGACTTCTTTAAACATCCTGACATTTGTACTTGACTTACAACTTACAAATCTAAAGTCCTACTGTTGCTCATGACAACCTCTAAACAAGTGCTGAGCTCTAACATGTACACTTGCTTTCAAGCAATTCTAAGTACCTGCTGACATCTTAAATGCATGAGGCCAATGAAAGGCTATCATCTGTATATCCTTTATATTCCTCCTATAATTTCAGTTACGTATTGGAGTTGTTTTGACCAGTAATGGTGAAAACCTCTACTATATAGGCAGGTAGTTGTGTTTACTGTTAGAAAAATAAATCTGTTTTCAACCATTTTAGAATTTTACAAAGCTGAAAGCTCTACCAGTATTTGCACATTAGCATGTATGTATGTATTCCGTTTTCATAGAGGTATATAGCTTTTATAACTGTTTTGAGGCTTTAAGACTCACATGGTATTCTATGCCACATGCCAAAACAGAAGTCTTAAAAGCCGTAAATGCACACGGCATAACTACAACAACAATACACAATTCTTTAGCATAGCAAGAATGCAAACAGGTCTTATTTAGTAGTATTAACTCTTGCATATACTTACAATGCGGCACAAACTATTGACATATACATTTACAGTACAATACTTTTACAGTGATACATATGTTGCTGACTCGGTTTAATTAATAGTAATTTTACCTTAAACAATCACATATATTACAAAAGTTCATCCTTAAAGCTGTATTTTTACTATCAATAATATACTGATCTTGAAAACATAAATAACAAATTAATAAAATGAAAACTAAAAAAGGAAATTTGGCTCCCCTAACTTGATTCGGTATAAAAGAATGGCACACATTTGCAGAGATGACTGGAAATTAAGCTTACTTTAATAAATCATCCACTTAAGAATCTTGTTTAAAAATGTATAACTGGCTAATACACTATTTCATTTTTATTGCAAGTATGTAAATATTTTATATACATATATTATTCCTATTTTACTCATATATGCACAATACTCTTTCTCAGTCCAATTTCTTGTAAATATTCGATCAACTTTCTTATCTATCTATCCTTGATAACTTCCTAAAACACCCTGCTTTTTTACCTCCAGTTCTACATTACTAGTGGATCCTTTTTTTCATGTTCTGCATAGTGTTTTTAATGGTATTATTAATTATTATTATTATTATAGTGGTATTATTAATTATTATTATTAATAATATAAAGTATTGTCATCTTAGTACATCAACTGCTTGTAAGCAAAGGTAAAACTATATACTGAACAAAATAAGTCTTTCTATTAAATACTTCAAATACTTTCTCAGATCTAGTTTTTATAACATATTCAACATTTGCCATGATTTTTAATGACAATGTATTTTTTAAAAGAAATATAGATCAATAGACAGTAACTTAGAAAAAACGATAGAAAGAGATGGAGAAAGAGGTGTTTTCCTCCATAATCTCATATAATAGAAAAAAAAGTTGAAAAGCTGATGTAAAAATTAAGTAAATTACCAAATAAATAAAAATGCCACATAAATAACATTATAAACTTTTGAAAACACTTAATAATTCACATTTATACATAAACAGCCTGATTCTGTCTTACTGACTGAAAATGATTCTTCTTACTTTTATGTCCACTCCACCTGCCCTTACTGACACCAGATAAAACATCTGTTTCTCAGACTTGCAATATCCCCAAAAAAAGAATCAATCCAATCAAGAATATATACACATTGCAAGTTATGAGCCAAATGGAGGCTTACTAATATAAAAAGTTTTTTGACCCTATCTATATTATGTCAATGTCCTGACTACTTCCGTGTTAGCATAGTGTAGTCTGCAAACAGAACCTAAACCCTTTCAAACTCAGAATATGAAACAAAAAATAAATAACCACACCGAAAACAGTTTGCAAACATGTCCACATTGCTTCTGTAAATGTTTGGATTAAAACATTTCAGTTAAGATGTGTTTACTTTCTACTGTTCGTACCTTCATACGAGCTGTACAACAAAACACCTATCTATCCCTCTCTCTCTTTATATATATATATATATATATATATATATATATATATATATATATATATATATATATATGTATGTGTGTATTTAAATATACTGTACAGTATATACAAAAAAAATTATATATATATATATATATATATATATATATATATATATATATATATATATAGATATATATATATATCTATATATATCTATAGATGTATGTAGCTATAGATATAGATATAATATAGATATAGATAGATATATACACACACACATAGCCTACTCATAATCAGAATTCCATTATGCTATTAGTAAGTTTTTCAGCATTTCATAAAGAGGCAACACCAACCTGTCCAATGAACAATTTCCCATATATGTACAGTATTTGTAAAAATAAATAAATAAATAAAAAAAAAAATATATATATATATATATATATATTGTTACTTGCTTCTATTCCTGCCCATACTTGCTTGTAAAATACAGTATAACTCATACAACCTATACATAATAAAAATTCCATTATGTTTTTGGTAACTTTTTTATAGCCCTTCATTGAGACAATACTAACTTGTTCACTGAGCATTCTCTCTGCCACTGTGTGTGTGTATATATATATATATATATATATATATATATATATATATATATATACACATACATACACGCTGAGTATTCTTTTTCACACTGTGTATATATATTCCACTGAGCATTCTCTCTATCTGTGTATATATATATATATATATATATATATATATATATATATATATATAATATACACAAACGCACACTCAATACATTATCCTCCTCCTCTATTCCTGTCTATATTTGCTTGTAAAACACATATTAAATTGCCCAGCCTATACATAATCAGAATGTTCCTATGTTTTTAGCAACTTTCTCCAGCCCTTCATGGCACCTATCCACTGAGCATTGTCCATACAACCTGTTGAACAGATGCAGCATGTCTATGCTAAACTTGTCCTAAACTAAACTTTGGATGCCAGACAATCCATCCACTGCACTCATGAGCCCAGATATTGAAGTACAATATATTTATTCAATACTTTTCATTATCAATCTAATGTATATAGTACTTTGTTATCAATCTAATTTAAATAACACTTTTTAGATCAATCAAATGTATTCACTACTTTTTAGATCAAACTAACTCATTCAGTACTTTTTTATTTTTATTATTAATCTAACTTATTTAATACTTTTTTGATCAATCTAACATATTTAATCCTTTTTTTTTTTATTAATCTAACTTATTTAATACTTTTTTGATCAATCGAACATATGCAACTTTTTCTTTTTTTTCTTTTAGTAAACTAACTTATTTAATACTTTTTTGATCAATCTAACAAATCCAACACTTTTATTTTTATTTTTTATTAAACTAACTTATTTAATACTTTTTTGATCAATCTAACATATTCAATACTTTTTTTTTTTTTATTAAACTAACTTATTTAATACTTTTTTGATCAATCTAACATATTTAATACTTTTTTTATTATTAAACGAACTTATTTAATACTTTTTTAACAATCGTACATATGCAACTTTTTTTTTTTTTTTTTTTTTTATTAATCTAACTTATTTAATACTTTTTTGGTCAATCTAACTTATTCAGTGCTTTTAACTGCAAGGCAAAACTCCATAGACTGAAGATAGACGAGCTGTAGGCAGGCACATATGACATAGTATAGATTCTACCTATGTTGGCAAACTTGCTGAACCTCATGTGGAGGGAAGATAGAATGGAACACAGGGGAAGGTCTGGTCCATGTTGATATGTTTAAATATAATCATTCATCAATGAAGATTTAATGGCATGACCCAGGAGGTAAGAATGCACCTGCTATGGCTGTGCCGAGGAATATGCCAGCTGATGGAGAAGTCAGTCCTGGGTGTTATTCCAAGTGATGAGACTTTACTGGAGTTCAGTCATTATAATAATATAAAAGTGCACAGTGTGTTCAGTGTGCAGGCTGTTCACGTGTTCTGTATCTACATATAAATATATATATATATATATATATATATATATATATATATATATATATATATATATATATATATATATATATATATATATATATCTATATATCTATATATATATATATATATATATATATATATATATATATTGTATAGTGTGTGTGTGGTATACAGGTTGTACACCTGTAACTAATCTATGTATATAATACATTGAAGTGAGTGTAAATAATAGAAATGACTAGTATAGAGCATTCAGAGAGGAGAGGAATAGGAGAATAGAAGGAGGACTAGTCGTATAGAGGAGGACGGTGTGCACCTACCTGCTCTCCTGTGTCCCAGCTGCAGTCCGCTCTCCCAGTCCCGTCCGGCAGTGGCTCCATGTGCTCCTCTGAGAGGCGCCCCAGGATGAAGCTCTCCTCTCAGTCCCACCCCTTTCCACTCCACTTCCTCATTCCAATGCAGCATGATAGCCGAGCGTTCTCCAGCCTGGCATCCCCTGTCTGCTGTGCCCGGCCGGCTCCACACTGCCATTTAATAGGGGAGCCGAGCGCTGCCTGCGATGGCTTGTCACATGAAAACACACCTCCCTCCCCTCCTGGACATTAATCACGCAGCACATAATCCCAGCTCTCTGCACAGCCCCAATAAGGGACCTTTTCTTTTATACAAATAAATCATCCATTTCTTTTCTCATTAATCTCTCCCAAAAGGAATGAATCTATCTATATATTCTATGGCAAGTTGTGTTTTAATCGATAGTTGCAATATAGGAACATAAGTTACCAATGGTATCCATAGCAGCTCATTGCATTAGACACAGCTCCCTGATTTGGAGCGATGCCCCTCTGTCCCTCATTCCTCATTGTTGCATTTCTACATTTTAAAAGCCAATATAAAGGAATAGTAGTGGTAAAAAAAAAAAAAAAGCTCTTGTGGATTTAATTAACCTTTTGTTTTTGGTTAATTCTCCTTTAAGAGGGTGTGTCCTATGCCTACATACCTTTGCTAGTAGGTGTTCCTCATCCCCATCCCAAAATGTTGGGAGGTATGCATTAGGGTGTGCACCCCAAAGCTCCAACACACAGCCACACACACACATATATATATATATATATATATATATATATATATATATATATATATATATAAAAATATACACACACTCTTAAATTTACACTTTAAAACATATTTACATTATGGGTGGTGTCAGTAGGACAGTGAACGTGTCAGTAGGGCAAAGGTTGGTGTCAGTAGGACAGTGGACGTGTCAGTAGGGCAAAGGTTGGTGTCAGTAGGACAGTGGACGTGTCAGTAGGGCAAAGGTTGGTGTCAGTAGGACAGTGGACGTGTCAGTAGGGCAAAGGTTGGTGTCAGTAGGACAGTGGATGTGTCAGTAGGGCAAAGGTTGGTGTCAGTAGGACAGTGGATGGTGTCAGTCAGTAGAGAAGTGGTTGGTGTCAGTAGTGTTTGTTTTTATATTTTAAATTTTTACAACAGTTATTACTTTTGTACAAATTTTTTTAGGAGCCTCATTGGGGGGGCTTTGGTGAAATATCAGGGATCTAAACAGACCCCTGATGTCCAGTGTCAGCTGATGGTATACTTTTTAGGGAGGCGAAAAAACAGTGCAGCCACAGCCACCACCCCCCCCCCCAGTAAGTCGGGCCACCCGCACCCCCCCGGTCGGTTGGTCACCAGCCCGCACCTACCCCATCTAGGTTGCGGGCAGCGCTTCCTCTGCATCTCCTCCTCCTCGGCATCACGGCGGCTTCCGCCATGCATCTTCTCTCTCCTCTTCCTAAGAGGCCAAAAGGATCACTTCTCCTCTTGGCCAATCGGGTGACGGGTCTCAGGACCCGCTTCCTGATTGGCCGGGAGGAGAATCAGGAAGACGATAGCAGAAATTAATTTGCTATTGTCACACAAGTGTGTGGGCTCGGGGGTCTCTGCTCTTTTTTTAAGCCAATTAGAGCCTCAGGCTTAATCATGTGCCTCTAAAAAAAAATGCAGTGGAATTCATGCCCCCCCTGCGTCCTGCGTCCCGTATGGACGGGCTGCCACTGCTGATGTCTCACTTTTGAGACAGAGTAAGGGACTGAGGACAGAGATTCCCCATTCCCTTTCTCTGCAGCCTCATAATAATAATAATAATAATATAGGTGGCCATACACACTTCAAAAAATGATTGATTGATTTTTCGATCAATCTTTTCCAATAGGAATATGAATAATTTCTCCCAATAAGGATAATCGATGGTTGAGAACAGATTTGATTCCACACACAGGGAAATTAATTTTGAACAATAGCTGGAATATATGTTTGTATGTTTTAAAAGGCATCTCTAGTTAGCCCATGCAATCTCATAATGTGATCAATCGAAATACATTTTGATTTGTGATCAAAGTATCTTGTAGATTGATGCAACATTATTAATAATTTTCCTCCATGGCTGATCAAGTCAATTCAATTGAATCCAATCTAAATCAATTGGAAGTTATGTCTATTAATCATGGATCGACTTAAAGTGGTTGTATAGTCAAATTTGTAAGTTTTACCTACAGGTAAGCCTATAATAAGGCTTACCTGTAGGTAAAAAAAATATCTCCTAAACCGTACGGTTTAGGAGATATTCCCCTCGCAATGAGCTGCTGACTGCAGCGGCGCATGCTCACAGGGGATCCTCGGCTGAAAGCCCGGCAGACGCCGGACCTTGCCGGAAAGAAGTCTCCCGCGCATGCACGGGAGTGACGACATCGCGGCTCCAGCCACTCACAGCCACGATACCCGGAAAAGACACGCCGAGGGAACATGTCAGCTCCCTCGGCGTGGATCGGGTGAGATGCCGGCGCCTCATTCTAAGGTAAGTATTTCATAATGAGCTAGTATGCGGTGCATACTAGCTCATTATGCCTTTTGCCTTACAGGGGTATAAAAAAAAAGTGTCAGCGGGTATACAACCGCTTTAAGAAGAGAACTTCACTTTATATCAATACAAATATCTAACATCCAAGGCTGGATTCACACCTCTGACAGATGCGACTCGCAGCAGGGGTCCGATGCGTCCCTGTTCTCCATTTCAGGGATGAATCAGAGACTTTCTGTTGCCTAAATTCGGCCCTGAAACGGAGCCAAAGGCGCACAGGACCTCTGTGCAAGCCGCTCTGCAGTCGCAACGGAGATATGTGAACCAGCTCCATAAAGAGCTGGTCACAATCTCCTGTCATGCAAATTGGATGTGGGAAAAGCACAGAAGTGCTGCCATCAGATCTTTCCACATCCCAACATTTATATCTGTATGCCGTGGGAGGAGGACAGAGGGATAGACGCCATGGGAAGAGGACAGAGGGACGGGCACCGTGGCAAGAGGACAGAGGGACACCGTGGCAGGAGGGCAGAGGGACACCGTGGGAGAAGGGCAGAGGGACACCGTGGGAGGAGGACAGAGGGACAATATGGGTGGATGACAGAGGGACGGATGCTGTGTGGAGAAGAGGACAGAGGGATGCAGTGGGAGGAGGACAGAGGGACACCATGGGAGGAGGACAGAGGGATACCATGGGAGGAGGACAGAGGGACAATATGGGTGGATGACAGAGGGACGGACGCTGTGTGGAGAAGAGGACAGAGGGATGCAGTGGGAGGAGGACAGAGGGATACCATGGGAGGAGGACAGAGGGATACCAGGGAGGACAGAGAGGGACGTATACTATCTTTGTATCGTCTACTTATCTACTTATTCTTATGATCTCATTGACTACTTAGCTATCTTCTCTTATACTATCTTGTCTTCTAAGATCGTCTATCTTCTCTATCTCTGATACTTCTTTAGAACATTCTGTATCTTCTACTTCTCTCTATCTTTCTGAATTCTAGTCATTATCTCTATTCTTCTATCTCTCTACACTGCTGCTTCTTCTATAATCTAACTGTTTAGGGAAGCTTCTGCTTTCTCTATACTATCTCTCTCGCTGGATCTTGAGCTATCTTCTTTCGCTCATGAGTTCTATCTTTGATCTTGATAGCTAGTCTAATCTTCTAATGCATGTGGCTTGTATCTCTATATTCATTATCTCTGAGATCTGGTCTCTATCTTGGGAGCGAGCATGTATGATCTTCTGCTTCCTCTTGATCTGTCTCTATATTCATTCTGTAGCTTTCTTCGCTTATCTTTTTATGCTGGCATACTTTAATTTAAGGGTTGGATATGTTATGGGGGGTGCTTTGGGAGGGGAGAGGACATGTGCTAGTGGGGGGGGGGGGTCAGATCCTCTCCCCTGCCAAAGCACCCCCCCAGCACATATCTTCTCTCCCCTCCCATCACTCCATGTGTGCATCTGTGTTATCTGCCCCCCCTCCTTCCCGGTTACTGTGTTCCCCTCCACTGTAAATTATACACAGACCTCAGAACAGTAGCGCGGCTCTTGCAGTGCAGTCATGTCCCTGGCGGCAGATGTCTCGGGTGCCCATGCTAGCGCACCCCTGTCTGGCCAGTTACTGAAGCTCAGTGCCGGAACTTGTTGTGGCACTGGACTCCGGGATTCAGTTGTACTCCCCTGATGGTGGCCCTGTGTGCGGGAGCTGGGAGGAGGGGTATGTTTTTGGGTGCGGGTGAGTCTTTTTTGCCACCCCTCCTGGCAAAGTGCCACCCTAGGCCTGGGCCTTGTCAGCCTAGATCAAGACACAGCACTGCATCTATCCCTGTATGCATGTAAACGCTCACAAATGTGTGGGAAGGTCTTTATAGCCATTACATCTGTTAGCCTGTCATTGAATTTTAACAGGCTGCCCAATAGTGATAGATGTTCTGTGCAGCCATGGCTGCATGCATAAACACTCTCTATATGGGCCTCTGTGCCTATATGAATGAGCCCATATGGCTAGAAAATAGGACAATGCTTCTCTCTCTCTCTCTCTCTGTATATATATATATATATATATATATATATATATATATATATATATATATATATATATACCTGTGCAATTGCTTGGTAACACAAAATTCTAATTTAGCCAATCACATGACAGCATCTCAATGTATTTAGGCATCTAGATGTGGTGAAGACAACTTGCTGAAGTTCAAACCGAGCATTAAAATGGGGATGAAAGTGGATTTAAGTGACTTTGAACATGGCATGGTTGTTGGTGCCAGATGGGCTGGTCTGTGTATTTCAAAAACTGCTGATCTACTGAGATTTTCACGCACAACCATCTCTAGTCAAAGGTTCGAAAAAGAGAAAATATCTAGTTAGTGGTACAAAAATGCCCTATTGATGTCAGAGGACATAGGAGAATGGGTAGACTGGTTCGAGATGATAGAAAGGCAACAGTAACTCAAATAACCACTCGTTACAACCAAGGCATACAGAATACATCTCTGAAAGCACAACACATCGAACCTTAAAGGAGATGGGCTACAGCAGCAGAAGACCACACCGTGTGCAACTCCTGTCAGCTAGGAACAGGAAAATGAGGCTACAATTCGCACAGGCTCACCAAAATTGGACAATAGAAGATTGTAATAGCATTGCCTGGTCTGACGTGTCTTGATTTCAGCTGCGAAATTCAGATACTAGGGTCAGAATTTGGTGTAAACAACATGAGCGCATGGATCCATCCTGTTTTGTATCAATGGTTCAGGCTGGTGGTGTAATGGTGTGGGAGATATTCTCTTGGCACACTTTGGGTCCCTTAGTACCAAGTGAGCATCGTTTAAACGCCACGGCCTACCTGAGTATTGTTGTTGACCATGTCCATCCCTTTATGACTATAATGTACCCATCTTCTGATGGCTCCTTCCAGCAGGATAACGCACCATGTCACAAAGCTCAAATAATCTCATTACTGTTTTCTTGAACATGACAATGAGTTCAGTGTACTCCAATGGCCTTCACAGTCACCAGATCTCCATCCAATAGAGGGCCCTTGGTGGAATGGGAGATTGGCATCATGGATGTGCAGCCGACAAATCTGCAGAAAGTGCGTGATGCTATCATGTCAATATGGACCAAAATATCTGGTTTTGACCTTGTTGAATCTATGCCATGAACAATGAACAATTAAGGAGTGTATATACAGTGTATATAATATATATATATATATTAATATAGGGTATCGTATATATAATACCAGGGTGAGGAGGCTTATACAGGGTTTTTTTTATTTAATACTACAGTTATTCAGTTTATCTTTAGGAGCTAGAAACAGCTAGCCCTTGATATATAGGGGTTGATTTACTAGCCGTGCATTGTAGCCAATAAGCTTCTACTTTCAGATTGTTAAATTAAGCTTTCACAATTTTTTTTAAAAGAAATGGAAGATGATTTTTTTCTATGCAGAGCTGCACCCGATTTTGCACTCTACAGGTTTAGTAAATCAACCCCTATAGACACCAGTTTCTATCTCATAAGCTGCAATTGTTATAGTTTATTGTGGTATTTATAAACCTATTACAGATTTTCAGATAATACAGTAAATTGCTGGTAAAATGAAGGTTCATAATATCAATGTATTAGTGGCATATACTGTATTTGTAGCAAGCATACATTCAATTATCAAAGTTTGCTCAATAGTAGTTGAGCAACATAACACCTAATGGGGCTGTTGCACTCAACAGGACATTCATTGCAACATTTCCAAGATTTCCTTGTTTCCTTCTAATTTGACTGTTTCTCCTCAGTCTGTCCTTACACAGGAACAATTTCACAATTTAAGCTGCTGAACAGTTTAAAAAGCCCTGCTTATCTACAGAGATGTGGCTATGGGTTCCTAGGGGCTGGAAACAGGAATGCTGAAGTTAAATACTAATTTAAGGAGCTTGAAACGAAATCTCGGATTTCTAACACAAAAGTAAAGCCTGAGACCTATATACAAAAATCTAATAGGAAGTGTGGCATGAACCTTGGCATGGGCCCTGGGAAATGGAACTCACATGGCTAAGGGGTACAGTGAAGGGAAATAGGAGACCGTCATTCGGCTCTAGCGTGGTCGTGAACAAGTTAAAGTTCCTATTCTGTCAACCCAAAATATTAAATTGTTATTATCAGGGCTTTTTTTCTCAGAGAATAGGTGCAGAAACTCACCATAACCCCACCCTCAGCCACACCTTCCTTAGTGGAGAGAAGTACAGCAGCGCCAAAAAGTTGTAATAAGTTAAGGCTTGGAAACTGCATACCGCACAAGGTGCATGGTTCAGGAATGTGTAACACACAAAGTACAGGACTCAGGAGTGCATAACACACAGGGCTCAGGAGTGTGTATTGTGCAGTTGTGAGACGTGCGTATCACACAGGGCACAGGAAAAAAAAAAAACCCATCCAGCTCTCCTCTCTGCACAAATACCCCCCATACACTTTCACAGCTCTCCTCTCTGCATAAATCTAAATCTCCCCCCAGCTCTCCTCTCTGCACAAATACCCCCATACACTTTCACAGCTATCCTCTCTGCATAAATCCAAATCTCCCCCCAGCTCTCCTCTCTGCACAAATACCCCCATACACTTTCACAGCTATCCTCTCTGCATAAATCCAAATCTCCCCCCAGCTCTCCTCTCTGCACAAATTCCCCCCCATGCACTTTCCAGGCTGTCTTCTCTGCACAAATCTCCCCCCAGCTCTCCTCTCTACACAAATGCTCCCCTGCCCTTCTCCCTGCTAGACTCCTCCCCTCCCAGCTCTCTTTACTGCTAAAATTGCCCCCACTCCATTTTCCTCTTTCCTACTTTCCCAGATCTCTCTGCAGATATCACCACTCTCTTCTCTACATAAATCCCCCCCCCCCCACGCACACTTTCCCAGGTCTTCTCTTTGCACAAATCTCCCCCCTTCTCTACATAAATCCCCCACACACTTTCCCAGTTTTTCTCTCTGCACACCCCCCCAGCTCTCCTCGCTACACAAATCCCCCCCTCAGTTCTCTTCTCTCTGCTAAAATCCCCCCACTCAACTCTCCTCATCGTGCAACTCCCCCCTCCCACTTTTCAGGTCTTCTCTCTGCACAAACCTCCCCATCCCCCCACACACACACTTTCGCAGTTCTCCTCTCTGCACAAATCCCCCCAGCTCTCCTAGCTACACAGATACCCCTTCCTCAGTTCTCCTTTCTGCACAAATCCCCCCCCCCAGCTGTGTCCTTTCTGGTAAAATCCTCCCACCTCAGCTCTCCTTTCTGCTGAAATTCCCCCACCCAGCTCGCCTCTCTGCACAAATCCCCTCCCCCTCCTCCCGCCTTCCCAGGTCTCCTTTCTGCACAAACTTGCCCCAACTCTCTTATCTGCACAATCCCCCCCCCCTTCACTTTACCAGGTCTCCTCTCTACATAAATTCACTCCCCACCCCCAACCCCCACCCAGCTCTAGGTCCCGTAATAAGCTCACAACCTTCTCATGGCTGCTTTTCTGCACAACTGCCTCTCTATACCTCCCCTTTCCATCCACGGTTCCCTTACCTTTTCAGGAAAGTTGACACCATACTCTCTATACGATGTGCAGGCTTCTTTTTTTTTTTTTTTCACACTAGCGTGATCGGAGAGCAGGGCCGAGGAGGAGTTTCAGGGCTCTTTACTTGGCTCCATGCTACAATGTCTGAGTAGCGGCGGCAGGCGGGGAAAGAAGCTGCAACCCGACCACAGGAAGCTGTAGTTGCGGCTCCTAGACCCGAGTGACTTACCAACAAATGTAGGGCACGAGTGAGCCATGGGTGTCCAGCATTAGTACATAGAAGCCGGTAGAGGAAGTGAGTTGTGCAGAAAACCAGCTTCTGTGATAATTGACAGGCTTGAGAGTAGAGGGCTGCCGGAGGTGCCAGAACTCTGTTCCAGCACATTCCGGCTGAAAAAAAACCCTGGTTATTATACTGGAACCCAAGAAGGGAAATTTTCCCCAAATGTCAAGGCTTTTTTGCTGCTTTACTAACCTAACCTTGGGTTGCTTTTCATGCTGTGTGTGTTTTGTTAAAAAATGCCTTTTAGCTTGTTTAATGTAAGGCTTTTATTATTAAGAACTTCCCCAAATAAATTAATTGTGGGCACCCTTCTACATTTCTGTAAGCTACAATCTTTATTGTACTTTCTTTAGATAGTAGACTTTTCACATTTTTACAGTACTTCACTTCATATTCTTCACTTCATATTCTATGCTTAATTGCCTCTTCCCCCCTTGCCTTACACACGCTCTAACTCCTCATCAATGTCTGTGCTATCAATCATAGTGCTATATCACTTGCCGATGGTCTCATAATTAACGCTTGGATACAAAGTCAAATGACAACCAAAACACATGATCTTTGATTTACTAAAACTGGAGCATTCAAAATTTGGTGCAGCTCTACATAGTAAACAATAAGCTTCTAACTTTAGCTTGCTCAACTGAGCTTTGAGAAAAAAAAATCTGGAAGTTGATTGGTTCCTAAGCGGAGCTGCCCCAGATTTTGAACTCTCCAGATTCAGTAAATCAACCCCTTGATCTTAGAAGGTAAGAATGACTACATGACTATTGAAAGCACTTGTTATAACATATATATAGACATCTGGTGCAGCTGTGCATGGTAGCCAAATAGCTTCTAACTTACATAGTTACATAGTTAGTTATGTTGAAACCCCATTCTATACCCACAGTTGATCCAGAGGAAGGCAAAAAAAAAACAGCAGCGCATGCTCCAATTTGCTAAAGCAGGGGAAAAAATTCCTCCCTGATCCCCCGACAGGCAATTGGATTTTCCCCGGATCAACTTTACCTATAAATGTTGGTACCCAGTTATATTATGTACATTTAGGAAAGTATCCAGGCCTTTTTTAACCTCCCTGGCGGTATGATTCTGGCTGGAATTTTGTGCTGAAAGCGGTACAATTATTTTGCATGGAAATTTGGCGTTTTTATATTGTAGGCATGCAATTCTTATGAATAACTCACTTAAATCTGTCCGAACCAGAGTCTAGTAGACATCCCGGGTATGATAAAGTTTGAAACACAAAATCATAAATTATAATATAATAAAAATATATATAAAAATGATTCAACAATGTAATCAAATCAAAAACACTTAAATTTGCTCAGTTGCAGAATAGTCGCTGTCATTAAATTTATTGCTTGATGATAAATTGTGATTCTATTTTTTTATCGGTGTTTTCTAGCTGGTCTAAAACCACTTTTGACATAAAGGGACACTTTTTGGTTGCTATGGACAATCTCCAGTTTCCAGGCAGAAAAAAAAAAACTTTTTATTATATAAAATGACATGCAGGGCACTGGGCAGACCACTAGGGACAAAGGGGATGTGTATTTTTTGTATACAGTACTGTAATCTGTAAGATTACAGTACTGTATGTGTTGTGTGTTTTTACACTTTTTTGAATTTGGCGCCGATCTCCGCTCCCGTATGTCGGAACGTCGCAGGGAACGGAGATCGACGGCACTCGGCACTGTGTGAATCGAGCGAGCGGACGGCTCGCACACACAGCGGGGAGACATCGCAGGATCCAGGGGAAAAGGTAAGTAACTTCCCCCCTGTATCCTGCACGCAAGCCCGAGTCTGGCTCGGGGTTACCGCTCCCAGCAGAAAAAACTGGACCCGAGCCAGACTCGGGAATACCGCCTAGGAGGTTAAAGCAATCTACTGAGTTAGCCAGAACCACCTCTGCTGGGAGTCTATTCCACATTTTCACAGCTCTTACTGTAAAGAAACCTTTCCATATTTGGAGATGAAATCTCTTTTCCTCTAGACATAAAGAGTGCCCCCTTGTCCTCTGTGTTGACTGTAAAGTGAATAACTCAACACCAAGTTCACTATATGGACCCCTTCAGCTTGTTAATTTAAGCTTTGTCAGTAAAACCTGGAAACTAATGGGTTCTATGCAGTGCTGCACCAGATTTTGCATTCTCTCGTTTTAGTAAATAACCCCCAGTGAGATTTTTCGGCTTTCTGGAAAAAACTCTTTGTCATGTGGCCAGTCTTTCAACATGCTAGCACCATCAGAGAACTTGTAAGGTGCAGTGCAGAAGCTACCACTTTCAAAGACAGGAAAATGTTTCCCTGACCACTGTTTTCAGTGGGACATCCACCCATGCTGGACCAGGACAAGGCTGGAAACAGAAAACAGAATAAATTGCCAATAAAGTTCAGGGAGCAACCCAATGCGAACTACAGGGTTAGAATCCAGGATAATTACAACATAGTCTGACTGAGTGTTCCAATTATTATTATTATTACAGTACATTACAATTTGGTACAAGAGGAATCAGTGGGCCCTGTTCATTAGAGCTTACAATCTAAACAGGAAGGGTCAATTGATACAAAAGTTAATAGCAGTGAGGGATGAGCTGATGGAGGAAGTAAAGCAGTGTTAGTTAGAAGCAGGATAGGCTTCTTTAAACAGAAGCGTTTTCAGGGATCGTCTAAAGATGTATAGATTAGGGGACAGTTGGACAGATTGGGATAGGGAGTTCCAAAGGATGGGAGAAGCAATGGAGAAATACTGGAGGCGAGCATGGGAGGAGGTGACAAGGGAGCTAGAGAGCAGGAGGTCTTGGGAGGACCGAAGAGAATGGCTTGGTTGGTATTTTGGGACTAGGTTAGTGATGTAGCTGGGGGCAGTTATGGATGGCTTCGAAATTATTATACTTTGAATTTTATTCGTTGGGTGAGTGGAAGCCAGTGGAGGGATTGGCGGAGAGAGGGTGGAGGACACTGAATGGTTGGTAAGGTGGATGAGTCTTGCAGCGGCATTCATTATGGACTGAAGGGGGGATAGTCTATATAAAGGTAATCCAATAAGGAGGGAGTTACAGTAGTCGAGGCGAGAGATAACCAGGGAGTTAATTAGAAGCTTGGTGGCGTCATTAATTAAAAAGGGGCGTATTCTGGAAATGTTGCGGAGGCTAAGGCGGCATGATTTGGACAGGGATTGTATGTGGGCCTGAAAGGAAAGTTCAGAGTCTAATGCCCCGTACACACGATCGGATTTTCCGACAACAGATGCTGGATGTCAGCTTGTTGGCGGAAAGTCCGACTATGTGTATGCTCCATGAAACATTTGTTGTCTGACTTTCCACCAACAAATGTTGACTAGCAGGTTCTCAAATTTCCGCCAAAAAAATGTTTGTTGTCTGACTTTCTGATCGTGTGTACACAAGTCCGTCGGACAAAAGTCCACGCATGCTCGGAATCAAGTATGACCCGGAAGCGCTCGGTCTTGTAAAACTAGCGTTTGTAATGGAGATATCAAGTACGTCTAGTACGTCACTACGTTCGTAATTGTTGGCCAACATTTGTGTGACCGTGAGTATGCAAGACAAGTTTGAGCCAACATCCTTCGAACAAAAAATCCACGGTTTTGTTGTCGGAAAGTCCGATCGTGTGTACGGGGCATTAGGTTACCCCTAGAACCCTGGCATGTGGGGGCAGACTGATAGATGTGCCATTGATCTTGACAGAGAAGTCAGGGGAAGGGGCACATGGGGGAGGAAATATTACGAGCTCAGCTTTAGATAGATTCAGTTTGAGGAAGTGGTTTGACATCCAGGCTGATGTGTCTGTTAGTAAATCAGTGATGCGTGAGGAGATTGATGGGGTGAGCTGAGGGGCAGAGAGATAGATTTGGGTGTCATCAGCATATAAATGGTAGTGGAAGCCATGGGTGGCTATCAGCTGACATGTAGGTCGAGAATAGTAGAGGTCCAACAATCTATAATGCAGGGAGGTAAGGTACCAGGAGATAGTAGGATCAGATGCAAATGGAGAAGTTAAAAAAACAACTAAGAAGGCAAGACTTGAAGTGACAAATGCATACTGGAATTGATTTACAAAAGCAATAGACGCTATTTACCCACAAAAGCGAATGTTCAATTTGCAGATTTAATGTTAATGAATAAGAGAGAAGCTGTGTTCAAGTAAAATACCCAATCATGTGTGATCAAAAAAAATAAAATACTTTTTTTCAGTTTCACATGATTGGATATTCAAATACAGCTTCACATTATTTCACTACAAAGGAGAGGAGACAAAATCATACACTTCCATAGTGGGATAAGACTATTGTGCAGTCCTGAGACTTATGCCCCGTACACACGTTCCGATTATCGTACGACAGATCGTTCGCATTTTGTTGCATACAACTAAGATCGAATACAACAGTGCAAAATGTGTGTAAGATTTTTGTCATACGATTCTGGAAAAATCTTCCGCTGTGCTTAGCTACGTATTTTAAATGATGTCAAATACGTGTGACCCCTGTGTCCTTCTGGTTTCTTTTCGTGTGTTTCCGAGCATGCGTGGTGTTTGTCTAACAACTTTTATCGGACGCAAACTGTACTGATTACACGATTGTCGCCCGACCGAAGCTTTCCTGTTTGTCCCTTCGGATTTGGTTGGACGGACTGTCGTGATCGGCTGTCGAAAGCTGCATACTAACGATCAGATTATCGAACGATCTGTCCGAAAGCGTCTTTTTTCGTCCGATAACGTCTGTACGGGGCATTACTTTCTGTATTTTAAATTCTGCTGATCTTGCGACATGCAATCAGATGAACATTTTTTGTTTGTTTACAACCACACCAATGTTCTTCACAGCTTTCAGTAGGCTAAAGCCTCAGACTTCCATCAGACTTTTCCGTGGATTTTTGTCTGGGGGCGTTGGCCGTGAACTTGTTCTGCATACACGGCAGAACATTTTCAGCTCTGTGAAGGAATGCTTTTTTTTTCTCCTCTTTTCTGCTAGATTGAAAAACCTGTGACCCTTTCATTCAAATATATAAATAAAGCACACATACTGATGTCTTGATGAATATCCCAACATGCCATTAGGTATGCAGCTTGACATGTTTATGCATAAACTTATGGTAACAGTTCTTCATTTGTCAAGCAAATATTATAGTTCAATATAGTTTTAGCCAAGAAAATGTACATGATGATATGAGAGCACAATCCTCCTAGATGACAGAGTGTCTATTATTTTATTATGACACCGTACAATTTGCGTTCTGTTGCAACTGGAATTCCAGATGCCTTGTACATTTTCTTTGGGATTCGGAGACTTTCAAGCACATTTATTTTTTATGAGGTTATGTGTACAAACATACACATGTGTACCTGGAATGTCTGAGACTGTGTTCCCTTGACTACTAGCCAGCTCTCTTTGACTCTCAGAACAGACCGTTTCCGTTACTGAATAAAATAACACAAATGATTCAGGATTATCTATAGTGATGCTACTAAATAATGATTATAAGGGGGTATGTAACATTTATTATGTTGTTTTTTAGGCAGACAAAACCCTTTATCAGCAGTTGCTTTTTGAGCTCCTATAGGTTCATATTCCTGCTATTACAATAATACTGTATATCCACTTTAGCCACTGTCATCCCTTCTTCTTCTGCTTTTGATATTTCATTTCATCAGAGTATTCTCCACTGAGTCCTGTATTTGTAAAATGTGGCCAAAATATTTCAATGTCAATCTTCCTAGTCAGCAAACCATGCTGATTGGTCAATTTGTTCTTCCTTCAGTCCATGGCCGGATCTAGGGGGGGTGCTGTGCCCCCCCCAGATTTAATTTGTGCCCCCAAAGCCTCTGCGCTGCCAGAAGTGACTCCTGTTCTCTGCTCTGACAGAAGTAACTCCTGTGGCCCCCTTACATTGCCCTTTTGACTCTTGCTCTCTGCCCTGCTGCCCTACAGACTGCTGGCCCTATCCCCTGCCCTGCTGACCCCTTGTACATTGCCCTGCTGACCTCTTAACCTCTGCCCCTTTGACATTTTTTACTGCACCCCCAAATTAGACAGGCTAGACCAGGCCCTTTTTTCATTCCAAGCAGCTCTCAATCTTTTCTGCTATGTAGAATTTTGACCCTTGCAAATTTTATAGTGTTCATGGTTTTTAATAAAAACACTTATTAGCAAGAGAACTTATAACTGAAGAATTACCATATACAGAACCTGGAAATAAGTCAATTTCTTCCCCATCCATCTGTGAAGAGATTATAAAGTTAATTCATGTAATGTACATTTTTCGCACCTTTGCCATAAAAAACAGGCTCTTTAAATCTTCCTATTGTCAACATCTGGTCCTTCTACCTTGGCATTTTAATGTTTACATGATATGTACTACCTGTAGGCAATAGACATGTGCACAATAAAAAAAATTTGTTTATTTTCGTTTCGTTTTTTTCGTTTCCGTTGATTCGTAACCCATTCGTACATTCGTAAGTCGCCGGTGTTCGTATTCGTAACGATTCGTACATTCGTAAGTCGTCGGTGTTCGTATTTGTAACGATTCGTACATTCGTAAGCGTTATTTTTTCGTTGATTCGTTTTTATTCGTAGTTATTCGTACATTCGTAACATTCGTAGATTCGAAAAAAAAGTTATGAATTTTTTCGTTCAATCCATCCGAAGCACGTCAAGCAACGCCATTGTAAGAGACACGGAAAATTGCGAATCGAAAAAAAAAAAAAACGTTACGAATTTACGAATTTTTTCGTTCAATCCATCCGAAGCACGTTAAGCAACGCCATTGTAAGAGACACAGAAAATTACGAATCGAAAAAAAAAAAAAAAATTACGAATTTACTAATTTTTTCGTTCAATCCATTCGAGGCACGTTAAGCAGCACCATTGTAAGGGACACGGAAAATTACCAATTCAACAAAAAAAAAAAGTTCCGAATGTACAAATTTTTTCGTTCATTTTCGTTGTTCCTGTTTTCCTTTTTTCGGATTTTCTTCATTCGTACATTCGTTGTTTCTAATTTGTTTTTTTCGGATTTTCGTTATTTTCAGATTCGAACGATTCGCTATTCGTAAAATTTTTAGCGAATCGTTTGTTTATTCGTACGAAAATGAATGAACGAAATGTCTAGTAGGCAATACATAGCATTGCTGGACTCTTTTCCCAGTCTTGAAACAGTCTTTGCTCTGTGTTCTTGGCCTACAATCAGATTTTTAAGGAAACAATAAGGGCCATACCTTTTTTCATGGATTACCCACAATTTGTTATGATTCAAACTCCATGCAACCCTTATGAACAAGAAGAATTCTAGTTGGCCTCACATCCAGTAAAATCACGTTTGTTTTAGCAATTCCATAAAAAACATATCCAAAAACACAAATAGAGGGGAACAGCATCTTATACCAACGCGTTTCACACTTCCTTAGCTTTTAGTCATAGTCAAGAGCTATGAATAAGCACTAAGGAAGTGTGAAACGCATTAGTTGGTGACGCTGTTCCCCTTTATTTATGTCTTTGGATAGGTTTTTATGGATTTGCTGAAATAAAGGTGATTTTACTGGATGTGCGGCCAACTAGAATTCTTCTTGCTCATTGGAATCTGTGATGGACAGGGCCAGCACCTGGTCTGTGTGTTAGTGGAGGTGGAGATGGTTGACTGACCTACAGCGGTGTTCACACACATCCATGCAACCCTTAGCATGCAAAAATCATATGATGTTGCAAGTTACAATAGTTAGTGGGGTGACCTTTATGTATACATATACTGTACATGACTCAATGCTGAGGCAACAAGCATCCAGTTCTTATGCAAAACAGGCTGTTTATTTCAGCAGAATGAAACATAAAGTATATACAAACTTCCAGATGCAAAGTAAATGGATGCATTTCTAAACATTAGTCTGCTCAGCTGGGCC
The DNA here is from genome assembly GCA_028564925.1 of Lithobates sylvaticus. Classification (NCBI taxonomy): domain Eukaryota; kingdom Metazoa; phylum Chordata; class Amphibia; order Anura; family Ranidae; genus Lithobates; species Lithobates sylvaticus. The sequence continues at coordinate 342,200,711 of CM053030.1, read as the reverse complement.
TTACTTAGTCAATGTCCTGAACAAGTGTTTTGTTCCATGTAATGTTCCTCTTTGGAAATGGCAGCAGTCCCAAAACAGGTTCCTGTAGCACTGGCAGCCTTTCTCTGAGTTGACACATACACACCGACCTCCACAGCTTGGTCCAACTTTACAACCACCATGTAAATAAACAGTATATATATATATATATATATATATATATATATATATATATATATATAGTATTTGTATATTTGCACATTCACTGTCTCTTCCCTTCTATTAATCCTAAATCTCTCCATTTAACCTGGAGAATACAGGTGACATGGACAGTCCTTTGTAGCAGAGTCGTGTAAGCAACATCACCAGTTTTCACATTCCACTGACAACCAATCCTGACAGTAGGTATTCTACTGATATCCGGGGCTGAAAATGTCCATTATTTCTTTGCACAGATCTAAAAACACACTAGTAGAATAATATGTCCAACTCTATTGCACCTCGTATTCTTTGGCTGTATTTAGTCTATTGTGTTTGTGTTTATATTCAAGCGCCCGTTACCTGCTTAGGTAGTTTTTTGGTCAAGGTGAACTAAACCTTTAGACCCCTTTCACACCACACCGCCAATAACGTCGGCAGTAAAACGCTGCTATTTTTAGCGGCGTTTTATCATCGGGTTTGCGGCGCATTTCGGCCGCTAGCGGGGCGCTTTTACCCCCCACTAGTAGCCGAGAAAGAGTTAAAACCCCCAGAAAAACGCCGCAATGGCGGCGTTTTGCCGTCGGTATTACATCGCTGCCCCATTGATTTCAATGGCGAGCAGCGGTGGAGGAGCGGTGAGTTCACCGCTCGATCACCGCTCCAAAGAAGCTGCTGGCAGGACTTTTTTGACGCCCTGCCAGCACACCGCTGCAGTGTGAAAGCCCTCGGGCTTCCACATTGCAGACAATGGAGCAGCAGTTTGAGGGCGGATTGCAGGGGCTATTTCTAACGCTATAGCGCCTGCAAAACGCCCTCATGTGAAAGGGGTCTTAAGCATGTAACTAACATTTTCAGAAAGTGGTCAGAAATGGCATTCTCTTTATTTTTCACAGCAAGGATCTCATTTAGAAGTATTGGTGGAGTGCTTACTGTATTTGGTGTAGAAGGTTACTTCATGAAAGGTTACTCCCCTCCTAACTGAGGAATTTCATGTGAAAGCAACCAGTGAGTTCTGTGTATCATGCAGACACCAAAAAGTCCATTCAGTTTACTTCAATCTGATGTTCATGTAATCCGCAGCATTGACCATCTTATAGTCTTAAAAAGAGGAGCAGATGACTTGTCCAAATTTGGATGGCCTTGTTTGCCGCCTCCCACCTGATATCCCTTAATTGAAAAATTGAAGGAGCCGTCAAAGAAAATCGTCAGCCAAAAAGCAGCTAAATCCAATCAAATGCAGCAACTGTTTGAATATTTTGACAGCTGGCTGTCAAATACTATAGCTGCAGAGGGTGATTCATCCATCTACACTGTATAGAGTGAATGGAGGAATCTGTTAGCAGGCTGAATGAAAAAAAAAAAAAAACTAGACAGCTTTAGACTTACTATGCAACTTCTCTCTGCTACTTGGATCACTAATCCCATTCACTTGGTAAATAAAGGAAGTTGAATCTGATGGTGGCTGTTAAAAACATTTTTTTTGCATGTTATTTTACTATTTGTGAGAAGCAGCAGAATGCTGGGCATAGGATGTATGCTTATCCTTTAAAGAAGGATTAAAGTGTATGCAAGGCCAAAGCCTTCTTTTTAAATAGAGTGTGGAAGGATTAGAAGCTCCGTCAAGTTTTTATTAGTCACTGGGTCCGCTGTGTAGATTTAACCACTTTAAGACCAGCCTCGTTTTGGATTTTAGGTGTTTACATGTTAAAAACATATTTTTTTGCTCGAAAATTACTTAGAACCACCAAACATTATATATTGTTTTTTTTTCTAGAATAAAACGGCAGTCGTTGCAATACTTTTTTCGTACCGTATTTGCGCAGTGGCCTTAGAAGCGCACTTTTTTTGTAAAAAAATTCACTTTTTTGAATAAAAAAATAAGACAACAGTAAAGTTAGTCCAATTTTTTTTATATATCGTGAAAGATAATGTTACGCTGAGTAAATTGATACCCAACATGTCACGCTTCAAAATTGCGCCCGCTCGTGGAATGGTGTCAAACTTTTACCCTCAAAAATCTCCATAGACGACGTTTAAAAAATTCTACAGGTTGCATGTTTTGTGTTACAGAGGAGTTCTAGGGCTATAATTATTGCTCTCGCTCTACTGATCGTGGCGGTACATTACATGTGTGGTTTGACCACCATTTTCATATGCGGGCGCTACTCACGTATGCGTTCGCTTCTGCACACGAGCTCTTCGGCACAGGGCGCTTTAAAAAAAAAAAAAAAAATTGTATTATTTATTTTACTTGTTTATTTATTTTTACACTGTTTTTAAAAAAAAAAAAATTGGGTCACTTTTATTCCTATTACAAGGAATGTAAACATCCCTTATAATAGAAAAAAAGCATGACAGGTCCTCTTAAATATGAGATCTGGGGTCAAAAAGTCCTCAGATCTCATATTTAGACTTAAATGCAAAAAAAAAAAAAAAAAAATAAAAAAAAAAAATTACATTGACAAAATGTTCCTTTAAGAGGTATGGACGGAAGTGACGTTTTGACGCCGCTTCCGCCCTGCTATGGTATAGAGACGGGTGGGGGCCTCACTCGTCTCCATACCCAGCTAGGAAAAGGACCTGATCGCATCCGTCGCTACCGACGGCTCCCTTTTATTCCTATTACAAGGAATGTAAACATCCTTTGTAATAGAAAAAAAGCATGACAGGTCCTCTTAAATATGAGATCTGGGGTCAAAAAGTCCTCAGATCTCATATTTGGACTTAAATGCAAAAAAAAAAAAAAATGTAATTTAAAAAAATGACATTTGAAAAATGTGCATTTAAGATTTATGGGCGGAAGTGACACATCACATACTAGCCCAATATGTGCTACTTAGCTGCAAAAGAATCCAGCGATGTCCCCTGTGTGGGCAGCGTCCATCTTCTTGCTCTCTTCTTTCGGGGCCACGGACTCCGGCTCTGTGATTCGCCAGGGCCGCATGATGTCACTCCCGCGCATGCGCACGGGAGCCTTGGCTAGCAGCATATGCTAGGGAAGAAACAGCATTTAGTTTAGTTTCTTCTATGCGCCGTACTAATTTGAGGCGGACTACAAGTAAAATATCTCCTAAACGGCGCACGTTTAGGAGATATTTCCACTACCTATAGGTAAGCCTTATTCTAGGTTTACAACCACTTTAAGATCTCTGTATATCCTGCTGATTATTGTCACCTCCACTATGTAGTTGTTTCATCAAAAGTATAAAAATCTTGTACAGTGTCCTTAATATACATGGGAGGTGCAGACATTCTGGAACTAGGACTGCACATTTAACATGATGTCCACAGGTACAAAAGATAAGTTTTCATCATAAATAAATTAATGCAAATTAACTTCTGTCACTGGAAATTGCATTGAAACAGTATCTTTCATAGCATTGTATCCATGGGTAGGCGGGTGTGTATCAGCTGCCCAGTGAAGAAAGTGCATGCAACACAGCAAGTTCTTTAGTAGATTAAAGTGGTAAACCCATCCATTTAACCGTTTCAAATAACAGTTAAGCCTCGTACACACGATCGGATTTTCCGCAGACAAAACCTCTGACTTTTGTCTGAAGGCGTGTGCCTGAATTTTGTCTTGCATACAAACGGCAAGGAATTGTCGGCCAACAAACACAAATGTAGTGACGTACTACGTGTTTTTTCAGTTCTTTAGCACTACCCTTTGGGCTCCTTCTGCTAATTTTGTGTTAGTAGAAGTTTGGTGAGTGTTGATTTGCACTTTTCATTTCGCGCTTTTCATTTTGCACTTTTCATTTAGCGCCTTTCATTTTGTGCTTTTCAGTTTGCGCTTTTCATCTAGCGCTTTTCATTTTGTGCTTTTCATTTCGTTCTTTTCAGTTCGTGCTTTTTATTTTGTGATTTTTCTGAACGGCCGTTCGTCAACCAAACATGTTGTCTAATCGGAGGAGATAACGTGTTATTTATTATTAGCCTTGGAGTTATTGCTTTGACCCAAGTCCAGTCCAGGAACAGGAGAAGTTCTTGGACCCCACAATTGGTTGCTTTATTAATAGTGACTATTTATGTCATATATCCCTGCACAGCCAGACAACAAGCATTTTTCCACTTGCATCTGGACACAAGAACTTAGTCTCTGAGCTTGGTTTTGGTGTTTTATTAGGGGTAATAACTTGAATGGGGTTATGGGATGCGCAACTTGACCGGAAAAATGAATAGGGACAACTTCCTTCCTATGTACAAAATCCTGAACTTTCCTCTTTCCTGGAAACCATCAGTCCGTAGTGGTCAAAAGCAAAAGTCCCTTGAGGACAAGGAACTCTCAGTCCCTTTTAGAAAATAGTACAGTATGTTGTAAACTGCATACAGGAATATTTCCTCTCCTCTGCAGAACTGCTCCCAGCTCTACCACCTGCAGGAACTACCAGCCCTCCTGGCTGCTTGTCCACCAGCCCACTTGGCTGCTATGAAGATCTCCCAGGGGATAGGAAGGGTTAAGCACTGACCTCCTAAAAGCTTGCTACATGTGGCAGTCTCTCTCCTTGTGAATGCCTGGGTGTTCTCATGTACTCACTCTCTCCTCTTTGCTTCCTGCTGCTCCTTAGGCAAGATTTCTCCTCAAACCAAGTCACCGATAGGATCTTCCCAAGCCTGCCCGAGCCCAGCCTGAAGGCAGAGCCCCCCAGACCCAGGGGTCAGTCCCCTCCCAGGCCACCAACAGCCTCCTCAGCACTCCATCTTCCAACCGACTCCCCTGCTAGCATGGCTCCACCATATTTAAGGGCTGGCCCAGTCACCCTGCCAGGACATTCTGCCTGGGGATTGGCCAAGTTCCCTCAAGCATGCAGATCAGACCCTCCTGGCCTCCACCCACTAACTTCTAGAAGTTTCTCCAAACTTCTAGATTCAGGGGGAGGTACCAGAGACCTGCCTCTGTGGAGCCATCCAGCCTAACCTGCAGTAACCTTGACTCAATTTCTGTTTTACTAACTAACCATGAGTCATAACCTAAATTTGTCTGCACTAATACTAGTAGTACACTAGAGGGTACAACATTATCTAATCTAATAAATTATTTTTGCTGCATGTATCCCTCTCTAAATTCTATAACATGTGATTGTTGTCTCATTCATTAGTCTGAATTAGGGGGAAAATAGCATAAATGGGGAAGTGAACATATAGTCAAGCTCCTTAGAATTACGAATATGTTTGATATCACTTGTGGGAGAAGTAAATTTATGATACACATCCCTCTAAAACTGATTAGCTTCTCAAAGCAACCGATGTACAACTGGACCAAGAACTATAGAAAGCCCCTATAATTGCCACCACAGTTATTTAAAGTCTATGCCTTAGGTTAGATGGTGTCATTATATTTGAAGCTTTGTTGGGGGGTTGGTCAGGTGGAGTAATAAAGATGCATTAGAAAGATGCAGATGATGTAAGTTGCAAAATCGCACAATATTTATCTGCGCATATTCTTCATTTTATGTCTTTGTATAGAAAGTAAACAAGCATATATTTATACGTGGTAGCATAGGAGTCTAATGACTGATCTGTTTATCAGGACAGAAAAATGCACATTTGCAAATGGGAGTAATATCTGCAGGTTTAGAAAGTAATATACGATACTAGTAAATGAAATGCACCATACTAGTAAAAGAAATAAAGTGAAATCCTGTTTGATTCCCCATTTCACAGTAAGAAAAGTATGCAACAGGAAGTCAGTGGTGCAGAGCTGAGGTGTCTGCTTCCTGCTCTATACTTTGGCTTTCTCATCTGCAGCTTGATCAGTTTGTGTGCCATGTGTGACATTCTCCCTTACACCACTTGTCCTCTTCAAGGTATGACTAATACCAAGAGAGTAGGAGGGCATGTAGTGTCCAGGCCTAACGATTCAGTAGAACAAATACAAACATATTTCCAATGTACAAACTTTTGTAATACTGAAATACAAATGTTATCACAATATAAAACTGTTACTGTGTACATATACTGTGTGTGTATGTATATATATATATATATATATATTTATATATATATATATATATATATATATATATATATATATATATATATATATATATATATATATAGTTGTATGAAAAAGTATTTGCATATTTGTCACACTTAAATCTCTCAGATCATCAAACTAATTTTATTATTACACAAAGATAACAATATAAAAATAACTAAAGATAGTAAATACAAACTACTGTTTTTTAAATGATGGTTTCATTTATTAAGGCAAAAAAGCCGTCCAAACCTACATAGTTACATAGTAGGTGAGGTTGAAAAAAGACACCAATCCATCCTATGTGTGATTATATGTCAGTATTACATTGTATATCCCTGTATATTGCAGTTGTTCAGGTGCTTATTTAATAGTTTTTTGAAACTATCGACACTCCCCGCTGAGACCACCGCCTGTGGAAGGAAATTCCACATCCTTACCGCTCTTACAGTAAAGAACCCTCCACGCAGTTTAAGGTTAAACCTCTTTTCTTCTAATTTTAATAAGTGGTCACGAGTCTTGTCTTGTTAAACTCCCTTCCGCAAAAAAGTTTTAACTCAGCTCTCCAGAAAATTGTGGTTAATCACAGTTCATTCATGTTTTAGCATGGAGGGGGGGGGGGCAATTTATTTTTCACATAGGGCCAGGCAGGTTTGAACAGTTTTTTTCCCTTAATAAATTAAATAATAATTTACAAACTGCATCTTGTATTTCCTCGGGTTATCTTTGTGTAATATCAAAATGTATTCGATGATCTGAATCATTTAAGTGTGAGAAATATGCAAAAAAAATCTAAAAATCAGGAAGGGTGCAAATAATTTTTCACACAACTGTATATATATATATATATATATATATATATATATATATATATATATATATATATAGCAGCCTCTAGTTAGGTAGGTGCTAGAGTGAGGAATTTTCTAGCAGAGTAGGAAAATTTAGGCAGGCCTAGCTGGTGGCCTGTTTGTTTTCATTCTGGGCTGGGAGTGGCTCAGGGAAGGGCTGGGTGGCTCACAGGTAGCATCACTGTCACCTCCCTCTTCTTTCTACAAGGTCCTGGAAAGAGAGGAGGAGAGGAGAGGAGAGGAGAGGTGGAGTTGACTGGGGTATTTTAAGGAACCTTGACCAATCCCCAACTTGGATTGGCAGGGGCAGGCCTCCTGGAAGAGCTGGAGTGAGAGAGTGTGGAGGCTGTCGGGGGTCCACTGGGAGCTCCCCACTCTGGGGGGGGGGGTGACCCTGGGCTGGGGCTCGGCTGCATCCAAGAGGAGTGAAGAGATCCTGGTAGAGAGGCACATGAGAGCGCAACAGAGGACAGCGGGAGAGAACACTTCTAATGCCGTGGACACACGGTCGGACTTTCCGACGGCAAATGTGCGATCGGAGCTTGTTGTTGGCTCCATCGGACAGTTTCCATCGGAATTTCCATCGCACAAATTTTGAGATCTGGTTCTCAAATTGTCCGACAACGAAATCCGTTTGCGTAAATTCCAATCGTGTGTAGACAATTCCGACGCACAAAAATTCCACGCATGCTCAGAATCAAGCGGAAGAGCAGCACTGGCTATTGAACTTAATTTTTCTCGGCTCGTCGTACATGTTGTATGTCACCACATTCTTGACGTTCGGATTTCCTGACCAACTTTGTTCGACCGTGTGTGCAAGACAAGTTTGAGCCAACATCCGTCAAAAAAAACCATGGGATTTTGTTGTCGGAATGTCCCATTGTGCGTACGCGGCATAAGGTTCTCCAGGGAGGACAACTGGTCTCAGCCTGGAGGGCTGGTGAGTGAAGCACAGTCTGGAGGACTGGGGAGGCACACCTGAGAGAACTGGGAGTTTGCAGTTTGAGATTGGTGCAGAACCAGAAGAGGAGGGAGGTCAGTGGCTATCTGCCTTTAGTTGCTTGGGCACAGTCGTGCCAAGTGGCATGCCTGGACAAGTCCTGCTAGTTACAGCATGCCTGCAACCTTCAGAGAGGACTGTGGGAAGGGCTATGGAAAGAGTTAGTTGCAGCCAAGATGGCTGGGCCCGAAGAGAGGTATCTGGGGCTGGTATCTGAATAGAGGACAGTTAGCACCTGAACTATTTCTACGCCACAGGGGCCCGAGGTCCTTGCTTGCAAAAGGCAGTTCACTAAGTCCTGACTGAAGTAGTGTCAGGCCTAGCCAGAGAGAAGACTGAAGTGTATATACTGGAGTGTATATAGAAGTCCCAAGCAAGTTGCACTGAATCTTACTGGGCATCCCATAACTTCCCATTTCCCATCCAAGTTATATCCCCTCAATAAAAAAAATAAAAAATTAAAAAAACAAAGCTTATGGACTGTTCTATGTCTCTGAGTGATTGAGAGATGGATGTCGGGGCGAGCAGGTTGACAGATGAACCACAACATTCAGCAACCCCTATGGGACATGGCTACACACACATATATATATATATACAGGAGGTCCCCAAATTACAAACCTTCCGACTTGCGAACAACTGCTACTTACGAACGGCAAACGGCGCGGGCGCTTATATATGTATTATATATACATAGTACAGTATATATAATATGATGTAAAAATGCTCTGAGTTTTTTAGTTAAACACATTGAGCACAATAAAATAAACATTACCCGGCAAACTATTTGTTAAAGTTCTTACACCAGCGCTTACAACTTTCAATGTTTCTGGCTCCTGCTCTCCTAAAGCTGCTTCCCCAAACTTCCGGTCTTCACAGGAAAGAGTTAAAGCATTAATAAACCCAAAAGAAAACATTTATTATATTGCGGCGTACCAATTCTAAGATGTGATGGCTGCATTCATTTTCTTTTTTAGTCTTTCTTCTTTTTTCATCTGGTAATCTGTCTGGTAAGACTGTTGCTTTTTAAAAGAAGAAGCTGTCTTCCAGATGTATTAGTTTACAATGGGATGGGACAAACAATGATCAGCTTTTATTTATGTAAAACCTTTCTCCAAAAAGGAAAAAAAAACAGTTGGCTGTAACTGGTTATAAAGTGTTAGGCTTTAACTTGTTAGTGTATCTAAATCTACTAGTCCATCTAACACTCCCCTCCCCCCAAACTGACAATGCTGCTGTCCAAAGGTGCCCCCTGTGCTCCTTCATCCAGAGAAGTTGCACTCTAATATAGGAGGTGTGTTACTGGCCAGAGAAAACAGAGGGAAAAAAAGCCTAAAAAAAGAAAACTAATTCCGCCACCACATCTAATGATTGGTAAGCTGCAATATATTACATTTTGGTCGTGGATTTAATACCACTTTAACAGCAGACAGTGCAGTCTCTAGTCAGCCTGCTAGTTTGAAAAGGAAGGGTGTAGAAGGAGGGAGGAGCAGGAGAGTGTCTCACCATTCAGGCTATGGGGCTGTGCTTCTATTGATGCACACCATGTATGGAGACATGACTCTAGTCCCTGTGTGCAAGGGTAGCTCCATAGGATGCCTATCCTGAAAGTAGCCCCTGTGAAATAGGAAACCTGGGGCAGTGATCATGGTACCAGATTAAACAGAAATTAAAAGATACAAAAGATATAAGTCTGCATACTCAGTAAGCAATAAAATCAAATAATAAAAAAATAACACTTTAATTTCTCTCAAACCATAGTACAGAACTTGACAAATTGAAAGGCAGCATCGGATCCTAAATGCCTGAAAAAAATAGACAGGCTTTTAATATGTGTTTAAATATACAGTATATAGGGACCAAGTCAGAGGCATAACGTTAACCTTCAGGGCCCCAGTGCAAGAAACTATGAACGGCCCTTTCCTCTGGTATAGGTGCCCTCCCCTCAGAGCCCAGGGCCCTTCCCTCTGGCCTGGATCCCTTCCTACCGACCCCGTGTTGCGACACATAAAGTCAAAACACATTCATTTCTATGGGTGTTGTCTTAATAAATGTGACTCAAGTCACAGTGACAAAAAAAAAAGGTTTCTGCACTACTTTTCTGTGACTTTGGTATGTTTGAGGTTATAGACTGTAATGTTAAATCACACAAAGTCACAAGCAAGTCACAAGAAAAAGGCGAGCAACCCGCTCAACTTCGGGTCTCAGACGCGTGAACCGAACCTTATGGTCTGCAGCTGCCCCTCTCCTTGGTGGTGTAACACCAGGGCCTGGTCACAAGTGCGACCTTTGCGACCCTGGTAGTTCTGCCACTGGATCAAGGGACCTCTACAGTCTTGGAGGAGGCCCATCATAAGATTTGATGTGTATTCAAGGATAGTAAAGTCTTCCTGTGTGAAAATGGAAGAACATGTTGGGGAACATGGCTCCAGGAGTTCCTTCAGCTATATGGAGGTCATCTTCCTCTTCCTCATTCCTAACTTGAATGTTCAGTGTTTGACAGCAGAAGTTGAATAATAAGATACAGGATATGGGATTTTAAAGGTACATGTCTTAAATACACACTGCACTTTGTTGATATAAAAAATACAAATCTTTTATTATACAGAACAAACAACTAGATAAAAATAGTGAGTACAGATATATTCAGAGTCATAGGTGTATACACACAATCCCTATTTAAGACAATGATAGTGCTGTAATCACACATATATAATCCTGCGTCCAAGAGCTTCTACATGTTTCGCCGAAAAACGCCTTCATCAGGAAAATGGGCGAGATTATTCAGAAAACGTATTATTTAAAAAGAATGTGTATAAATTCAACCTTATGTGTATAAGAAAGAAAAGAGATGCAAGTTAGTAAAACATATATCAAAGCCAGAACAACATTTAGTGTGTCAGAGATAACAACAGCGAATTCCATCAAAGTCATCCCTAATAATTTGGTTAGCTATGACCTCCCACCCCCCCTTATTCTTCCCTCCCTCACCCAGGAACCCTAACCCCAAAAAACTTCCCTCCCACACCCCAAATAAAAAAAAAACCCACACCAACCAACCCCCCCGATACATGCCCCACCCCGAAACCTCTCAACTCTCAAAACTTTCACTCACATACTTATATGACACTCTGACTGGAAGAACCCATTTAGTGCAACACTCCCTACCTCTATGTGGGTCCGAAAGTGGGCCCAATCAGGGGACCTGCAGGGGTTGTCATCTAACAATATTGTGCATACTGGGAATGGTCCCAGCCATATTGGGTCACCCGTAGGGAGGGATGACGTGATATTTGTTGATGTCAACAGCTGTGTTAGTGACAGTATGTACCTCCCAAAGCAGATGGAACTTACTATCAGAGAAAGCCAAAAAACATCGCCCCTGATGTACCAATGACCCAAAGTAAAGACAAGGAGAGGACCCAGGTCATTACCCTGCTTTTCTTTTAAATCCACAAGCTCAAAAATTGGGATTATTTATGTGCTGTAGGCAAGGACTGGCATTTTTATGTCAAGTTACTAAGTTTCACTTTGAAATGCACACGTTGCATCAGAGCATCAGATTACATCACCAATGCTGTCCATCTGGGGCCACCAATCTATCACACCTTTGAACCTGCACATTTGTTTTTCTTATTATTCTGTAAATTGTTCCTTAAAAGAGAAGTATTCCCCCCCCCAATCATAATTACCTAGGTGGATGCAGCATCGGACCGATTGATAGGGGTTCTATTCATTCACTTCTTTATCCAAAAAAAAAGTGACTATGCATACACTTTTATGCCACGTACACAAGACCAGACTTTCCAGCAGACTAGGTCCGACGGTCTTCCCGACGCACTTTCGGCGGAGTTCCGACAGACTTTTTTTCCGAATGAACGGACAGGGCGCCCCCCTTCCCCAAAGCACCCACCGCCCCATGTTGAGGGCATGTGGCCTGGTACAGTTCAGGAGGGGGGGGCTCGCTTGCCCCCACCCCCTTTCCTGACTGGCCGGGCTGCATGCTCGGATAAGGGTCTGGTATGGACTTTAGGGGTACCCCTTAAAATCCATACCAGACCTAAGTGTAGTGATCTAATATAATCGTTCCTCGTAGATGGTTTGTAGTTATTAGTAAAAGTATTGTCTTCCCGCAGCAAAACCCGATTCTCCCAGAGAGAAGCAATTTATTGACTTCAAAAACAGAACATTCTTACAGACGACAAAATCCAACAGAGTACATGACAAGGAATATCTTCTCCTAGACCCGTGACTCCAGACCCTTCTCTCATAGACATATCATGCACACGTTGCACACGTTGCATCAGAGCATCAGATTACATCACCAATGCTGTCCATCTGGGGCCACCAATCTATCACACCTTTGAACCTGCACATTTGTTTTTCTTATTATTCTGTAAATTGTTCCTTAAAAGAGAAGTATGCCCCCCCCCCCAATCATAATTACCTAGGTGGATGCAGCATCGGACCGATTGATAGGGGTTCTATTCATTCACTTCTTTATCCCAAAAAAAAGTGACTATGCATACACTTTTATGCCACGTACACAAGACCAGACTTTCCAGCAGACTAGGTCCGACGGTCTTCCCGACGCACTTTCGGCGGAGTTCCGACAGACTTTTTTTCCGAATGAACGGACAGGGCGCCCCCCTTCCCCAAAGCACCCACCGCCCCATGTTGAGGGCATGTGGCCTGGTACAGTTCAGGAGGGGGGGGGGCTCGCTTGCCCCCACCCCCTTTCCTGACTGGCCGGGCTGCATGCTTGGATAAGGGTCTGGTATGGACTTTAGGGGTACCCCTTAAAATCCATACCAGACCTAAGTGTAGTGATCTAATATAATCGTTCCTCGTAGATGGTTTGTAGTTATTAGTAAAAGTATTGTCTTCCCGCAGCAAAACCCGATTCTCCCAGAGAGAAGCAATTTATTGACTTCAAAAACAGAACATTCTTACAGACGACAAAATCCAACAGAGTACATGACAAGGAATATCTTCTCCTAGACCCGTGACTCCAGACCCTTCTCTCATAGACATATCTTCTAGACTGCCTGACATCCTGACTGTCTTCTCATATACTGATCTGACACTGGGGGGGGGGTCAACCAAATGTTTTCCATGAATACCCCCCCCCCCCCCCCCGGGTTAGGCCTCAAGGTCTAATTACCATCAATAAATACTAGGTTAAAAGGCTATTCCTCACACACACACAACTTGCATAAGATTTACACATCAAAGGGTAACAGATAACATTGTCAACTTATATCTGGCCTGTTCACTAATACTGTGTGTGGAATATATATATCCAATACATATATATAATGCATAAAGTCCCACATAAATCGGCCAACACATTACAACATATACCCCCACTTGGGTCGTTCTAACTACTAGAACTGACCCATAAATCAAGCAACAAACATAGCATTACCGACTTGAGGTATTGGATGCTTCACAATGGCTCATATGAAATATAAAGTTGAAACTGGTTACATCTCTCTTCACCAGCCTCTAAAATATCCCCATGAAAAAGTCATTAGATAATATAGCTTTAGACCATGACTTGAAAAGGGTTTGGTAAACATCCTTGGCCCATATAGCTGTTAGGCCTTATTATATCACATCAAGATCTTGAATATTGCACAAAAATGAGCTGATGTCACAGTTCATTCTTCAATTTTCAACTTCAACTTCATCACATCTCTCTTTGAAAGTAGACTTGGTGTGCTTGGTGTGCTGGGAGCTCCGATCCACATAAATCCAGGATTCCTCTCCAGGCTCAGGGTTTTCATTTTCTTAAAGATGCTTTTGCACAAACACCAGCAAATCCCGAAATTCTACTTCCATCTTTATAGTAAGAAGAACCATCCATGTACCAGCTCTCACTTTCAAGTTCAAAAGGTTTGGATACGGCTGAAAAAAAACTGCTATTGCTGTACTTTGTAATTTGCTGTAGGCCGACTCCTCATTGCCTCCATAATAGAGCAGTTACTTGAATCATTCAGTCCATAATTCCACCTGAATGGTATACCAATCTATATACCAATCTATAATCCATATATCCATATAATCCATATATAATCCCCCACTTTCAGATAGAATCAGCTTGACATCAGCGTTTATCAGATCTTCTATCCAGACAAAGCAGCAGTGGAAAATCTTGCCAGTAAAGTTAGGTCTTTTTTCATCCATATGTCAATATTATTAATGACTGATTCAACAAAGTTTCAAATCATGACTGGAGTGATGAATTTCACTCACCCCTCTTATAAATTTAGGAAAACCACCCAACATACTATACTTTATGCTATGCCAAGCCATTGTGCAGCATCTCACCTTAGATGTCAAATATATTGATCAATATGCAATATGTAATATGCAACATGTTATGTAACACGAAAATTATTTTAGGTTTAAATGTTTCGCTCTGGTTTTAAGATAAAGTTCAAGAAATAAAACATAATAAAATAAAAAAATAAAAATAAAAATGGAAAAGGGTGAAAAATAAAAAATAAAAAATAGGGCTTGATGAATAAAAATGGGAAAGGGTGAAAAATAAAAAATAAAAAAATAAAATATAGGGAAAAGTCCATTGTCCAAGTCCAAAAAGTCAAACAAATAAGTCAATTGCTTGATGAATATTGAGAGAGTCCATGATATTGTTTATTCAGCGTTTCTCCCCCACTAGCCAGAAATTTCAGCTTGCAGTTCACATGCAGTATCTCCAATATATCTGAAAGACAAAAAAACTCTCCAACAAAACTAATTAGCAAGATCCTTAAACATTCTTTGAAGTTAAAACAAAGGACTATTTACACATCCCCAGGTTGAAACTAAACCACCCCCACTGTTAGAGAAATGTCACTTGTATTCAAAAACAGATCTGGATAATGTAATCTGTTTAGCTGTCCCAGCAATGTGTAATGTTCTATTTTCATTTTATCGTACTCAATCTTTAGGTGGTCATATTTCTGTTTTAACTGAGAAAACGGTATCCAAGCCTTAGATACCTTTTTATTATGATTTTGGTCAGCTCTGTTTTTCATATTAATATCACCTATATTTGACCTGGTGTCTCCTCTTTGATTGTTCTCATAAGACATTATCTTTTGATCTTTATGTTCAGTATTTGTCCTAAACAATGTCGCTAAATTAATTTTGACAGCTTGCTCATTTGACTTTCTCCATAAATTGTCTGCTTTCAACAATACGTCTTTTAAATCATGAGGATTTGGGGTAACTAGTAAAATATTTTGTCTAATCTCTTCATTCAAAGCATGTAGAAATATACTCATATGTAACAAGCCACCATGCTCAAATGCAAGATTATTACTGACCAATATTTCCATAATAGATTTTGTCCTTTCTGACAGTTCGTAGGGAGATTCACTTTGCATTTGTTTGATCTTCCCATGAACAGTAACATCAGAACGTACACCATACAAAACACATAATAATTCCATCAATATGTCCCTTGTTCTCATTGGCTGAGTACAGATCTGCTTAATTCTCACCCAAAGACTATTTCCTATAGAATGTTGCATAACTCTGTCTAAATCAGATGGGTTGAGATTGTACATATCTCTGACATTCTGCAAGTCACAAAACCATTTTAAAAATCTGTTTAAATCATGGCAGGGAATCATTCCTATTTCTTTAAGAATTGCATCTAATTCTTTTGGTTTCAAAGGCTTCATTACAAGCTGAACTTCACCTGCATTATTATTATTGTTATAAACTGTGGTGGTCACAGTGGGTGCAGCTGGCAATGAATTATCAGATTTAATATGAGGTTCTGTTTCATTTGATAGAATGTTTGTATTTGCATTTTGCTGCAGATTGCTGAATCCACGATTCGATGCATATCTGCATTCCTGAGATCTCTTCTCTAATTCCATAATTCTTAATTTCAATCTCTCATTTTCCTCTGATAATTCATTACAACGTTTAGACTTCTCAAGCAGAGCTTCCCCAATGGTGACTGCATGCAATTTTAAATTTACAGTCTCAGATTCTGATTGGTTTTGTAACCTCTGACAAACCTTGTTGCTATTATCAACTGCACTCTGTAACTGAGTAATTTCCTCAACCTTATCCTTCAAGGAACTTTCCATTGTTAAACAGCAAGATAACAAGCCCTGTACAATACAACCTTTTCTTTTACTTTCTGAAATTTTGCTATCAAAAACAGTTTTTTTCTAAAAATTCATTCATCATAGTCCATGTCTGCTTATATTTTTCTGGCACTTCATAAGGACCGCCATGACGCTTAATACATTTTAACACCCATCTGTTAACTTTATCAGAACTGACACTAGCTTCACACTGAGTAAGCATTTTTACTATATTATTAATAATTTAAAAAGAGAGAAATATTTTACTCACCGCATTAATTACTCCTTCAGCTTCCAGCTCAGGTCTTCTGGTACACGATACAGTCCCTTTCTTCGTTTCCAGTCTCCAGAGAATAATTCTGGGGTTCCAAACTTGTTTGATTTTGTAGATCAGACTCTCTTATGTCACAACCAGACATTAGAGTCACAGCACAGGTCTTGGGTCTCCATCAGACTTCTGTCCAACTCACAGGATTTTTTTGTCACCACCGACTTCTGTTGTCCTGAAAATGCTCTTCTGGTCGCTTGAACGGCACCAATGTAGTGATCTAATATAATCGTTCCTCGTAGATGGTTTGTAGTTATTAGTAAAAGTATTGTCTTCCCGCAGCAAAACCCGATTCTCCCAGAGAGAAGCAATTTATTGACTTCAAAAACAGAACATTCTTACAGACGACAAAATCCAACAGAGTACATGACAAGGAATATCTTCTCCTAGACCCGTGACTCCAGACCCTTCTCTCATAGATATATCTTCTAGACTGCCTGACATCCTGACTGTCTTCTCATATACTGATCTGACACTGGGGGGGGGGGGGGTCAACCAAATGTTTTCCATGAATACCCCCCCCCCCCGGTTAGGCCTCAAGGTCTAATTACCATCAATAAATACTAGGTTAAAAGGCTATTCCTCACACACACACAACTTGCATAAGATTTACACATCAAAGGGTAACAGATAACATTGTCAACTTATATCTGGCCTGTTCACTAATACTGTGTGTGGAATATATATATCCAATACATATATATAATACATAAAGTCCCACATAAATCGGCCAACACATTACAACACTAAGGGACATTGTCGCCTCTCTCTCACGCTCGCTGCAATAGGAACTATTGCAGCGATTGCGAGATGTACAGTACCCTGCAGCCGAGAACCAGCGCGATCCTATCTCGTGGGCAGGGACCCCATGAGTAAATCAGTGTATGACGAAACATGTCAGTGGCGTGGCTGAGCGGCAATCATCTCCAGTAACGTCTAGCGCTGAGAGCTGAACAAGGAGATGGAGGAGGGGGTGAGATTCACGCTAATTGCACTTATACACCTTGAGTCCGCTGCGATTACAGGCCAAACAGTGTGTTATTCAGGAGTGGAGCTTGCTGTGATTTTCTATTTCTGCTGGCTTTTATTGTTGAAAATGTGAGTGTAAAGGTTGAAGTTTTATTTGTGGTTTTAATAAATTGGTTTGTACTGGTTTACACTATTGGAGCACCTTTTTATTTACATGTGGAGAGATTTCAATTACACATTGGACGATTGGATGATCAGCCTGCTTTCTCTGTGGGATCTCAAAAGCGCTAAAGCCTGTCAAGTGCAGGCATTGGGAGTCGGTGAATGCGTTTCTTATGGGAGAGGAGTCACTTATCACTTTGGTGTGGTGGAAGGATTGAGAAGATTCAATAATACCTTAAAGAACATTTTTGGACACTATATGAACTTTGTTTTATTGCTTCTATATGCGGCAATTTTATTAATATATTTTTGCTGTGACAATTATTTCCACATTTTGTTGTTCACTTGTCATTAGGTGGTGTAAATATTCATTCCCACACGTGCTATTATTTAGTATATATAATTTTATATAATTATATTCTTATATTTTAAATTTTCTTTAATTATGTAGATAGATATAGATCACTTCAAGCGCCACTATTTATTCAGGGTTTTTTATTTACTTATGTTAAGAGGTTCTAAGTTTAAATACGTTTACATTTTCACCTTCAAGTGACAGCTATAGTTGAGGTAGGAGGCTCTGCTCAGGCGCAGCGGTGGGCATTTAAATAGGGGCGGATTATTTAAATACCAACATTTTTTTGGTAACAAAAAGTAAATAGGAAAACTTTTCTCATTGTGAAGTTTTTGGAACTCACAAAAGGGCACTTATTTCATCTGCATATAGTCTAAATATATATACAATATTAATTAACGTATCTGTGAAATCTGCAAATGCTGTTTGCAGGCTTCATTTATGTGGGGCTGCTATGTGCACTCCTGCAACCTTATATGCCCAAGAGGTCAAGTGGCCCCTTTGTCACATACTGGCCAGTCTCCCCCCCCCCCCTATTTTTGCACCAAACCTCAAACCAGGCTGTGCTTCCAAGAACACTCTGAGCCAATCATGTCTCAGGCTAGATACTCATATACCCACAGAGGCTGCTGTTGGCCTGCCATTCACCTATAAATGAGACATGTTACCCATGCATCTCTGCAACTTAAGGCTTCATTTTCATTTTTGTTTGGAGTGTGCCTTTAATAAAATAGCCAGATTGTGTGCATATTTTTTAGAACAATGGTACACACACCCACACACATCAAACTAACGACAGCAATAACATTATATATTATTTATAGGTAAGTTCCTGTTTTTTGAGTCTTTCAAATTCCCAATTTGAGTTGACACAAGGTAATCACATTTTAAAGAAGCCATTTAGTTCAACGTGATGGATTCTGCAGCAGAGAAACTGGAAAGGAAAAAACACATAAGAAATAGAGGGAAAGGTCTGTCATAATTGCTGCCCCCTGTTATTCAGCACAGCAATTGTCGTGTGTTTATGGCAAGTTAATTCTGTGCCACTGAGCTAACAAATAACAGCCTCAGGAGTGCAATCCAACCTATGTTAACAGAATGGTATGTGGTGATTTTATGTGGAACAATTATGTCGGACTTTGTTAAGACTATTGAGAACATCTTTTCCATTTAGCTGCGGGAGGATGGGAGCAGGTTATATGCTACTACGTAAGGTTGACTAATGAAAGAATGTGCCGGTGAAAAGTGAATAACAGCATCTTTACACATTTGCAACGCATCCCTAATTGCTGTATAACTTTTCTACTGTATGTTGATCTTCAAAAAAAAGGCCTCATTCTTTACCTAGGATGTGTCACTATACATTTGCTGTTCAAGATTTGAGGTTGTTTTCCATATATATTGATTTAGAATACCATTATATAGAATTAATGATCTGTTTCTCTACCACAATAGGTGTGTGGAAAAAAATAAATTGAAACTGTAAAATATAACTTATACTATAATATATGCATTTAGAAGTATCTGAAAGCAAGAAAAAGTACATACAATAACTTTTTAACTGACCTCCTGGCAGTTTAAAAATGCATATTTTATTTTGCTAACACTTAAAGCAGAACTCCTGGTGAAAATATTTGTCATTTGCCTCATAAATATCTTCTTTTTGTACAGTTCAGCACTCTTCTCTTCCTTAACCACTTGGGTCCCCGCACCTTTAACCTATATAAACCCCCTCGAGTCCCAGGGCATTTTCAGGTTTTGGACATGTGATTGATTGTCTTAGAATTGCTGCTTTCTTTTGCAGGCAACCTAACCAATCTTCATATTGTTTTTTTGGGGACAGATAGTACTTTCTTTTGATACCAGTACTTTTTCTCTAGTTTGACCACATAAAAAATTTAATTGACATGGCACATGTATTTTTTTGCTGAAATACATTTTTTAATTTGTCTGAAATCAAACAAGACTAATTTTATCTCTAAAATAAATGTCTAATTTGTGTGAAATCAAACAATACCAAAATTCCTGTTTTTCAAAGTTATGGGGAAAATATATGGTGTTGAAGTAATGGTGTATATATTAGATTTTATTTACAAAGCTTTTTTCACACACTATGACATGACAACAAAGACCCTATTTTCGAAAATATATTAAAGGACCCCAAAAATTTTCAACAGTTAACAGTCTTAAGTGGTAGATTTTGAATTTTTTGAATATTTGTAATTACAGTAATAGTTTTGTATTGGGGTTACTTGAAATGAAAACAAAAAATTGAAAATAATTAAAAAAATGTGTTTCTAGTTACTTTTTCAATTTCTTATGCATATAAGTAGGTAATGATGCTAAAAATACTTTATACTACTACTCCTATACATAAGAACACTACATACGTATGTCTTAGACAAATAATGGGAACATGGCAGGACAAGGGAGCACACTCTGGCTTTCAATAGGTGAAAACTTTCATGTCAGTTTTTTGGCACTGTGCTGCATTTACAGTGACTCACAAGGGACAGGACCTCAGAAACTACCCCAAAATGACTAGAATGTAGACCTCTCAAGGTTTTTGACAAGAGGTTTAACTTAAACTTTGAACCCTAATTTTTCAAAATGCACGTTGCAGCATAATTAGGACATTTAAATACTAACTCTTTAACAAAAGTGTAAATTTAGTGATGGGTTTTTCAAACACGATGATGGCATGGTGTAAGTTGCATCCAACAATATGTTCGGCTACGTCTCCTGCACAAAAGGATACCTCATATATATATATATATATATATATATATATATGTCTTAGTATAGAAATTACTATTGTTTGTATAGCTATTACAATGCTGATATAAAACGAAAGTGTATGCCATAGATTTCTTTTGAATCCATGCCAAAAAGCAAGAGATACAAATGGGTGCACCTCAAATGGGTGCACCTCAAGGCACCCCAGAATGCCTTGAGGTACACCTATTTGAGGAGCACCCATTTGTATCTCTTGCTTTTCTTCAGGGGTGCCTTGGAAAAATGCCTAAAATTACCCAAAAATGTATACAAGCCAGCAGGTGGATCAAACCTGCCTTTTAGTTACACAAAGCCACAGGTTTTTATTGTGCACCATTTCAACCTTCCAGATACCAGCATCCTAAAAACCAGCGATGTCATCCGTATTAATAAGAAGGGTGATGATCGCCTGCACAGCAGCCTTGTTTGACCCTCCACTGCCCCTCTCCGTCAACACTGGGGTCACATTAGCTGAGTGATGGAGAGAAACTGAGGGAGAGGAGAAACACTGGAAATACTAGTTGGTACTAGTGTGCAAAAGTGTATTTGCTTTGTAAGAATAAATCACCTCCAATGTTGGGTGTCCTACGTGTGTCGATGCTGCCTCATTATGTAAAACCATTACAATAGTTTTTTACATTTTAGAATGGAGTGCCTTGAGACTGTTTATAATTTTAAAGGGTGCTTTGAGAATGTCCATATTTTAAAGGGTGCCTTGACTGAAAAAAAGTTGAGAAACACTGGTCTATCCATCACTTTTTGGCTGTAGACCAGCAGTAGTTTCCATCTTGGTTTAACATTAATTTTAGTGCAACTAACAAAATAGAAGTATGTGGTATAGTGAAGGCTTTGCATGTGATCTCTGTGAATGTACAGTGGTGTGAAAAAGTGTTTGCCCCCTTCCTCATTTCCTGTTCCTTTGCATGTTTGTCACACTTAAGTGTTTCGGAACATCAAACCAATTTTAAACAATAGTCAAGGACAACACAAGTAAACACAAAATGCAATTTGTAAATGAAGGTGTTTATTATTAAAGGTGAAAAAAAATCCAAACCATCATGGCCCTGTGTGAAAAAGTGATTGCCCCCTAAACCTAATAACTGGTTGGGCCACCCTTAGCAGCAACAACTGCAACCAAGCGTTTGCGATAACGTGCAATGAGGCTTTTACAGCGTCCTGGAGGAATTTTGGCCCACTCATCTTTGCAGAATTGTCCTAATTCAGTTACATTAGAGGGTTTTCGAGCATGAACGGCCTTTTTAAGGTCATACCACAACATCTCAATAGGATTCAGGTCAGGACTTTGGCTAGTCCACTCCAAAGTCTTCATTTTGTTTTTCTTCAGCCATTCGGTGGTGGACTTGCTGGTGTGTTTAGGATCATTGTCCTGCTGCAGAACCCAAGTTCGTTTCAGCTTGAGTACACGAACAGATGGTCGGACATTCTCCTTCAGGATCTCTTGGTAGACAGCAGAATTCATAGTTCCTTTTGTCACGGCAAGTCTTCCAGGTCCTGAAGCAGCAAAACAGCCCCAGACCATCACACTACCACCACCATATTTTACTGTTGGTATAATGTTCTTTTTCTGAAATGCAGTGTTCCTTCTACGCCAGATATACTTGGACACACACCTTCCAAAGAGTTCCACTTTTGTCTCATCGGTCCACAGAATGTTGTCCCAAAAGTCTTGGGGATCATCAAGATGTGTTGTGGAGAAATTGAGACGAGCTTTGATGTTCTTTTTGCTCAGCAGTGGTTTTCTCCTTGGAACTCTGCCATGCAGGCCATTTTTGCCCAGTCTTTTCCTGATGGTGGAGGCATGAACGCTGACCTTAACTGAGGCAAGTGAGGCCTGCAGTTCCTTGGACGTTGTTGTGGGGTCTTTTGTGACCTCTTGGATGAGTCGTCGCTGCGCTCTTGGGGTAATTTTGGGCGGCCGGCCACTCCTGGGAAGGTTCACCACTGTTCCATGTCTTCGCCATTTGTGGATAATGGCTCTCACTGTGGTTCGCTGGATTCCCAAAGCTTTGGAAATGGCTTTATAACCCTTTCCAGACTGATAGATCTCAATTACTTTCTTTCTCAATTGTTCCTGAATTTCTTTGGGTCTCGGCATGATGTGTAGCTTTTAAGGATCTTCTGGTGGACCTTACTGTGTCAAGCAGCTCCTATTTAAGTGATGCCTTGATTGTGAACAGGTGTGGCAATAATCAGGCCTGGGTGTGGCTAGAGAAATTGAACTCAGGTGTGGACAACCACAGTTATAGTATGTTTTAACAAGGGGGGCAATCACTTTTTCACACAGGGCCATGATGGTTTGGATTTTTTTTCACCTTTAATAATAAACACCTTCATTTACAAATTGCATTTTGTGTTTACTTGTGTTGTCCTTGACTATTGTTTAAATTGGTTTGATGTTCCGAAACACTTAAGTGTGACAAACATGCAAAGGAACAGGAAATGAGGAAGGGGGCAAACACTTTTTCACACCACTGTAAGCCTACCATTTACACCTGGCAAAAACATATTTTTTAATATGCCTAGAAATATTATTTCTATATAACACAGTGCATTGGAAAATTTATTTGTAAAAACAATTGTATTTAAAAATAAAATTAGGTAGCCACTGCATTTGTGTGGACATACAAAGGAGTAAAACTAACATAAAATCCTCAAAGATTGCTACAAAGCATAAAATATTTCTATTGTTGGTTTACATAGATGTAATGATCCCAAGGAGAAGAACACATGTGAACGTAATGCGTTTTGAAAAATCTTCTTCAGCAGTACATGTGACTAGGATCAGCACAATGGAACCCTACTGGTTTGTTCTTAAAAACATGTCACAGGACAATATCCACTAGAATCACCATCAAGTGGAATATCTCCATCCCACAGGGGGAGAGATCAACGTGAAAAGACGAAGGCCAACTTTTTCAAAACTTGTGCAGTCTCCAAAAAAAAGGGGTCAAACGACAGAGGCAAGCACTATATATGCTGTATATCCAAGGCCCTCTGATATAAAGGATCAACAATCTATAAATGTCTTGGCAAAAGCCACTCTATACATATAGTGCATGCATACATCCTGAGGCTCCATATTAGCAATAGAGGCCTTGCACTCAACCACATCACTTGGATCAAAAAGTCATGAAGTCACATCAAACGCAGCATCAGGTCCAGTGGCAACACTTGCATTGGAACAATTGTATTTGTAGATGTATTTTTGTGGATGTGGATTTACAGTAAAATGTTAACTTTTTGACTGCATTTTACATTGTTCTTTACATTGACTATTCAAAAGCAGATGGGTTTTGCCCCCCCCCCCCAAAAAAAAGTGATACATTTTTGCTTCGCAAACAATTTAGTTTCTATGCACGCAGAATAACACAAAACATAGAGACGCATAGAGGATTCTCGTATCTTGATTTTTCAAAGCAGTTCCATTTTCTTAACATGAGAAATCCTTAAAGTATTTTGAACCCAAAGCAAATATTTATTATATTGCAGCTTACCAATTCTTAGATGTGATGGCTATATTCGTTTTTTAGGCTTTCTTTTATTTTCAATTGATGATCTGACCAGTAATTCTGTTGCAGATATAGCAGTTTGGGGGTTTAGACAAACCAGTTTAAACTGACTGACAGGGGCTCTTATAATGGTCAGCTTTTATTTATTATGTAAAACTTTTATCCCAAAGGGAAGAAAACTGTTGCTGTAATAAATTATTAGCCAGAGTTTGGTTTCAATTTGTTAGTATCTAAATCTGCTAGTACATCTAGCACAACCCCCCCTAGACTGACAATGTTGCTGTCCAAAGGTGCCTCTGTGCGCCTTCATCCAGAGTGGACACTCTAACACTGAATGTGACTTTGAAATCGTGCTACTTCCCTCAAAGTAGTATGATTTCAAAGCCCCAGGTAAGTGTGATTTTAGGTGCGGCTTGCCTGACATCTGTGCAACTTCATGCGCAGATGTCTACGCAAGTCACATGTGAAATCGCCCAAAAAAGTGCAGGAACCTGTTTTTCAAATTGGTGCGGCACCGCAAAGTTGGAGTCGCACCGATTTGAACGGTTTCATTGCCAACAATAGGGTGCGACTTGCCATGCGATTTGTCAAAACCGCATGATGAGTTGCACCGGTGTGAACGGGGACTAATACAGGAAGTGTGTTACTGGCCAGATCACCAGGGAAAAACAGAGGGAAAAAGCCTAAAAAAGAAAACTTTTGCATCCAACACATCTAATGTTTGATAATGCCTTGGCGTCGGCCGTACACAAATATGCAGCCTCTTGGTGGGTGGGCCTTGGCACCGAGTGGCCGCATATTTGTTTTCCTTTGCAAATTCAGCTTTGTCGAGAGCGGGCTTCCGGGCAAGTTACCGGTTGCTTGCGATCAGGAGCTTTCCGATCATGTGACCACCGTGACAGTCAATCACAGTGGTCACATGATCATAAACCCCGCCCTGCCTCCTGGCAACCTAAACCCCTTAAAGGGCCGGGAGGGGCCGGCACCAAGAGGTTAAGCTGCAACATCTAACATTTGTGATTTGATTTATCATCGAAAGTGATAAACAATAAATAGTCATCATTTATGAAATATATTTTTACCAATACAATTGCTAGCAAAATGGATAGAAACAAAGTTCATACTACCAGTTACATGATGACCCTTATCAAACACAGACGTTCTCTTTCTAAATATCTTCTTTTTTTAGCAGGAAGAAAAAAGTCTGCTTCTACAGTGTAGAAAACAAAAAAAAAAAAAACATTTTCTGTGGCTTGAAAATAGGGTGTGTGTTTATAACTTCCTGTAACTGCTAGGAAGAAGAGTTACAGAAACCTGTGTTCTTAGTTTAAAAGAAATAAGTCTGCTTTACCACATGGGTTGATGGGCATGTCGGTCCCTGAAACCTAGGGTGTGTACCAGATCAGGTGAGAAGGAGCTTACCCCGTATAGATTAGTAGAAAACGATAACTGTGTCCAGACATTGATTTGTAAGGGATAAGAGCAATGATTTGCTATTCAAGTATATATATCCTAGAGGGCAACAAATTCCAAGCACATAAAACACCCATGTCTTCATCTCTTGCTAGAATCTGGAGATCTTTGCAGCACAAGTAACTGTAACCTGAAGTTTGGGGCCATTGCTTTAGAAGAAAATGGATTTTGCTGGCATGCAACCATGCATTATGAACTAGGACAGTGTCATTTGAAAAATGGAAAAGATTTAATAAACATAGTGGGAGAACTTTTTAGTTTGCAAGGGAATTTTCGCTTAGTTTAGTGAATGTGGTGAAAATTCACTTTGCAAAGAATATCCAATCACAAGGAAATTTTTTTTATTTTTGCTTGCACATGTCAGGATGATAGAAGTCATGATGGAAGTCAGCAGAGCTTCATCTCTCCCACTAGGCTAAGGGAAAATCCCCTTACAAATTGAACAGTCTACTTGAATTTAGTACATCAACCCTACAAAAAGGGAAGAGTAGAATGTTATTTTGTATTATAAGTTGGAGAAAAAGTTTTGGACATTCATAACACATTGGGAGAAAGCTGCACAAAAGAGAAAACAGCTGAATGCCAACTGCAAAATATATAATTATTATGTGCCAAATCCCGAGTGTACATGAACCAACTGAGAGGTTTGTGACAAACCCCTAATCAGAGAATGTACTTTCGTTAATCTTTAAAGAGGATGTAAAGGTTCATTTTTTTTTTTATATATAAACAACAAACATGTCATACTTACCTCCTCTGTGCAAGGGTTTTGCACAGAGGGGACCTGATCTTCTGGTGTCCCCCGTGACGCTCCTGGCTCCTCCTCTTCTTGAGTGCCCACGCGGAGACCCGCATTCCATGGGGGCACTCGTGCAGACGCACTCCCAAGTCCTGCGGCTACATCAATTGACACAGACAGCAGGACTCGGGCCCGCCCCCCCCCAGCTCCCGTATCACTGGATTTAATTGACAGCAGCAGGAGCCAATGGCTGCTATCAATCTATCCAATGGGGACCCAAGACAGCGGCTGGAGCTGCTGTGCTCGTCCCCGTTGCTGGAATGATCGGATTTAGGTAAGTAAAAGGGAGGCTCTGGGGGGATGCTGCACTACAGAAGGTTTTTCACCTCAATGCATAGAATGCATTAACCTCCCTGGTGGTATTCCTGAGTCTGGCTCGGGGTGGAATTCCAGTACCATTAGCGGTAACCTCGAGCCAGACTCGGGATTGCATTGCAGTATCCAGGGAAAGTACAGGGAAAGTTACTTACCTTGTCCCCTGGATCCTGCGATGTCTCCCCGCTGTGTGAGCGAGCTGTGTCCTCGCTCGATTCACAGTGCCGAGTGCCCAAATTCAAAAAAATAAAAACACACAATACATATACAGTACTGTAATCTTACAGATTACAGTACTATATAAAAAAAAATACACATCCCCTTTGTCCCTAGTGGTCTGTCCAGTGCCCTGCATGCACTTTTATATTATAAATACATTTTTTTCTGCCTGGAATTTGGAGATTGTCCATAGCAACCAAAAAGTGTCCCTTTATGTCAAAAGTGGTTTTATAATAAATTAGAATCACTTGTAGAATTGAGCGGTAGTGATTTGTGGGGAAATTCGTCATCAAACACTAAATCTAATGACAGCGACAATTCTGCAACTGAGCAAATTTCAGTGTTTTTGATTTGATTACATTATTGAATAATTTTTATTATTATTATATTATTATTTGTTCATTTATAGTTTTTTATTATATTATAATTTTTGATTTTTTTTAAACTTTATCATACCCGGGATGTCTACTAGACTCTGGCTTGGACAGATTTAAGTGTGTTATTCCTAAGAATTACAGGCCTACAATATAAAACGCCAAATTTCCATGCAAAATAATTGTACCGCCTTCAGCACCTAAAATCGGAAATAATCATACCGCCAGGGAGGTTAAGGTGAAAAACCTCAAGGGTTTACAACCTCTTTAATAAAATAGTTAATGACAAAAATATTATGTGCAGAGAGTTGCCCCCCAAGTGCAAGAAACTTTAAAGTGATTGTAAACCCTAAACTTTTAAAACAACCCATTCAGTTTAAAATAGAAATTTCTTTCAATATGTTTTTATTGTTGATAATACGCAACATTACAACAAAAAACAAAAGATTAACAAAGTCATCAAGGGTAACACAATAATGGTACAGAATGTAGATTATATTGGCTCACAATTATTATAGAGGGCAGCTGTCAATGAGAGATGGTGATCCCTATGAACTCAGGATCATATCTTATTGGATATTGCAATGTAAAGGTGTTGATCTTAGCATATTACCGTAGATAAAAATGGCACCTGATCCATCAGGATAGTAGCTGTGCTTAAGACCATGGTAGTCAATTGTACCGTCTAACCTAGGTCTCTGGGTAATCAATCCTGTATTACAATGTGAAAAGTAAATAACAAAGTGCACTAGGAGGTATGGCAGAGTTGTATTTTTATGGGAAGTAAAGTTTGAGAGAAGAAAGAGAAGAAATAAAGTATAGGCCAGCCCCACGCAATCTCCTCCCCATCTCCAACATAAATTGCAATGTTAACATAAAATGGCTAAATAGGATACCCAAGGTCCCCATGTTGCCTCAAAGCTAGCAGATGAGTCCACCAGGGAGCTAGCCATTTTCTCTTGTGCCATCATTCAGGAAATTTTTCACCTGGCTGCGGCAATGGAGACGTTTGGCTGTTTCCAGGCTCCTGCTATGGTTAGTTTATATCAGAGCATTAAGTAATGCTATCAAGGGGTATTTGGGAGCCTGGTATTCCATAACCTTACAGATCATTTGAAATATTCTGTTCGAGAATCCTCTGATTCTTGGGCAATCCCAGCATACATGTATAATGGACCCTAAAAGCGAACAGTCTCTGAAGCATTGGGAAGAGGCTGATGGGTAAATTCTAGCTAACCTGGATGGAACCAGGTACCACCTGGTTAACACTTTTAGATTGGCTTCTATCAGGGCAGTGTTGTGTATACCTCTGTAGGATCGGAAGAAGTTTCTATTCCAAATCTCCACATCCCAGCTATCTTGCATCTCACCCTCCTATGCCAACATGTAAGATATTTTAGAGCTGTCTGAGGTCAGTGACAGGTATATTGTGGAAATTCCCCCCTTCTGCTCCGTGGCTTGGCCACACCGATGCTCTTAAGCCGTTAACTGCGGGGGGTTCTGGTTTGTTCTTCCATTGAGAGTTTAAGAAGTGGGATATTTGCAAGAATCTAAATCTCTCTGATTCTGGCATCTCCGATTTGCTTTTACAGTAGTTGAGCGAGAGTGGGCATAGGGGGGTAAGGTAGTGTCCAATTATCCAATGCGGTATAACCTCTTGTCTAGCCACCACTTAGGTTTCATGTACACGGGGAGGTTTTTACAACTTCTCCTGAACGATTTAACTTGACAGATAGTAACCCATGTTTAAAACCTCTGTTTGCCACATTTACATGCCGCGTTTAGCCTCAATGTCCATTCCCAATGTGAATTTGAGGTTATGATAAATATGCGCTAAAGGTTGCATGTCTGAAGTTAAGGCGGGTAGGCCTTTCAGGCCTTCCCAAGGTGCAATACAATGAGATAAAATTGGAGACAAAATAGGAGGGCAATCTTTAGGAGGGCACTAATGTGTGTGTGGGGACTGCTTGCCATTCCATACGCACCCAACTAGGTTCATTCAAACGTGAATAAATGATCAACAATTGTGCCAAGCCTGCCGCTTGATAGTACCACAATATGTTTGGTACCCCCAGCCCTCCTTGTGTCCTAGGTCAATATAAAATTCTCCTTGAGAGGGGCTGATCGGAGAAACCCCAGATGAATTTTATAATTTTGCTTTGGAAGATCCGTAGATGGTATCTTTTAATAGGAATCGGGAGGGCCCGAAAAGGGTAAAGTAGTTTGGGAAGCATCGCCATCTTAACCGCGTTCACTCTCCCCATCCAGGAAATTTCATGGAGGGCCCATCCTTTAAGATCCATTTCGAGTTTTTTATAGAGAGGGGGAAGTTGACTATTTATAGGTGTTCAATCTTCAAAGAAAGGTCGATTCCCAGGTACAGTATCTGATGGTAGAATCACTCCACTCGAATCAAAATTAATGCTTAAGATTCTCAGCTAACGCGTGTGGAATTGACACATTTAAAATTTGGGATTTGGGGAGGTTAACCTTTAGCCTTGAGGCCTTAGCGAAGTCATCCAACAGCTTGCAGAGGTTCGGGAGAGAGGTCGTCAGTGAAGTAACAAATAACAGTAGGTCATCTGCAAATAGGACACACTTATGTGTCTGTGAACCGCAGTTAACCCCTTGAATGTCTGGATGGTTACATATGGCTATCTCCAGGGTTTCTATTGCTATTGCAAGTATTAAAGGCACCCCTTTCTGGTCCATCTGGCTATTTTAATTGGTTCAGAGTAATAACCTTGGAGACGTATTCGGGCTTCCGGAAAGAATAGAGCACTGTCAGCAGACCCATGAACCTCTGACCAAAACCCCATCTATTCATGATATTAAACATATAGGGCCAGGATACCAAATTGAAGGCTTTCTGGAGATTGATAGAAAGGAGCCCCCCTTTGTCCCATCCCATCTGTAGAAGAGATATGATGTAAATTGCTCTCCTTATTTGGTCCGGACCCTGTCTGCCGGATATAAACCCTACCTGATCTAGGATCTTGGTCAGTATCTTCATGTCATTATTGATCAGAGATATTGGTCTATAGTTCCCTACCTCCCCCTGGTCTTTGTTTGATTTGGGTATTACCGAGATAAATGTCGAACTGAGTTGTCTCTCTAAAGTTTTCCCTGTAGTTTTGGCATTAAAGAAGCGTGCCAGGTGCGGAGCTAAGCTCTGTGCAAAAGTTTTGTAATAAGGCGTGGAGAAGCCATCTGGGCCAGGTTCTTAATTACTGAAAGCACATTACTTTTGTGGGCCGTGTTGTTATTACTCCCCATGCTGTATAATTGCTCATAGATCATAGAAAGTATGAAACATTTCCATGATTCTTTGCGGATTCAGGGTGTGGGACCCCCCCACTACTCTAATTTTAGATAAAGCTTGAATTCGTTGTGGAGTGATAGTTCAGGGGCTAACATGGAACCAATTTTAGCCCTCTGATGATAGAATTTAGCCCCACTCTATCTAATACTCTTTTCGGGTTGGGCCATGAGAGCTAGATTGAGGGATAGACGAGTAGCATCCAGTTTAGCCATGGGGACCATCTTGGGGTCACATTTATGAAGGCGTCGCAATCGTGTAAATTCCTTCTCAAGTCTGTCAATGTCAACCAATCTCTTCCTTTTAATTTGTATGAAAATTTGAATTAATTTGCCCCATATAGTGGCCTTGTGGGCAGCCCATAGAATTTCTGGTGACACTTCCGTTACATTATTTTTTAAGTAAGTATTGCTTTATAGCTTTCTCCATTTCTAAAACCCTAATCGGGTCACTGAGTATGGATTTATTAAGTCTCAAGTGTTGGACATTGGGGCGATTATAGCTCCTTTTTAGTGTGAGAAGAACTATAGAGTGGTCTGACCAAACCAAGTCTCTAATGGATGACTTAACTATGTTTGGGATTTTAGAGGTGAAAATGTGGTCAATCCTTGCATAGGACTGGTGAGGGCAAGGCAAATTGGTGTAATCCCTTTTGGTTGGGTTCATCTCTCTCCAAGCATCTGCTAGCCTGTATTAGAAGATTAATTTGGCTATTTTGAGGCTCTGTTTAGGTGGGCGAGTGAGTTGGGAACCTGGTGGTATTTTTGTATACATATAAAAAACATTATAAATACCTTTTTCCCCTTTTTTATAAGTAATCACATTCCCTATATTCTCAGCTGTAATGGAGTTAGGGGAGGAGAAACAGCAGTACACTAAACTTCACAGTGAATGACTGTGAAAGGGGGGGGGGGGGGGGGCAGGCATGTCAGGACAAGTCTGATCATTGAAGGAGAGCAGGCCAAGTTCCCAGCATAGCTAGAGAATTGACCATGCTGTGTTCTCCTGCTTAGTGTGGTCAGTTTTTAATAGGCAGCAGAGGGACTGGCAGGAATTTTACATAAAGGAAGCAATACAAAGAGAATAGGATACTTTTTATACAAGTACATGGTACAGCAGGCACATATCAGGAATATGAAATGTTGGGTTTATACAGTATATTCTTTAATAGGTTCTGACCTTACTGTAAGCAAAGCAAATGATATTGCTGAAAGCCAAGTTGCAGTAGACAAAAAATAAAGGAAATAAAGTTAAAATTAACTTTACTATGCTGTTATGGACACTGATGTATACATAAATATATAGATCTGGTTCACAAGTGGGTCTCAAGTATCACACAAACATTTTTTTTACAACATCAATGCAGTTTCACCAGACAACGATACTTTTATCTATAACATCTCTTTGCGTAGTAAAGCCAACTCAATTGTATTGAACTGTGAATGTGCACAATGACTGTGTATATTAGCTGTGTAACAAACTGTGTGATTTACACATTTTCTATAGAAAGAAAATATAACCATATATATATATATATAATTGTCATTCTTGCATTGTGATGGATAGGGGTACACCAAGATCCACCAAGAAATGAGCAGAGAAGATGACTACAGGAGAGTACCTGATGGTAGAGATCCAGGCACTGGAGTCACAGGGTGCACAGGATCTCACTGAGGTCACTAGATGATACATTAATAGGTATGCACAGCCTATTGCATTAGGGTGTGCACTACAAAAAAGTTCAAACACACATGAATGCCATCTGCTGTCACTGAAAGGGGGCTCTGGTGGTGGAAGACAGTTGATTGGGAGCATATTACGATACACCCTAAATACGGGTGTAACATGTTCCTAAAATTAAACCTAGACTTTAATATAATGGGGGCATTTACACTGGCCACTGGCACCCCCAACCACCCACCTTTTGCTGCATAGTGCCACATTGCTTGAATGCTGAATGGGGTGCATATTGCTAGCTTATATAGTGTTGGATGGGGTGACTACATAGTGTTATGCTGGGTACAAAAGGGCTGAAAATCTGCAGAAAACATTTGGTTCAACAGGAACCGGCTGACTTTCGGCCTGTGTGTACAGCTGTTTGTTGTACAGAAGCAAGTTCTAAGGCCGGCTCTTGTTGAACGAAGCATGCTGGAAAACTAGCATCTGATTGACATCCATCCAGCGCTGGCAGCCAATGGCTGTGGGCACGGATAAGTGTGTTCTGGCAGGGGAGGGGATTCCCCCTGTCAGAACACAATAGCACAGTAGGGGTGATCACCACACTAGCATCGCTTGTGTTAGTACCATAATCTGTCAGTTTTTTTCATTCAGCCCACTGGATTTACAAAAAAAGTCTTCTTGTTTTTTCCCCCACATTAGAGAATTGGCAGAGGATAGGTTTCTGACTAAATAATGGTTTGGATATTTTATAAATCCAGTCAAATAACTGAAAACAGTAAAGCAAAACTACACCCCTGAACTATAGAAAACATATTTATTGTTCCAAAATACCAGTAACCCTCCATTATTAAAAATGATAGATCTGTCATTTAAAGCCTCCAAGTGGGTCCACCACACATTCATACTTCCACCCTATGCTACCTGGCTATTTTAAACTGTCACCATAATTAAGAACTGTCCATCAACTACATCATTCACAAGGCAGTATCTCTTTGTTGCAAAAATCAAACAATTGTGGATACAAAGTTCATCGCTTCTTCATTAATATAATTGCAAGATTTCAACTGCTCAGTACCTCTTTTTTCAACATGGTTCCTCGTTTCCTTCAACCTATACTGCCACACATTTTCTGTTTGGACTATAGGTTCAAGGTATGGGGTATGCGCCATACAGGGATTTTATCCAATTTGGGTTGATGTGGAACTAAGTGAATATACAGAGAAATGGGATGTGGCAGTGGTGAGGTACTTCTATTAGATTATGAGGTAGTTTATTGTTTGTCTAATGCGGGTAAGAAATTTGTTATGCATATATTATACTGCTGGTCCAATGCTCTTTTCAACATTCCTTAAAGTCACATACTGTATGTATTTGAACACACCCTTAATTTGTCATTGCAGTTCTGCATGGTCATCCTCTGTGATACCTGGTATCTGGTTCCTGCATCTGTCTCCGAATCCCCTGTACTGTATTCCTGTTACCTTTCTCCACTTCTCTAGGCTCCTCAACCCCAAATACTGCCAGCAGGTCCCTGCTACCCATTACAGGAGGTCCACTGACACAAAGGTTAGTGCATTGTGACAGGACCCACAATTTCTAGACACAAGGAGATAAATTTACTAAAAGTGGTGCACACAGAATCTGGTGCAGCTGTGCATAGTAACCAATCAGCTACAATGTTTTAATGTCAAAGCTTAACCACTTGACCTCTTCAAGATTCCCACCTTCATGACCAGGCAATACAGCACTGCGTTTATTGATTTTTTTTTACTAGTAATGGCGACGATTAGCGGAGGTTGCGATATTGCGGCGGACAAATCGGACACCTAACTGACACTTTTGACACTTTTTGGGGACCAGTAAAACTAATACAGTGATCAGTGCTAAAAATATGCACTGTCACAGTACTAATGACACTGGCTGGGAAGGGGTTAACATTGGGGCGATCAAAGGGTTAACTGTGTACCTAACCAATGTTTTACTATACTGTGTGAGGTGCTTTAACTAGGGGAAGAGATGGAATTTATTCTCTGCTTTGCAGGGGCACAAACTCCATGACTTCCCTCCAGTCAGAACTGCGATCTGCTTTATTTACATGGGCAGATCACAGTTCTGTCTCTCTGCCTAACGATTGGCAAGTGCCGGAGGACAATGGGTATCCTGCAGCCACCGATCAGCTTCTGCTGTGTGTAATCACAGTGTAAGTGAACCGCTGCCAGCGCGCATGCGAGCCCCCATACCCAGAAGTATATATATGTGATCCGGCGCACAGGTGCCGCCCTGTAGCAGTAAAACTACTATAGGGTGGACCTAAATTTAATTGAACAAGCTGAAGTTAGAAGCTGATTGGTTACTATGAACAGCTGCACCAGATTCTGTGCACCAACTTGAATAAATCTCCCCCAAAGTTTCCAAATTCAAAAGGCCGTATTTGTATGTACATCCTTGCTAGTGTACCACCCTTTTAGGTAGGTGCTAGAGTGAGTGAATATAGTTTTTGGTTTCTCTGCTTTCTCTACAGGGAGACAGCTAGGCAAATATATGTGCTGTCTGCTTAACAGAGGCTGTGTTTGTTTAGCAGGGTCTGCTCAATGTGCTCTGGTGCTGCTCATGCTGTCTTGAGAAGTTTCACACTGGTTTAGTAGCCATGGAATGTACTGGACAGTGGGTGGAAAGCATGCAGATAAGAGCATGAATGTCCATACAGCTCTAGCCAATTAGAAGATGATGTATCCCAATGCATGCTGGGTGACTGTATTTATATTTGATAAGCACATGGGCTCTGGGTCTTCCTCTACAGAGAGAAGTCCAGGTGGGGGACTTGTGCTGCAAGATCCCCCTCTTGGTGCTAGAAGTTGTTGGGTGTAAGCTAAAGGGGACACTGGCTAGTGTCTTGAAGAGGCAAAGTTTACTGAGTTCCTTCTGCTACAAAAGGACTTGTTCATTCCGTACAGCTGCTGTATGATCCTACTGATAATCTGCTACACAGTTCTAATGAGAAAGTTGAGAAAAATTGAAATATGATCTGCGCAAAAGAATTTAGGATATGAATTGACAAAAAATTAACTAAAAAAAAACAAATGCTGCTGTAATGACAAAAAGATTATAGATAACAACTGGTTTTGACAAAAAAAATATAAAGCAAACAGATAAATAAAAAATGAAAAAATGTTAGAAAATATATAATAGTGACTGTGCACAATAAATATATATATAATAAATAATAAAAGTGTCCGTGCTTTGTGAAAAAGTGTCCAGTGCTTGAGAGACTTTCTCCAAAAATATATATATATATAAATAAATAGATTTTATTCTTATATGGGTGACAGCTTTTTACATGGGTGACATTCAGTGCCGTGATCCTTATCCGTGCTCCTATTTCAGATACACTCACCAGAGAGCCTCACCCCTCCTGGGGTACTGCGCATTCACAGTATGTGCCACTGTGTAGCAATCTGTGGATCCTGGGCTTTTGTGTGATTACACTATCTTCTATTGGTACCTCATGTGTTCACCATATAGAAGAGAAAGAAGGGGGATGCCCATAGTGTGAATCCGTTTTACAATCGTTACAGTATTTATTAAAAGAGTTTGGAAATGTACTCACATTTAAAAGGAAAAAACAAGATATTTTGGTATGAGACAAACTGAGCCGTCAGACCGGAAGTGACGCAATCACGTTCTACGTGTTTCGTCATCAGACGTCGACTGGAATGTGTGGATTGCTACACTTCCTGATTTTATATAGTGTGCGGCGACTCCGCTGCGCATGCGAGATGTGCAAGATCGCGGACATTTTGCGGGAGATTATCGGACCGGAGACCATCCTAGTAAAGCCTCTGTATTCTGATCGTTTCTGTTTACAGAAATGATCTGATATCCATGCGTCAGTGTCCATTTTGTATGTGATATTGGAGACAGAAGCCCCCTCCCTATACGTCAGCAATGGACATGACAGCAGGTTCCAAAATTGAGAATTAAAAACGATGCTCTTTCCAGAGCGTGAATGGGGGTATTTAATTTTTCAATGGTCTATGTTGATAGAGTGCTACGTAACGGAGTTTCCGCACTTCGAAGCCCAAACAGATTAGATTTATTACACCTGAAGTAGGATAGGCTTAATTTTTTGCATTGCTTACATGCATCTAAAATAAAATAAAATAAATGTATATGTGCATATATAACGCTGTGCCTATATTAAAATGATTGAATAATAATTCAACCAAACCATAAATAAAATTAGATAGAGTTAAAAGTATACAGGTAAAATAAGGATATGGTTATTTTATGTATATGAGTTGGAGAACCATTAGCGTGAAAAAATGTATGAAGGGGCCGAGATTTTAAATGACTACGAGTATTCATATGTGCCCTCTGTAGTGCACAATTTTGATTATACTTGTGTTGGTCCATCAGTTTGTGCATGTGATGCACCAATGGGACCAAAATTATTTTATAAAAAAAACGGAGAAGAGAGAAAAATCTCTAGGTTATACATGGTAAATGGATATTGCTTATTTGGCTCCTCCCCTTAGGGGAGGATGTCCCTATGAGGTTCGTGAAATATAATCATGCCTACCTCCTGTGTTTACCCCTTATTTTTGTAGCAATAGACTGGTAAGAAAGGGGAAAGAAAGGAAGAATGAGAGGAGTATTCGTATTGTAAACTTAATTTCATCAGAGGAGATTTTTTTTTTTTTTTATGTAAACGCACTAATCTTCCAAACCATTTTTTCAAGTTTATGGAATGTGAGAGACTAATGATTATGAACAGACTATTGCTATATGCCAGCTGGTTGGGCATAGTAGTTCCCTAGTGGTAGGGAAAAAAAGGGAGCCCTGATGCCCTTTTTGTCAGATATTCTGTTCAAAAAATTCTGTTCAAAAAAGAGATGTCACCTTGATTATTAAATCTACTGGAGAAAAGCGTGAAACATATGCCCAAAAGACCTATTTATATATCAAAGCACTCAGATCAGAGTCTATGTATGTACATTAATGGGAAGCCAAAAAAACGTTGTATTGGGTACGTTAGAAAGAACTTATTGAGAAGAATGATAATTGTACCAGTAGTGTTTTAGAAATTTGTAAGAAAACAATTTAGGTCCACGTCGATATTCATTCCCCTCGGTTGGAGGGTGTCTAATTGGAAAATCCATTTTGTTTAATTTTGTGAGATCTTTATTCTTTTGTTCTCCCCTCTCCAATGGACTTTGATTTTATCTATGGCGTAGAAAATCATACAGGTGGGGTCTCTTTTATGGTGGTCCCTGAAGTGTTGGGAGACACTGTGTTTATTATATCCGTTTTTTATGTTGTTCACATGCTCTCGGATTCTCACATGTAATTCCCTGGTGGTTCTGCCCACATATTGCATGTGGCATGGGCATTCTATTACGTACGTTACGTGCGTACTATTGCATGTGATTAGCTCTTTGATGTTGAATTCTCTACCATTAGAATTTGATGTAAAACTTGTTTTCTTTTTGTTAGTTTTCTTACTGACCCTACATGGTAAGCACCTGCCGCATTTGAAAAATCCTTTTAGGTTTTTAATTATTTTGATTTTCCTTCGGTGGATCCAAAGCATTATGTACTAGTTTGTTTCTTAGGGCTGGTGCTCTTCTATAGATGAAACTAGGTCTGCCTGGTAGTATAGTTCCTAAAATTTTATCAGATTGCAGAATGGGCCAGTGTTTTTTGATTATTGTTTCTATAGATTTATGTTGCCTACTGAATCCCGTAAGGAAAGCCATGTCAATATTTTTGCTCTTTTTTCTTTTTCTGTTGTTGTTTTCTTATTTTTCATCTAGCATCATATTTCTATGCAAACTTTTTATTTTATCTTTTATTTTTACCAGTTCCTTTTTTTTATAACCTTTTTCCACAAATCTATTGATTATGGTGTTTGATTGCTCTTCATAATCGTTTAGATCACTACGGTTTCTGTATATCCGCATTAGTTGCCCTTTTGGTATGTTGCCTATCCATTGTGGGTGGTGGCAGCTACTTGTGGGGATATACCCATTTTTATCTGTGGACTTGAAAAAAGTTCTGGTATTTAAGTAGCCGTTATTTTTGTATATTTGCAAATCCAGGTAGTCGATGCTTTGTCTGTTCCAGTTGCCTGAAAAAGTAATACCGTAGATGTTCTGGTTAATTTCATCAAAGAAGGATTGTAGATCTTCTTCTGAGCCTTTCCATATGATGATGATGTCATCTATGTATCGACGATACATTCTCAGGTTTTCTCTATGTATACTGTATATTTGCTCTTCCTCCCATCGGTTCAGGAACAGATTTGCAACGCTGGGGGCGTACTTGGCCCCCATAGCCACGCCTTTTATTTGAGTGTAGTATTCTCCTTTGTGCCAAAAGTAGTTATGGCTCATGGCTAATTTAAAATCTTCTTTAATATATTCGATTTGATCTTCTTTTAAATCAGTTTGTTATATAGAGCCCATTCGACACTGCTTAGTCCATCTTCTTGCACTATGTTTGTGTACAATCAAGTGACGTCAATCCTTACTAGGATTTCGTCATCATTTATTTTCATATTTCTAAGTTCAGTAATTAGTTGTTTGCTATCCTTCAAGTAGGACTTTCCCTCCGTCACCATTGGTTGTAAGTATCCATCTATATAAGCTCCTAATCTTGAAAAAAGCAAATCTATGCTTATTGGCCTTCCTGGCGGATTCTTCTGATCTTTGTGTATTTTAAGAACACAGTAGATTACTGGAGTTTTTGCCACTTTCGGTGTTAGATACCTGGCTTCCTTCTTCGTCAAAATTCCCTTCTCTTCTCCACGTTTAACATATGCCTTTAGTTTCTTTTCATAGTCACTCTTCGGATTTCCTCTTAGTTTTTTGTAAGTATCTGGTACATTCAATAATTTGTTAATTTCTTTTTCATAATCGCTTTTATTTAATATAACTAGACCTCCGCCCTTGTCCGACCGGACGTATAATTATTTATTTTTTCTTTTCGATCTCTTTACTTGTACTCCAAATTCTGTTTGTATTAGTTTTCTTCACTTTAACTTTCCTTACGTCATTTTCAACCATTTTCTTAAACACTAATAAACTTTCGTTTTGTTGCATTTTAGGGTTAAATATAAAAATTATTCCTCAACCTAGAATGTTTATAGTGTGAAGGTTCCTTAGCTGCCTGAGTTGTGGTCTTTGATGCGAAGAATTTTTTAATGTTCATTTTTCTTACAAACTTTTGTAGGTCAATGTATGCTTCGAATTTGTCCAGATTTTTATCTGGTGCATACTTGAGCCCTAAATCCAACACTTTAAGTTCCTCCTCATTGAAAGTCGCTGAGCTGAGGTTAAAGATGCCTTTTCCTAGTACTCTCGTCTTCTTTTTCTTGTGCCCTTCTCTCTTTCCTCTTGCTCGTTTCTTCTTTCCCACCTTGATGGTCTGTAGGCTTGATCTCTCCTCTCTTCCCATTGGACTTGTTCTTGTTGTTCGTGATCAACTCTTGTATTTGTCATGTTTCTGGTTTCTCTTGGGTTCCATTTCTGTTGGCCCCCATGGTTCCAAGGGTTCCCCTGTCTTTGATTTCTGACTGTATATAGAAAAAGGTTTCCACCCTCTTTGGGGTCTGTAGGGTCCATTTCCTCCTTTGAATGCTGGTTGTCTCCCTCCTTGTGCTCTGGGAAAAAAATTGTTATTGTCTCCCCTTCAAATTGTTTCTCTAAACACTGCACTGCTAGAAGCCAGGAGGCGCCTTTCCTTGCATTGCAATGAGCTGGCTCACACTGAGGCAAGACATTTAGCTAACTCCTTGTTTGCAGAAGGAGACAAAAATGGGAAACTCCTAGCAAGACTGGTAGCGGACAACAACCAAATCACTCACATTCCTATTATCAGAGACCACACTGGAGATTTGATTAAGGACCCGTCAGACATTTTAGCTGTATTCCAAAAATACTTTTCCACACTTTACGCACCGGGTAGACAATATGACATGGCGGGCTTGGACAATCTGCTGGATGGTCTGACCCTCCCTAGATTAACAGATGAAGACAGACTGGCTCTAGAAGCCAAAATCACGAACAAAGAGGTGACTGCGGCAATTTATGCATTTCCTCCCAATAAGGCACCTGGTCCAGACGGATTCCCAGCAGATTTTTACAAGACCTATGCAGACCAACTGGCCCCAAGACTTACGACACTGCTAGAATACTGTTTAGAGCAAAAGAGGCTACCGGACTCAATGTTAGATGCCTATATGATTTTATTACTTAAACCGGGTAAGGACCCTTTAGAATGTTCTTCATACCGACCCATTGCTTTGCTTAATATGGATCTTAAAATTCTAACTAAGGTCCTGGCAAGGAGGTTGGCGGCAGTAGTTTCCTCCTTGGTAGATGTGGACCAGACGGGATTTATGCCGGGCAAGTCGACGGATACCAACTTGAGGAGACTGTTCTCTCATTTGCAGTTGCCCAACTTGGACTCATCTTGTAGAATCATAGTCTCAATTGACATAGAGAAGGCCTTTGATTCAGTTGACTGGCGCTACATGCATGCAGTCCTGGAACGCATGGGGTTTGGCCCATGCTTTCGTCAATGGATATCTCTCCTGTATAGTACTCCGAGAACGGCCATCCGCACGAGTACGCACACATCTGAATACTTTACAGTGGGTAGAGGTACCAGGCAAGGGTGCCCTCTATCGCCATTCTTGTTTGCGATCATGATGGAGCCCTTGGCGGTGGCATTGAGAGCGTCGCCAAGAATTAAAGCAATCCGGGTGGGGAATATAGATGAGGGCTTGGCATTATATGCCGATGACCTCTTATTATTTTTACAAGACCCCGCAGACTCACTGGTGGCGGCCCTTGATATTATGGACACCTTTGCTGGCTACTCAGGTCTAAAGGTCAACTGGACCAAGTCCTCCATTTTACCTTTGGATAGAGAGGCTAGAGCTAGAGCGAATCAGAACTTGCCATTAAAATGGGTTTCGCAGATTACCTACCTTGGAGTGAAAGTGACTGCAAATGTGACGGATTATATGCCCCTGAACTTAGAGCCACTCATAACCTTCTTTAAACAAAAGGCACAGGCGTGGCAAAAACTCCCACTATCTCTAATAGGTAGGATTAATCTAGTGAAAATGAAGATTCTCCCGGTTATCTTATATTTCCTGAGGAATGCTCCGGTATGGATACCGAAGTCTTTTTTCAAGAAATTGGATGGGATCACCAGCTCATTTTTGTGGGCCCCAAAAATGCCCAGAATAGGCTTGAAAGTGCTACAAGAGCCATGGGGACAAGGAGGGTTGGCTCTGCCAGACTGGCGTAAGTACTATTTGGCAGGCCAAATGGTATTTGTGAATAGATGGTTAGTTTCTGATAGAGGCGACTCTGCAACAATTCTTGAGGCTGCCCACTTAGGTTCCTATGAATCTCTTCGTTTAGCTATACATAGGGGTCTGAGGAGTGAGCTTCCTCTCACGGATTCTATGAAGGCTACTATAAAAGCATGGGAGGAGGCAGTGAAGTTGGCATGCCCTAGCTTTCAGGGAATCTCCCCAACCTCCCCTTTATGGATGAACCCGAAGCTGAAACATTTCTATGCCCTGGAAGACTCAATTGGGTGGGCGAGCAGGGGAGTTAAACTGCTAAAAGATATTACACGGGACGGTGAACTCTTGACATTTAATGACCTTAAGACTAAACATGACCTCCCTAACTCTCAGTACTTCAGATACCTCCAGCTAAGACACGCCTTTCAAACGCAATTTAGAGAGCAGAAGGTTGAATCCTTCCCTTCTAGGTTAGAAGACACACTCATGACAGAGGAACTATCAAAGACCTTATCGATTACATATAAGGAATTGTTCAAAACTAGTCCCAAGGCTCTAACTAAATGTAGGGAAAGATGGGAAGCAGAGGTACCAGACATACAGGGAGAGGACTGGGATGATATGTGGGAACAACCATTTAAGAACCTAGTGGCAGCAAGGGATAGGCTTATCCAGTTTAAATTCTTACATAGAATATATTATACCCCTGCCAGACTGGCCAAAATATACCCATCCGTTTCCTCAGAGTGCTGGAGGTGCTCTGCCGCCTCAGCAGACGCACATCACTTGTTCTGGAGCTGTCCACAGATCCGTCAATTCTGGTCTGGGGTCACCTCCTGTATAGCAGGGGTATTGCAAGTGCCGGTACCCCTGACTATTGATGTGTGTCTTCTGGGGTTGGTGGACGAAGTAGTCCCATCTAGAGCACATAGAACTTTACTTACGATGCTACTATTTTATGGGAAGAAGTCCATTTTACTTAAGTGGAAAAAAGTGGGGGCTCCGGAAGTAACATTTTGGAAAGGCTTGGTGAACGCAATGCTCCCGTACTACAAAGCTACATATAGGGATAGAGGATGCAGTAAAAAATTCGAAAAAGTCTGGAGAGCTTGGTATGAGTCTGACCAAACAGTGTGATGGGATGATCCTAGGCGGAAGATTGGGAGGGTCCTAAAAGTAGCCATCAGTTATCTTATACAGGGTGAAGAGTAAAACGACATATACTCTGGGTGATTAGGGATGTGACATGGCTGTTACTCCACAAATAATATAATTTTTGTTGGGGGAAGGGAACTGAGTACAGGGAGGGGGGAGGGGGGGTTATATCTGTTGTTGTAGCTATCGGTTGATGGCTTGTAATTGTTGTTTGCTGTATGTCAAAAATATTCAATAAAAAGAATTTACAAAAAAAAAAAAAATTCTTTCTCTAAAAGTTTCTCTATAGGGGGTTTCCCTGTAAGATGTTTCTTGATAATCGTATCGTAGTGGTGAGTATCTGTTTTGGTGTCTTGGTATTCTTGTTGTAGCCGGTGTGGTATTTGGCTGTTGTGTCCTCTCATTTCTTTCTTGTTGTCTGAAAAAAATCAGATTCTGGCTTCTTTCTTCCCTTCTGGTTATGGGTGTTCTGTTGCTTTCTTGTATGTTTCTAATTGGTCTACTTTGTGTGGGTCTATCTTCTTGCCACGTGATTGTTTCTCTTTCTATAGAATTTTCCCTTGATTCATCTATCATTGAGATATTGTGGTCCTCTTCAGTATAATTGTCATCCATCTGCCATTTGTAAACTTGTTTGTTTTTGTAGTCCAATACATCTCTTTTGAACTTCTTTTGTTTCTTTTGTTGTATCTCCTTGTCGTACTTTTTTTACAGCTTCTTGTATTTTCTTTATCCTTATATTCATTTGACTCAATAAAAGGTATTAGTTGGTCCCTTAATTGTAAGATTTATGTTTCTATATTCTTTAATTTGTGTTGTCTCCGCACTACTATTTTTTGAAATAGGTCATTTTCACTTTGACTGAAAAAAGTGTGCCATGCCTCCATTAGGCTTTTGTCATTTACAGCATCGTTTGGTGAGATGTCCCACCTTAGCCTCCTAGGTGTGATTTTTTTCTGCAATATACATCTCTAATGTTGCTACATCCCACCAGACTCTCAGCTGTTTTTCCATGCTGTGTCTAAGTTGCTTAAATAGACCATCCACATCCTGTTTATTTACCACTTGTTCTTGATTAAAGAATTCTATTAGATTAATTGTTCTATTTTTCATACACTTAAATATATCCATTGCTGCAGATCGTGAGTTGGTATTATTAAAATACAAGCAGTATATGAGAAAAAATGAGATATGATCCGCGCAAAAGAATTTAAGATATGAACTGACAAAAAATGAACTAACAAAAATGGATTTTCTGGACCTGCTGCCCCTACTCAAATATCATCAGCGATGTGAAGAAGATTAGTGGAAAAAAGAAAAGAGTGTAGTAGGATTGGCGCTGATCCGATTCTTAATGATACTGTGTTATACCCCCTGCGGGTTGCGCTCGGTATGAAAAGAGTGAAAAAATTAGGAAAAAACTTAGTGTGTCTAGTGGGGCCTTGTATCCTTTTTGGGAGGTTTTATTAGGATGGCGTGGTGTCTATTAGTTTGGAGAAGAAAAATCCGAAAAAAAGGGTTAGACCCCCAGCCTGTAGTATGCTGGTGTAGAAAGAAGTGTTCATTTGCTAGAATGGATGACCTCTATAACATTAAATGGATAAACCCCAGAGAGCACAGTCTGCTTTATAAGCAGGATAGAAAAATAAAAAATGAAATATATGAATGTAGCCTGTGTTAGGACCTCAGCCTATGATGAACTGGATTCCAACAGTGTGGCCTTTAGGTTCAAGTATTTGATAGTAAAGGGAGAGAACTATGTGTCTTAATTACCATTCAAAAGCTGAAAAAAACATGGATTTGAAAATAAAGAAAAGAAAACGCGGTGTTACACCCTCAGGGGTGTGTTGGTGAATTTTTGTTTAAAATTGCTTCAAAATCACTGAAAAAACATGAGCCCTTGGGAGCGGCTCCAAACAGACATGAAAATTATTTCTATATAGCTGCGTGAAGCTTGTGCAAACGAAAATGTG
Organism: Lithobates sylvaticus; assembly: GCA_028564925.1. NCBI lineage: Eukaryota > Metazoa > Chordata > Amphibia > Anura > Ranidae > Lithobates > Lithobates sylvaticus. The sequence goes on along the minus strand of CM053030.1, from coordinate 342,155,844 downwards.
TTGAATTGTGTGAACAAAGATATACAAAGTGACTGTTGCCGTGTCCTAGTGCAAATGGGAAATGCTAATAGTGACAGCTGCTGAAAATAGGTTGTGTGAATGTGCAATCCTGACAAATGCTGCTGTGATGACAAAAAAATTATAGATAACAACTGGTTTTGACAAAAAAAATATAAAGCAAACAGATAAATAAAAAATGAAAAAATGAAAAAATGTTAGAAAATATATAATAGTGACTGTGCACAATAAATATATATATATAATAAATAATAAGAGTGTCCGTGCTTTGTGAAAAAGTGTCCAGTGCTTGAGAGACTTTCTCAAAAAATATATATATAAATAAATAGATTTTCTTCTTATATGGGTGACAGCTTCTTATATGGGTGATATTCAGTGCCGTGATCCTTATCCATGCTCCTATTTCAGATACACTCACCAGAGCCTCACCCCTCCTGGGGTACTGCGCATTCACAGTATGTGCCACTGTGTAGCAATCTGTAGATCCTGGGCTTTTGTGTGATAACACTATCTTTATTGGTACCTCATATGTTCACCATATAGAAGAGAAAGAAGGGGAATGCCCATAGTGTGAATCCGTTTCTCAATTGTTACAGTATTTATTAAAAAAGTTTGAAAATGTACTCACATTTAAAAGGAAAAAACAAGCAATTTTGGTATGAGACAAACTAAGCCGTCAGAGCGGAAGTTACGCAATCACGTTCTACGCGTTTTGTCATCCGACATCGACTGGAACATGTGGATTTCTACACTTCCTGATTTCATATAGTGTGCGGCGACTCATCTGCGCATGCGTGATGTGCAAGATCGCAGCCATTTTGCGGGAGATTATCGGACCGGAGACCATCCTAGTAAAGCCTCTGTATTCTGATTGTTTCTGTTTACAGAAATTATCTGATATCTATGCGTCAGTGTCCATTTTGTATGTGATATTGGAGACAGAAGCCCCCTCCCTATACGTCAGCAATGGACATGACAGCAGGTTCCAAAATTGAGAATTAAAAACGATGCTCTTTCCAGAGCATCATTCACTTGTTAATAACCAAGAGAAAAATCTCTAGGTTATACATGGTAAATTTATATTGCTTATTTGGCTCCTCCCCTTAGGGGAGGATGTCCCTATGAGGTTCGGGACATATAATCATGCCTACCTCCTGTATTTACCCTTTATTTTTGTAGCAATAGACTGGTAAGAAAGGGTAAAAGGGGAAAGAAAGGAAGGAAGAGAGGAGTATTTGGAAGTGCGGAAACTCCGTTACGTAGCACTCTATCAACATAGACCATTGAAAAATTAAATACCCCCATTCACAAGTGAATGACGCTCTGGAAAGAGCATCATTTTTTCTCATATACTGTTTGTATTTTAATAATACCAACTCACGATCTACAGCAATGGATATATTTAAGTATATAAAAAATAGAACAATTAATCTAGTAGAAGTCTTTAATCAAGAACAAGTGGTAAATAAACAGGATGTGGATGGTCTATTTAAGCAACTTAGACACAGCATGGAAAAACAGCTGAGAGTCTGGTGGGATGTAGCAACATTAGAGATGTATATTGCAGAAAAAAATCACACCTAGGAGGCTAAGGTGGGACATCTCACCAAACGATGCTGTAAATGACAAAAGCCTAATGGAGGCATGGCACACTTTTTTCAATCAAAGTGAAAATGACCTACTAATAAAATAAAAAAAATTGTAATAAAAATGCTATAAATCTATTTTGTAGATGCTATAAATTGTGCTCAAACCAATCAATATAAGCTTATTGCAATTTTTTTCCCAAAAATATCTAGAAAAATACATATCGGCCTAAACTGAGGAAATTCTTTTTTTTTTTATATATTTTTGGGGGATATTTATTATAGCAAAAAGTTAAAAATATTGCTTGTTTTAAGCTAGATAACTAACAATGGTGTGTTTGTTTAGTGTAGTCAGTTTTTTTAATAGGAAAGCAGAGGGACTGGCCGCAGCACCAGGGATTTCACACAAAGAAAGCAATACAAAGAGAACAGGATTCTTTTTCATACAAGTACATGGCACAGCAGCCACATATCCAGAATATTAATTGTTGGGTTTACATACTCTTTAAGCAAACAAATTGGACAGTACACAGATAATACGTGGCCCATTTTTAGGCCAGTCACTGGGACACCTCTTGTAGCATTGTATGATTGTCAGCCACTAATAACCACTCTAAATGCACCCATTCAAAATGATAGAAGTGGTCAGTAGGGAATTCGGGATTAGAAAGAAGTTGACTACCAATTTTTTTTATAATATTTGTCATATGTGTTTTAAAAAATATACTATATAACTAATAGAATAAAAAAATAGAAAACCTCCATATACACAAGCTATACCCACAGTTGATCCATAGGAAGGCAAAAAAAAACAATAAAGCATAATCCAATTTGCTTCAGTGGGGGAAAATACTCCTTCCTGATCCCTCAGGAGGCAATCAGATATTCCCTGGATCAACAACTCCTGTTGTTATTTCCTTTAAATGTTAGAATCAAGTTTGATTTTGTGCAACTAGGAATGCATCCTGCTCTTTTTTACATAAATATTTTAATATATGTTAAATTATCCGATGGAGAATGTCCGCTGGAGCCCACACACGATCGGATTTTCCGACAACACGATCCGATCGCACATTTTCCGTCGGAAAGTCCGACCGCGTGTACAGGGCATAACAGTTATTCACAGAGGGAGGCTGTTTAGTGATTTTCAGTCTTCACCAGGGAGCCTGTTTCACAGCTATTTATCAGCAATTGTTCATCATTGCTGAAATAACACATTTTTAGGAGATATTCTGTGGAATGGATTCTCTTAATGAGGAAGTACCAGTGGCAACACCTCATTCTTGCCCCACTGTGGATTGTGCTGCTTTCTTCCATCCATAAATATACTGATGTTCAGAGGCGTATCTAGTGAAATAGCGCCCATGGCAAGCACTGAAACTGCGCCCCTGTCAAAACATTTGCGGCCTTAGCAGCACCCATAAATGCAGCCTCACCAGCACCCATAAATGCAGTAACTTCAGCACCCATAAATGCAGTAACTTCAGCACCCATAAATACAGTAACATCAGCACCCATAAATGCCACCTTACCAGCACCTAAAAATGCAGTAACAGCACCCAAAAATGCGGCCTCACCAGCACCTATAAATAGAGTAACATCAGCACCCATAATTGTGGCCCTACCAGCACCCATAAATGCAGTAACATCAGCACCCATAAATACGGTAACATCAGCACCCATAAATGCGGTAACATCAGCACCCATAAATGCGGCCTTACCAGCACTCATAAATACAGTAACATCAGCACCCATAATTGCGGCTCTACCAGCACTCATAAATGCGGTAACATCAGCACCCATAAATATGGTAACATCAGCACCCATAAATGGGGTAACATCAGCACCCATAAATGCGGTAACATCAGCACCCATAAATGCAATAACATCAGCACCCATAAATGCAATAACATCAGCACCCATAAATGCGGTAACATCAGCACCCATAATTGCGGCTCTACCAGCACCCATAAATGCGGTAACATCAGCACCCATAAATGCGGTAACATCAGCACCCATAAATGCGGTAACATCAGCACCCATAAATGCAATAACATCAGCACCCAAAAATGCTGCGCCAGCGTCTCTGATACTGTACAGAGGTAGAGAGGGAGTAGGATCACCAGTGGCTGGGTGCCATAGGTTGCCTAGTGGTAGCGTCGGCCCTATCTGCTCGGCACACACGCAGAATCGCACATGATGACTTTAAGACCCCTTTCACACTGGAGGCGTTTTTCAGGCGCTAAAAATAGTGCCAGCATAGCGCCTGAAAAAAGCCTCAGCTGCAAACCCAATGTGAAAGCCCAAGTGCTTTCACACTGGGGTGCTGCGTTGGCAGGGCGTCACAAAAAGTTCTGCCAGCAGCTACTTTGCAGCGGTGGAGGAGCGGTGAATACACCGTTCCTGCCCATTAAAAACAATGGGGCAGCACCGCCATACCACCGGCAAAGCGCTGCTGCAGCGGCATTTTGTGGGTGGATTTAACCCCTTTTTGGCCAAATAGCGCTGCTAAAATGACGGTAAAGTGGCGCTAAAAATAGCGCCGCTTTACCGCTGATGCCCGGGGCGGCTCAGTGTTAAAGAGGTCTAAGTCATCATCATGTGCGATTGTGTGTGTGTGTGCCAGGCCCAAGCCGAAGCAAGTAGCCAATCAAATATCGTGCTCACTTTGGATTAAATAAATATGCATAGCAATAGATATTATAAATAAAGTGTAATAAAAGTGATTTGTGCAAAAGCAGGTACTATTTGCACAAATCACTTTATTACACTTTATGATATCTATAGCTAAGCATATTTATTTAATTCAAATTGAGCATATATTTGATTACTTGCTTGGCGCTGGTTACTGGTACACTGTACACTGCACACATAATGTGCACATGATGATAATCAAGACTGTGCTGCTGTACTAGTACCTGCTGCTGCTGCTTGGGGGAGTTCCAATTGTTTTTCTTCTCTCGTCTAGTGTCTCTCTCTTCTCCTGGTCTCCAGCCTCCATTTTCTTCTTCAGAGTCCTCTCACCGACCACGTCACACAGACCCGGGAGACCCCCAGAAGAGAAACGGAAGCCGCTGCGCAGAGGAGGGTAGGCGGAGCCTCAGGCTCCGCCTCCCCTAGTTACTGTATGGCTACGTAGATGACCCGGGCGCTCACTCTGGCCAGAACCAACTCATCGGCCGTCATGGGGGGCGCCCGGGCACCTGTTGCTTCCCTCCTCACTGCCTAATGTAGTGTGCTGTGTCGGCGCTGCGCTCCAGCAGACCAGTCATAGCGCCAGGGACTAGATTAGGGTGTGAGGCGGCCGCAAGAGGACAATTGAAAAACTGACTTTTTTTTTTGTGCGGGCCAGCATTTTTCGCCGCCCCCCCCCCCATGGCGCCCATGGCACTTGCCATGGCTGCCATACCCTAGGTACGCCATTGCTGATGTTAATTAATGTTAATAATAAAATCTAACAAAGCTCCTACACTCTTGTGTTTCATAAATTTAACAAAACATTTCAAATAACAGTCTCACATTACAATGATCAAGGTAACAATCTTATTGGTTCAAGAGACAAGGCCTGTACTAAATAAGGATGTTATTGACGTAATAGTAGAACATCATCCTCCTTGGTCAAGTAAGATGTGTTACATGTAGTACACTTCGGGCTAATAAGCAGACAGGGGGCAATCCTTTGAGGAGGTTAGTGTCTCATGAATAAGTTCAGCATTGCTATGTCATTAGGGCCTGGCTGAATTTTGATCCACATATGGGCTAGCTGATTGTACACAAGTCAATCTGTCAGCATATAGCCAGCAACACTGATTTTCGAGTTCTGCCATAAGGCACCCCGGTAGCAGAATACAATAGCACAGCAGGGGGGATTCCCCCCATCCACATCAAATGTGTGGATGGGGGAATCGGCTCAATTTTTTTGTTCAACATGCTGGTTGAACAAAAACAAATGTTATCATGTACAGTATCTCACAAACGTGAGTACACCCCTCACATTTTTGTAAATATTTTATTATATCTTTTCATGTGACAACACTAAAGAAATTACACTTTGCTACAATGTGAAGTAGTGAGTGCACAGCTTATATAACAGTGTAAATTTTCTGTCCCCTCAAAATAACTCGACACACAGCCATTAATGTCTAAACCGCTGGCAACAAACGTGAGTACACTCCTAAGTAAAAAATTCTAAATTGGGCCCAATTAGCCATTTTCCTTCCCTGGTGTCATGTGACTCGTTAGTGTTACATAGTTAGTAAGGTTGAAGAAAGACACCAGTCCACCCAGTTCAACCTGAGTGAGTGGCCACAATTGTCCCTATCCCTGTACATTGTACACTCACATTGGTCCCTACCCTCAAGGAGCCCACAATCCAAGGTCCCCATTCATATACTAGGGCCAATTTCTGGACAGAAGCCAACTAACCTACCTGCATGTCTTTGGAGTGTGGGAGGAAACCAGAGTACCCGGAGGAAACCCACGCAGGCACAGGGAGAACATGCAAACTCCAGGCAGGTAGTGTCGTGGTTGGGATTTGAACCAGCGACCCTTCTTACTGCTAGGCGAGAGTGCTAACCACTACACCACAGTGCCGCCCCATACGAAGTCTCAGGTGTGAATGGGGAGCGGGTATGTTAAATTTGGTGTTATCGCTCTCACTCTCTCATACTGGTCACTGGAAGTTCAACATGGCACCTCATGACAAAGAACTCTCTGAGAACCTGAAAAAAAAGAATTGTTGCTCTACATAAAGATGGCCTAGGATATAAGAAGATTGCCAAGACCCTGAAACTGAGCTTCAGCATGGTGGCCAAGACCCCACACAGCGGTTAAACAGGACTGGAAAAGCACCTGGGGTCCTAGTAGATAATAGGCTCAGCAATGGCATACAATGCCAAGCTGCTGCTAACAAAGCAAACAGAATATTGGCATGCATTAAAAAGAGGATCAACTCCAGAGATAAAACGATAATTCTCCTGCTCTACAAGACTCTGATCTGGCCGCACCTGGAGTATGCTGTCCAGTTCAGGGCACCAGTCCTCAGGAAGAATGTACTGGAAATGGAGCGAGTACAAAGAAGGGCAACAAAGCTAATAAAGGGTCTGGAGGATATTAGTTATGAAGAAACGTTGCGAGCACTGAACTTATTCTCTCTGAAGAAGAGACGCTTGGGAGGGGATATGATTTCAATATACAAATACCGTACTGGTGAAACCACAATAGGAATAAAACTTTTTTGCAGAAGAGAGTTTAACAAGACTCGTTGCCACTCATTAAAATTATAAGAAAAGAGGTTTAACCTTAAACTACGTAGAGGGTTCTTTACTGTAAGAGCGGCAATGATGTGGAATTCACTTCCACAGGTGGTGGTCTCAGCGGGGGGCATTGATAGTTTCAAGAAACTATTAGATAAGCACCTGATTGACCGCAACATACAGGGATATACAATGTAATACTGACACATAATCACACACATAGGTTGGACTTGATGGACTTGTGTCTTTTTTCAACCTCACCTACTATGTAACTATGTAACTATGTAACAGGTTCCACTCAGAACAGGCCTCGCCATGGTCCACCAAAGAAGTTAAGTGAACGTGCTCAGCGTCATATCCAGAGGTTGTCTTTGGGAAATAGACGTATGAGTGCTGCCAGCATTGCTGCAGAGGTTGAAGGGCCTGTCAGTGCTCAGACCATACGCCACACACTGCAGCAAATTGGTCTGCATGGCTGTCGTCCCAGAAGGAAGCCTCTTCTAAAGATGATGCACAAGAAAGCCTGCAAACAGTTTGCTGAAGACAAGCAGACTAAGGGCATGGATTACTGGAACCATGTCCTGTGGTCAGATGAGATCAAGATAAACTTATTTGGTTTAGATGGTGTCAAGCGTGTTTGGTGGCACCAGGTGAGGAGTACAAAGACAAGTGTGCCTACAGTCAAGCATGGGGGTGGGAGTATCATGGTCTGGGGCTGCATTAGTGCTGCCGGCACTGGGGAGCTACAGTTCATTGAGGGAACCATGAATGCCAACATGTACTGTGACATACTGAAGCAGAGCATGATCCCCTTCCTTCAGAGACCGGGCCGCAGTGCAGTATTCCAACATGATAACGACCCCAAACACACCTCCAAGATGACCACTGCCTTGCTAAAGAAGCTGAGGGTAAAATGATGGACTGGCCAAGCATGTCTCCAGACCTAAACCCTATTGAGCATCTGTGGGGCATCCTCAAACGGAAGGTGGAGGTGCGCAAGTTCACTAACATCCACCAGCTCCGTGATGTCGTCATGGAAAAGGACTCCAGTGGCAACCTGTGAAGCTCTGGTGAACTCCATGCCCAAGAGGGTTAAGGCAGTGCAGAAAAATAATGGTGGCCACACAAAATATTGACACTTTGGGCCCAATTTGGACACAATTTGGGGTGTACTCAATTTTGTTGCCAGTGGTTTAGACATTTTTATTGTCATTTTGAGGGGACAGCAATTTACACTGTTATACAAGCTGTACACTCACTACTTTACATTGTAGCAAAGTGTCATTTCTTCCGGGTTGTCGGATGAAAAGATATAATAAAATATTTACAAAAATGTTAGAGTGTACCCTCTTTTGTGAGATAATGTATATCCTCTCTAAAAGTGGGCTTAAATTGACCCTATCAATTTAGGTAAGTAAGGGATGTTGTAGTTAACACCCATTTCAGTGAAAGAAGAGAAGAAAAAGAGGGCTGGAGAAGTGATGAAAGAAAGACAAGCAAACCAAAAACAAAAGGAAAAAATATAAGGAAGAGAGTTGCACCCTTCATAAAAAAAAAATGTTCATTGTAAGGCTGGCCATACAATTTTCCTTTGGATTTACCAAAACCATATAATATGAGGTCAAACCTAAACACTTTTAATTTGTATGCAATCAGGCAGACCCTTCCACTACATAGTTGGAGGTTTATCTAAAGGAAATTGAAAAGGAAAATTGTATAATATATGGCCAGCTTTGCATCAGATGCAGGCCTGGCCTGCAGATAGGAGATTGTGTGACAGGCTGACAATGCAGCAGGACATTTGGTAGACAGGAACTAAGCGTTGTCACTATAATAGGAATTGCCTTAACAAGGACCTCCATGGCAAAATCAAATTAATAAACTGTCAAGCAGTTTTACACTATGTAGCTTATCTTTTCTTCATGGGCCCTACTATGGAGTAAACTTTACCACCAGCTATGGCAGTACCACCACCTGCAATATAACAGAGGAAGCTGATTGGATCTGCTATACTTCTATATCACGCCTGTATAGACTCTTATAATATGGAGTCTAGATCTCTGGTAAGGAGGCCTTTTTGTAACAATATCGTGGAGGTGCACTTGGGGGATCAAAACGCACATTAAAGTGGTGTTGCCACCAAAAAAAAAAAATTGGCTTAAAAATCATAAAAAAAATAAAAAAAATATAATTGTAAAAAAAATATTTTTTTACTCACCTCTAAATGCCTGTTGCTAGGGGGTCCCTCGTAGTCTGCCACCCTTAGTGCCATCACTTCCCCTCGGTGCCGCACAGTCATCTGGGACCTGTCACGTGTCCCAGATGACTGAGCGTCGAATCACGGCGCACGGCGCCGCAAGGGAATGCGCAGTGGGTGCCCGGCTGTGAAGCCACAGCCGGGTGCCCACAGTAAGAATGCCGGCGCCGCGAGCGAAGCGGGGAATGTGGGGGGGCCTCATTCCCCCGCATCGCTGGACCATGGGACAGGTGAGTGTCCGATTATTAAAAGTCAGCAGCTGCAGTATTTGTAGCTGCTGACTTAAATTTTTTTTTTTTTGTGCGCCCTACTCTTTAACAATACTCACTGTAACTGGATGTTCATCAAGGAATTCACCTGCATTGTTCAGAACAGCACCAGTTCACACTTTACGGACACTTGTTTATTCATTATCTATGTTTAGCGCAGCAACATTTTTTTGTTTCACCTTTATCAGGATTGGTCCTGTTGTGTTGTTGCCTGCACTGTTATATTTAGTCTGTATACCTGCCGCAATAATTCTTCTATTTATATGATAAATACCTTCACAAGTCGCCTTAATATTGAAGTAGGTAAACCACTAAAAAAATTGAAGGGACAGGTAAATGAAAAATGCACCGTGTAACATATGAGTCCAAGTCCTCAAAAAGCAACTTCAGTCAAGAACGTTACGTGTGCTATAACAATAATGAGAACTGATAGACAATTTAGAGGCATAGATACAGTACACAGGTACAAAAGAGAAGTTTTTTTGGGGGGGGCTTTAAATGAGGCACATACAACATGTGCCTCCATCCCTAATTATATGAGAAAAATAGAGGGGATTTGGGACTTTAAATATGGTGCGTTTCTAACAATTGGTAGGTTACCCCATACGAGCAAGGTAGTATTGAGTAAACCATAAAAAAATGATTGAAAACTGGTATTTTTTTCCAAAAACCCCAACAGCAGATTATAAAAAATTGTAATACATCAAGATGATGATCCATATGGTGAAACATATACATCACAAATGGGTGGAGTCATAGAACATAGGCATACAGCTATATAACTCAGAGCTGGTTGCATAAGGGATCTTAATACATCTGAAATAATACATAATAAACAATAGTTCATACAAAATAATACAAATTGTAAAAATACAGTTTGACAGAATGATTTTTTTTTTTTTTGCATACACAGGTACAAGAGTTAAATAAGGACTAAAAACAATAAGTGAAAAAAAAGGAATGCAAAAAATAAAAGGCAGGAAAAATGACAAACTGTCACCTGCAATCCTACAAAAAGCCTAATCCCTTAGTTTAAACATTTTTAAAAAAAGTTTTATTTAGTTATTGGTGCTATCTATAAAGAAGTGTAATAGGAAAAAAGCTAAAAAAAAACAACATATCATAAAAGACAGGAGAAAAGCTGAGGGGGCAAGGATGGAGATTGTGCTATGATAATGGACCTGTGTGGTAAATCGAAAAATCGAAAAAGCCCAAGGTTCACAGAAGGAACAAGGGATAAAGAACCCCATACGATGTCTCTAATTCCCAATTATAATAATATGATACTGGTTAGTGCTGTGCCAGTCACATGGCTAAAAAGAAATTGATTATAAATATCAAATAACTGTTTTACAGCTCCCAATATATCTTTATTGACCATAAAATGTATATAGTGTAGGCAGTCAGAAATGATTGACACTAGCTTTCATTTTGTTCAGACGACATCCAATGCTCTTGTTTTAATTTACAGGCATTAGCAATCACATTAGATATGCTTAAAATTGATTTATATTATAACTAAGCTTTTTTGAGAGTTTTTTTTTGTGAATGTAATCAGCATACTGTACTATATCCTGCCCCCATAGTGTTTAGCAATATCAGGACATGGATAAGAAGGAGGGAGGGCGGGGGAGTGTCATTTACCACTTTGTGCATGCCAACATGTGTGACTCTATAGTTATGTAGGCTGTGCAGATAAGAAAAAGGAGGAAATTAAGAGCTTAGAAGGCAATTGAAATTGAGCATGCTCCGTAGAGGGCACCAGCTGATCTACACAATCTCAACCTGCAGAGGGGACACAGAGAACATAGGAGGGACAGTTGAAGGCAGGATTAACCAGGTTTTACATAAAACAAATGGTTCAGTGGCTTTTTGAGTATGAACACGCTGTTATATAGCATGTGTTAAGAGTTTTTAAAAATCTGGGTTTAATGACACTTTAATGTATTGAACAATTGAAGAAAAGTATGTCTCTACAATAGCCCAATATTTGTGGCCAGGACCAAACTATGCAATAGGTAGACACCTGTTGCCACCAAACACAAATAAATAACAGAAAGACTGGAATTTATGATGCTGTCATAAATACGCAGGAGCACAATTATGAATCATGGGGTCCTAAAGCAAAATTTTGATGAGACCACTTGACTAAAGCTGGGCATGTATGGTTAGGTTTTTTTTTTTTTTTGTTCAGCCAGCAGGATTGATAAGGCAGTAAGCTTCAAAAAACAATGTTTTAGCTTTGGAAGGGTAAGTCATTTAAGGTAAAATCTTTTAAGACAATAGCAGTAGGTAACTAGATAGCATCATACCGCCAATTTATGTAATGTTGTTCTGCAGTCCCCTTGCTGCCTCACTAAGATACATGACATTGTATGACTACCGAGCTGCATTATTGACTGTGGCTTTTATCATTATATGGCCATGACATTTTGGTAAATTTTCCCCTTCTGTGTCCCAGTATAATAACAATTTTCTTATTTGGGTCAACAGGTTAAGAAGTTTAGGAATCCCTGCTCTATTGTAGCTCTTACTGACCAGATTGTTGCACTCTCTGTCAAACTTGTGTTGGAATCTGGCTATTTATGGGCAACCTGGTTTTGATCAGTATGTCTTCCAATGTTACTCTCGGCATTGTAAACTTTTTCTGCATTTTTGGCTTGTTTCCTTTGCGTAAACATGTTATGTATTGCAGAGGTATGACTACAACCCTCAGGGCCCCGTTGCAAGAAACCATGAAGGGCCCCCCCGACCTCATCCAGGGCCCTTTCTCATGTTCTGCAGCGGACCACCTCCTGCTGTCTTGAGGCCCCACATGGTGGTGGAATGCCAGGGCCCAGTCACAACTGCAAACTTTGAGACCCTGGTAGTTCTGCCACTGACCTTACTATTATTAGGGGGCATTTTGGAGAATGTAAGGGAATACTATGGAAGATATAAGGGGGCACTCTGAAGGTACTAAAACAATACCTCCAGAGTGCCCCCTTAATGCCTCCAGAGTGCCTCCTTAAATCCTCCCTGAGTGCCAGTAGTGTTGGTGGGCGGATGGGTTCAATGGCAGTAGTAGGTGTGGTGATGGGAGGGGGACGGGATTATTGGCAGTGGTGGGGGGATGGAATCAGTGGCAGTAGTGGTGGGGGTGATGGGAGGGGGATGGGATCAGTGGTGGTGGTGGGGATGATGGGATCAGTGGCAGTAGTGATGGTGGTGGGAAGTGGGTGGGATCAGGGGCAGAGGGATGGTGGTGGGGGTTGGGAATAGGGGCAGAGGTATGGTGGTGGGGGTTGGGGTCAGGGGTAGAGGAATGGTGGTGGGGGTTGGGATTAGGGGCAAAGGGATGGTGGTGGGGGTTGGGATTAGGGGCAAAGGGATGGTGGTGGGGGTTGGGATTAGGGGCAAAGGGATGATGGTGGGGGGGTGGGATCAGGGGCAGAGGGATGGTGGTGGGGGGAGGGGATGGTGACACTAGAACTCACTTCTCTCAATATCAGTCGCTCAGTGCTCTCTCAGTCTGGCTTCACAGTGCCTCCAGCAAAGGCTCTCCTGACATGGGGACTCTGTCTTCACTCAACTGGCCCATCAGCTGATCAGCTGACTTTCTCCTCCACTCCAGTATCCTCCTCCCAAAATGGATCTGCTTGGAGGAATGGGCGGAACACTGTACCAGTAACAGTGAGTGCTCACTCAGGCACAGTGCACAGTGTTCTGAGTGACTCCGATGATCGTTGCCTGTAGCTAGAATTGGTGAGTAGCGGCAAAAGGCGACCCCCCCCCCCACAGTGTACTACTATGTCTGGGACGTAATGTCCCAATCATTGCCTAGAACTGGCACACAATTACCCCATAACGCCAATACAGATTTCTTTACACTTTAGCTTCTCTAAATTAAAAACCTTAGCTGAGGAGACAATCTAGGATGCAATAGGGAACTGTATGCAACAGGCATACAGTTTAAAAGTGATACTATAGCCTAGTTTTTTTGTTGTTAAAAATAACAAACATGTTATACTTACCTGAACTGTTGCAGTGGTTTTGCACAGAGCAGCCCGGATCCTCCTCTTCTCAGGTCCCTCTTTGGCGCTCCTGGCCCCTCCCTTCTGTTGAGTGCCCCCACAGCAAGCAGTTTGCTATGGGGTACCCGAGCCAAGCCGCAGTCCGTGTGTCCATTCAGACATGGAGCTGTGGCCCAGTCCGCCCCCTATTTTTCCTCATTGGCTTTGCTGCTGTCTCAGCCAAAGAGGAAGGAGAATCTCTTAGAGCCAAGGCTCTCGTGCAACATCGCTGGATTGAGAGGGGGCTCAGGTAAGTATTAAGAGGGCTGAGGGTGGCTGCTGCACACAGAAGGTGTTTTATATTAATGCATACAATGCATCAAGATAAAAAAAAACATCTGCCTTTACAACCACTTTAATTTCAGCATGTAGCAGAAGTTCATAGGGCAATGAATCTACACTGATAGGCCAGCTAAAAAAATGCTTCCTATTGCACAGTAGACATGGGAGCCGTCAAAAAATGTGTTTAGTTTCGTTCCGTTTCGTATAAAAAAAAAAAAATCGTGTACGAAATTTAATTCGGATTCGTAGGAAATACAAATTTCGTACGAATCGTTAATATCGTTACGAATCTTTACGAATCGTTACGAAATAGGAAGGAAGTACGAAATACGAAAATTTCATTTACGAATACGAAATTTCGTATTTCGTACTTCCTCTGAGTGTTTGGTGAACAATAGACAATAGACTTGTGTTAGGTAACGTTAATACGTTTTCGGATAATTCGTTATAATTCGAGTGTCGATATTCGTTATACTTGATCTCGAATTCATTCGAATCATTCGTTATATCCGCTATAATTTCTTTCATATTAGTTGAAATTCATCATTTGGTAGTTTAGATTCGGATAATTTGGATCCGAAATTCGTAAACGAAATTTCGTATTTCGTACAGAATTCGTATTCATAAAAATTCGTAATTCGGATTCGTACGAATGTACGAATTCGCACATGTCTATTGCACAGAGGACATCTGTAACTAATGACAAGCCTAGGTCGAACTTTAGCATTTCTATATTGGAAACTTTGCTGCCTTCCTAATGGGGTCCCCTTCTACCCCAGGCCCCATAGCTGGCAAGTATGTGGCTATGGCTCTTGTTATGCCACCGTGTTTATGAATACTTTTCTAGAGGAGGCGGGGGGCTTAATTAGATACTAATGGCTTTTAAAAATACGTTTTGAAACTTTATTTTACAGGGGTTTATTTTTATATACTAATTTTTCCAGTCTCACCTTAGAATTAGTGTGTGTGTGTGTGTGTGTGTGTAGCACATTATTTAAACTTTCAAGTTTAAAGGTTAAAAAATTGAATAATCAGCTCCAAGGATTCAGCTATTAAGAGGCTTGAGAGAAAAAAGCGTACGATTTGAAATAAGGAATACAAATGTAAAATGATTTTTTTCTTCTTTTTTAATTTAAGTCCATGCCAGTGAATCAGGAAGGTATTCATTTGATTTTGCGCATCGAGACAGTGATGTTAATGTTATGCTAATGTTGCAGGCAATTCCTAATCTATCCTGAAATGCATGTGTCAGAACTCTTGTGTAGTACAGGTTACTGATGATAAAAAAACAAGCTGTGTTTTTCTTCATATTAAAGGAGATGAGGCAGGTTACTAGCTGTGATTTATTTTTTTTAATATATTTTCCATCATGAATTTTAAATAGGGCAAAATAGGGCAATGAGGAACTGATGGGCTTTGCCATGAATGCAGGGGACTTTTCTGTAGATGGAAGTGCGACAAGCATTGTGTAGATGTATCAAACCATATACCGCCACATTCCTGTTTTTTGATTTTGGAAACCAATCGAGTAGAAAACTGCCATTAAGATTTGATAGCACTGTGCTTGCTCATTATAAAAAAAATAAATACAGAATATGATGAGGGGAATTTTATCATAGAGAGGGCTAAGGCTTTTGCTTTAATGGAGTTGAAAGTGCATTTATTTATTTTGTTTTAAATCACAAGAAATATATAACTATATTGTTTATTTGCAATCTTATGAGATTTATTTTGAAGGTTATCATTGTTATTAATGTATGGTTAAATGAATAAAAGCAAATACCTGCTCACAATTCAAAAAAATACGTAGAATGCATTTTGCCAATGCTAGGTATTAAAGGCACACTAACGTTAAATATTTTCATTGATTAACCATGTCTAATGTATTAAATTAGAGAATTCAAAATAATCAGCGACCATATTAAAGGGAAAAAAAAATACTCCTGTGTGGATGATTATTCCCCTGTGGCTTTTTTGGGGGGGGGGGGGGGAATAGTTCATAATGTCCTTTCAGGATGGCCAACTGAGGATTTAAAAAAAGGCAAGTGTGGGTCATGCTGGAAGTTGCCCCCAGCCTTGCTATCTTCATCATTGCAGTTCAGGGGATCCAGAGGAGCTGTTAGGAGGGTCAGTAAAGGAGCTGCAGTAAGTAGCCAATCAATATGATGGGCTTTCTATATAAACGAGAATGGGTAGCTTAGTAAATAAAGAGGAGTTATTTCGGAAAAAGCTAGGGGAGAGCCTTGGCACACCCATGGGAGGTTCTGAATGGCTGACAAAACCTCCTGCACCTATTTAGTCCTCGAAGGCTGGTAGGTTGGGTAATCCTTGCCTATACTGTTTGGCAATTCACATTTTTCAGATGGAGGTTTGGAAAGTATTGTTCATACTCCTTATTCTCATTGTGCTTGGACATTATTTAGTGCCATGCTTAATAAAACTATTATGGTCTGCTCCCACAATTTAACTTTATTTTAATGTAGGTGGCTGAAACTTTTTACAAGGCTTAATTACCCGGTAATATTTATTACACAGTTTTGCTGTCAATGCCCATCTGTATCCAGGACATTCTTCCATTTATCAAATTGTCCCATGTCCCCCATGCCTACCAGGGTAGATGCAGCTGGAATATGCAGCCTGCTATACATCTGAATGGCTGTAATGTAGTGTAAATGTTGATGCTTCTGTGCATTAGCATTTACCTGCTCATGTACATGCGCATATGATGTTTTTTTCCTAATATGCAATTCTAATAGACCCCTGATGTCTGCATTAAGAGAACCTA
This sequence comes from Lithobates sylvaticus, assembly GCA_028564925.1. Taxonomy (NCBI): domain Eukaryota; kingdom Metazoa; phylum Chordata; class Amphibia; order Anura; family Ranidae; genus Lithobates; species Lithobates sylvaticus. Next base: position 342,139,340 of record CM053030.1, on the reverse strand, counting down.
TTTCTACTATCACATTAGGGGCATTTCAGCTCCTTTTTGTCAGCACCAAATTAAGTTAAACAAGTTAAACATTTTATTTGTGTAGGGCAGCACAGAGGCTAAGTGGTTAACACTTCCGCCTAGCAGCACTATGGGCGCCGGTTCAAATCCCAACCACCACACTACCTACCTGGAGTTTGAATGTTGTCCCTGTCCCTGTATGTGTTTCCTCCCACACTCCAAAGACATGCAGGTAGGTTAATTGGCTCCTGTCTAAATTGGTCCTTGTATGTGTATGTATGAATGTGAGTTAAGCACATTAGATTGTAAGCTCCTTGAGGGCAGGGGCTAATGTGACAATATATATGTAAAGCGCTGCTTAAATTGATGGCACTATATAAGTACCTACAATAATAACATTTTTCCAACCCAACTCACATAGCTAGGAGGAGGACAGGGAAATAAGAGTGCCATAATGTGGAAATATGCTGTGCATACTGGTACATTATGGCAAGATCCCTGGGGGGTCGCAAATGCATTAAAGTGTTATTAAACTCACATGCACATGAATAAATATACTGTATGTGTAGTGTCTTGTATCATTAAAAGAGAAGTTTGGGATTTAAAGAAAATAAACATTTACACTGTATAGTCATCTAAGTGGATGCAGCATTGATCCAATATTGCATCAATCCCCCGCCGGCTGTGCAGTGAGAACTGAGCGATCAAAGACTGCCAATCGCTCATTTCTCCCCCTCTGCTCTGAACAGAGAGCTGTGACTGTCAGTCAGCGGCTCCCTGCTCTCCCCTCAAGCACTCACTGGAGTGCTGGGCTGTGGAGGGGGTGGGATGGGCTGATTGCTGAGTGGTTGAGCCAGGTGCCGGTCCATGCTTCAGGGCGGATATCAACCATATGCTCGGAATCTTTCCCCAGCCTGGACCGGTTGAGTGATGTCACCTTTTAGCCTGCTGTCGGCTGAAAACAGATCACAGGAGTGCAGAACGAACTGCACTCCTGTGATCCATAGAAGAAGTACAGCTAGAAAAGCTCTGGTCCTTCTACTTTAAAATCCAGGTCCATATATTGATAGAATTAGAATGGTTGTAAATTTTAAAGGCATTTATAAGTCAGTCACATGATTCTTTTTCATTTCTTCTGTAAGTCTATGTTAATCTGTGGGCAGAGCTCTGAAGCCATACTTTTATTCATGGACATTCATTATTTTAAAAAAAATCTCCTATGGCTCCTTCACACTTGTGGTTGAGATGTGGTAAAACTCAGAGTTGGAGCCCAATTTTTACCACCATCAATCTTTACCTCTTTAGTTGCAGAGGCAGTGGTCAGGGATGTATACTTCCCCCTGTCACTTTCAGCAAGCATAGCGCCCGCTGAGTGAATGGGGCCGCTCTGCAAGTGCCTCGCCACCATGTGGTTGTGATGTGATCCAGGCCCAAATTGCTCTTCTCAGATCAAAGCACATTTGAATGAGCCCTTAGCCATCCATCACTTCTGCATGTCATATGGGGTGGCTCAAGGATGATGATTGATAATGGAACATTACCTCATTGCTCCATTGTTTATCATTGCAATCTATGTGAATAAGTGGGCAGAGCTCTGGCAGTAATGTGATTGGTTGAAAAAAAAAGTAAATGTATGTAACACAATGTAAAACTAAACACATCAAAACAAGCATTGCTTTCATTTTTTTGTGGTATTTTTTTTGTTTAATCAATTTTTATTGGAAAGAAGGAAGATCATACAGGATATAAAACATGTACATAGTACAACATACAAAAAACAAAAAAGAAAAGGAAAAAAACCATCTGCGGCATTACAGTCAATCGAAATATACATCGAATCAGAGGGCCTTACAGCTCGGTAAGGGTCCGAGGATGAGTACATCTTCCTTCCCATTTCAGGAAGACTAACAAAACATAGAAAAGAGGAGAATGAGAGGGGAGTGAGAGAGGAGAGAGGGAGAGAGAAGGAGAGAATAGAGTATCAGGAATCAGCGGGAGGGGGGGGAGGAAGGGGGGGGGGGAGTGGGGAGGTTCTGCCTGGATCGGTTAGGTAAATATTAGTCATTCAGGTATAAGGTAGTTACTGACATTGGTTAGGACATAATTTCCGCGTAGGCGGAGGAATATTTGAAGGCAAACCAGCCGGCCCAGATCTGCTTCGCGAGGTCGGCTTTACCTCTAAGTGTGAGGGTCATGTCCTCCATACGGTATATGTAGTCTACTTTCGTTAACCATTGGCGTAAGGACGGTATAGTCCTCGTCTTCCAGAATTTAGGAATGAGAGATTTGGCCGCATTGAGTAGGTGGGGAGTTGCTGAACGATTGTAGGGGCCGACTGGTTTGCCTGTACAGTGGAATAGCACATACCAAGGGTCATTAGGTACTTCACAACCTTGAATTTCTTTAATCCAGTAGAGGATCGTTAGCCAAAAGGGGCGTAGTCTAGGGCAGTACCCCCAAACGTGGGCATGAGTCGCCCTCTCTCCACACTCCCTCCAGCAGAGGGGTGAGGTTTGCGGGAACAATTTGTGTAATATGGCGGGGGTGTAGTGCCACCTGGTCAAAAGCTTATAGTTAACCTCTGCCATTTTAGAGGCTCCTGAGGAGGATGTGCCATTATTAGTATGTTGCTTTTTTGTTCAGGTGAGAGAGTCTTGCGGAGGTCCAGTTCCCAGTTGTGGATGAATGCGGGGTTGCCACCAGGGTGTAGAGAGATTAGAGCCTGGTAAAAGTAAGAGATGGGTTTCTCAGTGGCTTGGGGTTCGGAGAACGCCAGCTCCAAAGGCGTCAGTTCTTCCATTGATCTGAGGGGTTTTGGAAGGGAATGGACAAAGGCACTGAGTTGATGATGTTTCCACTGGTCCATGAAGGAGATAGGAGTTGCTGTGAGTAGAACGGACAGCGGGAGTATCTCTGAGGAGGAGGTGACTTGATGCAATAGGGTTTTCGACCCTAGGTACCAATTTTGAATGCTAGATACCATGTTGCCAGGTGGAAAGTAGTTGTGACCCAGTAGGGGGAGTAAAGGGGAATTGTAGTTCCAGTCTCGAGATTTGCATAACGAGTCCCATATCATGAGTGAGGACTGGGTGAGTGGGGAGGTGGTAGAGGCTAGGGACCTGAATTTCTTCGGTATCCACATATGTGTTGAAAGTTCGGACCCACATAGATCCGATTCCAGTGTTACCCACAGTTTAGTGTCTTTATGATATTTCCAGTCAGAGAGCCTGGTCAATATAACCGCCCGGTAGTATAGGCTAAAGTCCGGTAGGGCAAGACCACCCTCTCTTTTGGATCTAATAAGGAGAGACCTGGGGAGCCTCGGTTTTTTCCTGTTCCAAGCATATCTAGATGTCAAGGAGTTTAGTATTGAAAAAAAAAACAATCGGGATACCATATGGAATCATTTGCAGCAGAAACAATACCCTGGGCAGTAAGTTCATCTTTATCACTCCAACCCGACCCAACCAAGAGTGTGCAAGCTGTGACCATTTCTGTAGGTCTGAGCGTAACGCATTAAGTAGTGGTATAAAATTTGTGCGGAATAGGGCAGCTGGATTGGGGGTAAGCTGTATCCCCAAGTACTTCATATGTTTTGCCTGCCAGGTAAAGGGGAAGGATTGCTTAAGGCGGGTGGCAATAAGGGGGGGGGGGCAGTCAAGTTCAGAATCTCTGACTTTGTCATATTAATTTTGAAGTTGGAGACCTCACCAAAACACCATGAACTCCGACATAAGGTTGGGTAAAGTGACGAAGGGCTGCCAGATATAAAATAGGATGTCATCTGCGTACGCCGCGTATTTATGTTCTGTATGGCCAACTACTATCCCATGTATGCTGGGGTTCAGTCTTATCTTGGATAAGAAGGGTTCTAGTGAGAGTGCGAATAGGATAGGAGAAAGGGGGCACCCCTGGCGCGTGCCATTGTGTAAAGTGAATGGGTCGCTAAGCGTTCCATTAATGCGCAGTTGGGCCGTCGGGTAGTTGTAAAGAGCCTCAATTTGGTGAAGCAGGGGGGCGTTAATACCTAGGTGCGCAAGCGTTGCCATGAGGAACTCCCAGTCCACCCTATCAAACGCTTTCTCGGCGTCAGTAGATAGTAAGAGGGTGGGCTGGGAGTCCCCTCGGGCATGGGCTATAAGGGATAGGGTGCGAAGGGAATTATCCCGAGCCTCCCTCCCAGGTATGAAGCCCGTCTGGTCCTGTGACACCCATTTAGGGATCAGAGGGAGCAGACGGTTTGCAATGGCTTTGGCGTAAATCTTGGCATCAATGTTTAAGAGCGAGATCAGGCGGTAGCTCCCGCAGCTAGTTGGGTCCTTCCCACTCTTTGGAATGACTGTGATATGAGCGTGTATGGTCTCAGGGCGGAGTGCACTACCGTCTGCGGTCATGTTGACATATTTTGTTAAACGGGGGATTAGAGTGTCTGCATATGCTCGGTAGTAGGCCACCGAGAACCCATCAGGACCCGGGGCCTTGCCGTTTGCCATGGCCTTCAGAGCTTGGTGCAGCTCAGCCGATGTAAGCTCGCCCTCCAGTGTCGACAAAGTCTCAGGGGGGAGGCAAGGTAAGTTGGCGCTGAACAGATAGTCCCTGTTTCGCTGCGTTTTGTAATTTTTATCAGTCAAGGAGTGCTGGACGTGATAGAGGTGTTGGTAGAAATCTCTGAACTCCTTTGCAATCCTCGGTGTATCGTGCACCAAGGCTGCCGAGGAGTTTCGGATTCTGGGTATGAACGATGCTGCTTTACGTTGCTGAAGTGAGCGAGTGAGAAGCTTACTGGGTCTGTCACCGCACTCATAAAATTGCTGGGAGACCAAGCCCATGCGCTGTTTGTGCTCAAGATGTAGCAGTGATTTCAATTCCTCCCTTTTTTCAGTGAGGGAGTGGAAAAGTGCTAGGGATTGGTTAGCCTTGTGAAGTTGTTAAAGTCGTCTCATTTCAGCAAGTAGCGCAGTCTGTTTGTGAGTACGTTCCCTCTTTTTCCTGGTGCCAAGTTCAATAAGTTTCCCCCTTATGTGGGCCTTATGGGCTTCCCACAGAGTGCCTGGGGAGATGTTAGGGGTCGTGTTGTCTCTAAAGTAGTGTGTCAGTTCATCTCCTAATGTTTTCGCATCTATCTCATCGGTAAGAAGACTGTCATTCATTTTCCAGTTAACTGGCTTCAGGGGTAGTGATTGGACTTTAATGGTAAGGGATATGGGCATGTGGTCTGAGATAGGTGAGGTCTCCACTGCGGATTTATCTAGGAGGGGAAGGTGTTGATGGTCAATTAAAATAAGGTCAATCCTAGAGTAGGTTTGGTGTACCAAGGAGTAGTGTGTGAAATCACGTTCCCGTGGGTGCATAAGCCTCCAAGCGTCCATGAGCTGGGAGTCATGCAGTTGTTTGCGGATGTACCTCAACCTTTTGTGTGACATAGCTGAGCCGCCCCTGGAAGTATCCAGGGACGGCTCAAGGGATGTATTAAAGTCCCCAGCTAGGAGGACGCACCCATCAGAGAAGTCCCGCAGTTTCCTAAGTGTATCTGCAATAAAGCAAGCTTGGCCCTTGTTGGGTGAGTACAAGTTAAAGTGCAGGGCATACTGCCCAGGGTACCCTTCAAAAACAGAAAGCGCCCTGCAGGGTCACTTAGCATAGAGCTCAGAGTGAACGCGGTTCCCTTACGGAGTCCAATGGCCACTCCCTTGGATTTATGTAAATCAGACAAACTGTAGTATCACGTGGGGTACAGGGGGGAAAATAATTTGACTGAGGTGGTATGCGTGAGGTGGGTCTCCTGTAGGAAGACCACGTCACCCCTCAAACGGTCAAGATCCCTATAGAGGGCATGTCTCTTCCTGTGGGCATGCAGTCCCCTAACATTAAATTAAATTAGTTTTACTCAGGCCATAGTGACTCCAGTGGGTGAACCGCGCTCATGATTAACCCTACATAAATACCACATAGAAGTTGAATCCAGGCAGAACCGTGGGGGAAGTAGGCAGAGAGAGGGTGGTGGTGGGAGGGGGGGGGGGGAGGGGGGGAAAGAGAAAGAAAGATAGAGAAGAGAGAATCACAGGGAACATCAGGGGGGGTAAGGAAGGCAATACAAAACAGAAACAGCAAGGACCATTCATCTAGAATGGCCAGATAGGCACGCAAATCAATGCAGTGCGAGGGCCGAGTACGCATCCCGCACGGCACCCCCACATCCCCCGCTCCCGAGGGGACAGGGGGGTGAGGGCGCCACGACAGACGTACACCGGCATGAGGGGGCCGTCGCATCGGAGCACCGACCGCAATAATGGGTAGAGTGGTGTCCCGATGCCCCGGCGCCGGCACAAGTAAGCAGACCTATAGGAAAAAGTGAAGCATATAAACATTGCTAACATCGCTATGGATAAATAAGCGAGGTTAAACATAGACAGATTTACGTGAGGCTCAAGGCCCGGGCCTACCAGTACACCCGATACGGAAGTCCAACGCTGTCACAGCAGGCACAGCCGTGCCGCGGGAGAAGATGGAAAGGGCCACTCTGAACTCCGTGAACAGGCCTCAGGGGGTAAGCTGGGCCTGGAGGTTACGGCCTCAAAAACTAAGAAAGAAGGGCAAAAGTTCAGTTCAAGAGTAAAACTAACATTAAAACTGTGTGGTATCTAGTCCGTCCGGGTGTCTAGCATAAAGCGCTTTTGATGTGAAGGCCGATCCTCCGGTGGCAACCGGAGCGGAGGGTAGCAAACCTGAGTAGGGAGCCCCGAGCTCAATCAGGAGGAGTGGAGGAGTTGGCGGGAGAAGATCGTTGTTTACGTTCTACCTTGTGCCATTGTGGCTCGTTGTTCCCAGGTGGTAGCGGCGGCAGCACGTCCAACCATCCGGGGAGATCCGGCGGGGGTATGTTTAGGTCACGGCAAAATTTCTCGAGGTCCTCTGGAAACCGGAGGACCGCTGTTTTGCCCTCCGATTGGGCAATCAGGGCAGCCGGGAAGCCCCACCGGTATCTAATTGAGGCCGAGCGAAGGGCGCAGGGCCCTACGCCTATCCAGCGTTTCTTTGGCCAGATCCGGGTTGAAAGAAAGTGTGGCGCCATCAAAGTCCAGCGGGGCCGTGTCTCTTGCTTTTTGCATGATCAGCTCCTTCTCCGGGAAGTGGTGGACCCTGCAGATGACATCCCTCGGCATGTCTGCGGTAGCCGCTCTGGGACGCAGGGCTCTGTGCACTCTGTCGATTTTCAAGGGGGCGTCCGCCGCGCGGCCTAGTAGGCTGTTGAAGATACCTTGGACGGAGGGAAGCAGATCCTCGTCGCCTGTAGCTTTGGGTAGGCCACGGATCCGGACGTTGTTGCGCCTGTTCCGGTTCTCCTGGTCCTCCAACTTGTAGAGGGCCATCCTGTGGGCAATCGCTAGCTGGCGGGTGGTGGATTGCAGGGCTCTGATGGCCGTCGCGTGGCGGTCGAGGCGCAGCTCAGACTCTTCTACACGGAGGAGGACCTGTGACAAGTCGGAGCGAACCGCCGAGACCTCCTTTTTGATGACGCGCTCTAGGCCCAACAACATGGAAGCCAGGTCAGCTTTAGTCGGTAGGTCCCCTACCAGGGAGGCGACTCCGGAGTGCCTGAGGGAATGTTCCTCACCGTCGGAGCCCGCGGATGAGGTAGGTGAAGGGTGCCTGCGATCGGGTCTACTCCGGGAGGCGGAGCCTGACGCTGAAAGGGGGCCTCGTGGAGTGCAGCCTAGGCCGTCCTGATCATCCAACTCCAGAGGTTCTGCGGACATAAACCGCTTGATTGAGCCGTTGGAGGATCCCTTTTTAGGCAGGGACTTGTTCGTTCTCCTCTTCATCCTTAGGGGTGGCTAGGAGAGGTCTGCGTGCTAATTAGATTTGTTAAATCAATGTCGGCGCCGGAGCTCGAAGGAGACACGTCCGCTCTAGTGCATAGCCAAGACTTGTGGTATTTTATATAATGGTATTTACATTTAGATATATATTTTTCCAATTACACGACCATCAGAGCTCCACTCACTTATTTGCTAAGGCAACAATGATAAATAGCAAACCAATAAGAAAATGCTCTTTTGTCAATCATCATCATCTTTGAGCCGCCCCTTTTCTACAAGAAGCAGATTGCTGTGGAGGATAGATGAAGTTCTTGCCTTTCATACAAAGAATTCAGAGCATGCACAGACTGAGTGGTAATGAAGAAGAGTGTATATCACCCACAATAGCATTGCCACACTGAATAGGGAATTGGCAGGATCACAAAAAAAAAAAACATGGACTTTTAATAGAGACCAACAGCAAACATAATCAGATATATACTTTTACATTTTCAAATACAATTTTAAGTTCTGGGTTTAGTGACACTTTGGGGTTAATTTACTAAAGGCAAAAAGACTGTGCACTTTGCAAAGTGCAGTTGCACTCTGCAAGTGCAGCTTCTCCAAAGCTTAGTAAATGAGGTAAAGCTTCAATTTGCAAAGAATACCCAATCACGTGCAAGGACATTTAAAGAAAAACAGGATTTTTGCTTGCTTTGCTTATGACTGGATAATGGAAGTGAGCAGAGCTTCTGCTCAATTACTAAACTCTGGATCAACTGCTCTTGCAGAGTGCTCAAAGTGCACAATCTATTTGATTTTAGTAAATCAACCACTGATAGTGTAAATGTGTTTGACTGAATAAATATCTGTGTAACCAATTACAACTAATCAGCTTTACCATTTAATTCTGTTAGTGCATGTTAGACAATAAGAAAAAACTATGAGTAATAAGGACAGTTCTTTTGAGAATGAAAATGAAAGTAGTATTAAACCCTCAGTGTTCTTTAGCTTAACACCTTGAGCACACTAATATAAATTGATAATATCAATAATTCTTCTTGTCAAAAGGATTTTATTTAAGTACAAGGAATGTATACAAGTAACATAGAAAGATTACAACACATTCAGCATATGGAAGCTCGTTTGCTAGTGTTCAGATATACAATCATATACAGTGAAATGGGACAATATAAATAACTATAAGCAATAAAGCATGTGAAATGATGAGAGAAAAAAGGGAAGAATATAATAGTATATTTGTTCAAAAAATAAAAAAATAAAAGAATTATTATGTATTTATATAGACTGTTGTCTCAATTCATTTTTTAGACAAGCAAAGAGATTGTCATTTAGATAAGATATAGAGCTTCAAAATCATAAGGGAGGGGGGAAAATAAACAAAAATAAAACAAGTACAAAGAAATAGTTATAAAGAAAGTGAAGAAAGAGAGGTGAGTAGACAAAGAAGGAAGAAGTGGGGAAGAAGAGAGTATAGAAGCTAGAAGAGAAGAAGAGGGGAGTCCGCGAGGCTAGGTCGAGAGTCACCACTACAATCAGAATTAATCCAGGTAAATGATTATTAGTTATCATTTGAGTTACCATGGCAGCAGCACATTTTTGTCAAGGGTTGGCGTGGTATATGTAATCCAAGGTTGCCAAATCTTTTCAAAACTGGTGATCGTGTCCATTTCGATAGCTATCATCTTGGCATGGGTCATATAATAATTCATTTTGGCTTTTGTTTCATTTAGAACTAATGTTGGAGTTTTCCAAGCTTTTGCTAAAGTTTGTTTAGCTGCTGTGAAGAGTTGCACTAACAACTTAAATTGGGAATATGTTAAGAATTCAGGCTTCAAATTGAGTAATGCCATTGCTGGATCAACAGGAACTGTTTTACCAAGCATTTTAGTTGCAATTATGAATATTTCCTTCCAAAATGTTTGTGCTAATGGACACGTCCACCAGATATGAAAAAAAGTGCCCAAATCTGAGCATCCTCGGAAGCATTGTGCTGAATAGTTTTGTACATATTTAGCCACTCTAGATGGAACCAAATACCACCTTGTCATCACTTTATAATTAGCTTCAACCGCTAATACATTAGGGGAAGCTGTTTTAACTGTGGACCATATTTGGTTCCAATCAGAAATATCTAGTGTACGCTCTAAGTCTTCTTCCCATTTCTGGACATAAGACGGGCTATTTTTATTGGAATAGACCAGTAAGTGAGAATATAAGGTAGAAATTGTTCCTCTAGCGTGGGGATCCTTCTTACAAATGTTTTCAAAACTGGACATATGTGCTAATTGGGGTGATGTGTTGACTAAGGGTGTGAAAATTTTTTTGATTTGGAAATATCTGAATAATTCCGATTGTGGTAAACCATATTTTTCACAAAGGGTGGTAAAAGGGATAAATGACGATGAGTGTATAAATTTATACAAATTTAGAACATTTCGGGATGTCCATTCTTTAAAAGATTTAGGGGACACCCATGCTGGATAGAAGGCAGGGTTTCTATAAAATGACAATAATGGATTGTGTAAAGATTGTAATTGATTGCTCTTTTTGAATCTATCCCAAAGGGATATATAGTGTTTGGTAATAGGATTTTTTAGGTCTTTTCGGTCTTTAGATGAGATCCATAATAAATTGGATATTGGAATAGGATCACATTCCGTGGCTTCAATTGATACCCATAATGGGGTTTCTTGATATGCATGGTATTTAGCAAGACTCGCTATATGTGCGGCTCTATAGTAATATGCAAAATTGGGACAGCCTAGGCCTCCGTTAAGCTTGGGGAGATATAATGTGTGCAATTGTATTCTTGGTTTGGATGCTCCCCATATAAATGACGACACTTTCCTTTGTATTATTCTTAAATGATAAGCTGGGATCGGTATTGGTAGTACTCTAAATAAATAAAGTAGTTTCGGTAATATCGTCATTTTTACAGAGTTGATTCTTCCGAACCATGACAATGGAAGATGGAACCATGAATTCATTAAGTTAAAGAGCTTTTTTAACAGTGGGGGATAGTTAATTTTAAATAGGTCCTCTAAAGATGCTGTTAGATGAACTCCTAAATATGGGATTGATCTGTCTGACCAAGTAAAGGGGAGGCAAATTTTTGCTGAGTTCAGTTCTATGTTGGAAAGAGATACATTTAGTGCTTGGCATTTTTTGGGATTTATATATAATCCAGAGATTTTGGCAAATACATCAAGAGTAGGAATGAGGTTTTGGCCTGATACTTGTGGAGAGGAAAGAAATAGGAGGATATCATCTGCGAAAAGACAAAGTTTGTGTTGATAACCTCCTATTTCAATTCCAGTTATGTTGGAATTTGTTCTAATTGCTTGTGCAAGCAGCTCTATTAGTAGGGCAAATGATAAAGGAGATAGTGGACAGCCTTGTCTCGTGCCTCTTTCTATGTTGAAAAAATTGGATTTGTACCCAGCATATTTTACGTAAGCTTTGGGTTCATTATATAATGCCATAATCCAATTTGTAAAGTTTGGGCCAAACCCCCATTTCTGTAGTGTATAATTCAAGTATGGCCATGATATAGAGTCAAACGCTTTTTTGATGTCAAGTGAGAGAAAGCAAGCAGGAATACAGCGTTTTTTTGGCTATATGTGCTAGAAGGGTCGCTCTACGTACGTTATCACTAGCCTGTCGGGAGGGTATGAAGCCTACTTGGTCTATATGCACAAGGGTACCAATGATTTTATTCAGACGAGATGCTAGAAGTTTTGCTAATATTTTAATGTCTATATTTAACATTGAAATGGGGCGAAAATTTGAGCATAAAGTATCATCTGATTGGGGTTTAGGTATCATAGATAATATCAATAATTCTTACCCCAACAATTGAGTTTACAATTTTCAGTGCTGCTGACCCCTGGTCTTTCCGTACTGCTTCCCTGAACTTCTGGTGTTCACAAAAAAGAGTTTACAATGAACAGCACTGTCTTGAGTCGGCTTGGAGAAGGTAGGAGGAGGGAAGGAGTGAAGGAGTGCACTGCCATCCTAAACTATGAGGCTGTGTGTTTCTATTAATGCAAACAATGTAAGGAGACACAACTCTAGTCCCTACATGCAAAGTTGGCTCCATAGGATACTGCAAGAGAAAGGAGCCACCCTAAAACTCGTGGTACAGTTTAAAAAGGAGCGCCAGTCATTTTAGTTTTTTTTAAAGTCAGCAGCTACAAAAACTATAGCTGCTGAATTTTAATAAACAGACACTCACCTGTCCCAGGATCCAGCGCTGTGCACACCTGAGCTGTTCCGTCGCTCGGTCTCCTGTCCCCAGTGCCGGCATCTCAACTGTGGGCACCCAGTTGTAACAGCTTGCGGCTTCACAGCCGGGTTCCCTTTGTGCGTGCACGAGCCGCACTGCACATTGTGAATGGTCCTTCAGTTTTCTGGGACCTGTGACATGTCCCAGAAGACTGCGGGGAGGGAGAGGAGACTTTCACTCAGATCGCCTAGGTGATCCAAGCAGAAGTGGGAGTGGGTAACTATCAAAACCAGGTACTTGTTCCTCCTTCCCCCCCAAAAAATGCAATTTGGTGAAGAGGAGGCGTTAAAGTGGAACTTCCCTTTTTGGGTGGAGCTCTTTAAAACTGTAACATAGGCAAGGATTAAAAGATAAAGAAGCTGCATACAGGAAGTCCCCAATTTACGAACACAATAGGGACTGTAGGTTTGTTGTTCATAAGTCGCAACACTGCATTTGTGTAACTGCCGCCTGTGCATGGATGTGGGATGTTCCGGGCGCTTGTTATTTTATCTGGGGCGTAGTACGGCAGTGTGGGATGTGTCCGGAGGTGCTCGAAAGGTATCCAGGACCAGCGTGGAGCACAAGTGGCCGGCATTTGAGGCGTAAGTAGGAGTCGTTCGTAACTCGGGTGTTCATAACTCGGGGACTACCTGTATTCAGTAAGCAATTACATCAGTAAGTACTTTTAAAAAGGGAGGGTTTAATATCACTTAAAGTATGTCAATCTTTAGTATTCTCAGGATTGTGTACCTCCTATTATCCTTGCTTTACATGACTTGAGGAAGTAGGGGCAGTGGTGTTGTAAGATGTAAAGGTTCCAGCTGGATAGCTTTGAGACAGGAAACTGAAATTTTTTTCAATAGGTAAAAAGTGGAAATAATTAAATGGAGCATGGTTTAAAGGGGTGGGACTTTTGTACTATGCATTTGTTTTAGAAATTCTGTATAGCCCTACAGAACACACAGTGCACAGTCCACATGGGCTTTGCTGCTTAACTGCAGACAGGAAAAAGGAAACTTTATTCAGAGAAAAGACATAGAGAGTACCATAGATGCATCTACAAACTTATAAACACTGCCATCTACTGGTCAAAGAATATATCGCTACTTAATACTGATGTTTAGTAGTTGTTGCACAAAATACAATTCTGTATTTCAACACCCACATTCAACAACAACTATATTAGACTCATTTTGGATCTCAATTCTATAAATTTGTTTCTGGTAAGCGGTTTTGTCCACTTTTGTTTCTCATTAGTTGGAAGTCTAGCAATATAGGACAGACATTTGACTGGGATGTCTTTATTGCTTCTGGTGGATTTTCTGATTGAAGGCTCTTGTGGCCTAGTTTCTGCTTTTACAGCATTTGGATTGTCTGTGTTAATTTCTAGTTCTTTGTTGCTTATCTTTATGTGACACTGATGTGGAATTTCCCTCAGTTTGAAGTGTTTATGTTAATTCATGAAATTTTAAACACACTGAAGTTTCATTGAATTACACTTCTACTGATGGTTACCTTGTTTGCGTCTTAGTGTAGAATTTTGTATCCCTTTTGTGATTCACTGTACCCCACAAGTACACCTTCCTTTGTGCAAGCAGACAATTTTGTATGTTTTTCTTTTGGGATGTGCACATAGGCTATGCTTCCCAAATTTTTTAGATGTTTCAAATTCGGGGCTTTTCCATTCCACAGTTCATATGGAACTTTCTCCCTTGATTTTCCTGGTAGTCGATTTTGGAGATAGCATGCAATCAAAAATTTCCCCCTCCCAGTATGTGGTTGGAACATCTGCATCAAACAGCATGGTCTTCCACTCTCACAAGGTTAATTCTTTCCGCAACCCCATTTTATTCTGGGTTGTATGTTACAGCAGTTTAAAATATTATGCAATGCTTTCTGAGTGTTATCACCTGTATATTCATTTCCATTGTCTATGTGCAGTACACTCAGCATTTTGGCATTTTGCCAAATGTATTGCTTACTTGAGCCAAATACTGTTCACGTTTCTCTGGTACTTCTCTTTTGTTGTGTAACAGATATAGTGTAGTTTATCTGGAGTAATCATCTATGAAAGTGAGAAAATACCTCTTCTTCCCTGGTGTAAATTTTTCCATTAGATCGCAAAGATCTGAATGAATTAAGTACAGAGGTTTCTTAGCTATTTATTATGTCAGGACTTCTGTGCCCAAGTCGTCTGTGCCATGTATGAATGCAGTTTGAATGTTTTTCCTCCTTGGCAGTATTAACCAGCTCATTGCAGTTCAGCTGATACAGTTCATCTGTAATTTTAGCCTTTGCAAGTAAGATGTCCCCTTTTGTGTGGCTGAAGCATTATGGGTGGAACTGCATATAGATGTGCATAGTTCAAAGTTAATCATTGGAGTTTGTTATAGACGACCCAATGTTAATGAGTAGGTGGAGACTCAGCTCCTTGCACAGATAGAAAGGGCTGCGATGGTGATAATAATGGGGGATTTTAACTACCCGAAAATTGACTGGAGTAATGGCACTGCTGGAACAGTTAAAGGCCAAACATGTATAAACCTATTACAGGACAACTTTATGGTCCAGTTTATTGATGCTCTGTTGGACCTGGTAATCTCAAACCATGTAGAGCTTATTACTAATGTTCATATAAAAACATCTGGTTAGCAGTGACCATAACATGATTTTATTTAATGTTAACTGTAAGCAAAAAACACATACGGAATGATAAAAACACTTAACTTTAAGAGAGGACAGATGTAAATTCACTGCAAAGTATATTCCCATGTACAATAAGTTTAAAAGGATAAAAATAAAACCTATGTGGCTCACGGCCAAATTTAAAAAAGCTATAAATAATAAGAGAAGAGCTTTTAAAAAATATAAAAAAGAAAGGAACACTATTATCGTTTAAATGTTACAAAGAATATAACAGAATATGTAAAGGAAAACGAACGACAGATTGCAAAAGATAGTTGGACAAACCCCCAAAAATTCTTCAAATATATTAATAGTAAAAAGGACAGGTCTGAGCTTGTTTGGCCCTTTACAAAATAATCTAGAGTAGGTGACTGGGGACAAAGAGAAGGCAAATTTATTAAATACTTTCTTCAGTTCTGTGTATACAAAGGAGCATGGGGGGGGGGGGGTTCATTCCCATAATGGAGATGGTATTTATACAGCCCCAAATGATCTACAATGGCTCAAAAGTCATATGGTCCAGAAATATTTAGACAGAATAAAGGTGGAAAAAGCACCTGGACCAGCTGGCATCCAACCACGGATCCTAAAAGAATTAAGCTCTGTCATTTCAAAGCCATTGTATCTAATTTTTAGGGACTCATTAATGACTGGAATAGTACCACTGGATTGGCGTAGGGCCAATGTGGTGCCTATATTGAAAAAGGGAACAAAGTCTTTACCAAGTAACTATAGACCTGTTAGTTTAACTTCTATAGTTAGGAAGATACTGGAGAGTTTAAGAAAAGACCACATAGATGAGTTCTTGCTGGGAAAGAAATATTTTAAGCAACAGACATCATGGGTTCATGAAAGACAGAAGTTGACTTTCAGACAACTCCAGAGGTGATTCTTTCCTAAATGTATATAATATAATTGGGTACTGACATTTATAGGTAAAGTTGATCCAGGGAAAATCCAATTGCCTCTCTGGGATCAGGAAGAAATTTTTACTCCTGCTGTAGCAAAGTGGATCATGCTTTGCTGGGGTTTTTCACCTTCCTCTGAATCAACTGAGGGTATAGGATTGTGTATATGGAATTGTATGATATTATTTTTTATTTATTTATTTTTATGGTAACTAGATGGACTTGTGTCTTTTTTCAACTTGACTAAGTATGTAACTGTCATTTTGGAAGATCACTACATTGTGTTGTTTTGTGAGCTTCTTCACTGACAAGAGATTAGGGACATAGAGGACATTTTTCACAGGTATCTTTCGGGTCTCCTATTTCTTCTGATTACACTATTTGCCCATTAGCTGTGATGATTTTTTCTGTTTTACTCTGAATGTGAATAAAGAAATTTCTGTCATTTGTCATGTGACTCGTAGCTCCCAAATCAACACACCATGCCTTGCGAAGATGAGGTGCAACTTTTGGATTAAAAAACATATTCATTATCTGAAGAAAAATCTGTTTCTTTTGGCCTTTTGTAGTTTAGTTTGTTTTTGCATTCTAGCTTTCCAGATTCTGCAATCTGCTTTCAAATGACCTTGTTTCTTGCACACAAAATATTCACATTTCTTTTTGCATGTTACTGTTTTTATTCCTATTTTTCGTGTTTAAAGCAGACTTTGTGACAGAAGCACCGTCACTTATAATGCTTTCTGTTTTATGCTTATATTCATCCACAAGCTTGCCCTTAATATCATCTGGACAGGCATCAAGTGCTGTGACATGCGTTTCATAACTTTATGGTAAGCCACATGAATTTTTTTTATTTCTTCTCCTTGTCTCGCTTGTCAGGCATTCAACCATTTCTAAGGTGTGACTTATGTGTGCTTATCTACCTTCATTTGGCACCTTTCAGGGGGGACCGGATACCTGTTTTTTGACAGGTACCCATCCCCACTTCCAAAAGATCTTGCCGCAGTAAGATCACACAGAAGTTCGGGCCCCCTCCTCCTTCCCCCGCCACCGGGCCATACAAAAAGCTCAGCACGCTTTGTACATGCACAGTAGTGAACCGGCTGTGAAGCCGCAAGGCTTCACTGCCGGTTTCCCTTACAGGCAATGGTGATGGTGGCACCCGAGACCTGATGGGAACATAGGCTGGGGTGCCCACACCGCTGGACTCCAGGACAGGTAAGTGTCCTAATATTACATTTTTTGCTGGGGGTGGGGGGAACTTCCGCTTTAATGCAGGTGAACAACAGTCAAAAAAGCCAACGTGTTTTGGCCATCAGGCCTTAGTCATGGCTAACAAATAGGTGACACAAAGTAGTTTAAATAGTGTAGACTAAATTACATAGTCAACCTCAAGGGTCACGGGAGTGGCGGCAAATATCAAAAATACAAAAAAGAGCACTATAAGCACACAATTATACATAAATGTATATAAAAACATGAATCACACAAAAAAAGGAACAGTATGAAATATACTGAAAAAGTATATACCTCCAGATTGGCCTTGTGTCACAGGCTATCATTATTATTTGTATTACCCAATCACTTATTGAATTATTTGTGTTCACTATTCATATATATTTTTTTGTTTTTCAAATGATTAAACACTTGATATATTACTATTTTCTATATTGGAGTTGGCATTTATATTTATAGCACTGAAAACTGTATATTATCTCCACAGCTTAAATGAATATAAATAAAGTGTCAAATTAAAACACCACACACAAAAATGATATAAAAAAAACAATAAAAGTCCAAATAACAAAGAAAGTCCAAAAATTGTAATGATTCTGAAGTAAGCAGATATCCTTCTCACTTGCAGGTAAAAATGCAATTTGTGCTTTAACATAAAGGTGCAATCACCACCACCATCCACCTTTGAGTGAATTGGCCGCTCACATCACAGAAAGACCCATCTATTCAAGCCTTGTTTAAAAGTGTAGGAAGATCCTCGCTAGTCAGGGCAAATACACTCCAATAATAAAGGACACACGCTCTCTTTGGAAAACTATTTTCCAGAAAGTTGCTCAAAATATATAAGAAGAGTTCATTGCGCAATACCATTAAAAACACAATTTATTTAAAACATAAGAATTTTAAACTCAAACTTTACACATTTTGTATAAATGCAAGTAATATATCCAACTTGCGAGCTCCTCGACTCCTCACCACTATTCCCAATGTACGAGACACCGGAAAGGACGTCACTTGATATGTGACTTCTTCAATCCCTTTGCAGCTGTTCTTGTTCACTTTAACCGTTTCAGCACCGGGCGATTTTTACCCCCTTCCTTACAGAGCACTTTTTGCGATTCAGCACTGCGTCGCTTTAACTAACAATTGCGTGGTCGTGCGACGTTACACCCAAACAAAATTGACGTCCTTTTTTTCCCACAAATAGAGCTTTCTTTTGGTGGTATTTGATCACCTCTGCGTTTTTTATTTTTTGCGCTATAAACAAAAGAAGAGTGACAATTTTGAAAAAAACACAATATTTTTTACTTTTTGCTTTAATAAATATCCCATTTTTTTTTTAAAAAAAAAAAAAATTTTTTCCTCAGTTTAGGCCGATACGTATTCTTGTACATATTTTTGGTAAAAAGAAATTGCAATAAGCGTATATTGATCGGTTTGTGCAAAAGTTATAGCGTCTACAAAATAGGGGATAGATTTATTGCATTTTTTTTTTTTTTTACTAGTAATGGCGGCGATCTGCGATTTTTTTTTCGTGACTGCGACATTGCGGTGGACACTTCGGACACTTTTGACACATTTTTGGGACCATTCACATTTACACAGCGATCGTTGCTATAAAATTGCATTGATTACTGTGTAAATGTGACTGGCAGGGAAGGGGTTAACACTAGGGGGTGCGCTGCAGGGGTTAAAATGTTCCCTAAAGTAGTGATTCTAATTGTGGGGGGAGGGGACTCACAAGGGGAGGAGACCGATCGGTGTTCCTCCGTACTGGGATCACATGATCGGTCTCCTCGCCACTGACAGGACGTAGAGCTGTGTGTTTACACACACAGCTCCACGGTCCCGCACGGTCCCGCATGGTCCCGCTGTTTTAACGGGCAATCGCGGGTGCCTGGCGGACGGGAATGGGAGGACGTCATATGACGCCCACCCAGGATGGGAGATCCACCTTGTGGGCGTCATATGACTATGGGCGGGTAGTGAAGGGGATAATATAATTCACAGTTTGAAGTATAATTGCATAGCAGCGCACAAGTTTTTTCTATAAATCATTTATATTTAATTATAATTTATATATTTTTTATTATATTTATATTATACATTTATATAATATATTATATTTATATGATAAAATACATTTCGTCATTTGTGTGATACCACAAGACACATTTATTTTTTTATCTATTCAATATTGGTTTTATGCACTTGTTTTAGGTTTATTCATTATTTTTGTTATATTTGTGTTTTAGACCTTCTGGCGGGCGTTTATTTGTTTGTTTCACATTGATACAAGAAAGCTGAAATCATTTGATCTGATATACATGTAAAGCTTCACAAATGGAATATAGAGAGAGGATGGCAAAAGAATCAGAAAATGGGTATACAAAATGGGAAAACCAAAATGTTTAAATATTAAAAAAAGCCAAAAAATATATATAAAAGATGAACACCAATCATTTCAGATACAAATCCACATCCCATCTATGGTTAAGACCATGAGAGATGCGGGTCTGCAATCTGAAAATCCATTAGACGTCACGCTCTAATACTCTACGGTATTATCAGCTTGGTTTGGTATAGCTTTCTAATCAAGCACAGTTTATTGCTGAGATTAGCTCTTTCATGCACCTTTTGTAATTCTTCTCACATTTCTCTAGCAGTTTCACACTTTGCCCTCGTTCACATTGAACGCGGCTTTAAAATCGTGCGACTTCATCTGAAATTGCACAATTTCAAAGCCGCATGTCAGTGGGACTTCGGGTGTGACTTGAAAGACATCGGTATGGCTTCATGCACAGATGTCTAATGAAGTTGCACCTGAAATCTCCAAAAGTAGTTCAGGAACTACTTTTGCAAATCGGTGCGGCGCTGCAAAGTCGGCATCGCACCGATTGGAGCAGTGCCATTACCAGCAATAAGCTGCGACTTCAAATTGCATGACAAATCACTCCCTTGTAAACGAGGGCTTACATATATATATATATATATATATATATATATATATATATATATATATATATACAGTGTATATATATATATATATATATACAGTGTATATATATATATATATACCGTGTATATATATATATATATATATATATATATATATATATGATTTGATCATCTCCAATTCTAAGAGAGATTGTGCTCTGAGCTTTTTGGTCTTTCTCTATCCACTCATCTGAAGGATGTTCTGGCCTGACTTTAATCTATATGTTAACACTTACCTTTTCTTATTAGCAGCATTTTCATCTGGAATTACCAAGACTGGTAGTTCTGGCTTGTCAGATTAGCCAATAAAAGTTTGTTGCAGCTGTGTTACTGGCCATTTAATTTTATTCTGTTGCAGTCTTTTTTATGTTGCTGTATCTTGCACTTATTTGCTGTAGCTGGCTATGACTGGGCTTTGACTGGGTTCTCAGCTTTTCCCTGGGTGTCTAGGCTATGCCTGGGCCCATAACTTGTTGGAAATTCTGTATGCAAATAATTCCTTTGTGACCCATTAACCCATTGGACTTTAAAGTGGTTGCAAAGGAATCTTTTTAACCACTTCAGCCCCGGAAGGATTTACCCACTTAAAGACTAGGCCATTTTTTGCGATACGGCACTGCGCTGCTTTATCTGACGATTGCGCGGGCATGCAACGTTGCACCCAAACAATTATTTTTTCCATAAATAGAGCTTTCTTTTGGGGGTATTTGATTACCTCTGCGGTTTTTATTTTTTGCGCTATAAAAAAAAAAAAGCAACAATTTTGAAAAGAAAATTATACTTTCTGCTATAATACCCATCCAAAAAAAAAAAGTAAAAAATCGAATTTCTTTATCAGTTTAGGCCAATATGTATTCTGCTACATATTTTTGGTAAAAAAAAAAAAAAATACCAGTACGTGTATATTGATTGGTTTGTGCAAAAATTATAGCATCTACAAAATAGGGAATAGATTTAGGGACTTTTAATTTTTTTTATTGTTTTTACTGGTAATGGCGGTGATCTGCAATTTGTAGCGGGACTGCGACATTGCGGCAGTGACACTTTTTGGGGACCAGTGACACCAATACAGTGATCAGTGCTAAAAAAAATGCACTGATCAATGTATAAATGACACTGGCAGGGAAGGGGTTAACACTAGGGTGCGATCAAGGGTTCAACTGTGTTCCCTGGGTGTAATCTAACTTTGTGGGGGGTGGGCTTACTGGGACACATAGACACACAGAGAACGCTGTTCCTGATCACTAGGAACAGCCGATCTCAGTGTTGTTTCCGGTTGGAACAGGGATCCACCTTGTTTACATAGGCAGATCCCCGTTCTGCCTCTCTGTACCGCGATCATGGGTAGCCGGGGGGCATTGAGTCCACCAGACCGGCGTGCCCACACTATCTCATTCACAGACTGACGTACAGGTACGCCGGTTTGCACAGCCAAGCCGCCTTGCCGCAGTATATCTGCGGAAGACGGTCGGGAA
Organism: Lithobates sylvaticus; assembly: GCA_028564925.1. NCBI lineage: Eukaryota > Metazoa > Chordata > Amphibia > Anura > Ranidae > Lithobates > Lithobates sylvaticus. The sequence goes on along the minus strand of CM053030.1, from coordinate 342,117,949 downwards.
GTTGTTAAAAACAACAGACATCTCTATACTTTCTTGCTTTGTGCAATGGAATTGCACAGAGTGGCCCCGAACGTCCTTTTTTCGGGTCCCTTGCTGGCTCCTCCTCTCTGTCCAGTGCCCCCACGGGAAGCCCCATTCCCATGGCAGCACTTGTGCATGCTCTCTCCCAAACGCCACTGCTGCGTCCATTGACATAGACAGCTCCCTCACCACTGGCTTTGATTGACAGCACTCTGAGCCAATGGCCCCGGTGCCCCGGCAAAACCAGCGAGACACAGAAATGAGGGGAGAGAAGAGCTGCAGATGTGCACAGCCCTGAATTTAATATAGGCTCAGGTAAATATAAGGGAGTGTGAAGGGCCAAAATCAATGCCTAAACATTTTTTACCTTAAAACTGACCTTCAGTCATTTTCTTAGCTTACCTTCTATTAAATGGTCTGCCTTTGCTGTATTATCTTTGTAAAGCAAAATGTTAAATGCGGATGTGGTCTTGATGACAGAATCGTCAGGTATCCAAAGAGTCATTGTTTCTCTCACTCTCATGAGAGTTTGCTGGCAGAGGAGGGGGGGAGGCAGGGAGAGTGGAGCAGGGCTGTAGGAAGGGCAAGGAGAGCCGAGGAGGGCTGGAGGGGGCTGGATGAGGGCAGAGATAGGAAGGGAGCTGGAACAAAGGGCTGAAAGCGCTGTATCTTTATTGCACTGGTACGGCCGAGCCCTTAATGCCCATGTGCTTCCAGCTCTTTGTGTACATGTTCCTATAGCAGCCACAGCGTAAGTTCGCTGGCACTGCTGTAGTTACCTGTAAACATCGGGCGGAAGTGTGGTGCTTACTACGTATGCATGACTGGGAGATCGTTTAATGCTCATGCGCAAGATTTGACTGGGCCACAAGGCAGTCCGATAAACACTATTGCCAGAATTGTGTGGCCAGGGCTTTATTTACCCACAGTAAACATGGCTGCTCACAGGAACAGCGTGGGGAATAAAAAAGAAGCAGCTTAAAATGGAAAAAGTAAGCATCTAAATAATACTGTTATATTCTTTTGAATCAGCGTGTTTGACTCCAGTTCCTCTTTAATGCAAGGAATGCATTAAGGTAAAAAATGTTTAGGCTTTAGAACCACTTTAAGCACCCTGACTTAGATGAATTTAACATTTTTTTTTATATATTAATTTACTAAATAATGTAACATGTTTTTGTCTCGTTGAGGTGGATATAGAAAAAGAGAGAAAGGTCTGGTGTCACCAGTGACACACCTCCATCCCTAAACATAGCAAATATATACAGGAAGTCGCCCTGGGACTTTAGATGAGGTAAGCAAAGTCACCCACTGAGTAATAGAAGTAAATACAGTTTAAATATTTATTCAAAGAATGACATACATACATGGGTAATGTAAACAATTGCTAAGCTAACAAAATTGCACATAATGAGAATAGTAAAAATAACATTGATACATGAATGTCATACAATATGCACTGGCATCAAGAGACCCGACGTGTTTCGCAAGACCATAGCTTGTTTCCTCAGGGGTAAATGCGTGTATGATGTATCTAAGTAAACAGAGAAATATGTGACACAGTGAAGGATGTTAAAGGCAACTGGTAGAAGGGGCCAGAGGTGAAGCACCCCATACTCAGCAATTGACAAAGCCAGAGTGCCAATGACTGGGTTCCCCAAGGGGTGGCAGCAACAAATGTGTAGCATGGGAGCTGAGGGGGAGAGACCAACCAACAACCACAACCAGAGAACAATCGGACAGCAGACACAGCATGGGTGAAAATATGTGGCCCTAGATGTTTCAGTATGTAAGTGGGTCAGTATCAGCTGTAACACAAATACTTATATCAATATATGCCAAAAAGTAGTAGAGTAGACATGAGACTTATAGTATAGTTGTAGATGTGAAAGCATATACGCTATAACACAAATACAGGTATCAATAATAACTAAATCTGCAAAATGGGCAAATATTGTATGATTCTGTGTGAAAAGCATATACAAACTGACCTGGTCCAATGATGGAACAGATGTAAAGACCAAGGGTAAGTGTAAACAACAAACAATGGGGAAGTAATCCCTAAAAAAAGAAAAATGGGGTATGTGAAAAAATGTGAATAAAACTAAACAATATCCAGCACAGGGGGAGTGCTAGAGTGGAAGGAATGTGTACCTTAATAAGATGTATGGCTTAACAGCAGCAGAGTCCCCTTCAGTGTGTAGAGTGTAAGCTAATGAAAGGAGAAAACCCAGCCATGTCCACCTACCAATTTATATCCCCAGAGGGGAGCGGCAGGCTCGCCCCCAACGCCATGTAGGGATTGCAAGACATGCCGACGCCCGAGGTGTCGGCCGCGAGCAAGGGTGCGCATGAGCAGTAACCTCGCGGCTGCCCGTCGTGACACATTGCACACCGGACGTCACTCAATGGGTGCAGTAACATGGTGCCGATATGTAGGTGGCCCCACTCGTCCATAGGATAGGGAGGGGACAGCAGGAGATATGAAACCTCCCTTGATGCATATCGCAGCTCCCATGCCAGACAAAGTAGCACCACCACCAGGAGAGACAACCTGTGCAACTGAGGCAAAAATCACTGTCACTGGTCTGAGCAATAAAGTAAGCTAAAACATGTATACTGTATAAGTTATGTGTTAAATAAAGTGGCTGAAGGTGGCAACAGACCAGGTTTGGGCTAATTGGCTGTCTTCCACCCGGGTTCAATACAGAAAGAGAGGTGGATATAGGTGACAAACTGGCAAAGGGCAGGCCAGAGGTATGAAGATGCTGATTCTGATAAAAATATATTTATTAGTAAATCATGCTAATTATCATGAGCTTCCCTTTATTCACTGAAGGAAAATCGCAAAGTTAACAGCCTTTAGCCTTTAGTAAATCAACATTGTCTATACTTCCTAGCTTTAGTAGTAAAAAGTGTTCCAGATCTCTAATTTTAGCAGTATTCATATTGCTTCATAATACTTACTACAGCATTAATAATATTTTTTTAATACAATCCAAAAACAGTAAGAATATTATCCAATATTACCAGTTCTGGTTGTAATAATTACTGTTCCACATTCTGGGCTCCAGTGGAAATAAAACACTAAATTATATGATCATTATTCATTAATTTGCATTACAATGTAATTTCCAGAGCCGCACAGCCTACCTGGGAATTCTTTATGCATATAAATTACATAAGGTGATGTTATTTAAAGCGGTTCTGCACACATTTCATTTAGTAAATCTCTTTGCCTTCCAAATCAGGCAAAGAGTACTAAATGAAATGTTTTTTTTTTTTTTTTACTTACCTTGTAATTGATGACTTCCTGTCTTCTGTCTCTTCGGGGGTGGGCGGGGTCTGTGCGGGGATCCTAGTCACGCCGCACTGTCTCCTGGGATCTGGTGTCATTGATCCCAGGAGTCAGTGCGGGCATCTTCTGAAATCTCGCGAGATTTCGGGCACATCTTCCGAAATCTCGCGAGATTTCGGGCACATCTTCCGAAATCTCGTGAGATGTCGGCAGATGTGCCGTTACTGCGCACGCGCGAGTAACGGCGGTGCATGCTGGGCCATCTAAAGTGCCTGTGGGGTTTCACATGCCCACAGGCAAGATGGACCCCAGCAGACAAGAAGAAGATGAAGAATTTTATCGGAGGAAAACCGGCGGCGATCGAGATGGAAGATGGAACAGGTAAGTCCCCCAATTGAGCTATATGGCCTTGGCATATAGCCCAAAAAAAAAAAAAAAAACGAGTGCAGAACCGCTTTAAGAACTAATGCATCCGCAAATAACAAAGGGTTCAGGTAGGGGGGAAAGGGCAGGAGGTTGGTTGCAACCATTGCAACAAGAGAAGGTTTAGGTTAGAGGATCAGAAATTCCTGTCTTTATGTACATAGATAATTGCAAATTAGACATATAAAAAAATAATGTTTATAATACATTGACAGACATTGATAAGGTTGTTCACAGTAAAATGTACCTGTAGTCAAAACGCTCTGTTTAGCTTTAAAAAAAGTAAAATAGGGTTTCACCACTTCATCCCCGGAAGATTTACCCCATGTTTATTGCCATGTTTTGCGATACAGCACTGCGTCGCTGCGTCGCTTTAACTGACAATTGCACGGTCATCGCTGTACTCAAACAAAATTGATGTCCCTTGTTTCCCACAAATAGAGCTTTCTTTTGGTGGTATTGATCACCTCTGCGTTTTTTATTGTTTATATTAGGGCTGTGAAAATTAAAGATTAATTCCTCGATTAATCTTTAATTTTTTTGATCGATCAAAATTCTTTTGATCGGTACTCGCCTCTCCGCCGGCTTCCGGCCTTCAGGGAGTTCCGTCGGAGATCTGGTGACGTCACGGACATCAACGTCACCGGACTCCTTCCCCCTTCCACAAGTGCCTCCATCTGCTAACGAAGGGAAGGGGGGAGGAGTCCAGTGACGTTGAAGTTATGATTGAACGTAACACATACGGGGAGGAGCTACGCATGACGTCATCCGCTGCTGCCCTACGAAGCTAACACGATTGTTGGCTTTACATGCTGTGTTTTTTATCATCTTTATGTGAGTAGTTTGTATTTGAACACAAAAATGTAATCTTATACTTAAGCGGTGAGCACTTAGATCTTTTCTTTCTACCCAGGACCTGGCGTCCTTGCTGAGATCTAAGGAGACGTGAGAGAAGTTTATGGTCCGTGTTAACCCTTTGGATACCCGCTTGCATGACCACCTGTTTGCACAAGGGTCCATGCCATAAGGTGAGAGTGATGAGTTAGACCGGAGGTGGAGAGATTGTCACGCTACTGTGGAAAAAAAAATTACTTACGTCAGTGCTACAGTTTGAATTTAAAACGTATTTGTGTCAACTGTGAAGTTAAGTCATGGATTGTGGAAACTAAACTAGTGTCGGGTGATTGTATATGGTGTATACCACATTTACCACTGACTAATGCAGAGTTGCAATGCAAGGAGATCAGCTAAAAGTAGTTGGATCTGTATGTGCATTATAATTAATCGAAATTAGTCGATTAATCGATTTAAAAAAACGATTAATCGAACACAAAAATTGTAATCAGTAACAGCCCTAGTTTATATAAACAAAATAAGACATACAATTTTAAAAAATATATATATTTTTTACTTTTTCCTATAATAAATACCATTTGGGTGAAGTTCTGCTTTAAGTATGCCTGTGTTTACAAGGCCTTAGATGTTCATGTCCAGTTGGCAGATACTGTATCTAACCTTTCTTCTTGTCTTTGAGACACAACATGAAGTGAGAGGAAAACTCTCTGTAATGAACAGAAGCCAGATTTCACCTGAACAAATGTCCTTATTGGAAGATTTTCATTCAGATTCTGTACCGATGACGTTGGCCACTAGGACAAACAAAGAGGAAGAATCTATCTAATGGAGATACATACAGCAAGATAAAAACCTGACCACAGTTCTAATCTTTTTCTACTTTAGCTAAAACTAAAAACATGTTTTGGCTTTAGGTTTAAGTTTACTTACTTAACATGTTAAAAACATAAAAAAAAAAAAACTATAATTCCCCATTGATTCAGGATTAGTAAGCACTGCTCTTACATAGTAGGCAGTTTTATTAAATGATAAGCAAGTACTTGCCTTTTTATATTAGCATCTCACCTCGTAATAACAATTAGTTTTAAAATAATACCTCTTGGGTATAAGTACTGTTTTAGATATACAAGGTCTATTGCTTTTTACTTGGCTGTGTAATGTATATTGTTATTTAGATAACTCTGCTTGAAGTAATCCTCTTAACAAAAAGCATTTGTCTTACCTAACAGTTTAGCTCATTTCCACCTTTCCACACTTCCTCTAGATAACACGCTGCATGAAGCAGTAGATAGGAGCAGCAGAATATTTAGAATTAGAACTGTTTTTGTCTACCCTTTATTAAAGTATGATCCAGATATATGAATCATTTATTTACTGTAAGTTTTATATCTGCATGAATTCATATCCACCCTTGCCCTCATCTACACATTTAGGTTTTACATGTTACTAGTGCATTTATTTTATTTTATTTATTCTGTTCCTGTACTTTGTACAGCAAAGTCTGCAGTGTGGGATTCCCTGTTTCAAATGTATTTCTCTTGCCAGTACTACTTCAGTATTGTGCCCATTCTTCTCAGTATGCAAACTCACTTGTCTGTACAAAAACATCTCACAACCCAAGATGGTCACACTTTTACACATTTACATAAAACTTAAAACAGAAGTGTGTCTGGGTCCCATGCAAACATGAGGGAACCCTACAAATTCAGAATGTTATTCTTGTGGATGGAACATTTCATCATACATAGGTTGATATTACTTGTAGAATCCAAAAGTTCAGCAATTAACATATTCTCGTTAAATGCCTAGGAATTTTCCTTAAAAAGTTAAAGGCTGGATCCAATATTGGTTGTGCCTGTAGATGCATTCAATACAACCTTCTTAAGGCCCATACACACGATCTGACTTTTTGACAACAAACATGCAAATTAGCTTTTTTAAAGGCAACATCCGACCGTGTGTACGCTCCATCGGACAAACTTTTTCGGTTTTCATCGGACTTTTGTTGGCTGTGCGAACGGACAAACTTTCCGGCAACAAAAGTCCAATGGAGCAAAGTCCGATCGTGTGTACAGAAAACCATAGGACTTTTGTACAAAGTACAAACACGCATGCTCAGAACCAATGCAAAAGATCAGACAACAATACAGAAGTTGACCAAAGGTGGCGGTAAGGAGCAGAAAAAACACGTGATTTGGAGAAAGTTTGCTGAAAAAGTCCTGCCGTGTGTATGCAATACAAGTTCACGGCCGATGCCCTTTGTACAAAAATTCACGGGAAAGTTTGTACAAAGTCTGATCTTGTGTATGAGGCTTTAGAAAGCAGGGAGACTGTTAAAATACATAAGACCACCTGCTGGTAATGCAAAGATAGCAGAATTTTGTTCAACATTTTTCTTTCTAAAAACATTTGTTACATTTTCTACTCTTTAGCAGGGTCAAATTGATGGTTGTTTTTTACCTCAGTGGCGAGAGAAAATTAAGAAGCAGAAATGGAAATTTTTTCGGGACTAAACAAAAACAACGCTGTACATGCTTTTTGTTCAGGAATGTCCATTCGTGCCACAATTGAATATTAGATGCAAACAAAACTTTGAAGTATGTTTGAAAAGTTATCAAATGTACTAAGAATTTTTGTATGTTTGATCACACAAATTTTCATGAAAATGTTTGTTTGAAAATCGAATTCCAAGTTTTCTTTACTTTACGACCCATTGTCACATTTGCTTCACAGTATTTATCAATAAAAGAAATATATTTTACCAGTTGAAAATTAAAACATTTGCCTCTCTAAACCGTCAAAGTATATCCCTAATTTCAATTAAATACGTTTCTATTTTTTACTATTTTATTAAAATAAATGTAGCGGATGAACAGGATTATGCTAATTAGTAAAACGAAAGAAAAAAAAAATATTACTGGTACAATATGTTCTAGTACTAACTGAAGAGATAATACAGATGTGGGGATCTGTTACACTGAGATACATTCACAAAATTTTGCAATAGTTTAGTTCACATACTCACATAGTTAGTTGAGTTGAAAAGAGACACATGTCAATTCAGTTCAACCAATAAAAAAAGTAAAATAAAATAAAATAAATAAAAACATCCACATACACAACCCTATACCCACAGTTAATCCAAAAAACCCAATAAAGCATAATCTAATTAGCTCCAGTGGAAGAAATACAGATTGCTTTCTGATCCCAAGGAGGTAAATAAATATTCTATGGATCAACTACCCCTGGTGTTATTACCTACTGAGCTGGCCAGAACTTGTTGTTTAGGGAGTGTATTGCACATTTTCACAGCCCTAAAGCCCCATACACACGGTCGGAAAATCCGACCACCAAATCCATCGGATTTGGTCCGACGGATTTAGTCCGACACTGGTGTTGCATACACACGGTCGGACAAAGTTGTCGGAAAATCCGATCATTCTGAATGTGGTGACGTTTGTTGCCTACGACGGGACTACGTAGAGGCTAGTAGCCAATAGCTTTGGTCTTGTAATGTGATCTGAGCATGCGTAGCACTTTGTCCGTCGGAATTCGCTACACACGATCGGATTTGGTGTGATCGGACTTTGTTGTCAAAAAATCTATCCAGCAGGAGATAGGACTTTGTCCGTCGGACAATCCGATGGAAACTGTCCGATGGTGCCTACACACGGTCGGAATTTCCGACAACATTGTCCGATAGGACAGAATCCATCGGAAAATCTGACCGTGTGTATGGGGCTTTAGAGTGAAGAAGCCTTTCCGCATTTGGAGGCTTTATCTCTTTTCCTCCAGACTGAAAGAGTGCCCCCTTTTACTTTGTAATGACCTGAAAGTGAATAAGAGCTCATGTACACTGCAGCTGCTAAACGGACATTTAGGAGCAGTTGGACATTTTTTTCAGCAGCCCCTGAACTCTCCTCTATGTTATCTCAGAACATGTACAGTCATTTATAGTCATTTCTAGCCAGTTGTGTTTAGAAGAATTTTTTTTAAAGCAAGAAAATGCATTCAGGGCGAATGTTTAGAGACAGAGAGAGAGAGAGAGAGAGAGATGGTCAGAAAAGATTTTCCATTGAAAACGGTTGTAAACGAAAACGTTCATTAACGCCCCTGAACGCGGCATGTAAGTGTGGCAAAACTGATGTCTTTTAATGCCGGTAAATAGCTATCAAGTTACAACGTTCAGAAGAGGTTTGGAATCGTACAGTGTACATGAAGCCTAAAGCTTCGTACACACGATTGTATTTTCCGCAGACAAAACCTCAGACTTTTGTCCGAAGGCGTGTGTCTGGATTTTGTCTTGCATACAAACGGTTCACAATTGTCGGCCAACAAACACGAATGTAGTGACGTATTAGATGTACTACGAGCTGAAAAAGAGGAAGTTCAATTGTCAGGTGCCACCCTTTTGTGCTCCTTCTGCTAATTTCGTGTTAGTAGAATTTTAGTGAGTGTTGATTCGCGCTTTTCATTTTGCACTTTTCATTTCGCACTTTTCAGTTAATTTCTGAATGGCGTCAACCAGCCATGTTGCGGAATCGGAGGAGATAACATGTTATTTATTATTGGCCTTAGAGTTATTGCTTTGACCCAAGTTCAGTCCAGGAACAGGAGGAGGAGGATTTCTTGGACCAAAAATTGGTTGCTTTATGAATCATGACCAATTATGTCATATGCCTTTGCTGCGAGAGCTCCAGGAGAATAATCCAGAAGATTTTCGGAATTATCTCTGGATGACGGACCTGTCAGAGAGGTTACCTGACTGGTCGCGGTGCTGGCCGCGCTGGTGTGCGCCGGTGCGCATGCTCCTGTTGGCGCTACTGTGCGCGCTCCTGTTGGTGCTGGTGCGTGCTGATGTGCGCCGGTGTGCGCTAATGTGCACACTAATGTGCGCGCTAATGTTTGCGCTCCTGGTGGCACTGGGGCGCGTGCTGGTGTTCGGGCGCGTGCGCGGGCACGTGTGCGGCATTTGGCGCCAATCAGCCTATTTAGGTCTGCTGCCTACTCTGCTCCTTGCTGCCTGATCATCAGCTCCCCCCGTGCCCTTGTTCCTGTTGCCTGTAACCTGCGTTCCTGTGTACCTGATCTCCTGACGATCCGGCTTGCCTATTGGATACCCCTGACTTCTGCCTGCACCTGACCTCTGCCTGTTTGACCTCGCGCCTCCCTGCTCCTGCTGTACCGTTGTTGCCCGCCTGTTGCTGAACCCTGCCTGTACTTGGCCTGCCTGCTCAGCTCCTGCTCCGCACCTGACTGCCTGTGTTCCAGCCTACCCACCTGCTGGTTGAGGATCATCCTGCTTCCAGCTCCTGGATCATCCACACCAGGCTCTCGTACCACTCCGCACACCCGTGCCTCCTGTCTATCCTATCAGGGGCCGCGAGTCGGACCGTCAGGGAGACCACCCTCTGCCCCAAGCGGACTCGCCGGTCTGGTAAGTGGAAGCCTGACAGGACCCCTGCTTTCACCAACTTTTGGCATTGTTGACCCCCTATATTAAGAACTGGGACACATGCATGAGGCTTTTATTTTATTTTTTATTTGAATAATGATTTGATTTGGTATATTTCCTATATTTTTGGATGCATAGAATGTACTTTTTGGTTAAGTTCTATTGGCAGATAGCATGTCTAATTTTATGTGTTTTATTTTTTTAATGCACAATAAAAAGAATTGTGGAGAATAATACTTGGCTATGTGTTTTACTTCAAATGACAGTTTGGGAGTAGGCAGTTACATTTGAAAAAAATACAATGTAAAATTAACAAGGGACACCAACATAGTTGTACCTTTGATCTTAAAAAATACAGGATAATGGTGTTGTGGTAACTCGCACCAAAAATAAATAAATAACAACAAGCAAATAATATTATTCTTGATATCACTAGAAAAAAAAAAGCCTTTGAAAATGTGTTTGCAATAACTCCATCAGTATCACCAGCAAAGCAGCTTCATTATTATTCCATTGAAGAAGAAGAGAATGTGCGCTGCATTTTGAGATTTCATAATTTGCCAGGTGACGAATGTTAATTCTGCATTACGAATGCTAGTTTACAAGACTGACCACTTCCGGCTCGTCCTTGCTTCTAAACATGCGTGTTTGTACTTTGGACTTTTGTCCAACGGACTTGTGTACACACGCTCGGAAAATCCAACAGACATTTGTCCGCGGAAAATTTTAAAGCCTGCCATCCAACATTTATTCACGGAAAATCCGACAATTGTCCAATTGAGCGTACAGTTGGTTGGATTTTCCGCCAACATCCTGTCATCACACATTTCCCATCAGAAAACCTGATCGTGTGTACGTGTAGTCTACACTTTAAGGACCACTTATATATTTCCACATGGTATTAGAGAATAAATTAAGTTCTTTCCTTGTAGCTTTCTTCATAGCTGAGCTCATCCATGCCTTTTATCAGTTTGATTGCCCTTCTTCTTTTTCCCAGTATAGCGCCATAACCCCTGGGGTGGCTATGTATTTTCTGGGCTTACCAATTACCTCCTCCTTGTAGCTCGTCGTTCGTTGTCTAGGGGTTCCCAGGGTTAGTACCCAGTGCATTCAGAAGCTGACACTCAAATGTCCTTTTAAGAAATATTTTTTTGCAAAAAGTTACGTTCAAATATAACACAGTCTCTTAGTTGGGAATAGAGGGTACGGGTGATAAAGCTCAAGCACTTCAGAACTGCCGACATCAAATGAATGTCTCTTTAGGTAGTCCAGAGACTAGCCACTCGCAACTGGGCGCTTCACTGTTGGATAAACCCCTTTTCTGTGGATTTAGCAGCCAACAAATGATTCAACGATTTTCAAAGTCTCTGCCACAGACTAGGTTGTAACTGAAAGCTAAGTTAGGAACTTTTCCTACGGTACCTGAATCTTCCAGCCGTTTCGCCGATACCGTAAGAAATGCAGATTCACTAGTGTCCATACAATCTCAGCTCCCAGGCTCTTACGAGAAGCCAGCTTCCTGGCCCTCCTCGGAAGAGTCCTCCCCTGGTCGCTTGTACAAGTTGCTGTGCCTCTCCAATCCTGAGAGAACAGTGGGACACACAGAATCCTCCTTCAGTTACTGGGCCTCGAACTAGCCAGTGCTCGGGAATGGACGGATCCCCACCCCAGACCATGTGGGCCTCTGGGGCTGGTCAGGGTGACCGTGCTTACGGGGGCAGCAGACACTCCTGGATCCGGGACCCCTCACGGCGTTGGTCCGGACTGGAACCAGGAATAAAAAGCCGAACCCTGAACACGTGACTTCAGCATCTTAAATACCCCTTCCCAGAATACACAGCGGGGCCATACGCGCCCACTGATTGGCTCCGAGAAAGATTGGTACCTAACATGTCCAACCAGACTGTGTTCTCAGCCTGTCACAGGTGTTTCACTGCACCTATGACCAGGCATAACTCCAGTACAGCCCAGTCAAGCTGATGCCAAAGTAAATGACCTAAACAATTAACCCTCAGAACTCCGTTACAGTTCTGGAAAAACTAAATTTTCACTATAGCGCACACTTTAGAAAAGTGTCGGCACTACACCAGTATAACCAGCAGGGTTAGATTCTCAGTTTAGTAGGTATCTGTATCTTATCTTTTTGGACTTTATTTTAACGTGTGTGGTTCTATAAGGCAGACAAAGAATAGGGTATAAGAATACCAAAATTAGTGGAAATTGCCTCCAGCATTGCTCCTGTTTTCTCAGGTTAGAGGCTGCCCTTTTGCTGAAGCGCAGAGTCCCTGAACAACAGTAAATCATAAAGTGGAACTAAACTCATTGATTTAACAGTTTAAAAAAAAAAATTAATACATTTTTTATTTTTATTTTTAAATCCCAGGAATGCCAGGATTGCTAACTGTCACATTTGCTTGTGTCCTCAACCAAACTGTCAAACCATCAAATGGCTGGTGTCATAACTTATCACTTGTGCAGCACCATGAAAGTTGCAGATCATACAGAAGCATCTTCCTTGGCTGTAACGGATACGAAGGTTTAATTTAGCTTTCAGCAGATCGGCCTCTACAAACTCAGCAGCATCTAAAAATGCCCAAAATGAGAGCAATAGAGAATGTGCAGAGCAGGGTATAACAGTGTATTACTGGATTTTAAAGCAGAGTTCCACCCAAAAATTGAACTTCTGCTTTAAGTGCAGGTGACCCCCTAACATGCCACATTTAGCATGTCATTTTTTTTAGGGGGGAGCAGATACCCTCTTTTTAGAGGGATCCAGCTCCCACTTCCTCCCAGGGCACCGCGGCGCCGGAAGCAAGCTCATCTCTCCCCCCTCCCTCTCGGCAATCATTGCCCGGCCAGTCACAGTGCACAGCATGGCTCGCGCATGCGCAGTGCATGCCCGGCTGTGAAGCCACAGCCGGGCGCCCACAGTGACAATGCCGGCACCGAAGAGGGGAGGGGGAGAGGAGTGGGGCTTTGTTCGCCTGCATCGCTGGACCATGGCACAGGTGAGTGTTAAATTAATAAAAGTCATTAGCTACACTTTTTGTAGCTGCTGACTTTTATATTGGTGGAACCCTGCTTTAAACAGTATAGACACTTATTTTTAACATTTTACATAGCTATACCTGCAAAAGGGGCCAGCTGGAGGTTATCTAGCAGGACTTAAGTTTTTGAATAAAGTTCTACTTTAAGAAGAGTAAAAAGTAGGAAACTGAAAACCAGAAATCCTGATTCAGTTACGGGTAAAGTATTTGATGGTAAGGAATGCTATACACTAAATAGATTGTAGGAAAAAATCAAATAACAGAAAATTAGCATGCGTGTATGAAAGATAGCCAGTTTCCATGGCTAGCTGTATATCGGCAGATAAAATATCTCCTTAGGAATGATGGATGGTGACCTTGTCCTTGGAAATTCTACTAAATGAATACCCGCAAACATCCAGATTCTGATAAGCCTGCAGACCGTGAAAACCACCACACCAGGGTTGTGGTGAAGATGTCCTTGTCCTCATCAACATGAGGATGAGGTGCTTTGTCAGGGGGATCCCCCCTGGCAAGGTACCCTCCCCTTGTTGTGACTGTGTATGGTTCGGGGGGGGGGGGGTGCATGCTTGCTGCTCTTTCTTTTCTGGGCAGCCAAGCTGCATGCTTAGATAAGGGTCTAGCATGGATTTTGGGGGGGCAGTGCTTTTTTTTGAGTGGGGGCACCCCCTTTCTGGTCAGCAAATGAATGGGGTAAAGGATGCATCACTGGTTGCTTGGACACCATTGGTTGCTGGCTTCCTATTTGATTCAATTGTCCAATGACTTCCTTTTACACTATTTATATTTACTGTCTACTCAAAATGGACTAATGTGATTTATCTGTTATTTTAATCATTTTACCCAAGTTTTTATTGTTTGCATTTATATGTTCACTTATCCACACACCTTGAGCGCTACACTATTTGTTTTTATTTGTTTTGCACTTTATGTCTAGTGGAGTGTTGGTGGCTCACCCAGTTTTCCATATATTATCTATTTCTGATTTTTTTTTGCTGCATTGAGGTTTTCCTAATTCTTAAATCAATTTTGGGACATGGATGTCTTTGATTATAGATCTGCTAAGGCATTTTCAGCTGAGGGAATTTTTAGCTTTTCTAGTAGATAAAAAGAGGGACAAGTTATGGTCATTGGATAATGAGATCAAAATCTTAAAAGATAAATGAATGTCTTTTAAAAACTCCCCAGAATATCTCACGTTCTTCCGGTTTCTTACCTGGAGAAAGAAGAATGTTAACAAATAATAAAGAAAAAGAAAAAATATATTAGGGATGTGGGTGATTACAAACCAGGGTTGGTTTTCAGAATGAATCAAGAAGAGGGGTAGAAGTAGGAGACTATCCCCGATATTAAAGTAGTTAAAAGTAGGATTAGGGACTTAGTATGAATTAAGTAGTCAGCAGGGTAGCGAAGTGCCCTGATGTCTGGTGGGTATACCATATTCATGATCATATACGTTGTATTATAACATGGTAAAAATAATATCATGAAAAACCAGGGTGAACAATAACTGCGCTAATAAAAAAACAACAAACAATAAGCAGCCAACACAGTTTGTGATCAGCAAACAAAAATAATATATAAAACCAAAATGTGGCGCTGTGATAGTGAAACTTAATACAAAAAAGTCTATAAGTGTGGAGGCAATGATCCAGAAATAATGGTGACAGTCCATCAATCAGACATAAATGGTGCTGTGTGAAGAGAGTAATCTTCTACCAAAACAGTGGTGCATATATATATATATCCCTCTTGAAATGAACAAGTAGTGCAAAAATCCCGCTTAAGGTGATAGTAATCTGCTTACCAGATAGAAGCAGAAAGAAGGCGATATTAATCACGTGGTGCCATGAAGAAGGTGGATAGAAGTCTGATGAACCCAAAGGTATGATTAAATCCGAAAAATCTTGATGGAATGTTGGTGACCAAGTCCACTCAGCCAAATCTGGTGTAAGCTAGAAAAAAACTCTCCCACGGGTTGAAGGAAGAGAGTAATGACAATAGTGAAGCCCGCAAGGTGAAGTTTAACAGTTTTATTGCTGGTATTCTACTTACATCAAAGTAAAAACATCAGGGCATGGATAAAAAGACAATTCCGCATACTTGCATCAGCCCGCCTGACATGTTTCATCCTAGATTGGATATCATCAGAGGCGTGGCCAATGCAATGAGTAGGCGGATATATATAGCAAATACCTTGGTTCAAAGTTCCTTGTGATAGGATGGCCGAACAAATGGTTAGATCAAAAACAGCTGTGGGTGCAGGTGATCCTGAGCATCAACTGACGTTAGTAGATCAGAGGGTGGAATCACACTAAGTGTTTTACTACCAAGTCATACACCTAAAATGCAGACGCCACCATCACTATCTGTTTGTGTGCGTCACTACACACAGGAGGAAGGAGGTCCGTCCGCGCATGCGCAGTACCCTTGATGGGAACGGTCCGCGCATGCGCAGTGTGCCGTGCGTTCCGGCGAGAAATGTGCCCCAACCGCAGCACACACAGTGGACCGCAACAGGCGCACAAGCGCCGTAGGACTTGCGTTCCACGGTGGCCGCAAACGTCACATCCGGCGGAGGAACACAAGAGAAAAGACGTCCGTCCGCTCATGCGCAGTCCCATTGACAAGAACGGTCCGCGCATGCGCAGTGTGGCGTGCGTTCCGGCAGCGAATGTGCCCGAACCACAGCACACACAGTGTTTTGCGTTCCTCGGCGGCCGTAAACGTCACATCCGGCGGAGGAGAAGGCCGGAAATGACGCACATAATAATAATGTTTGCGTTCCAAGTCCAGGAAACCAGGGCTAATCACTGGTTCTAATGGACGGAAGAAAAACACAAATATATTTAAAATGGCATATTTAGCATCATCAGTAATTGAGGGGCCACAATATACAAGCAACCAATGATGGTACTGCATTAGTATGACATCTACAACCCTGATATGCAAACATCATAATAAAAACAAAACATTTATAAAAAGTATATAAAATATATAAAATTGACAAAACATAAAAGCCTTCCTGATTGACTCAAACCCAGGCAAAAATGCTGTGCATGCACATAGATTGTGCATACCACATACATTCGTAATTAATAAATCTAAAAAACATATGTAAATATGCATATACTAAATCAGACAACAAATGACAAAGAAAATACAGGAGGGGGTTTTCCTGTCAGTGAGCCTGATAAGCATGCATGCATATGTTGAGTAAAAAAGGTTGTATGAAAATGTTCATGCAAAGGCGGACTCAGCCCACAAGAGACCGCCAACAAATTAATATACAATATGGAGGATATATAAAAAAAAAAAAAAAAAACAAAACAAGTAACTAGCTGTTGTTAATGAAGCAGTTAACATCCCAATCAACATTCATGCCAAAAGGGGTGTAACATTTGAGGTCGTAAATCCACCGAGTTTCGAGTTTAGAAATCTCCCGTTTGGACATACTCCCCCGCCAGTGCGGGTTGAATCTGTCTATACCTATAAACATAGTCCCTTTAGGGTTCTTATCGTGGTGCTCCAAATAGTGTCTCGACACCGTGTGTTTTGGAAACCCTTTTTTAATATTAGCTATGTGTTCACCCACTCTAACATGCATAGCTCTTGTTGTGCGGCCTACATATTGGAGGCCGCAAGGACAAACCAAGAGATACACCACGTTTAGAGAGGTGCAGGTAATGAAAGTATCAATTTCGAAAGTCCTGCCCGTGGCATGAGATGTAAAATGGCAAATCCTTCTACTTTGGTCAATGTTGATCTTACAGACATTACAATAACGGCAAGGATGGTAGCCTTTAGACTTCTGAAAGAAGGACACCCTATTGGGGGCATCTAGAATGTTGGGTGCAATCTGAAGTTTCAGAGGGGGAACCCCTCTGAATATAACCTGCGGTCTCTCAGGTAGTGCTGGGCCAAGGATTTTATCATTTTTTAGAACCCCCCAATGTTTATTCATGATTTTTTTGATATCACGGTATTGGTGTGAATATGTCGTAACCATGGAGAAATTATAATCAATCTTTCTAGAGTCTGGTTCTTTTTTCTTGTAGAGAATAGTCTTGCGATCTATATTAGCTACATGGTTGATGACCAAATTCAAATCATTGGATTGGTAACCTTTTTCGACGAATTTTTGTTTTAAAATCATCGATTGTGTTAGATAGTCATCCTTAAGAGTACAATTTCGCCGTAAGCGTAAAAATTGGCTCTTAGGTACGGATTTTAGCCATGAAGGATGATGGCAACTGCCAAGGCCAATATACCCATTCCTATCCGTCTCCTTAAAGAAGGTGGTGGTCTTAAAGGCCCCATCAATAATCTGTATGTTAAGATCCAAAAAATTGATTTTTTCATTGCTGCTCTCATATTGCAAGACAATACCCAAGCTATTGCCGTTAAGGTGCTGCATAAACCCGTCAAGAGATACCTGATCACCATCCCACAGGAGGAGGACATCGTCTATATAGCGTTCTTCCGGTTTCTTACCTGGAGAAAGAAGAATGTTAACAAATAATAAAGAAAAAGAAAAAATATATTAGGGATGTGGGTGATTACAAACCAGGGTTGGTTTTCAGAATGAATCAAGAAGAGGGGTAGAAGTAGGAGACTATCCCCGATATTAAAGTAGTTAAAAGTAGGATTAGGGACTAAGTATGAATTAAGTAGTCAGCAGGGTAGCGAAGTGCCCTGATGTCTGGTGGGTATACCATATTCATGATCATATACGTTGTATTATAACATGGTAAAAATAATATCATGCATTAAAGCTAAGCAAACAAACATTGCAAAGCTAATATGTAGTAACAAAGTAACATAACAATGTAATGGTGACACAAAAATGACTTCAGGGTGTTGGCCAGACACATAGATATGTGTCTCCACAGTGCTAGATAAATACTGTATGCTACCTAATAGAGATAGGCAGAATTTGATGTATAATTCCATCCCCAGTATAACAGAAAAAAAAGGGAAACTGGGACTTTATATGAGGATATCAAAATGTACCTCCATCCCTGAGAACTTGGAATCTATATGAATCATGCAGCCCAGAGGAAGACAAGACCTAGTGATATCTGGTAGGGAGTACATCTTTGTGACCATTACTGTTGCATAATAAAAAAATATACATACGGTAAAATAAGATAAACCGTACAGGGACATTTTTGATTTCACAACATGTTACATTTTTATATAGTAGCACATTAGTATGACAGCACAGTAGTATCACAATGGTAACATCATAAAATCGCCAGACTCATTAATAATACATGTCTCCATAGATAATAAAGGTATAGTATATTCAAATTGGTAGGATCCAAAGGGAGCATAGACTCAGTAGTAAATGGTAATATAGAAAGCATCAAACAGCTCGACGCGTTTCGTGGCTAACATTGCCACTCTTCAGGAGCAGATGCATTGTAAGTTTCTAAAAGAATATTAGAAGTAAGTATTAGATAAGGTAGTAATAAAGGCAAGAAGAAAATAAAGAAATTAGGTAAGAATAGAACCCCCACTCATACTTACAGACCAATCATGAGTCCGGTGAGGGGCAGCGGAGGGCAAGAACCAGCCGGGCAAACCGATAGCCACGTCAGCTGAGGTGGTACTCCCCGGGCACAACCGCAACGGACACACCCCAGGGACCAAGGTCCCCCTGGGGGGTAGAAGAGGGATAGGAACCAATAGTATGAGGGGTCCATCTAAAAAAGGGGATATATGTGGTGTTATATATATAAAATAGGTGATGAAATAAAATGGTGTGTAGTGCTGAGTAAACTAACAAATAAAAGGGTTGGTTTTCAGTTGGCAAAAACCAAAGGAGTTGGAGGGTATGGACACTAATAACATCAGTGTCCCGCCCCCAATGAAACTAGGATCCAAACTAGAACCCCCATTGTAAAGGTCTCTTAAACTCAAAGAACAGCGAAGCACCAACAATGGGGCGCGCCACCACAAAGAGGCAGACAGCTGAGTTTTAGAACCCCAAGTAACCATAATCAGAATTGAAGGGGCCCAAGGCATACCCGGGATGAAAGTTTTCACTTTTGTCCCAGACCGTATCCTTATGAGAATAGAACATTTGGACAACATAATAATTATGGTAGACCACCTACTAGGTCTCCACCCAGGTATAACTATCCTCATCACGACAGGGATAGACCTCCTCAAGGCCTCAAACGAGGGCTTGATAGGAGACTGGAACAGTTTTACTCACAGGAACACTATCCAGTCTGCACTTATAACAGATTCTCCACACCGATGTGGGGGGGATGAGCCAGGACGTGCGGACGTAGCTACGCACGGGGGGAGGGGCCTGATGCAGCGGGCGGCCTGAGACAACGCTGACCGCGAGGAGGACAGACGCCGGCGCTCCATGGAAGGTACGCGCCGTGTACCCCCGAACGGCAGCTCCATGCTCAGGAGACGCATAACCAAGATCAGGGCCTGCTGACCGGCGCTTGGGCGACTAACACCGGGACAACCCCTCCTTTCCGCACGGCAAGCTCTCCTCCCCTCTGACCCCGACCTCCTACGCTCTCCTTTTTCTGCCGAAAGCTATGCTTGGATCCAGAATGGGGCTCCTCCCAGGACCGTGAGTAAATCTGATTATCAAACCCCTCTAGGAGGGAAGGTTCTTTGATCTTACGGCGAGAGGTAAGCAGGACTTTTTTACATCTTACATAACCTGTCTCCCCTTAAAGGAGGAATTTGTCTAGGGATTCTCTATGCTCACAATTGGACCAGCAATATACAGGGGCCTGTGCTTGTGCTATACATTTGATTCACAAGGATAGACGCTTATTTCAACAGCTGCCAGCATATGTTCTCTCACTTTTTTTCCCTTCCCGTGTTTTTTTTTTTTTTTTTTTTTTCTTCTGTTTTCTGTTCCTTCCTTGCAGCAGGGGGCCTGCATTGTTTTTTACAGTTCACATACCGGTACGAGGGTTCCCCATCGGGGGCAGTCTAAGGACCCCCCCTTCAGCATGTACGGAATGCGATAGGAGAGCCCTGAGTTCATATTGGGCAATCCCCACACAATAATCTGTATTCACCCTGTGTATATCCACTAGCGCAAGGGGACCTAGGACCCCAGCCCGTCACGGTGCTGATACCACCTACCATCTCAAAGGGGGAGAAAGGTACCCCCTTATAAATGGACGGATAGGAAAAAGACAGGGAAATTAAAACGGCGGGGATATTTTGCTGCCTATAGACGCGGCAACTTTTGAACCTGCTGCACTCGCTCTCCCTGCCCGATCCTGTCCCCCCCTCTCTCGGCCCCAGCGGGTGTAAATTTGCCTCAGCATATTACCTCAAATCGGCACCTTATTACCTACAACATCATTAACCTCCCTGGGGTATTTACCCCAGAAAACCCTCATGAGCCCCGGGCAGCCTCTGTAGCTTCTTTGCTCCCCGGGGGCTCAGGTTGGGGAGTGGCCGTGTGGGGCTGCAGGGGAGAGGGGGTAGACCCCCCTGTCTTTTGTGTCTCTGTCTAGCGGGCACGTCCTATCCACCCCTGGGGTATTGGACGGGGCGTATTATCCGGACAAAGGAAGTCTTGGACAGTTATACAGGGGAGCGTCCGCCCCCCACAGCTTGAAACCCACAAGGGCCGAAAGGCAAACCCTCGGCTGAAGACGCTCGGTCACAAGGGAAACTACAAAACAGCTGGGATAGATCCTCACTTAAAGGAGTTAGAAGAAGAGGAGACGGGTCAGGCGGAGGCAGGGTGGAAACAGGAGAGTAACCTGGAACATCTTGGGGAAGTACCCCCTCCAGCAAGCTGGGGAGGAGATTTAGAAAATCCCCCAAAGGAAATATGAGTAAACCATCTAAAAAAGCCCCCCCCAAAACCCCCAAACCAGCGGCTAGCGATATAAAACAATATATGCGATCTGGGTCAAGCCCACAACCACATAACTCGGACCATCAATTAAAAGCTATGACGGATAAAAAGAAAGTCAAAGATAAAAAAGCGGATTTGACTCTTGATCAGACCCTATCAGAACAGGCTGTGGAAAGCGAGACGAATGGAAGTAGGCCCTCTGAACAGGATGATGGGGGACAGTGCCCCACTAAAAGAGATATGGAGGAAATGCTCCAGAAGATGGAAAACTCCATTAAAGGGGAATTCCTTCTTCTCAGAGAAGATTGGGGCCACCTGCTAGGGAGGGTTGAAACGGTTGAGAAGAGGGTGGAGACCCAGGAACACGAAACTCGTGAGTTAAAGGAGCAAATAAGAGCATTACATCTGAATCATCGGGACACTCAATATAAGTTGGAGGATATCGAAAATAGAAACAGGAGACAGAACATCAGAGTGAAAATGGTCCCTGAGAAGGTTGGAGAGGATTTAAGGGATACTATATTTTCTATATTTAACCCTTTGATAGGAAGAGGACGGGAAGATTTCCCCAAAATCGAAAGAGTCCACCGACTCGGCAGAAGGGAGATAGCAGGATCTGGCAGACCCAGAGACATTATCGTTAGGTTTCGATATTATGAGGACAAGGCCGAAATATGGGCAAAACTATATCGAAGCCCCCCTCTGAATTATGAAGATGCTGAGGTCCAAGTCTATTCGGACCTATCCCCTCAGACATTAGAAAGGCGCAGGCAGCAGAGACCCCTATTAGAAGCTCTGCGATTGGCGAACATAAAATACACCTGGGGGTTCCCTGCATGCCTGGTCGGGAACAAGGACGGGCGCTCTGCCAGACTGCGTTTTCCGGAGGAGCTGTCAGAGTTTTGTAGTAAAATGGGCATTCAGGTCCCGGACCTGCCAGGATGGGCAGATAGGGGGGAGAACGGTTAAATCCCCCTTTGGGGAGATTGGGAAGGAGCGGGGGGGGGTCGCGGGGGGTGGGAGCTGTGGGGGGGGGGGGGGGGGGGGGGGTTTCCCGGTGCGGGTCGAGCAAGTGTCGGGCCAGCAGGGAACCGCATGCTTATCGCTCGCTGCTCCCCGATTATATAATACCATCGGGAGAATGGCTGGATTCACCAGTCATTCAGTGCCCCACCCCTTCTGGGATGGTAGGAGAGTCGCGGAGGCCCAGGCATTTGAATGGACCCCAGCGACTCCAAGACCCTAGAGAGGGTTAGGGTGGGATGGGAGGGGAAGGGCGGAGGAGGGGGGAGAGGAGAGAGATGGGGGGGGTGGGGAGGGGGGAAGGGGGTAGGGGGGGAGGGAGGGAGGGCGGGTGGGGGGCGGGGGTCTCGTCCGCGCCACCCCGACACCGTGTGAATACTGACATTAAAAGCCTCGTTATTGCGACAGGATGACCTTGATTAAATTTGTATCCTATAATGTAAAGGGACTTAATCTCCGGGCTAAAAGACAAAAGATTCTTGAGGAGTTGAGGGCTTACGGGGCCGGTGTGGTCTTCCTCCAGGAGACACACCTGTCCCGGATGTCCAATATTCAATTAGCCTCGGGTCAGTACCCATCTTGGTATTATGGTGATGCCATTATCAATAGGGCAAGGGGGGTGGCCATCGGATTCTCTAGAGATATACAGTTTCAAGTGGAGAGTAGAGTGGAGGATCCAGAGGGTAGATTTTTGTTTCTGAGAGGTTCGCTTGGCGGCAATAAATATACTTTCGCAAACATATATGCCCCCAATATTAAACCGATTAAATTTCTGAAAGAGATTCTGTCCAAATTAAGAGACTTTAGACAGGGGTATGTCATCTTGATGGGGGACTTCAACTTTTGTATGGACCCGGACCTCGATTGTACGTCCCGTGCTCGTGGGATATGTAAGGAACAACTTAAAATGATCAAGCAGAACTTGAGGACCAATCAGTTGGTTGACGTCTGGAGGATACAACACCCTGGAGACAGGGATTACACCTTCTATTCCCACGTGCACGGGACGTACTCTCGATTGGATCATATTTTTATCGATCATGCCCTCCTAGAACGAGTTAAGGGCACGAAGGTGGAGATTGTTTCCATATCAGACCACGCCCCAGTTTCAATGGTTCTGGATTGCCCCGAACTACAGGCCCCCTCATCGAGTTGGAGACTGAATGAGGAACTCCTCCACGATGAGGAAATAGTCGAGCAAATTAAAAACGAAATAAAATTTTTTTTCGAAATCAATGACAATGGGGAGGTATCGGGGTCAACTCTATGGGACGCCCACAAATCCTATATAAGAGGGATCTTAATTACAAAGGGGGCTTGGAAAAAAAAAGAGAGTAGGAAAAAAAAAAAATGCCCTGGTAGAAGAAATAAAAACTGCGGAGCAGATCCACAAATCCACTATCGCACCAAACAGGGACCTTTATTCAAAAATTATCTCCCTTAGGGAAGACTTAAAAGACCTGATGGAACAACAAATAAAACAAACATCGGATTTAGTGGCTAAGGAGAGGTACATTTGGAGTAACAAATCCGGAAAATATTTGGCCAGAACTCTCCGTAATAAAAAGTCCCGTAATTACATCGAAAGAATTAGAAACAAAAAAGGAGATATTAGGTACCCATCTAGGGACATCGCCGAATCTTTTAGAGCCTATTTCGAAGATGTTTACTCGGCGGAACCGCAGGGGATCAGATCTGATAGGGCTCTGAAGGGGGAAAGATTTCTGAACAACGCAGGTTTCCCAAAGCTCCCAACGGAGGTAAGTGAGGGGCTAGATAGTCCCTTTACGGAAGACGAAATTAAAAGGGCCCTGATGGGATCCCCCAAGGGTAAGAGCCCGGGCCCGGACGGGTTCACTAATTTGTACTACAAGACTTTCCAGGAGGTATTAATCCCCAGAATTTGCGCATATTTTAATGGACTTGGTCAGAGCTTTGGAATGTCGACTGAGTCTCTGGCCGCGGACATCACCATGATCCTGAAGGAGGGGAAGGATGGATCAGTGTGCTCGAGCTATAGGCCAATCTCGCTCCTAAATGCCGATACCAAATTATACGCTAAGGTTCTGGCCGAGAGGATTAGGGGCCACTTGAGCACACTGGTCCATCCCGACCAGGTGGGATTTGTCCCGGGTAGAGAGGGACGGGACAACGGAATCCGAGCGCTGCTGGTAATTCATAAGATCAGGAAAGCAGGGTCCCCAGGTCTACTCCTGTCGATAGACGCTGAGAAAGCGTTCGACAGGGTAGACTGGGGACTCATGTTCCAAACCTTAACCCATATGGGTTTTGGGTCCAAGATCATTCAAAAAATTGCAGTACTGTATGCCCACCCAACAGCTAGGATTAAAATAAACGGAACAACCTCCCGGCCGTTTCATATGAAAAACGGTACCAGGCAGGGATGTCCGCTGTCCCCCCTTTTATTCATTTTGACCCTGGAGCCTCTGTTGTCCACAATAAGGGGACATCCGGGAATACATGGGGTAACAGCAGAAGACGAGGAACATAAATTGGCGGCATTCGCAGATGACGTTTTGTTCTTCTTGGGAAACCCACAGACATCCATGCCACTCCTGATGAAAGTCCTGAGACAATACGGGGAGATCTCTAATTTTAAAATCAACTCCTCCAAGACATTTATTTTGAATGTCAATGTATCAAGTTCGGCTCAGCAGAGCCTGGAGGGGCGATTTGGGTTTCCCTGGAAGCAACAAATTAAGTATCTGGGAATAACCCTATCTAGGTCCCTGAAGGCAATGTTTAATATTAATTACCTCCCCCTATTAGATGATATCGCTAAAAAATGCAAAGAATTCAATAATAGACCTTTGACGTGGCTGGGGAGGATCAACTCCGTAAAAATGATGATCTTACCACTAATTTCTTATAAATTCCAGATGCTCCCAATCCCCCTATCGGTAAACTATTTAAGAAAGTTAAAGTCCCTAATTATGAATTTTATTTGGAGACATAGGAAGCATCGTATAGCACTGCGTACCTTAAAGCAAGAAAAAAACAAGGGTGGCTTAGCGGTCCCTGATATTGAAAATTATTATCAAGCAGCCGTCCTCTCAAGAATCCCCGAGTGGGGGGCAGATCATAGTGACAAAAGATGGGTAAAACTAGAAAAATCACTAAGCAATTTACAATTGGGTACCCTTATATGGAACCCACCTCAACACAGGTCTTTGGGAGAGAACACGCACGCCATAACCATTAACACATTGCGCATCTGGGACAGGGTTTATAAGCACTTAAACGGAGAGTTTAATTCACCACTAATAGCACTTAGAAACAATGAATATTTTCAGCCAGGGAGGGTAATGGTGGGAGGGGGATGGGTTAAAAAAGAGGGCACACGTTTGAAAGACATAATGCAAAACGGTAGGATACTATCACTCACAGAACTTCGGAAAAAAGGTGACATGTTCAAGATGGATGATTGGAGGTATTTGCAATTATGCCACTTTCTAAGCAGCCTTCCCCAACCGATTAGGGCCGCGGACGATCTGACCCGAATGGAGCGGGTTTTCACGGCCGTTAAGGGGAGGAAAATGATCTCCAAAATATATAAACTACTAATAGAGGGAAGTGACAGGGGAATACCTCCATTCATCCAAAAATGGGAGAGAGATTTGGGCACTAAAGTAGATGCACTCACGATAGGCAAGATAATGAAACTAACCCATAGGTCCGCTATAGATACCAGGTCAGCTGAATCAAATTATAAAGTCATGTCTCGGTGGTACATTACCCCGGCTAAGTTAAGCAAGTTTCTCCCGGGCTCTTCGGAGGCCTGCTGGAGCGGATGCCCCGAGAAAGGGACCATGGCCCACCTGTGGTGGGACTGCAGTAAAATTAAGATCTACTGGGCCAAAATTATAGGCTACGTGAAGGAAATTACGGGTAACGAACTCGATAACGATCCGTGGGTTATTTTGCTGCATGGCACCAGAGAAGGGATAAAACAATATGAGAGGTCACTGGTCCCTCACCTTCTAAATGCTGCCAAGCGAACGATAGCTAGAAACTGGGGCAATCACGATAGCCCACATGTCTGGGAATGGATCGATAGGGTTGAAGATACACGCCAGATGGAGATTTTAAGGACTAGGGCTGAAGAAAGGATGGGGGATATGGAAAAAATAAAATGGGAAGGTTGGCTGAAATTTAAAAAAACCTGGAGCTTTGTAGAAGCAGTTAGGATTCAGCTATAGCCATCGAGGAGACGGATATCCTGTTGCAAACAGACGGTTGAGCCGTGGTGCCGGGGTGACGCGGAGGAAGGGAGGGATGGGTGGCAGGGGATAAAATGACTACAGGGAATGAGAGGGGGGAGAGGCAGCTTTATAGTTTCTTTTTGGGTGTTGTATGATGTATTCTCCTCTTTTTGATAAATCATAAGCAAGTAAAGCCACAATGATGTGACGATCAATTGGGACAGTGATGAACGGACAAGTTGATTCGGGTCCCTTGCGAAAGGCTGAACTGACGTGGCATAAAAAAAAAAAAAAAAAAAAAAGAAGAGGAAAAAAAAAAAAAAAAAGGAAAGAAAAAAAAAAAGGAAAAAAGGGGGAAAGAAAAAAAAAAAAAAAATAACAGATTCTCCACCCTAAGGGAGGAGAAAAAGTCTATAGGTTCCTACCCTTATATGGAGAGAGATCATGATTATTATGACCACTCGCCATACAATTATAATTTGTATAATCCAAACTCAATGAATAATTGGGGTTTTTACAGGGAAGGACTGAACCAGAATCGAAAAAGAGGACCCGAACAAGGAGATGTACCAGAGGGGGGTGGAGAATCAAAAGTAAAGAGAAAGAGAATGCAGTGGGTTCTGGAGTCTTTAATCTCAGTAATGTATTACTCACTAAGGAATCAAAATAAAAAAGGGTTTGGGACTTTAAATGAGGCACGGGTTAGCGCCTTCATCCCAATAATGGGTACAATTAGAAAGGAGGTTGGGACTTTAAAATTATGTGTCTGGAATGCGTAGGTAGAAATAAAAGCGTATTTAATTAAATTCATAACAATATATAGTAAAGGTAAATTCATATATATACACATGGCACTGCTCCTTTGTATATTACTTGTTTTCAGTGTGTGTATCCCACCTGAGTGGCAGCCTATATATTTGCTAGTTTCCAGAGAGTAGCGCGGTCTCATTTTTACATATATACACATACATGTACATCAATTTGGCATAAAATATGTTCATAATAATATCAAGATGTATATAAAAACGCATCAATCCCGGATGCATACATAAACAATAGATGGTATATAGAGCAATAGTATAGCCTGCAATGCCTAAAATGGCATACCCGGTACTGGTATCTATAATCGCATAGTGTAGACAAAATTGTATAAAGTTGATGTAGATGACATCATCAGAGCATAATAAATATTACTGTAGCATCCAATGTAGCTCAACGTGTTTCGTGGATGTATCTCCACTCATCAGGAGCAGATGCGACAGATTCCTGTAAAGGATACAGATATAGTAAATCACCCTCTGTATAGAGGGGTATAAAAGCAATATGAAGAATGCTTAAAAAACATTGGTCAGAACATATCTACCAACCCTGGCGGGCGCAGCAGGCAGCCACTGGCATGTGGCGAGGCGGGGGCATAGGTCACCCCCATGGGAGCTGAGGCGGCGTACGAAACAGCATCAGTTGGAGAGGGAAGTGCCAGAGTGTAAAGCCTCATACACACGATAGGACTTTGTACAAACTTTCCTGTGGATTTTTGTACAAAGGGCGTCGGCCCTGAACTTGTATTGCATACACACAGCAGGACTTTTTCAGCCAACTTTCACCAAATCACATGGTTTTTCTGCTCTTTACCGCCACCTTTGGTCAACTTCTGTATTGTTGTCTGATCTTTTGCATTGGTTCTGAGCATGCGTGTTTGTACTTTGTACAAAAGTCCTATGGTTTTCTGTACACACGATAGGACTTTGCTCCATCGGACTTTTGTTGGCAGAAAGTTGGTCCGTTCGCACAGCCAACAAAAGTCAGATGAAAACTGAAAAATTTGGTCCGATGGAGCGTACACACGGTCGGATGTTGGTCCAAAACAGCTAATTTGCATGTTTGTTGTCAAAAAGTCTGATCGTGTGTATGGGCCTTAAGGTGAACTTCTGTGTGTTGACAGTGCTAGTGTATGGACCAACGAGCAAAGGTGTCTAAAATGAAATATAAAAATAAGCATTAAATAAGCATATAACTGAGAGGTATTAATGAGATTGGAAGTCATGTGTGAGTATGTATGATAATGAAATGGGTCTGCAGAAGATATTTTAAGGAGTATTGATAAAATTCGGAATAGTACATGGATATGTATAGTAATGGAGTAGATCTACGAAAAGTATAGTAGTAATAGGGAGTTGTATTCAAACTAAGGATATGTATAAACAAATTTTAGGGGCTTGAAAATAATATGTAGATGTATGACGTAATATAATGTGCCTGCAAGGGTGCGATGATAATGGAGAGTGTGATAGATGCGTTTTTATATACATCTTGATATTATTATGAACATATTTTATGCCAAATTGATGTACATGCATGTGTATATATATGAATTTACCTTTACTATATATTGTTATGAATTTAATTAAATACTCTTTTATTTCTACCTCCCCATTCCAGCCACTTCATTTTAAAGTCCCAACCTCCTTTCTAATTGTACTCACTAAGGAAGAGACTATTGTTCTAGATAAAGGCCTAAAATATGCACTCCCCTAAAAAACTTGATACATTTCATAATATTTTGAGTGACTGAGAGACAACAAGTCAAATATTATGTGATCCCACAAAGATATTTCAAAAAGATCTAGAGATTATCATCAAACAGGGTTTTCTTGATTCTATATTGAATAAAAAAGAGTATGCCTATTTGGTTTCGGTGGTCAACTTTTTCATGACCAAATGGGAGAAGGATGCATTCTATGCCCACAGGAGTCCAGAGGTAGTCCTTTGGGCACGTTACATAGACAACAACCTCCTCCTTTGGAATGGTAGCCTTGATTCACTTAAATTATATATGGCTGATCTTAATAACAACAATAGAGGCATTCTATTAGCCTTTGAAATTAGTTCTACAGAAATTCACTTTTTGGATCTGGTCATTAAAGTAGTAGATAATCAACTGGTTAAAAGTACCTACTTCAAACCAACAGATATATCTATCATATAATCATATATCCTTGTTGATAGCTGTCATTATTGGAACTGGTTACATTCAGTTCTGCGGAGTACATTTTTAAGGTTGCGACGCATCTGTACTAATATTCAAGACTTTGAAATACAATAATCTTTAGTTTAAAATACATTTCTGGAAAAGGGATATCTTCAATCTGATTTGGATCAAGAAATCCATAGAATACACAAAATAAATAGAAGCACACTCTTTCAGGATAACTCCCAGTCTAGGAACAAAGGCGCCAAGGAATTTAAATGGTCACTCTTTACGTCCTTTTCAATCCAGCACCGAGAAATTAAACACATTTTTAACAAACATTGGAGAGTACTGAAGAATGACCATATTATCGGGCTATTGTTGCCTAACAAGGCAGATGTCATATATAGAGGAGCCCCGTCACTTCAGATGCAAATTGCTCCCAATATTGGGCGGCACAGTGGTGTAGTGGGTAGCACTCTCACCTAGCAGTAAAAAGGGTCACTGGTTCAAATCCCAGCCAACAAGACACTACCTGCCTGGAGTTTGCATGTTCTCCCTGCGCCTGCGTGGGTTTCCTCCAGGTACTCCTGTTTCCTCCCACACTCCAAAGACATGCTAGTAGGTTAATTGGCCTTTGTCTAAAATGGCCCTAGTTAATGAATATGAGTTAGGGACATCAGATTGTAAGCTTTACAAAGCTGTATATGTAAAGTGCTGTGTAAATTGACAGCGCTATATATAAGTACCTTAAATAAATAATATTATTAATTCCCTGTCCCAGCCTACGTCTTTTCATAATTTGAAAGGCTATTACCCGTGTAAAAAATATAACTTATTTTGCCATAATATACTTGGAAGACAAAAAATAACATCTTTTACATCAAATGTTACTCATCGCTCTCATCCATTAAGCCGTTCATTACATGTGCTACAACTAATATAGTCTAATAACCTGCCCTTGTGGTAAGCACTATGTGGGTAGGACTATACAAAGCTTTTCTACCAGGGATAATGAACATATTTCTAATATAAGAGTTGTCAAAAAGAAACATAGTGTTGTCAAACACTTTGCTCGTTTCCACCAAAAGGATCCAACTGGCGAAAGATCGTTTAATTTCTCCTTGGCGGGGTAGTTCAGTTAAATGGAGTGTATCTCAACTCAAAACCTATTGGATATATGAGCTCAAATCATATTTTTCATATGGCATGAATGTTGAGTGGGACATGAATGCCTTCATTAATAAGTAAGGTTGCACCGATACCGATACTAGTATCGGTATCCGTGCCGATGCCGAGTATTTGCAAATGCTCCCGATGCTTCCCCCGATACCTTTTACATGCAGAGTCTCCCGAAAGTCAATGGGCGGAGAAGGAGGAGCGGAGCACGAGTCTTGGCACAGTGAGAGCGAGTCTTTGCAGCGGAAGGTAAGCTTATGGCGCAGGGGTTTGTGTCACAGCTGCATGTGATGCCCATCAGAATCAGTGACCTGGGCCATCAGAATCATTAACAGAAGTGACGGCCCGAGTCTCTGTCAGAGACTGTACACCGCAACACTCATCATGGCACACCCTGCACTCGGCCTCAGTAAGCCTGCAGTCACAAGGCGGCAGCAGACATCTTGTTACATCCAGCCCATATACTTCACTAACTATATGGGCTGGGTGTAACAAGATGTCCGCTGCTGCATTCTGACTAGGCTTACTGAGGTCGAGTGCCGCTCTTGTATACTCTAATCTTTATCGATTTAAATTTATCATGTCAGGCTGCCAGCAATTATTAGTGCTGCATTTCAGCGCCACTGCCTACCAATCAGGTCGACCTATCATTGCCCATAAGTGCCACCTATTAGTGCCCATAAGTGCCACCTATCAGTGCTGCAAATCAGTGCCCATCAGTCAGTGCCTCATACCAGTGCCACCTATCAGTGCCCATCAGTGCCAGCCATCAGTGCCGCATATCAATGGCCATCAGTCAGTGCCACCTGTCAGTGCTGCAAATCAGTGCCCATCAGTCAGTGCCACCTATCAGTGCGTTTCCGCCTCTTTATCTAGTAGCTTAATGGATATGGAGCGTCACTTCTGTCTCTTTAACCACTAACAGTGCAGTATGAAGGCGAGGCGTGGAACGCACACCGGTGGCATTTTGGGACATTGAGGAAGTAGATCCAGGTGTCACTTATCACCAGTTTGGATGCAAATTTTCTATTGGTGAGTTCCCCTATACATATTACAGTGATTGCATATGATCCTCACACCCCAGATGATGTCCGGTGGGATGAAACACGTTGGATGACGCTCGTGGCAATTGCTCTATACCTTTTATGAGCTTGTTTTATCCTATTTCTTGTAAGTGTAAACCCCCTCTTTTTTTGAATAAAAAGACCATACAGAGTTACACTATGTGGATTTATTTATCTTTTATCATCAATGCTATGGGATAATCTCACATTTGAGATATACTTGCCGTTTACCTCGGAGTCTATCCATGTGATGCGGGATCACCTGTTTTGTTCCATATTGGAGTCCATCTTCTATTCATCGCTTTCCGTATGGATGATTTTACTGAGGTAATTTCCTCACCAATGCCTGCTTGACCTACGTGCTATACAGTACGTGTTTCCACCTTGTCTGGTAAGCGTGCCAACCTTACTTTTCTTCGTTTGCACATCATGATCAAGTATTTTTCAAGGTTCGTCACTATATTTGATTCACCATTTATGGACTTCCTTTTACACTATTATATTTCATACTGTCTACTCAAAATGGACTAATATAATTTATCTGTTATTTTAATAATTTCACCCAAGTTTTTTTGCATTTATATGTTCACTTATCCACGCACCTTGAGCGCTACATTAATTCTTTTTATTAAACAAGCATCAATGGAATCAGGAATTTGTACAGTACGTCCATAATATAAAACAAAACAAAACTTCAGCTCATCTGAGTCACAAACTAGATTTAAGCCAATTTCTGACTGACTAACAGGGTACTCTCTAATGGATTTCCAGGATAAAAGAGGCAACTCTGGTACTTTTTTTAATTTCTGTTAGCAGCCAGCCTTTTCCGCCCCATAGCAGGCTCTCATGGCAGAGAGTGAAAGAGCCCCCAACATCAGTCAGGTCTGATTTTAAAAGGCCGGTGGATAGCTGAGACTAATAAAAAGGTCTGGCTAACAAGTATGTACAAGTAGTTCCTATGAAGACCTAGGACTGGAGGTTTTTATCCTACTCAAACCTCTACAAAGTCTCTAAACTCCAGGACCCAGAAAAATTGATCTAGTGCCAGCAAACCAGAGCCTCTCTCAGAGGCTCAACATGTAGAAGCCCAAACAACTAAATTTTCAGCACTGGATAATAATATATTACGTTCACCAAAAACATGTACAGATTGACTACAGTTTCAGGTAAAAAGCCCTTTGTCAGGCCGAATAACAGATCTGAATACCTCTCAAAAGCATATCAAGTAGCAGTAACAAGACCAGAAATAGTAACATTGTAAAAACATTAATCATCTCATTGATTACAAAGTGGTAACAGGTACAAAGATAAACAGTAATTCTAATGAAAAATTATAGTGGCCGCTTTACTTCTCTAAGTAAGGAAAACAAACATAGGAAAAAAAATCTAAACCAATGAAATAAATAGAAAAAGTTATAGCAACTTTAGTCCCTTCACGGCAGTCTCAACTCAAGTCAAAACTCATTGAAATTTCATTGAAGATTATTGTAGCAACTTGGGACATAGCATTCTTATATATCTCTATAGATCATAATTTTAGCATTTGTGTGAGTGGTATACTGCTAGAGCCTGTGAAGTGAATTTACTCCTCAACAAATGAAGTTTATTGTACATTTCTGCAAATTGCTTTAAGGAACAATGATTTCTTGTTTAAAAATATATCTTATTTGCAATTGTGGGGTGCAGCGATGGGTTCCTGAACTGCATATCTTTATGCAAATGCTTTTGCTATCATGGTAGAAAAAAAAACACATGTACTCTCATGTTTTATTTCAGCAACATTGCCTCACTTGGTTGAGATTCAATGACTATATTTTCATTGTCTGGAAAATAGATATTAAGTCACTTTTATCTTTTCATGATCATCAAAACCATATTGTTCCAAAAAAATCCAAAATTTTGAAAGTTATCCTATCAAAAGAACTGGAAACGCGTTGGGTATTGGGGGCAACCTTACCTCCATGAGAGCTTCAGTGCTATCCACCCGTTGTTTTGTCGTGTTATGTTCTATTTCAGTATTTTTGTCTCTCACGTTAGGCTTCTATGGTTTTAAAACATTTATTATTACTAATAAACATTTTTTATATATTCTTGTGTATTATGGTGGTCTGATTAAAGTCCCAACCTAGGGGGTCCTTCTTGGTCTACACTCAGGGATGGGACCACCATAATCTACCAGTTATCCTTCATTACAGTGGGAGTTTGCCTTTTTTGTATTGTTCCAAATTGGCAATTTACCGTGACCTATGATCGTAACCTATGATTATACATATAGGCAGTGATGTAAGTAACTGAGTTAAAATAAACAGAGTTACTTAACGCAGTTACTTTAGAGGGTAACGAGTAATCTAACTGATTACTTTTCTACTTTTCCCCTCATGGTAACGCAGTTCCCATTACTTGGGCGGAGTTACCGCAATTACATCTACCGCCACTAGATGGCAGTAGTGTAATTCTGGTGTCCTGACGAAAAAGTTCCCCCGCCGGATAAGGACCCCCTGTACTGCTCAGGCGCAGCAATTGCGCAATGCGAAGGACTACGGAGCTTACGAAAATTGCCGAACCTAAACAGCTCTGAGTTAACTCTACACCGCGCAGGCGCAGTTAACATGCAATTGTACGAGGTGATGCCGCACGCTCCCCATGCTCGTGCTACTCTGCAAGGGGTGTCTATCGTGTAACTAAGGGGCGGGTCTAGTATTACTGTAACCAAGGGGCACATTTATTATTATTGTTATATATCGAGCTCTGCCCATTAATTTAACATTCACCCTCTTCTGTAGCCTTCCGCCCCTTACACGATATAATAATAATAGACCCACCCCTTGCTTACACGCTATAACAGATAGTAAGTAATAATAGAGCAGCCCCTTGGTTACACGATATATAACAATAATAATAAATGTGCCCCTTGCTTACAGTAATACTAGACCCGCCCCTTAGTTACACGTATAGAATATTAAAAAAAAAAAGTCACAATTACTTTGCTGCGTAACTAATTACTTTTCCAATGTAGTAACTGAGTTACTAACGCAATTACTTTTTGGGAGAAGTAATTTGTAACTTAACTAATTACTTTTTTAAAGTAAGATGACCAATACTGCATATAGGTCATATGGATTGGAGAGCTGCTATGCCCTCCCTGAGATCACTGATCCCTTGTGATAATATCATCCTCTTCTGGATCCTGAGAGTACCCCAATGCTGGAAATCCAATAGGAAGTGTCTAGGTCATTCCGGCACTAATGTTGACACCTTAAGAAGGACGCTTCCAGGAAGTAAATAGAAGAGAAGGCACAGGGCTGCAGCATCATCCCACCCCAAACTATAAAAGGTTCCTTCCCACAGGAAGCTTTTGCAGTGGGTTATTGGAGTAGAGATAGATATGGCAGTTCTCAATTTGCTACTAGCGAGTTAGTGTGTTAACTTATTGTGACTCTGAGTGTAGGGTGTTAGTGTAGTGTTACTATAGTGTGAGTATAGTGTGTCAGTATAGTGTAGTGTCAGTGTAGTGTGTCGGTATAGTGTGAGTATAATGGGTGAGTATAGTGTGAGTATAGTGTAGTGTGTGAGTATAGTGTGAGTATAGTGTAGTGTCAGTGTAGTGTGTTAGTGTAGTACAGTGTTTAACACAGAATTACATAACATTTAGTGCTGTATACAGTGCTGTATACCCTTTTTTTTTGGTAGCTGTATGTTTTTTTTTGTTCCCTGCCTGTCCACTTTTTTTTAAATTGTCAGCTGCAGGTTTTCTGACTGAGACGCTGGTGTTCCCCCTTTTTTATTTATTTAAAAAAAAAATTCTATCGTTTTTACATTTCTGTCAGTGCTTTTCATTCAATAAAGTGCATCCAAACACATATTTCCCAGTTTCCATTAAATTTGGGTAATAAATATGTCTGGGAGGCCAACAAGGAGAAGCAGGCATTCCCATGGCACTATGAGAGGACCAGCAGCGTGTGCATCCACAGGTGGACGTGGTTTGTCCTCAGGCAGGGCACGTTTGTCTCTGTTTAGTGATGGATACCTGTGCTATCCAGCCACAGCATGCAGAAGAGGTGATGGACTGGCTTACTAAACCATCCTCATCCTCTATGACCCAAGCTGACACTAGTACACAGTCCACCGCAGCTGCCAGAGCGGCTTATCCTGCCTCTTTGTTCATGGCTACTCCTGCTATAGCCCCTGCATCATGCATGGAGGAGTCAGCTTAATTATTTAAACACAGCGTCATACACTTGCTTCTTGAGGATGCCCAGACATTACTTGATTCTGATGTTGGTTCTGAGGAAGAGCAAGGGAGTAACATGAGCCTACAGAGGGGGGAGAACGCTGATAAACAGCAAATTGACAGTCATGTTCCCCCGGTTGCAGCGTATTGTGAAGTTGGCTCCAGTGATGATTAGGATGAAGGGGATGATGATGATAATGAGGTCACTGATGCGATTTGGGTGTCCGATAGAACAGAGGAGGAAAGTAAGGGGGAGAAACGACCTCCAACAAAGCAGGATGTCCTCCAGAGGCTGCCATCATGGAAGAGTAGAGAACAGCCACCCAATTCCATCAGATTGTGTAGCCATTAACTTCCTGGCCCACTTCCCACAGCTCAGCTGTGTAGGCCTTTTTTTATCAGATGTGCAGCTGATTGCACTGTTGCAATTTGAAAGCTCTGCCACAAGCAAATCAATCGTGGCAAAACACTAGTCATTTGGGTACCACATGCTTTCAAAGGCATTTAACCTCACACCACTCAGCCTGTTGGCGAGAGCACCTGAAAGCCACATACAAGGGACACAATTCTTTTCCTCCTCACTCCTCACCTTTCATGCCTACCCCCGCTATATCTCATGACCTCTCAGCAGCCTCCACTGACAGGGATAATGGTATGGCAAAGGGTGTCACAGGTCCTTGCAACACATCTGCCAGCAGCACACCACCAGCTGTAGAGTATAGCAGGCAAATTTCTCTGCAACCAGCTGCTGCACCAAAAAAAAACAAAAAAAACATTCGCTGCCACCCACTAGCCCAGTGTCTAAATTCCAGCTTGTCCAAATGGCTGGCTTTACAACTCCTGCCTTTCTGGCTGGTGGATTCTGCCCCTTCTGTGAATTAGAAAAATGTGCTGTACCACAATGGCAGGCTCCCAGTCGCTATTTCTTTGCACATAAGGCCATTCCCGCTCTGTACCATTACGTGGAAGGAAACATTTTGGCATCATTGGGCAAGGCAGTCAACATTATTGCTGATATATGGTCCAGCAAGCATGCTCAGGGAAGATATATTTCATTCACAGCACACTGGGTAACTCTGCTTGCAATTAGAAGGATGCAGGACAGGGCTCATTACTGGAGCTTGTTTTTCCAAAATGTCTCCATACAGCTGGTGGTGATGATGCAAGATCCGTCAGCTCCACCCCCTCATCCTCCTCCTCATACCCTCCTTTGCTTAATTGTCCTATGAACCACCAGTACCCCCTAAGTGTACAAAGGGCCATTTAACGAGTCAGGCTAAAAGATGCCATGCAGTGCTTCAGCTGGTCTGTCTATTGGACAGGAGCCACACCGGAGCAGAAATAATTTAAGCACTGCAGGGGCAGGCCCAGAGGTGGTTCACGCCACGGCAGCTTGAGCCAGGAATGGTGGTGTGCGATAATGGCACTAACAATCTGTTCAACAGGGAAAGTTGACACATGTACCATGCCTGGCACATGTCCTCAATTTGGTGGTGCAGTGCAGATTTTATCTTGAAGTAATTTTCCACACCTGTGTGGCAGGTGCATCAAATTTAAATTTTTTTTACAGCAAGGCCAGTTCTTGCTTTCATCAAGAGTACCTCTATAGGGTTATGGTGTGCAGGCACCACCAACACCCAAAGACCAAATATTATGCAACTGTTTGGCCGGGGCATAGAATTTAAATTTTTTACATAAAGGCCAATTCTTGCTTCCATCAAGAGTACCTCTATAGGGTTATGGTGCGAAGGCACCACCAACACCCAAAGACCAATTTTTCCACAACTGTTTGACCAGGGAATCAAATGTAGATTTTTTTACAGCAAGGCCAATTCTTGCTTTCATCAAGAGTATCACTATAGGTTTACGGTGTGAAGGCACCACCAACACTGGGGCATATCATTTCATTTGTTTACAGCCAGGCCAATTCTTGCTTTCATCAAGAGTACCTCTATAGGGTTACGGTGTGAAGGCACCACCATCACCCAAAGACCAATTTTTCGCAAATGTTTGACTTGGGGAAATATAATTATTTTTTTTTATAGTAAAGCCAGTTCTTGCTTTCATCAAGAGTACCTCTATAGAGTTACGGTGCGAAGGCACCACCAACACCCAAGGACCAATTTTTCGAGCACCCGTTACTTCTATCCAAAGTCTGCGAAAGAGACACCAGACTTTATACTTAAAAAAATTGTTACTCTTGGCCTCAGTATACTATAATGTGGCTTCTTCACATAAGGCTTGCTCACCGTGGTGCAAAATGTTGTTATTTACATCCAAAGTCTGCTAAAGAGACACCAGAATTTATCCAAAAAATCTCTAATCTTGTTCTGAGTGCACCAAATTGTGGCCTCAGCATAAATGTCAGATTTGCTGCAGCAGGTTCTATACTTGGTACAGATGCGCCACTTCTTTACAGGCATACTAATGGGACCCCCACCCCCCTCAGGCACTATATTTAAAGGAGTTTTTCATTTTTATTATTTCACTTTAAGCATCGTTAAAATCACTGCCCCTTTAAAAACAATCATTTTTAAAAGTTTTTTTTGCATTGTTACATGTCCTACAGGGCCGTACCCAGGCCCCCATATCATTTTTATGGCCAATAACTTGCACGTATGCCTTCAAAATGAGAACTTTTGATTTTTCAAGTTCAGGTCCATAGACTTTATTAGAGTTTGCGGTTGGGGTCCAAACTTTTGCAATGTTCGAGAGTTCTGGCATGAACTGAACCAAGGGGTGTTCGACCCATCTGTATTGCAGAGTAGGATGTTGCAGTTCCAGTGTCCAGTCCATGCTGTCTGCCAACGGGGTCCAGCCTGCTTCCTTGCTGCTAGCCGATGGTGTCAAGTCTGCTTCCAGACTGCCTGCTGATGGTGTCCAGTCCAGTTCCATGCTGCCTGCTGATGGGGTCCAGTCCACCTCCATGCTGCCTGCCAATGGGGTCCAGTCTGCTTCCATGCTGTCTGCAGATTTGGTCCAGTCTGTCTTAATGCCTGCTGATGGGGTCCAGTCTGTCTCAATGCCTGCTGATGGGGTTCAGTCTGCCTCAATGCCTGCGGATGGGGTCCAGTCTGCCTCCATGCTGTCTGTCCATTGGGTCCAGTCTGCCTCAATGTCTGCTGATGAGGTTTTCGATTTTCCTGTATTTCATGTTTTTCCCATTCAGTACTAGAGATTAGTGCAGTGGGTGATATTTTGTAATTTATGAGATGGTTAATGTTTATATGTTGTTACTATTTCTGGTCTTGTTACTATTTAGGTGACATGCCATTAATATGTATTTAGATCTGTGCTTTGGCCTGATGAAGGAATTGTTGCCTGAAACTTTAGTCAAGTTGTAAAGTTGTACATGTTCTTTGGCACTTAATAAATCATTATTCAGTGCTGCAACTCTCATTGTTTGGAATTCAATATATAGGGGAATGCATAGCTGAGAACCGGTCAAGGTGCCCCCTGCTGACCTGTATCCACAGCCAAAAACACTTACAATGGGCATGTGTGTTTGGCATCAGAACTGGACCACAAGAGCAATGGAAGAAGGTGGCCTGGTCTGATGAATTTAAGAATGGTTTGAGGATCACAACAACAAGTTTAAGGAGTTGATCTGGCTTCCAAATTCTCCTATCTCAATCCAATCGAGCATCTATGACAAGTTGGATCCATGGAGGCCTCATCTTGCACTTACAGGACTTAAAGGATCTGCTACTGATGGCTTGGTGCCAGAATCCTTTCTTCCTTCTTTTCTTGCTTTACATCTTCTATACCTATCTATCTATTTCGTTTGACATGTGGTACAGTACAATTTTTTGAGCACTAAAAGGCGACGAATGCAGCTGAGCCTCTGGAGTGCTTAAGCTGTTTATACCATTGCATCATGGGGGTGGAGACGTAGAGTCTTCACCTCTGATTTGGGTTAGATCAGGCGACAAAATTGAAAATTCACTGCCCTCCCCCCTTCTATTTTATTTAGTAGTGGAACAATCCCCACTAGTCCATCTAATGATGCCTTTAAGACGATTGACACACGGTCACGGCCTGTGCCCTTCAACAACGGTTCCGGGTTGGCAGCATTTAGCGCATGCGCAAACATTACCGGGTGCGGCTCCCATGCGTGGGCATCCGTCGCCATCAATATGAAAAAGTTGAGGCGCCGCCATAGTTATCTGCAAACCTTGCCAGTGTGGATATACTCTACGGACCCTCGCTTTACAGGTAGTCGTTCTTATCTTTCACCCCAGCGGGATGAGTCCTCCTATACAGGGAGTTGGTCCCTATGGGATGCTAACAATAGATTATACAATACTGTGTTTTTGGACACTACATTAGTAGGCTTGGTTTCTTCCTGTTTCCACAGCCCGAACGGATGCCAGCGGTTATCATCTTGCAACATCATTATTCAAATGCTGGATTTCATTGAAAAATCACCTAGTTGCTTATTTTGTGATAATCTTTGTTTTAAAAGTACAAGGTAACTAATGACTACTCTGTATTGTTATATTAGCCTAGTCTCCGATTTATGGAGTTCTGTGACTATTAAAGGGGGATATACATGACTTGGGGAATTCACTGATTTGGCATTATACTTCCCCTTTCTTTCATCTTTTTTTCATCTTTTACACAGCTGCTTGTCGGTACCTTATCAGAAACTCCTATTGGAAGGACCAGCTGATCTGATCGTACCCCACTGGGTTAAAAATACTTCAAGGGACTAGGTTATATAAAACCTTTATACTTGTCATTTACTGATAACAATATATTTACGCCGCCCTTGCTACAATACCGCCATTTTTTGGTTCTTGATCATAATGCCACCCATCTGATCTGGGTAGGTTAAACTTCTCTCTTCTTTTCATCTAGGCATTTTTTTCTCTCCATTTAATTTCTTCTCTCCACACTCTAGTTTGTCCTACGCCTCTATTTGAACCTAATTGCAGCATGCTCATAATGCATGTTTTAACTATGGTTCTGTTTCAAAAAATTACGTTGCACTTTTCTATTTATTAGAATATTAATCCTCCTATATAATTACCCCTAATGAAAGGACTTTGAGCCTGAAACATGTTGGGTACCGATAGAACTTACCCCGGACGTTGGACACCGGAAAGTTACTACCGGACATTGGAGCGATACCACTCTGTATATGTATCAACATATTTTCAGTACTAGATATTGTTATATATGTAATTGTCTTTTGTCTGTGTTTGTTTTATTGATCATCACTTGTAGATGATTTTTTAAGCATAGACTTTCTGTCTTTATGTAATAAATTATAACAAATTTTTTGAAAATCTCTAGTGTCTTTGCCAATTTAAAGTCCCATCATTTTTTTTTGGGGGGTGGGGAGTACAAATCCTTTTTCTCCTGGTGCCAGAATCCTCAGCATACCTTGTGGAGTCTAGTGGAGTCCATACCATGACAAGTTATGCTGGGTAGTCATAATGTTATAGGTAATTGAGATATATCTATATCTATATCTATATATAGATATATATATATATATATATATATAGATATATATATATATATATATAAATATATATATATATATATATATATATATATATATATATATATATATCAAAAATCCCTTAGGAAGAAATGGGTAAGATTCATGGGAATGTTCAGGAAAATAGAAGTCACATACTGTATCTATAATTTTTTGGTAAGATTTGTTTAGTAATAAAAAAAAATCGATTTTATTACATTGATGTGTACATTTTTTCTATAGCCACAGCATGAGACCTAATGTTGATATGATAATTAAAAATATGACAAATGCAAATAAATGATTCTTAATTAAAGATGTTATTCAACAGATCCAATTCATTAGGCATACACCTTTAAAGAAAATTAGACACGATAAGTAACTGCTATACAAGTAATTACATGGCTAATAAACTTCAGCAGTCTGCTATAAGGGAGCCTAATGATGCCACAGGCTTCATCAATGCCATCACATGTAGGAAACAGCTATTAACCTGGATGGCCTGCCACGTGGCTTCTGAGTGCAGACGCAGTAAGTTCAGTGCCATTTCCTGTGCTAAAACACTAGGGCTGTGAAATTCACATGTAATGTAACTATCTATCTACTGGAGACAATAAATATGAGACCTTGTGTTCACTGTCGCATTAGGAATGTAAAGTGCCATATACCTCATTAAGAAATGGCAATCAGAGATTTTAATTACAGAATTCAATAAACCAGTAATTGTACCCTAAATGGTCTAAATTTATCAAGATGGGGCTTTTTTACATGGTCTGTATTTCAATTCAGATAATCTTTTTTTTTAGATTTATTCTTTTGTTAAAGGGCTAGTTGGTAAGGCATACAAAATGGTTTTATGAGCATATGGCAGCTTTCTACTTCTTAAACACTAAAATGGCAGCAATGGAGTGCACTGCAGAAGGGTCCTGTGCATCTTTGGCTCTGTTTCAGATCCGAATTCAAGCAAAAATGCGGACCTGATTTGCCCCTGAAACAGAGAACAGGGACGCATTGGACCCCCTGCTGTGAGCAGCTCCGCAAACAGTGTCAACCCAGCCTTAACGTTTCTGTCAGGGTTTTATTTCTGTCTACTAGAAAGAAGTTGGCCTTCAGCCTGGAATTGGCCTTCAAGCCCTGGAGTTGGCCTTCAATGATTTAAATATGTAACAACTCTCCTTTACCGAATTGAGATTTTATAAGACAGGCCCACCCAGTTTAGAGCGCATCTGAAGAAGTATATTGATACCCTATTCAGTTTAATATAGTAAACTGAGTTAAAAATAAAAAGGCCTCTGAGAATCACGGAAAGACAGAGCAGGGGGTCTTTACCCCAAGACAGTACACAAAGAATTGTTGGGATATGGGTGGAGATACTTTATCATTCAAAAATAATTATCAGCAGTGACACATGCGGGGCATTATATAGCTACCTACTCTTTAATTGGTCCTGTGATCACAGAATCTGGCAAAGGGAAGTTTGACAGCATTGATTTCCCTACAAGCTCTGAGATGACATGTGACTAAATACCAAGAGCTGATAGTGTCAGGTGTGTCAGGAGTGCCACAGTTCACTAGGTCCTTTAGGAACACTTACCTTTTACTATGCCCACCAATCAATGTGGCAACATAGCACAGTTTGCATTGATTGAGCACTGAGAACCTGGCATTTAGCAGTGGAATGATGGTGACGGGCCTTAATATGGACTTGGAGAAAAGTTAAGGCCCTGTGTAAAGCTCAGGCCTAGAAAGGAAGGGGCTCCACAGGGTGTTTAAAGACTAACACACATACTTTTAGGCAACATAAGGTGCCTACACTTCTGTACTGTCACTATATTAGTATCTGCATAGTTTTGGCACAGGCAGCATTGAGGAACAAGGGCCTGACCTGAAGAGAATATACACTAATCATCATCATGTTTTTTTCCTTTGGGGCATCTGGATTCGGTTATCATAATTGACATGGACCTAAATCATTGGACAACATAGGACTTTTTGGGAGTTTAATTTTATTTAGAGGACTTGTCAGGAACTGTAAACAAGTAGGAGTACTATGTTTATGTATTCAGATGGGGAGGGTGTGTTTGGGTGCACCCTTTTTAAAGGGGGCTTTCAGATTCCAAAAAGACCCCTGCCTGCAGACCCCAACAACCACTGATCCAGGTTTGTCGGGAAGAGACCCTTATCCTTATTAACATTGGGGCAAGATTCTTTGCCAGGGTACTTCACCCAGCAGCCCCCCCCCATATTGAAGACATGTGGCCTGGTATGGTTCAGGCCCCCTCCTTTTCCTGACCAGCAAGGCTGCATTCTTAGATAAATGTTTGGTATAGATTTTTTGGGAGGCCTCACACTTTTTTTGCATGGGGAGCTTTCTTAACATACATACCAGAATTTGGAGGGACCTTATGCTATTATTTTTGTATATGGGGGTCAGCTTAAAGCTGTTATTGCTGTCTACGATTGGACGATATGCCTGTGATTTTAACTCTTTTCTGAGTATTTTAACAAAACTATTTTTTATATTTTATGGTGTCAGAGGGTATTGCATTAGGTTGGTGCACTTTATTTTATTTCTTTTGTTAAAAAAAATCCCAGAGTGTCAGCTTAGACCAGATAGCTCTTTGTAGTATTGTAAAAAAAAGACTGTTGTTTGTTTTAGTGTTATGGTGTAGTTGTGTGCATAAATACTAACAATTGTTTCATAATATAAATTATTATGATGCCAGGGCCATCTTTAATGTGGGCCAACGGGGGCAGCTACTCCGGGCCCTGTCATTGTTGGGGGGCCCAAAGCAGCTGCCCTTTGAGCCTGCACTGATAAAGCAAGTGGATTTGGTTATCGTTTTCTCCTCCTGATGAAAATGTTGTATCCGGCTTGGGACCCGCACGGGTTAAGTGTTCCTGCATACAGTGTCCCCTTTACTGGGGGACAGTGATTGGCAGCTGTGGGGTTCCCAAACCCCCTTCCTCTCCCTCCCCTCCCTTCCTGCATTTCCCAGCCATTGCTCTATAGCAGAATATGGAGGAAGAGTAGTGCTTGTGAAGTCTCCTGCAACCAGGATTGACTGCTGTTACAGCCAGTCAGAGCGAGCTCTGGGTACAGTAAATAAGTAGGTGCAGCCCCTCCTCCACCTAGTGCTGACAGCTCACCACTTCCCAAAAACACCCTTTATTGAGTGCTGATCAACTCCGCTGCTTACACAACACCTCCACCACCTCGCCAACTCTCCACCCTAAACAAGTAGTCCTCTTCCTGTCTCTCCACCCTCAACAATAACCTCCCTTCCCGCCTCTCCACCTTCAACAAAAACCCCCCTCCTTCCTCAACAATAACCCCCTCACCGCCTCTCCACCCTAAACAATAACCCCCCCCTCCCTAACCCCTCTCCCTGCCTCTCCACCTCCAACATCATAATTGTCTAATTGGGTGACTATGTGGCAAATGAGGTTTAATGTTGATAAATGTAAAGTTATGCACTTGGGGGCTAAGAATATGCTTGCATCATACATGCTAGGGGGAGTACAACTGGTGGAATCCGTAGTGGAGAAGGATTTGGGGGTTTTGGTAGATCATAAGCTCAATAATAGCATGCAATGCCAAGCTGTG
Source organism: Lithobates sylvaticus (assembly GCA_028564925.1). NCBI lineage: Eukaryota > Metazoa > Chordata > Amphibia > Anura > Ranidae > Lithobates > Lithobates sylvaticus. Next base: position 342,073,209 of record CM053030.1, on the reverse strand, counting down.
GTTTCCAAAGTGAACAAAATCCTTTCTTGTATTAAGAGAGGTATGGACTCCAGAGAGAGAGATATAATTTTGCCCCTGTTCAAATGATTAGTAATACCTCATCTGGAATATGCAGTTCAGTTTTGGGCACCAGTTCTCAAAAAGGATATCGGCGAACTGGAGAAAGTGCAGAGAAACTGATAAGAGGCATGGAGGAGCTCAGCTATAAGGAAAGATTAGAGGAACTGAATCTATTCACTCTTGAGAAGAGGAGAATAAGGGGGGAAATGATCAACATGTTCAAATATATAAGGGGTCCATATAGTGAACTTGGTGTTGAGTTATTCCCTTTACGGTCCACACAGAGGACAAGGGGGCACTCTTTACGTCTGGAGGAAAAGAGATTTCATCTCCAAATATGGAAAGGTTTCTTCACAGTAAGAGCTGTGAAAATGTGGAATAGACTCCCTCCAGAGGTGGTTCTGGCTCACTCAGTAGATTGCTTTAAGAAAGGCATGGAAACTTTCCTAAATGTACATAATATAATTGGGTACTAACATTTATAGGTAAAGTTGATCCAGGGAAAATCCGATTGCCTCTTGGGGGATCAGGAAGAGATTTTTTCCCCCTGCTGTAGCAGATTGGAGCATGCTCTGCTGGGTTTTTTTTTTTTTGCCTTCCTCTGGATCAACTGTGGGTATAAAATTGGGTATATTGGATTGTATGATATTTTTTATTTTTATTTATTATTTCTTTTTTTTATGGTTGAATTGGATGGACTTGTGTCTTTTTTCAGCCTAGCTTACTATGTAACTATGTAACAAAACCCCCCCTGCCCACCTCTCCACCGTTAACAATAACTTGTTTCCCCACCCTCAAAAATAACCTGCCTCCCCACCCTCAACAATAACCCCCCTCCCCGTCTCTTCTCCCCCAATAATAACCCACCTCACCACCCTCAAAAATAACCCCTCTCCCCATCTCTCCACCCTCAACAATAACCCCCTTCCCAATATGTGACGTGAACTCAAATAACCATCAAAATAAATATAAATATAAAGTGACTTCAGTGCATAAACCAATTGGATGTTACTGGGTGTAACCTCAAGGCTAAAAGCAATCACTCTGTGATGCCCCTAGTCATCCAGTGATCACCACACTCTTCACACTGTGTCCAAAACATGTAATAAAAGTGATCCTAGTGCATAAATAATAACTTGTGTCCCAACACACAAATCTAAACAACAATATAATGGTGCATGTCCATTGATACAAGTCCTTATATAAAAAGTCCTTTTTTTGGGGGGTAGTGCACAATATCCCTACACCCTTAGTGGTGATTATTTATAATATAGGTGACAATCTTGCTCCCACATCACCTCCGTGCTCTCTAGCCTCTCACCTTAGGGAAGTATTAAAGGAAAAGTTCAGCCTGAGCTTTTTAGGCTGGGCTTTTCCTATGGGTCACAGGAGTGCAATTCGTTTTGCACTCCTGTGACCCACTTTCAGCGGAGAGCAGTCTGAAGTCCGCTCTCCGCTGACGCCACTGCCATCAGTCGAGGCAGCATGTCATCCCGACTTCCCAAGTCTGGATCCGCCAGCTGCCTTGATTGATGGAAGCCTCAGCGAGCCACTGAGATGCTGAGACAGCCTCTCCCCGCCCCTCCACAGCTCAGCGCTCCAGTGAGCATGGGGGAGCAGAGAGGAGAGACGCTGACTGACAGTCAGCAGCTTTCCTCTCGGGGAGGAATGATAACTGAGCCATCGGCGGTATTCGGTGACTCGGTTCTGAGCAGAGACGGCGGGGGACAGCTGCAGCATCGGTCTGATGCTCCATCTACCGAGGTAAGTATGAATTTAAAAAAAAAAACATACTTCTCTTTTAAATCACCATAGACTATGGTTCCTTGGACGATGTACTGACGTGTAGTCACCTCTTGGGGTCTTCTATGGTTGTTTCTGATGATCTGTGCTCACATATGTTGTGTCTCTGTTTTCTCCCAGGGGGTTCCCTCTAATGTCCTCTAAAAGGGGTATATATAAAGGAAGAAGAGAGCTCTTGTGGTGTAGTAACTATGAATTAATTTATTAAAATCATAACATCATACAGTGCACTCACATTAAAAAGCCAAGTAACGGCGTATATCCAGCTCTGAGCTTGTTCCACAATCGCCTCACTTCCGGTATACCTCCAATCATGCCCTACGCGTTACATCACGGTCACATGACTTCATCAGGGGATCCCTGATGTCATGATTTTAATAAATTCATTCTAAGTTACTACACTACGAGAGCGCATTTCTTCCTTTATATATACGCCTTTTAGAGGACATTAGAGGGAACCCCTGGGAGAAAACAGAGACACAACATATGTGAGAGCAGATCATCGGAAACAACCATAGAGGACTCCAAGAGGTAACTATGCATCAGTACACCGTCAAAGGGCTCATAGGCTATGCTGATTCAAATCCCAACCACGACACTTCCTGCCTGGAGTTTGCATGTTCTCCCTGAGGTGAGATGCTTTAGATTTGTGTGTTAGGTGTCCAGCCTTGAGACACAAGTGTTTTATTTATGCACTAGGATCACTTTTATTACATGTTCTGGATCGTTATTTATATTGCATGTTTATACACCTATTTTTTATTGCTGTTGATTTAACACAGTGTGAAGAGTGTGGCGCTTGCTGGATGATTAGGGGCATCACAGAGTGATTGCTTTTAGCCTTGAGGTTACACCCAGTAATGTCCAATTGGTTTATGCACTGAAGTCACTTTATATTTATATTTATTTATTAGGAGTGATTAAGTAGGTTTACCTATCACAAGAGTTCACGTCACGTATTGGTTAGATTGAGTTAACTGTCAGCTCCTCACTACTCTCTAACAATTTATTCATGAATAGTCAAGGACAAGCTATTTAAGTGAAGGCGGCAGGCTTGCTATACATTTTTTACCCCACACAGAATGGTAGTGCGAGAGTAACACATAACAAATAACCCCCTCTTGCCTCTCCACCCTCAACAATAACCCACCTCCCTGCCTTTCCACCCTTAGCAACAGCCCACCTCTCAACCCCCAACAACCCCCTTCCCCTCTCCGGTCCTGTATGATGGTCATTAGTATTGCTAATACACATTTATAATACAACTGTCTTATGTCTTTTTACAGTTTTGCACATGCAGTTTTTTTACCGTTTAGTATTACTACTAGACCACCTCTTTCAGCACTTGCTTGTTGTAGGAGGGGGGGGGGGGCATAGAATTTACTCTCAAGCTCTGAGATGCTCAAAAAGACTGAAAGTGTATTTCCATTTTTGCTGTCAAATGTGTTTGTTATGTGTTCCCATTCTCACAGCATGTCTATAAGTTTTCTTTTTAAACACTGCTTATCTTCTGCTTATCACCCTCAGACCAACGGTTAACCACTTCAGCCCCGGACCAATTGGCAGCCAAAGGACCAGGCCCCTTTTTGCGATTCGGCACTGCGTCGTTTTAACTGACAATTGCGCGGTCGTGCGAGGTGGCTCCCAAACAAAATTGGCGTCCTTTTTTTCCCACAAATAGAGCTTTCTTTTGGTGGTATTTGATCGCCCCTGCGGTTTTTATTTTTTGCGCTATAAACAAAAATAGAGCGACAATTTTGAAAAAAAATGCAATATTTTTTACTTTTTGCTATAATAAATATCCCCAAAAAAAATATAAAAAAACATTTTTTTCCTCAGTTTTTGGCCGATACGTATTCTTCTACATATTTTTGGTAAAAAAAAATCGCAATTAGCGATTATTGATTGGTTTGCGCAAAAGTTATAGCGTTTACAAAATAGGGGATAGTTTTATAGCATTTTTATTAATATTTTTTTTTTTTACTAGTAATGGCGGCGATCAGCGATTTTTATTGTGACTGCGACATTATGGCGGACACATCGGACATTTTTGACACATTTTGGGGACATTTGTCATTTATATAGAATTCAGTGCTATTTAAATAGCACTGATTCCTATGTAAATGACAGTTGTAGTGAAGGGGTTAACCACTAGGGGGCGGGGATGAGTCAGTGTGACGTGTTGTGTTCATTTTACTGTAGGGGGGCGTGGCTGTACGTGTGACGTCATTGATCGGCGTTCCCGATGACAGGGAACCGCCGATCACTGACAGTCAGTGTAGGAAGCGCGGGGAGAGGTTTGTTTACACAAACCTCTCCCCGTTCTTCAGCTCCGTAACCCGATCGCGGGACACCAGCGGCGATCGGGTCCGCTGGTCCCGCGGCCGGGGTCACGGAGCTCCCGACCGGGTCGCGAGCGCGCCGCTAGCGGCGCACGCGCGACCCACAGGCAGGCACATGCACGATCACGTACAGGTACGTGATTCTGCCTGCCCGTGCCATTTTGCCGACGTATATCGGCGTTAGGCGGTAACTGGCTTACCTTCAAGATGTTTCTCAGAAGGAGTTGTCATGGCTGACTGCAATATTTTTTGAACAATGTTAGAGTGAGCCTGTCCCAAGTCTGTCCTCATTAAATTACAATGCAAGAAGCCCAGCTTCTACACCTTGAACCCCTTGCTATAACAGACAGTTTTCAAATCAAGTTAAATTGCTATTAAAGACCTGCTGCACAGTACAAACTGTGTTACTTATGGCAAACATAGCTGCCCATAAACAATGATAATTACCTAGGAGTTACCTAGCTAGAGGGTCCAGAGCTGAGCATCTAAAAAAAGATAAGCTGCAATTTTTAAATATTTGTTTTTAAAGTTATGACGTGTGAATGGCATGTAACAGATATAAGGTAGGTGTTATCCCAATTTATTGAAAAAGTGGAAATATGCTTTAAGTTTAAGTAAGTTAATTCAATAAAATGATGCCCCCTTTTCCCTGACTTATGCCCACAGCTCTGGTCCCTAGTAAAGTACTGACTATGCTAATAGCTCACATGCTACTGTACCTCTCCCCAATATAGACACATTTTGTGTTAAAGTTTTACTAAACCTAGGACCCTGGATTCACTATATCTGGTCTCCCACAGTACACAGAACATGGAAATGCAATTATTTTAGTAAATATAAACTGCTAAATACCTTATCTCATCAGCAGTATATAGCAGTCTTGTGACTTCTATCAGTGTCTGGTTAAAGCTTGTAGGATGAGTTTTCATTCTACTCTGATTGTTCTATAAAGATGCAGGACCCCTGACCTGGACAGTGCACAAGAAAAAAAAACTCTAGCAATACACACCAAACTGAGCATGTGCAGAGTGCCCCCAAAGGCTCTGTACTATCAGCAAATGGATTGGGAGAATAAAATAAGAGAAGGATCAAAGAAGTCAGGATCAACCTTTTTACACAATGCGGAGGATTAACCCCTTAGGTCCCACAATGAGTATAACAAACATGCTTTACTGCATATACAGACTGATTTCACTGTTGTGGGTTTAGTTACACTTTAAGATCAATGACACTAAGAAAGTAACCAAGGGGCTCCATCAAAATGTTGCTATGGGACCCCATGATCTGTAGTTACGTCCCCAGAATTAACATTTCTATATGTTTCCTTTAAAATAGATATGTGTCTCTTTTTAGTTCAGATCTAAGCATTAAAACACTTTGATATTATGCACATTAAAGTGATTCACTGACATCTTAAGACTGATATCTTGTTCATATATATCTTAAAATAATTACAGAGAAAAAGCTTGCAGAATGCAAAAATAGTCAATGGTTTTGTGAAATAAACCGTATCTGGAAATTGAGGAGTCTACCAGGAAAATAGAATGCAATAAAAATAAATATGTAAAGTGTCTCATGAAGCCATAGGTGAAAGGAAACTAGTGAAGGCTCCGGTGTGGTTTGTTGAAGAGCGCAGGAGGAAGGTGCAGGAGAGAAATGTGGCTGGAAGACAAGTGATGCATAGGAAAACCAGTCACCACAACAAGAATAAACAGAACAGGGGAGAGGCTGATAAGTGCAAGAAAAAAGAAAAAGAAAAGAAGAACACATGAACACATGAAGTTAGGCAATCTGCACAGAAGCCATTCATCGGATAATTTGCATTATCTTAGTGACTATAAAGTGTTCTCCAATTGGACCAGGTAAAAAGACAAGGCATGCCGTGATGTCACAATCAACTTCCTGTGTTTACTATACAACAGGTCAGCCTCTCAGCATGAGTGCTGGAAGTTAGTGTAGATCACTGTAGTAGTGGTGCTTATTACAGTGATTTCCAACTTTGTTCCAAGCTGGGCCAATATAACTATGTAAAAATTGCTATACCTGAGTTTCAGCTTTAATTACTAGAGAAACATTGAAAGAGGAACATGCAACAAACAGAGAAGAGATGAGTAATGGAGCAGTTCTAACCCTTAGCCTAGAGCAGTGGTTCTCAACCACTAGTGCCGTGACCCCTTGATAAAATTTCCCAAGTTGTGGGGAACCCTAAATTATTTTCGTTGCTCCTTCATTGCTGTAATTTTGCTACTGTTATGAACTAGCATGCTCCACTAGACACTGTCTAAATTGGCCCTAGTATATGCTTGTGAGTTAGGGACTTTAGATTGTAAGCTCCTCGAGGGCTGGGACTGAAGTGAACGTGCACTATGTAAAGGCAGTGGTTTCAGCGGGGGGCATCGATAGTTTCAAAAGACTATTAGATAAGCACCTGAACGACTGCAACATACAGGGATATACAATGTAATACTGACATATAATGACACACATAGTGTCACGTATCAGCTATGAGTAAGCACTGATTTCAGTGCGAAACGCGTCAGTAATTTTTTGTACCCCCCATTGCTGTGGATTATTTTGATGTGATCTTCGTTGTTTAATAAAAGCACAGGATTTAAAATTTTTCCGGTGTGTGGCCATCCAGAGTTTTTCTTGCCATTACCTGCCAATTGTGTATGTATTAGCCAGCACCTGGGGCTCCTTGATTAGGAAGACGAGCATTTGCCTTGTAGGGCCATCTTGGAGTGGTGGTTTCCTCTCTCTCTTAGCAAAGAAGGGTGTTTGTTTGATGGAGGAATGTATAGAGTTATTGTAAGCAAATTCTGCTAATGGTAGAAGAGAAACCCAGTCGTCTTGTGCAAATGAAGAGAAACAAAGGAGATATTGTTCCAAGGTCTGGTTTGTTCTTTCAGTTTAACCGCTTCCCGACCGCCTAACGCCGATATACGTCGGCAAAATGGCACGGGCAGGCAGAATCACGTACCTGTACGTGATCGTGCATGTGCCTGCCTGTGGGTCGCGCGTGCGCCGCTAGCGGCGCGCTCGCGACCCGGTCGGGAGCTCCGTGACCCCGGCCGCGGGACCAGCGGACCCGATCGCCGCTGGTGTCCCGCGATCGGGTTACGGAGCTGAAGAACGGGGAGAGGTTTGTGTAAACAAACCTCTCCCCGCGCTTCCTACACTGACTGTCAGTGATCGGCGGTTCCCTGTCATCGGGAACGCCGATCAATGACGTCACACGTACAGCCACGCCCCCCTACAGTAAAATGAACACAACACGTCACACTGACTCATCCCCGCCCCCTAGTGGTTAACCCCTTCACTACAACTGTCATTTACATAGGAATCAGTGCTATTTAACCTCCTTGGCGGTAACCCCGAGTCTGGCTCGGGGTCAGCTTTTTGTGCTGAGAGCGGTAACCCCGAGCCAGACTCGGGCTTGCGTTGCGGGATGCAGGGGGGAAGTTACTTACCTTTTCCCCTGGATCCTGCGATGTCTCCCCCGCTGTGTGTGCGAGCCGTCCGCTCGCTCGATTCACACAGTGCCGGGTGCCGCTGATCTCCGTTCCCTGTGACGTTACGACGCACGGGAGCGGAGATCGGCGCCAAATTCAAAAAAGTTTAAAAACACAACACATATACAATACTGTAATCTTACAGATTACAGTACTGTATACAAAAAATACACACCCCCTTTGTCCCTAGTGGTCTGCCCAGTGCCCTGCATGTCATTTTATATAATAAAAAGATTTTTTTTCTGCCTGGAAACTGGAGATTGTCCATAGCAACCAAAAAGTGTCCCTTTATGTCAAAAGTGGTTTTAGACCAGCTAGAAAACACCGATAAAAAAATAAAATCACAATTTATCATCAAACAATAAATTTAATGACAGCGACTATTCTGCAACTGAGCAAATTTCAGTGTTTTTGATTTGATTACATTATTGAATCATTTTTATATATATTTTTATTATATTATAATTTATTATTTTGTGTTTCAAACTTTATCATACCCGGGATGTCTACTAGACTCTGGTTCGGACAGATTTAAGTGAGTTATTCATAAGAATTGCAGGCCTACAATATAAAAACGCCAAATTTCCATGCAAAATAATTGTACCGCTTTCAGCACTAAATTCCAGCCAGAATCATACCGCCAGGGAGGTTAAATAGCACTGAATTCTATATAAATGACAAATGTCCCCAAAATGTGTCAAAAATGTCCGATGTGTCCGCCATAATGTCGCAGTCACAATAAAAATCGCTGATCGCCGCCATTACTAGTAAAAAAAAATATTAATAAAAATGCTATAAAACTATCCCCTATTTTGTAAACGCTATAACTTTTGCGCAAACCAATCAATAATCGCTAATTGCGATTTTTTTTACCAAAAATATGTAGAAGAATACGTATCGGCCAAAACTGAGGAAAAAAAAATGTTTTTTTATATTTTTTTGGGGATATTTATTATAGCAAAAAGTAAAAAATATTGCATTTTTTTCAAAATTGTCGCTCTATTTTTGTTTATAGCGCAAAAAATAAAAACCGCAGGGGCGATCAAATACCACCAAAAGAAAGCTCTATTTGTGGGAAAAAAAGGACGCCAATTTTGTTTGGGAGCCACCTCGCACGACCGCGCAATTGTCAGTTAAAACGACGCAGTGCCGAATCGCAAAAAGGGGCCTGGTCCTTTGGCTGCCAATTGGTCCGGGGCTGAAGTGGTTAACCGTTGGTCTGAGGGTGATAAGCAGAAGATAAGCAGTGTTTAATGCCCAGGACTTCACATAGGGACTTCCAAAATCTGCAAGTAAACTGTACTCAGAAGTAATGTTGGCAGGAATACCATGTAGACGCACCACTTCCTTGACAAAGGAAGAGGCGGTCTCAGCAGGTGAAGGGGTACCCTTTAGGGGCACAAAGTGGGCCATCTTAGACAAACGGTCTACTATTACAATAAAGTCCATGGATATCATACTCCATAACTTCTCTGGTACAGGAAGGGGCTCCAACAGACCCCAATTCTTAGTTTTAGAAGACTTACTCCATAGACATGTTGTGCAAGACCTCACATAGTCCCTGCGATCTTGTATCAAATTTGGCCACCAGAAAGAACGAAGGGCTAACTTAGAAGTTTTATGTGCTCCGAAATGCCCTGCCAGGGGATGATCATGGCACATGTAGAGTACAGTTGTCCGTTCCTGTTCTGTAACAAAGATCTGCTCACCATCGAAGTAAAGACCCTCTTTAAGCTGGAGGTGAAGTTCTAGAGGAGGAGGATGAACCAGGACTGCTGTCTTGACTTAGGAGACGAGATTGGTCTGTAACAAAAGAACATTTTTAGCAGGTAAAATGGTATCAGGTTCAGAGAATACTTGGGTGTCTTGAAACATGCGTGAGAGAGCATCCGGCTTCCCATTCTTGGATCCGAGCCGGTAGGTAATGTGGAAGCAGAATCTTGCAAAAAAGAGGGCCCATCTGGCCTGGCGGGGTCTTAATCTTTTGGCTGTTCTCAAGTATTCAAGATTTGTGTGATCGATGAATACAAGGATAGGGTGCGCAGCCCCCTCAAGCAGGTAACGCCACTCTTCAAGGGCTGACTTAATGGCGAGTAATTCCCAATCACCGACATCGTAGTTCCTTTCAGGGGGGCTTAATTTCCTGGAGAAGAAGGCAACAGGGTGAAGCAGAGATTTTGTCCCTTGTTGCTGGGACAATATGGCTCCTACAGCAATTTCCGAGGCATCAACCTCAAGGACATAGGGTATAGCAGGATCTGGGTGCTTCAGAATGGGAGATGTTGTAAACATGCCCTTCAGTTTCTCAAATGCTGTTTGAGCTTCTGAGGTCCATGAGAAGGTCAGGTGTAGTTTAGTTAATTTAGTGATAGGGGATATAATACTGGAAAAGTCTTTAACTACTTGCCTACCAGCCACGAACACCTCCTTACTGACCAAGCCATTTTTCAGCTTTCAGCGCTGTCGCATTTTGAATGACAATTGCGCGGTCATGCAACGCTGTACCCAAATAAAATTTTTATCATTTTTTCCCCACAGATAGAGCTTTATTTTGGTGGTATTTGATCACCTCTGCGGTTTTTATTTCTTGCGCTATAAACAAAAGAAGAGGGACAAGTTTGAAAAAAACATAATATTTTTTTACTATTTATTATAATAAATATCCAATTTTTTTTTTTTTTTTTTTTAAACAAATTTTTTCCTCAGTTTAGGCCAATACGTATTCTTCTACATATTTTTGGTAAAAAAAATCGCAATAAGCGTATATTGATTGGTTTGCGCAAAAGTTATAGCGTCTACAAAATAGGGGATAGATTTATAGCATTTTTATTATTATTTTTTTTTTTACTAGTAATGGCGGCGATTTGCGATTTTTATCGTGACTGCGACATTGCGGCGGACACTTCGGACACTTTTGACTCATTTTTGGGACCATTCACATTTATACAGCGATCCGTGCTATAAAAATGCATTGATAACTGTATAAATGTGACTGGCAGGGAAGGGGTTAACGCTAGGGGGCGCTGCAGGGGTTAATGTGTACCCTATCTTGGTGATTTTTACTGTGGGGGGACTGACTGGGGGAGGAGACCGATCGTTGTCCCTATGTACAAGGGACACACCATCGGTCTCCTCTCCTCTGACAGGACGTGGATCGGTGTGTTTACACACACCGATCCACGTCCTGCTCGATTACCGGGCAATCGCGGGTGCCTGGCGGTCATCGCGACCGCCGGGCACGCGCACCGGGGCCCCAGCTACGCGGCGGGCGCGCGTGCACGCCTCCCGCGGCGCGCGCGCGCCCCCCAGTGGCCAAATTGCAGACGACGTCATATGACGGCGGCCCGCCACAGTAGCTGCACCGTCCCGCCGTCATTTGACAGTGGGCGGTCAGCAAGTGGTTAATGAACTTCCTGTAGAAATTGGCGAACCCCACAAATAGCTGCACAGATTTTTTATCAGTGGGGGCATGCCAATCAAGTACTGCTGATACCTTTTGTGGATCCATGGAAATCTCATCTGAAGAGATAATGAGGCCCAAGAACTGTATGGTGCTTTTCTCGAACTCACATTTGCTGCCTTGGCATAAAGGTGATGTTTCCTCAGTCTGCTTAACACCTTCTTTACATGAACCCGATGGGATTCTAGAGAAGTGGAAAGATCAGGATATCATCCAAGAAAACAATAGCAAACAGATCAAGAAAGTCCGAAAACACATAATTTACAAAATGCTGGAAGGTGGCTGGCACATTACAAAGTCCAAAGGGCATCACCAGGTACTCAAACTGCCAAAAACGAGACCTAAAGGCCGTCTTCCACTCATCACCTTCTCTTATTCTGATCAAGTTATAAGCTCCCCTTAGGTCAAACTTGGAAAATACACGGCCTTCTCTGAGTCTTTTGAACAACTCAGGGATAAGAGGTAAGGGGTACCGGTTCTTAATGGTCACCTTATTTAAGTCCCGATAGTCAATACATGACCGGAGAGAGTGATCCTTCTTCTCAACAAAGAATATTCCCGCACCAGCAGGGGATGAAGATGGCCGGATAAACCCCTTGTCAAGATTTTCATTAATATATTTCTGCAGCTCCTCTAGTTCAAGTTCTGAGAGTAGGTAGATCCTGCCAAAGGGGATTTCTGCACCAGGTAAGAGTTTGATGGGACAGTCGTAAGGTCTGTGGGGAGGAAGAGTGTCAGCATTCTTTTTATTAAAAACGTCCAGGAAATCATGATAAACAGAAGGCACAATTTTCATTGTTTCAGAGTCCACATCAGTGCAGAGGAAGGAAACTCCAGGACTGGGTGTACGAGGAAGCCAAAATTCTCTGCAGTAGTTGGAAGGAAAGGTCACCACCCCCGTGGACCAGTTGATGAGGGGATTGTGCGCTTTCAACCAGGGCTGCCCAAGGATGACAGGAAATAGGGGGGGAGTAATGACATCCAAACGTAAGAGTTCCCGATGTCCAGAAGCTGTGACGCACAGGATAGTTTCAGTCTCTGAGGTGACAGGTCCTGATTTGATGCTCGAACCATCCGCCAGGTGGCACGTGAAGCTGTTTCGTTTGGCACACAGGGGCAGATTATGCAGGGTAGTGAAGGAAGAGTCCACAAAACAGCTACAGGCCACAGAGTCCACAATGGCGGAAACAGAGAGAGTTCTTCCATCTAAGTGAAAAGAGACTGGCAGCAGGATGAGGTTCTGGTTGGAATTTAGTGTGGCAACAGTAGGAGGAGGAGGTCTCCTACGATGTCTCCGGGAACAAATCTGTAGGAAATGCCCCTCATTGCCACAGTAGATACAAAGGTTATTTAAGCAACGTCGGGCCCGTTCTTGTTTAGACAGAGGAGGTCTTGGAAAACTGGCATGAGGAACCTTCTCGACATCAGATGCATCTTTAGGCGAGATAAAGGCAGGTGGAGGGTCCACGAAGCAGACAGGCATTCAGTGAAGATTTACGGTCTTTTCGAACTGCCTTTCACGCAGGCGCGGTCAATTTGAATACAAAGAAGGATTAAGTCATTTAGAGAAATTGGGGTTTCCACCCTGGCTAGCTCATCCTTGATGGCTTCAGATAGGCCGAAGGCGAAATTGTAAATGTAGGGCTGCATTGTTCCATTCAGTATCAGCACTCCACAGGCAGAAGTCAGAGACGTAGTCCTCCACAGGCCTGGGGCCCTGTTGCAGGTGGCTTAATGAGGTTTCAGCAGTCTGATGACGAAAAGGGTCAGCATATAGTTGGGCCATGGCAGCAAAAAAGGAGTTGACTGAAGCCAGGACAGGGTCATGCTGTTCCGGAAGCTGATATGAACAGGCCTGGGGTTCTTCCAGCAACAGGTAAATGAGAAATCCCACCTTAACTTCCTCAGTAGGAAATATGCGGGGAAGCAAGGAGAAATACAGCTCACAGGAATTCTGAAAAGTCCTGAACTTCCTACAATTTTTCTACAAGAAAAATGTTCGGGCAATGGTACCCTGGGCTCAGGAAGATAAGGTAGGACTGCTTCGGTGCAGGTCAAGCTGGATGCACTAAGTAGTTGGTCATGGATGCGGTACATGGGAGAGTGTGGTAACAGTCTGACAAAGGGTTGACAGCAGAAAGACCTCCCTTTCAGACTCCATCTCTGGCTGACTGGTACGGTCACGTACCTGAAGGGAGACTGAATTGATGAGGTCGGCCTCTCGTATCTCCAGCCCAGGTCCCGCTGAGGGTGGAACAGAAGGAGCCAAGGGCCAGGAGGAACACGAGTGCCTGTAGGAGAAGACCCGGAAACCTGTTGCAGGAAGTCGCAGATAGTCGCAGGACTGTAGTTGCAGAAGTGCTGAGCCCAACAGGACACTGGAGCCAGGTCACAAAGGAAGCCGGGTTCGTTAACAGGCAGGCAGCGAGGTACCAGGACATCAGACAAAGGCAAGGTCAGATGAGAAGCCGGGATCTGGAGCCAGGAGTCAGGTAAACACAGTCCAGAAGCAAGGTTAGTGGAGAGCTGGGGTCAAAAGCCAGAGATCAGATAAGCAGGATCCAGAAGCAGGGTCAAACAGGAGCCAAGGTCAGCAATGGGTATTTAGACAGGAAATCAGGGTATCAGGAGCACAGCTGAAAGACCAGTCAGCACCATTCAGGAGTCAGGGCATCCTTTAAATAGGCCGTCTGGCGCCAACTGGGTTTATGGGCGCGCTCCTGCGCGTGCACACGTGCGATGCGCAGGCGCATGCGCATCAGCGCAGAGGGATCTGCTGTTGCCCATGAGTGTGAGCCAGTTGCCTGTGAGTGTGCGCCTGTTGCCCGTAAGAGTGTGCATGCGCACGTGTGCGCACAGAACGTATTCTGACAGTTTTCTTATACATATGTTGGACTTGATGGACTTGTGTCTTTTTTCAACCTCACCTACTATGTAACTATGACGGCCATGCAGACCAATTTGATGCAGTGTGCACTGACAGGCTGACTCCCCACCCCTTGAATCTCTGCAGCAATGCTGGCAGCACTCTGTCTATTTCCCAAAGACAACCTCTGGATATCACACTGAGCATGTGCACTAAACTTCTTTGGTTGACCATGACGAGGCCTGTTCTGAGTGGATCCTGTCCTGTTAAACTGCTGTATGGTCTTCTGCTGCAGCTCAGTTTCAGGGACTTGGCAAACTTCTTATACACTGTAGCCTAGGCCATCTTTATGTAGAGCAACAATTCTTTTTTTTAAGATCCTCAGAGAGTTCTTTGTCATGAGGTGAGGTACCATGATGAACTTCCAGTGACCAGTCTCAGAGAGTGAGATCGATAACACCAAATTTAACACACCTGCTCCCCAGTCACACCTGAGACTTTGTAACGAGTCACATGACCCCAGGGGGGGGGAAAGGCCAATTGGGCTCAATTTGAACATTTTCACTTAGCTGTACATTCACTAATTTACATTGTAGCAAAGTGTAATTTCTTCAGTGTTGTCACATACAAAAATGTGAGGGGTGTACTCACTTTTGTGAGATACTGTAGATTTACCAGCTTTCCCTAACCAACTCCAACTTATGTTGGGAACTATATGGCTGCTGGGAGCACCCCCTTGTTCATTTTCTATAAATTACTGGCATTTAGGGACCTATCTGACCAAGTACAGTGCCTTGCGAAAGTATTCGGCCCCCTTGAACTTTTCAGCCTTTTGCCACATTTCAGGCTTCAAACATAAAGATTTAAAATTTAAATTTTTTGTGAAGAATCACCAACAAGTGGGACACAATTGTGAAGTGGAATGAAATCTATTGGATATTTTAAACTTTTTTAGCAAATAAAAACCTGAAAAGTGGTGCGTGCAAAATTATTCGGCCCCTTTACTTTCAGTGCAGCAAACTCACTCCAGAAGTTCAGCGAGGATCTCTGAATGATCCAATGTTGTCCTAAATGACTGATGGTGATAAATAGAATCCACCTGTGTGTAATCAAGTCTCTGTATAAATGCACCTGCTCTGTGATAGTCTCAGGGTTCTGTTGAAAGCGCAGAGAGCATCATGAAGACCAAGGAACACACCAGGCAGGTCCGTAATACTGTTGTGGAGAAGTTTAAAGCTGGATTTGGATACAAAAAGATTTCCCCAAGCTTTAAACATCCCAAGGAGCACTGTGCAAGCGATCATTTTGAAATGGAAGGCGTATCAGACCACTGCAAATCTACCAAGACCTGGCTGTCCCTCTAAACTTTCAGCTCAGACAAGGAGAAGACTGGTCAGAGATGCAGCCAAGAGGCCCATGATCACTCTGGATGAACTGCAGAGAATTACAGCTGAGGTGGGAGAGTCTGTCCATAGGACAACAATCAGTCGTACACTGCACAAATCTGGCCTTTATGGAAGAGTGGCAAGAAGAAAGCCATTTCTCAAAGATATCCATAAAAATCTTGTCTAAAGTTTGCCACAAGCCACCTGGGAGACACACCAAACATGTGGAAGAAGGTGCTCTGGTCCGATGAAACCAAAATCGAACTTTTTGCCCACAATGCAAAAGGATATGTTTGGCGTAAAAGCCACACAGCTCATCACCCTCAACACACCATCCCCACTGTAAAACATGGTGGTGGCAGCATCATGGTTTGGGCCTGCTTTTCTTCAGGATCGCCGATCATATGACGAGCGGTGAGATTCCACCGAACGGCTACAGCTACGGAGACACAAGTACAACTACCCTGTTACGCCTTTTTCCCACGGCGCTCTTCCATCTCCTCGCGCCCTCTCTCCTCCCCACCGGCCGTCCCTCTCATTCACCATCCCACTACGGAAGGCTGCACGCTGATGAGATGCATACAGCCAGGTGGTAGATACCCTGCAGTGAAAATGTAGCCCGATCCGTGAGTATATACCTTGCATGTAGTCCGGAGGTGTCACACAACAAACAGGAGGTAAGCTAAGACTTTTTGATATGCTTGTTGCTGGAAGGAGACAAATGCATTTAAAATCTCCGCAAAAATGACTGCCTAAATGCTATACCAACACTTCTAAGTAGAGGAGTGATAAGTTTTGTGTCCTATCTCCTCCCTGATTAGTAACTGGTTCGCACAATTTTGAATCCTCTCCACCTAGATGTCTCTGTCTACGGTATCCTAGGAGAGGACCCCAAACGCCGGACGCCGTTTTGGGGTGCTGGATACCCCTAATCCCCCTAATCCCCTGTAAGGTTGGGGAGCCCGGCAGATAATACACCCGAACATAAACATAATATAAAAGGGGGGAAGCGGTCTATAGAGCACCTTACAGGGACATTCTGCCCCGGGATGAGGGAAGCCCAAACATAGGCTCTAATCCTGCGAAAGCTGACCCCACTCTGAGGCCCAGGCGGGCTCCCCCAGGCACACTATACATCTGTGAGAGCGGGGGAGTTCGGTGCTAGACCGAGTATAAAAGATAACCATCTAGCTCAAAGCAAGAGCACCCTGCTTGAAGTAACACGGGGTAGAGGCGGCCTTGATATATCTTGGACGGTCTCCCCCACCTCCCTTCTCCCACTTCGGAAGGAACAAATTGCAGGTTCCCTCCATCAGGCACCGTCTCAAACTTGCCCAAAGGTCTTTAGAGGTCAAGAAGCTAAGAAAAATAAAGAGGGGATTACCCCAAGTTGAGGACTTGTGGGGGACTCGGTGGGCCCGGGGCTGTGGAAGTCGTTGAGGGGATCCCCCCCTCCCTTTTTTTTTCTGAGGGGAGCTAACTATAGAAAATAACTAAGAAAGTAACCTACATAATTCCACCTACCCATCCCACTATATCCCGATGCTACCTGGGAGTCAGATAGTGGGAGGGGGCGGGGAAAGAACCCCACCTCACTTAGGATCCATAGTTTTGTGGGGGGCCTCATGAAAGGGGTCCCCACCGAATCAGAGACCCGAGTTGGGGTCAGAGAGGGAGGGAGGGAGAGGAGAGGGGGCGGGGGGGAGGAATTGGGAGGGAAAGCGGAGGGGTGGCAGGGGGGGGGGGGGGGGGTTGGGAGGAAGGGAGAGGGGGAGGGCACAGGGAGGGATTTCCCCATCGCTACTTTCTAACTTAGAAACCATAGCTCTAAATAGGTGAATGATTCCTGCACTGAAATTCCTAACCTATAATGTTAAAGGACTGAACACTTCAAGTAAGCGGCACATAATTCTTGATGAGATTGGGAGATATGGGGCCAGTGTGGTTTTCCTTCAAGAGACACATCTCTCTCATACTACTAACGTGAAATTATTCTCAAAGACATACCCCACATGGTATTATGACGACACTACTTCAAGTAGATCGAGAGGGGTTGCCATTGGTTTTGCGGGGGATACACAGTTTAAGTTGGAAGATAGAAGGGCTGACCCAGAGGGGAGGTTTTTGTTCCTGAGGGGATCTTTGTACGGAACAACATACACGTTCGCAAACGTTTATGCTCCAAATAGAAACCCCACCAAATTTCTGGAGGAGATATTGCGAAAACTGGGGGCTTTTAGGAAGGGTTTTTTAATCCTTATGGGAGATTTTAACTTTATTATGGATTATGGTGTAGATAGTACGTCAGGTGCTCAGGGGACAAGGAACGCACAGTTAATATCGATAAAAAACAAATTGCGCCACAAGCAATTGGTGGATGTCTGGAGGATCCAACACCCGCAAACGAGGGACTACACGTTCTACTCCCCTGTCCACGGGACGTACTCCAGACTCGACTACGTATTCCTAGACCATGGAATCCTGGATAGAGTACTGCAAACTAAAATAGAGACAATCACACTCTCCGATCATGCCCCGGTCTCAATGACACTTGCAGTTTTAGAACATAAACCTCCATCATGTGGGTGGAAACTTAACGAAGAGTTATTACAGGACGGGGAAGTGGTGGAGTGTGTGAAAAGAGAACTGGAAGGATTTTTCTCTAACAATGACAACGGGGAAGTAAACGGAGCCAACCTATGGGAGGCACACAAAGCTTTTATTAGAGGGATTCTGATAGGTAAGGCATCATGGAAAAAAAAAGAGAGGACGAGGAAAGTGCAGGAATTGACGACCGAATTAAATAGCCTGGAACAAAAACATAAGTCATCTATGGCCCAAAATAGGGAAATCTACCAAGAGTTGGTGGCAAAGAGAGAGGAAATAAAAGATTGGGCAAATTATGAAGCAAAACAGATATTTAAAAGGACAGCGAAAGAACGCTATATCTGGGGAAACAAATCTAGTAAGCATCTGGCGAGAATTTTACAAAAACAAAAAACAAAAAATTATATAGAAAAAATTCAAGCCAAAAATGGAGAGTTGAAATATATATCCCAAGACATTGCTAGATCTTTTAGGGACTATTATGCAGAGCTCTATTCAGTAGACGCCAAGGCAGGTAAAAAAGGGACCCAGGAAAAAAAAATAGATGACTTTTTGTGTAGAGCAGGGTTGAAGACTTTGGGTCAGGAGGAAAGAGAGGCGCTGGAACGTCCAATCTCTGAGATTGAAATACGGAGGGCTCTGAAGAATTCCTCCCTAGGAAAGAGCCCGGGTCCAGATGGTTTCTCCATTCTTTATTATAAAACCTTTAAGGAGATCCTGATCCCTAGATTACAACAATATATGAATGGGTTGGGAATAGAGTATGCAATGGGCGAGGCTTCTCTGTCGGCAACCATTACTGTCTTGCCGAAAGATGGTAAGGACGGATCAGTGTGTTCCAGTTATAGGCCCATTTCGTTGTTAAACTCGGACACTAAGCTTTATGCCAAAATTCTAGCCGAGAGAATAAAGGGGCATCTGGAAGCACTGATCCACCCGGATCAAGTGGGCTTCGTTCCTGGAAGGGAAGGGAGGGACAATGGGGTTTGGACACTATTAATTCTCCAGAAAATGAGGGACTCACGGGCCCCCAGTCTGCTCTTGTCAATAGACGCAGAAAAAGCGTTCGACAGAGTAGATTGGGGGTTCATGTTTAGTACATTAGAACACATGGGGTTCGGCCCAAGATTTATTCAACAGATCAAAGCTCTTTATGGGCATCCGAAAGCAAATGTCAAAGTAAACGGTGTCCTTTCCTCGCTCTTTGAAATGAGCAACGGAACGAGACAGGGTTGTCCTCTGTCCCCTCTCCTATTTATCTTGACCCTTGAGCCTTTATTGTCCTCGATAAGAGGAAACCTAGAAATTAAAGGTTGTAGGGTGGATGGGGAGATCCACAAATTGTCTGCCTTTGCCGACGACATTTTGTTTTATATAAAACAACCCCAGAAGTCGATGCCTATTCTCTTGGAAACCCTACGTTCCTACGGAGCCCTATCAAACTTTCGAGTCAACTCATCAAAATCTCATATGTTAAACATTAATTTAAATAAGACGGAGCAGCAGGTAATACAGAGAGATTATAAATTTGTGTGTAAGAAACAAATAAAATATCTGGGTATAAACCTAACCAACTCAACTGAAAAACTGTATAAAATAAATTACCTCCCTTTATTAGACGAAATTAAAAAAAAGTGTCAAGAATACATAAATAGGCCCCTATCTTGGATCGGACAGGTAAACACCGTAAAAATGACGATACTCCCAGTAATAACCTACAGGTTTCAAATGCTTCCTCTCCCTCTACCTCACCAATACTTAAGGAAGCTAAAATCTATACTGATGAATTTTATTTGGAAAAATAAGAAACATCGCACGTCTTTGCAAATTCTAAAACAGGGTAAGAGTCAGGGGGGATTGGCTGTCCCCGATATTATCAGTTATTATCACGCAATCGCACTAACAAGAATACCAGAGTGGGGGAAAACTAACACAAATAAAAGATGGGTGCACTTAAAAATGGCACTAAGTAATGCTCACTTAGGAAAGATTATCTGGAACCCTCCAGGATACAGAGTATTAGGAAAACATACACACATTATCACATGGCACTCGTTCAAAATATATAAAGTACAAAATTTATAAGCAGTTAAATGGTAATTATAACTCACCTTTAGTGGCACCTAAGGAGAATGATTTCTTCCCACCGGGGAAAAAAGAGATAGGAGGGGATTGGATAATTAATGAGAAAACACAACTGGGGGACGTTTTATTTAAGGGACAACCACTGGCACTACATGAATTACAAAAAAAGGTGGATATGTTTAGAATTGATGAGTGGCGGTACCTCCAGATATGCCATTTTGTTAAAAAACTACCACAACCGATTAGGGAAGCCGGAGACTTGACGAAGCTGGAGCAAATATGCTCGGCAGAAAACACCAAAAAGTCTATAGCGAAAATGTACAAGTTATTGATAGAGATGGACAGGCTGGAGGCTCCCTCATTCATCAAGAAATGGGAGAGGGATTTAGGGGCACAGATAAATACGGGTATGGTTAAAAAAATAATGAAGCTTACACATAGTTCGGCGGTAGACATGCGGACCGCCGAAATGAACTACAAACGCTTAACAAGGTGGTACGCGACCCCTGACATAACAAGTAAATTTCAGGAGGGGAAATCCCCCAACTGCTGGAGAGGATGTAAACAAAGAGGAACTATGGGCCACTTATGGTGGGATTGTCAAAAAATTCTAAAATATTGGGAGAAGGTCTTGAGGTACATTAAAGAAATAACACAAATCGAAGTGAAAAAAGACCCGTGGGTGGTCCTGATGCACGCAACAGAGGGGGGAGTGAGGCAATACGGGAATACACTGGTCCCACACCTTCTTAATGCCGCAAAAAGATTAATCCCCAGGAGGTGGCAAGAGCTTGAAAGCCCTTCCATAGGGGAATGGGTAGATGAAGTAGAAGTGACCTATAAGTTGGAATGTCTGAAAGACAGCTACGATAAAGTTCAACCTAAGGGGAAGTGGGAATGTTGGAAAAAATTTAAAGGAGCTTGGAGTTATGCTGAAGTCCTACGGACTTAAAGAGAAAAAGGGAAAAAAATTAAATAAATAAAGGTAGCGATGGGGACGGGGAGGAGGGGATGGGAGATGGGGGAGAGAGAAGAGGGAGGCGGGGAAAAAAAAAAAAGGGGGAACAGAAATGTAAGGGATAAGGAGTATGGAGGGGGGTGTGGACGATAAAGGGGTACCTCAGGCTTTTCCCTCCCGGCCTAGAATGTTTTGGGTCAGTCACCTAAGTCCGTATACACCCATAGGGGTTTGTTTTTATATTCAAAGATTGATCACAATAAAAATTGTAAGTGTGAACCGAGAGGGCACTCACATAATTAAATGGTTAGGCCACAATGATGTTAAGACTGGGATGGGATAGAGGAAAAGGCCTCGCTGATATAGTCCTACTCTAAAGTTCTTCTGAAGTGGCAATAAAAAAAAAAAAAAAGGAAAAAAAAATAAAAATAATGGCCAAGTCAAAGTCCAGACCTGAATCCAATCGAGAATCTGTGGAAAGAGCTGAAAACTGCTGTTCACAAACGCTCTCCATCCAACCTCACTGAGCTCGAGTTGTTTTGCAAGGAAGAATGGGCAAGAATTTCAGTCTCTCGATGTGCAAAACTGATAGAGACATACCCCAAGCGACTTGCAGCTGTAATTGCAGCAAAAGGTGGCTCTACAAAGTATTAACGCAAGGGGGCCGAATAATTTTGCACGCCCCACTTTTCATTTTTTTATTAGTTAAAAAAGTTTCAAAAATCCAATAGATTTCGTTCTACTTCACAATTGTGTCCCACTTGTTGGTGATTCTTCACAAAAAATAAAAATGTTATATCTTTATGTTTGAAGCCTGAAATGTGGCAAAAGGTTGAAAAGTTCAAGGGGGCCGAATACTTTCGCAAGGCACTGTATAATGGTTATGCAGTGCATTATGGGTTCAGGTGCAAATTTATGGCCACAAATTCTGGGTTTCACCAAATCATGAGATCCACCTCAAATCTGACCAAACTCCATCCCTACTTACTGTTCATTCCAGCATCAAGCACATATAATGCAATATTATTAACACTTAAGACTCCCCCATCCCAATATATCCCCCACATCTCTTGCCTTACACATTTACAGACAGAATTACTTAAAGCGGTGTTCCGGCCGAAATTATACTTTTTAAATAAAAATACCCCTATAATACACAAGCTTAATGTATTCTAGTAAAGTTAGTCTGTAAACTAAGGTCTGTTTTGTTAGTTTTTAACAGTAGTTTGTTATTTTATAAACTTGCAGCAGGCCGTGGCCATCTTAAGTGTGGGCATCTGAAGCCAGACTGTATTTCTTCCTGGATCTCATCCTTGCAGATCTCGTACATGCTCAGTGCAGCATAAGCAGCAGTGTAATAGGTTTCAGGTCAGGTTTCCATAGCAACGGCAGTGTCAGAGGAAGTTGCTGCCCGTTCCCAGAAGGCATTGCAAACAGGAAATGATGCGGTGGGCCGCGGCCAGGGAGGAGGAAGTGAAAAATGAATACCGCAGATATACAGTCTATGCTGAAGAAAAAATAAAAAAAATATCTAATTTGTTTACAGTGCACAGTTTAGGGAGGGATGCTGAAGAGTTGTAAAAGTGGGTGGAACTCCACTTTAAGTTAAATTCCCTCACAAAAATCCATGTGCTCAGCCACATAGCTCGATAAATAAATTTACATCATAGCCAACCACACCAAGTTCCCAGACAGCATGAGTCTGATCAACAAGCTGTTTATATGCAAATATAGTCCGGTCTCCGTTTGTTTGTGGGTCATCATGGCCCCTGTTTTTTTTTTTTTTTTATCAATGACTTTCAATGAATGACTGTTCTCTGTGTTACAGGAGCCGTCAATTCATTAGCCGCGAGAGATTTTATTAGACTTAGCATATGCCAAGGCCTCCATACCCATGGGTACGTCGTCGAGACCGGTGGCATAGCACATTAGAGCTCTAATGAGTTTGGAATGTAAGGTCCCGTCCTCCATTCCCGGATCCTCTGGCATAGCCCGGGTGATATGTTGAGCCTGAGCAGCCAAGTTATAAACCCAAGGATTAGGAAGAAAAAAAAGGCCTCCCGCTTCCTTGGATTTTTACAAATGTTCCAATTTTATCCTTGGGGGTTTGTTTTGCCATATGAAGGCCCTAAAGATGGAATTATTGATTCGGAACATTTTCAGAGGGATTACCACTGGTGTGTTGTGTAGAATATATAAAAGTTGGGGCATAAAAATAATTTTTATGTGATTAACTCTCCCCACCAGGGACATCTTAAGGCAGGACCAAATTTTGTCTCTATCACGGATCCTATTTAATAGCGGGGTCAGATTTAGGGAGATAAATTCACGCGGTTCTGAAGTGATCTGAACTCCTAAATACTTGAAGCAGGTAGTCACCAGTACCTTGTGTATCGTTTGCCCTTTGCTATCCGGACTCACATCCAGCAGCAGGAGTGAGTATTTGGTCCAATTAATTACAAGTCCTGAATAGGTCCCAAATCGTTCAATCATTGTCATGGCTTCCTTCAGGGAGTCAGCAGTGTCTCCCAGAAGTAGCATGGTGTCGTCTCTTGGATCTCTCCATATTGAAATCTGCGCCCCCCCCCGGTTTGCTCTAATCAAGGCTGCCATGGGCTCAAGAGGTGCAGGGACAGTGGGCACCCCTGACGAGTGCCCCTATGCAGGTTGAATGGTAAGGAAATATGTCCCGCCTCTCTAATGGCCACCCGAGGTGAGCAGTACAACAGTTTCACCCAGGACAGGAACCCCTCGCCAAAGCCAAACTTGCCCATGAGAGCCCAGAGATATTCCCATTCTATGCTGTCAAAGGCCTTATGGGCATCCAATGACAGCAAGGCTTTATCACCCATGTTCCCCTGCGTCTGAAGATTCAGGAAAAGTCTGCAGAGGTTAATGGCCAAGGATTTTTGGGGCATGAATCCTAACTGGTCCGAGTGGATGATGGAAGAGATGGAGTCGTAAGGCTAAGACCTTTGCTAGGATTTTGATGTCGCTCTGCAAGAGCGATATTGGTCTGTATGAGCCCGGGTCTAATGGGTCTTTACCCAGTTTTAGGATAAGTATGATGTTGGCTCTAGTCATGGAGTCAGGAAGGCATTGACATTCTCTAGCTGAATTGAGGACCTTTAGCAGGTGTGGCAGGATAATTCCCTTATTGTTTAAATACTTCCATGGGGAGGCCATCATCTCCAGGGGAGATTTATGTTCGTTTGCCCTGGCAATTCTGGCTGTTATTTGTGTGTCTCTTAGTAGTGGCATTATTTTGTCTTCCAGCTCACTGATGCGGCCTTCTGCCGCGGTAGTGCACTCCCTTGTTTTCTGCAAATCATGTCTGATAAACCCCAATTCTTCCTCCAGGCCTCCAAAGTGTTGCACTGATGCTGTGCACTTGTGCACCGCTCGCAGTATCTCAGCAAGGGAAGGTTGATCAGCCTCATCCCCCTCTTCCTCATCCTCTATGTCTGGCAGGGTCTGACTGGGGAAGCTGCAGGGCCCTGTTCAGGTGTCTCATCCTCTGGCTGGGTGTGGAACACAGCAGGGGTATTGAGCATGTCCACCCTGCTCCCATGTGCCACTGGGCCCGCTCATTTCTGGGCATAATAAAGCACATCCCTTGGGGGGTCTTTTCCCATCCCTCTGGAGGTCTTTATGGGCTTACCCGCTTCTTTAGTTTTCTCCATGCCTCGTGCGCGCTGGGAGAGAGGAGCCACGGGCCATGTTGGAATTCCGGCGGTCCGGTCTCCGTTTGTTTGTGGGTCATCATGGCCCCTGCCATGCTCGCCGGTGTCTCCGGGTATGTCTGGGGGGGTTCCCACACAGTCTCTGCTCCAAATCCGGGTGTTTTTCTTGGCTGGGAAGAGGATCGGTGGAGGATCAGTGTGGGAGCTCCGTGATGCACATCCTCTCACATGCTGCTCTCGGCCACGCCCCCCAGCGTGATACCATTTTAAAAGTTTATTCAAGATGACCACCCCCTTAAAAAACACACTTACACAACATAAATTGTAACGCATTTTGTTGAAAAAGCAAACTGCTATCAACTATCAACTATCAACGCAGTGAATGCGGTGGATGGCAGACGGCATTCCATACTGATTGGTGATAACTGTTGATGCCTGTTAAAAAAAGCTGAAAAAGCTGCGCCGTTCCTGCTATGATTGGACGCGGAGCCAATCATCGGGCCCTCTTGGCCCACCAATAGTTCACAGGAGAGACAGAGCAGCGGTGTGCCAATGTAAACAAAGCACACCGCTGATCTGTCAGGGAGGAAAAGTGAAAGATCGCGTTTCAGCTAAGCTGAATCACAATCTCTCTTTTCCTCCAGTAAATCCACTCCGCCCACAGTTAGAAACACCTCCCAGGGAACACATTTAACCCCATTGATCGCCCCCTCGTGTTAACCCCTTCCCTGCCAGTGTAATTTATACAGGGATCAGTGCATTTTTTTTAGCACTGATCACTGTATTGGTGATGTCGCAGTCCCGCTAAAAATCACAGATTGCCGCCATTATCAGTTAAAAAATAAAAAGTCCCTAAATCTATCCCGTAGTTTGTAGACGATATAACTTTTGCGCAAACCAATCAATATACGCTTATTGGGATTTTTTTACCAAAAATATGTAGCAGAAAACATATTGGCCTAAATTGATGAAGAAATTATTTTTTTTTTACATTTTTTGGGGGATATGTATTATAGCAAAAAGTAAAAAAATTTTTTTTTTCAAAATTGTCAGTCTTTTTTGTTTATAGCGCAAAAAAAAAAAAAAAACACAGAGGTGATCAAATACCACCAAAAGAAAGCTCTGTTTGTGGGGAAAAAAGGACATCCATTTTATTTGGGTACGACTGCGCAATTGTCAGTTAAAGCGACAGTGCCATATCGCAAAAAATGGCCTGGTCAGGAAGTGGGTAAAACCTTCCGGGGCTGAAGTGGTTAAAGGTAAACCGTCACGACAGACACATTGAAGTTAGCAATGGGCTTTTCTTTGTTTTTGTTAGTTGCTCGTCTATCATGTTAGCCTTTTTTATTCACAGACCCAGAACAAGGATACAGATAAGGATTTCTGCCCTTACTCTTATATTACAGAACTATATACTTTGCTCAGTTTTCTGACTCAGAAAGTATAGAGGGTCAGCATTACAGATAGTCAATCTGCATTTTCAGAAGGTGGTCAGCAATAACAATCCTCATATTTATCTCACATCACACTTACATTCACAATGACAAAATTCACACATTTGTCATGTCTGTCTTTCCTTTTCCATTTCTACTTCAGCAGATTTGGCTTGATGATTAAACCTGTTTTTTCTGCACTGTTTTTGCACATTTAGGCTGAACTTTTGTGGTTTTCCTATCTACATTAACTTAGTCAAATGAAATGGCTCCTAGCTCCTTTCTGGTTTTCAGCTGTTCCTTTAGGTCGCTAGTCATCGGAAAATGTGTTAACTCTTTCAGTTTTCTTATTTGTGATTAGTATATTGTTTTACTGCCTCTTAAAGTGGGAGTCTATTAGAAAAATCCATGCTGAATACATCAGATATAAGCATTTCCAATTCAAATAATTATTAGTACCAGGGGCGGACTGACAACTTATGGGGCCCCCGGGCAATAGGAGATTATGGGGCCACACAGTATACACACAGAGTATACAATCACACAGTATACACATACATGTACACACAGTATACACAGACATGTTTCTGTTAGCTGAGAAGGTACTGGAGAGGTGGGGCAGCTATAATCTCTGGATTTTTAGACCAAAAGGATGTCTTTAAAGGGACATTTCAGAGACAGATGTAAAACAAACACACATTTTTACATACTGTCCCTGGTTTTACTGAGGCTGGCAACCCTGATGGGGCCCCCTAGTGACCCGGGGCCCTCGGCATTGCCCGAGTGGCCGAATGGTCAGTCCGCCCCTGATTAGTACATATTTATCTGTTTCTTGAAATTAGTCTAATTAGTTTCCCCAAGCAGCATATACTCTCTTTTTAGACAGCTTTTATGCAAAAAAAAAATCTTTTTTTGCAGGTTAATTTAAATACATTTTCAAACACCCCTTTCTTTTTTTTAATTCACCATGCAATATGATTCAACAGTTTCATTTATTTGCCAAATCCACTGAGCTAATCATACTTAAAGCATAAGTTCACCTTTCAAGAAAAGGGAACTGTTGGCAGGACCTGGAGGCGTGGAGGAGTGGAGCATATAACATGTTCCAAAATGTGAACTTATGCTTTAACTTCCTTTCATTTAACCTACTGCTTCTCTTATCCACAGGTGCAAGGAGAATAAATCAAGTGAATGGTACAAATTAGTCTGGGTGGAATTTACACAAAATTAAGGAATCTCTTCCTGTCCCTATGTGACAGTACTGATGACTGGAAATTGGTCACTTTGGCACCCAGCACTAGGAATAGTTCAGGATAATGTTGGGTTCAAGATAAACACAGCCTGTTCACAGCCTGCCAAACTAATTCTGCAAATCACTCACCCAATTTCATAATAACGATAACGCACTGCAAGGGAACTTTGGTCAGTTGGTTTAGAAAGGCCAAATAATGGAGACTTTGTTATGTGCCAACCCCCTCACTATAAAATACGTGGGTGCAGAACAGCCATAGTATTTGCGTATTGGAACATGTAGCATGGAAAGGACAGGAAAGCTACCAAACTGCATAGGAATAGATTAGGGTCAGATAGAAAACCGTACTCTAATACACCGTATACACGATCGGACATTGATTGGGCATTCCGACAACAAAATCCATGTATTTTTTCCGAAGGATGTTGGCTCAAACTTGTCTTGCATACACATGGTCACACAAAGTTGGTCGGAAACTGCGAACGCCAAGAACGCGGCGACGTACAATACGTACGACGAGACGTGAAAAATTAAGTTCAAGAGCCAGTGCGGCTCTTCTGCTTGATTCTGAGCATGCGTGGAACTTTGTGCGTCGGAATTGTGTACACACAATGGAAATTTCCGACAATGGATTTTGTTGTCGCAAAATTTGAGAACCAGATCTCAAATTTTGTGCGACGAAAATTCCGATGGAAAATGTCCAATGGAGCCTACACACGTCGGCATTTCCGATAAAAAGCTCCCATCAAACATTTTCGGGGCATTAGACCACACTTTATTTCTTCTAAACGCCTTACTCCTAAACTTCAGGCTTATTTTTAATATTTTTAATTTTTTCTGCCGACCACATTCTTTCTCATACTGACCACCAATAAGAGGAAGCATATTTGCTTATACTGTAAGGGGGCATTTTCCCTTATACTTGTAGTGCTACCACCGTAGGAGCTGCTGGGTAAATAGGGATTCCCCCACCCTGCACAGCCAGGCACACTGATTTTCTACAGCACTTTTGAATCAAGAAACAGTCCAGCAGCTTTGTTTTTTTTGTTTATGGGATGCCCAGTTGACTTTAGCAAACTCTACTTTCCTATGTACAGTCTATTTACACACTCCTCAGCTTCCTCTAGCACTGCTTGCCGAACAAAATCTCAGACCCAGCTGACACACTTTTAGACATAGCTCCCAACTGTCCCCGATTTCGAGGGACTATCCCTGATTTGGAGAAATGTCCCTCTGTCCCTCTTTCCTCCTCATTTGTCCCTCATTTTGGTCTGATCTATATAGTTGTATATAAAATGCACTTTTTATCTTTCAAAAAGTGTTTCCCAGTGCTAAACCTTTCATCCAACTTCCAAATTGCTGCATTTGTAAATTTAAAAAGCCAATATAAAGGAATAGTAGTGGTAAAAATAAAGCTCTTGTGGATTTAATTAACCTTTTTTGGGGTTCATTCTCCTTTAAGGGGGTGTGGCAGGGGGCGTGGCCTGTGCCTTTATACGTTTGCTAGTAGGTGTCCCTCATTTCCATCTCAAAATGTTGGGAGGTATGCTGTTAAATGATCTGACAAAAAGGCATCAGGCAGATAAAGCAAAGGTCTATTACAGGCAGGGACCACGGGCCCCTTTAGGTTGTGTAGCAAAGTCAGTGTCCAGCTTCCATCCCTGTGGCTACTGATCCCAGCACCACCCCCTCAGGCACTGTCAGCCCACCTGGCTGCAGCTGCCCTTTTCCAAGCCCTCCTGGCTAGTCCTCCCATAGTCCTCCCAGACTGCACATTCACCAGCCCTCTGACTTCTCCTGGAGATCTCCTGGCTGTGCTTACTCTCTCCTGCTGTCTTCACACCTGTTCCCATCCATCCAGGACAGGACTCTGTGTGTTGTAGAGGATCCCTTTAGCACAAGAGCCCCAGGCCAGAGGTCACCCCCCCTAGACTAGGGGGATACCCTTAAGGGCCCATCGACAGTCTGCTCAGCAGTCAATCTCCAGCTTCCACCCAAACTCCACTGCCCCTACTGGACTGACCATGTGTACTTAAGAGGTCCCTCCCCTGCCAGCCCATTCAGTCGGGGATTGGTTGGGGTCCTCATTAATACTCCAGGCAGTTCCTCCTAACCTCCCTCCCATTCTTCTGGAAGTTTATCAAAAGTTCCAGCAAGTAAGGGGAGGTAACAGGGATGCTGCCTTATGAGTCATTCCAGACTCCCTGGATCACTCACCCTGACCCATTTTAAGCCCAGTCTGGCTCTCAGCCAGGCTAATTTACCTACACTAACAAACTGTGTACACCACCCTTTCTAGCACACTAGAGGGGGCTACAATAACCCACTCCCCCTAGAAAACAGCCTCTCCCCGTGGCTGGGAAAAACAGAAAATCAAAAAGGACGCCCAGGAGCAAGGGCATTCCATAAAAGTACAGTTTTTAGGAAAGGGAAATAGGAACTACAAAAGGAAGTTTTCCCCCCCGAAGAGGGAAGTGGGGTTTTTAGGCAGCACAGTGTAAAAAGTTGGATAATTGATGCAACATAGTTACATAGTTACATAGTTACATAGTTAGTTAGGTTGAAAAAAGACACAAGTCCATCCAGTTCAACCACAAATTAAACAAAACAAAAAAAACAAAAAAAAATATATATACATAAGTCAAAGATAAAAGAATAAATGTTTTATTGTATTGACACCACTGTGACAATAGATTTAAAAGACATAAGCCTCACTCAAGAATACCATACAACGATCATACAGTATAACATACAGTGTTACATAGACAAGCAATACTTTTCAAAGTATCATGTTTGCTAGAAGCAAAAAAAGAACAAAAAGTAACACTTGACGCGTTTCAACTATTATCTGTGTAAGTCTTCTTCAGAGGATTACTTTTTTAGAAAGGGTATCTTTGTCTGCTGAGATATAAAGCATAATGGTATAACAAGCTTGTAGGCATGTAATAAATGCAATCATCTCTTAGTAACTATGCATGGTAAATATTAACATCATCCATTGTAATAGAGCTTTATATATTTACCCAAGTATGTATGATTGATATCATGGGCTTCTTTACTTGAGGATCTTTCTAAAATGATTCTCCTTCTCCATGCGGCTCCGAGGTGCTTCCCCACCGGCCGGGGTGAACCAGGCAACAAGTTTCCGTGTGCAGGGCTTACAGAGGGCCACACGAATTTCGACCAGTCGCAGCTGATTAAGTCGGGTGACGTTCGGGACAAGGGAAAGGGTGTAGGACCCAGTTCCTGCATCAATAGTCCAAGAGAGGGAGAGGATTGAAATAATTTTGTTCTAATCGTAGTGTATAAATTGTTTGTCTTTTTTATATATCATAGGGACGTCATATTAGGACGTCTTATTGGGGCGTACGTCCCTCATATATGCAATATATAGCCTACTTGTATGTGGCCTATTATGGCGTACACCATATAGCCTACCTATCCCATATGAGCCATTTCTTAGCGTGTGCATACCTTTCCTTTCCTCTTTTATTATGAGTTCTATATATTAGGTGTTGTTATGAGCGAAACAATGTAGGAAGCGGGGAATTGATGTGGGGAAGGGGGGGGGGGGGGGGGGGGGGGGGGGGGGGGGGGGAAGGGTAAGAGGGAGGGGGGAGGGAGAGAAGAAAGGGGAAAGGGA
The DNA here is from genome assembly GCA_028564925.1 of Lithobates sylvaticus. Taxonomy (NCBI): domain Eukaryota; kingdom Metazoa; phylum Chordata; class Amphibia; order Anura; family Ranidae; genus Lithobates; species Lithobates sylvaticus. The sequence goes on along the minus strand of CM053030.1, from coordinate 342,042,120 downwards.
AGAAAGTGGAACCAGGAGAAGATTGGTAGATAGCAGAAGAAGGGCCTGGGATGGGCCATGAAAAATTGGGACAGGGTGGGGAGGGAAAGAGAGAAGGGTGAAAGGGGGGGACGGGAAGGAAAAGGAGAAAAAAAAGGCGAAAGAAAACGAAAAGGAAAGAAGGGAAAAGGGGGGGGGGGGGGAAGAAGGGAGACAGCAGAAGAGGAGAAAAAAAAAGGGAGAGGAAAGGATAGAAAGGAAGGGGAGAAAAAGGGGGGAGATGAGCATACTAATTGCTCACTTTCACGTTCTTTCTTGCTTTTTCTGAGTCGTTAGTTTACACCATTTTTCCACACAGCTTACTATTTTTCTCACGTTGACTTGCACCGTACATAGTTCACTACATCAGGTCCCCAACATACATCCATACACTTTCACCATATGACACAACAGGTCCCCCACCTTTCCCCTTCCCTCATCTCTCCCTTTCCCTTATCCCTCTCTCACGTTTCATCACTTTTATCTGTTTCCCTTTCCCCCTCCCCCCTACCTCATTTCCCCCCCCCCCCTCTTCCCTAGCTTCTCTTCTGCCGTCTGTATGTGCGCGCCATACAGTCATCTCCCCCCTTTTTTTCTCCCCTTCCTTTCTATCCTTTCCTCTCCCTTTTTTTTTTTTCTCCTCTTCTGCTGTCTCCCTTCTCCCCCCCCCCTTTTCCCTTCTTTCCTTTTCGTTTTCTTTCGCTTTTTTTTTTTTCTCCTTTTCCTTCCCGTCCCCCCTTTCACCCTTCTCTCTTTCCCTCCCCACCCTGTCCTAATTTTTCACGGCCCATCCCAGGCCCTTCTTCTGCTATCTACCAATCTTCTCCTGGTTCCACTTTCTTCCCTTTCCCCTTTCTTCTCTCCCTCCCTCCCTCCCTCTTACCCTTCCCCCCCTCCCCCCCTTCCCCCCCCCCCTTCCCCACATCAATTCCCCGCTTCCTACATTGTTTCGCTCATAACAACACCTAATATATAGAACTCATAATAAAAGAGGAAAGGAAAGGTATGCACACGCTAAGAAATGGCTCATATGGGATAGGTAGGCTATATGGTGTACGCCATAATAGGCCACATACAAGTAGGCTATATATTGCATATATGAGGGACGTACGCCCCAATAAGACGTCCTAATATGACGTCCCTATGATATATAAAAAAGACAAACAATTTATACACTACGATTAGAACAAAATTCTTTCAATCCTCTCCCTCTCTTGGACTATTGATGCAGGAACTGGGTCCTACCCCCTTTCCCTTGTCCCGAACGTCACCCGACTAAATCAGCTGCGACTGGTCGAAATTCGTGTGGCCCTCTGTAAGCCCTGCACCCGGAAACTTGTTGCCTGGTTCACCCCGGCCGGTGGGGAAGCACCTCGGAGCCACATGGAGAAGGAGAATCATTTTAGAAAGATCCTCAAGTAAAGAAGCCCATGATATCAATCATACATACTTGGGTAAATATATAAAGCTCTATTACAATGGATGATGTTAATATTTACCATGCATAGTTACTAAGAGATGATTGCATTTATTACATGCCTACAAGCTTGTTATACCATTATGCTTTATATCTCTCTTTATATCTCAGCAGAGTAATCCTCTGAGTAATCCTCTGAAGAAGACTTACACAGATAATAGTTGAAACGCGTCAGGTGTTACTTTTTGTTCCTTTTTTGCTTCTAGCAAACATGATACTTTGAAAAGTATTGCTTGTCTATGTAACACTGTATGTTATACTGTATGATCGTTGTATGGTATTCTTGAGTGAGGCTCATGTCTTTTAAATCTATTGTCACAGTGGTGTCAATACAATAAAACATTTATTCTTTTATCTTTGACTTATGTTGCATCAATTATCCAACTTTTTACACTGTGCTGCCTAAAAACCCCACTTCCCTCTTCGGGGGGGAAAACTTCCTTTTTTAGTTTACTCTTTAGGGGTGAGCAGCAACCCATACTCCTGAACAAGTGTCCTTCTCCTTTTTTCAGGGAAATAGGAACAAACTGGGACAGGGCTATTCACAAATAAATTAATATAAGAAATATACATCTCTTCAAATTAAATTACATATGTACATTTACACAATCAGCAACTTATATACATCCTGGCTGCAGGTCCCTGCAACTAACTCTACACAGTATAACACACAGAAAATTCAACTGGAGCACCTCCCACACCATGTCATCCTCCCACTCTCCCCAGGAGTTCTCAACAATGTCCATGATGTCAGGAGGGACATAGGGGTATTCCAGACCCCACTCCAGAGCTGTTTTACGATGTACCTCACAACCTCATAAGTATTATGTGCAGCCCCAATGGGACATAGAATTTATATATATTGCTTCCCTGAACCATTTTTCTTTGGACGTTTATGCTTAGTTCCCATGCTGCCATCTAGTGACCTTTTGTGGTAATGTATTTTTTTTCTTATGTTCTTTTTCTCTTACGTTATGACACACTTCCTTTATATGTAATGCTCCACCCTTCTTCCTGTGTTTTGTACTTCCTGTGTCATGGATGCAGCAACAAGCCACATGTAGCAGGGCACATGTATTCTGCATTGTAAGCTACAGACAATATCATCTTTTGACCGCACAAATACCACAACCTATTCATCTGTTTGTATCCTGTCATCTGCTGTAACCTGATGTTCAGAATAAAAGCATCTTGTAGATGGAATCTGTATTTGGTGAGGTCAATATATCTGATGAGGTTTGTCCTCAGTGATTATACCTTATTACGGGCCAGGCATAGAGGTCTCACAAGGGATAAATCGCTTCACAACAATCAGAGTCAAACTATATTAGGTGACCTCACTACCCACTGCTTGTATTCAGCTGCTCTGGTCTAGGTGGTAAAGGATCTGTTTAAGAAGGATCTGACACTGACTAGGGGCTGTGCAGTTCCTCCAGTCTCTTTAGCTGGATCCTTGGACAGCACTTCCATCTTCTCCTGAGGTGGTCCACACTCCAACTCTTCTGCTATGCGATGACCAATCCTAAAACTCATCATCCAAGGGCCTGTATTCTTCCTGCAGTCTGGGCGACCCCCAGTCTATGCACCAAACATTACCACTCCCCACTGGCTTACCTGAAGATGCACTGTCTTCCTGCAAAGCAGGGCTGGCAGGGTTAACGGGCATGGCCGGCACTTCAGGGATGTCTACTGGGTCCTGTTGGGCAGTATTTACAGGTGGCAGGTGCCTGAATAGACTGCAGGCCATGGTAGACCTCCAACTTTCTCCCCCAATTTCGCTGTTTTTCGCAGGGGAGTCACCAGGCTCAGACTCCGCCCTGCCTTGAGTGGATGATTTAAGGCCAGCACTTGCCTTCTGGGACTTCCTCGGCTGTAAGGTGCAAATTCCTGACCACAGATCCACATTGTAGCTCAGTGTCTCCTGCTCACTGGAGATCAGCCTGGTGAGCGGCTCGTCAAAGTGCCCACACCGAATCCAGGCACTGACCACATCGGTCGATATCTTGCAGCCAGGACACAACAAGCACAGTCGCTCGGTCCCTTTCATCATGCTGAGGACGAATCCCCCATGATGCTTCAACCAGACACCGGTGTCCACCAGTGTCCGTCCCTGTCGATCAGGCAACCAGGTCAAAGCTGGGTACATGTGTGCACCTTCCACCATCTTGCTCCTCTCTCTTGCTGCTAGCAGGGCAGGTTGGGTCTCCTCTGGGGCGTAGCTCCACCCTCAAGCTTCCAGACTGGCTGGCGCCCACAGCTCTGACAGGCAGGCCTTTTCCTGTGCACTCTGCTGTAAGCTCTTGTTAGCTGTACTAAAGTTTACAGGCACAATAATGATGAGGATGACACATGCACTAGCACTTGCAGAACTTGTCCGGACATGCCACTTAGCACCGAATGTGCACAGGCAACTGGGAGCAGATGACAGCAAGCATTCACTGTGGTTGCCATGAGTAACAGAAAAGTCTGTAGCACATATCTCACTGTAGTTAGCAGGGTTAGGACAGTCCTTGGCATCAGCCGTGGTTAATCAGCTGACAGACCCCTTCCCACAGGCACCTGCTGACTTACCCAGATCACCATGAGCAACAGTAGACATTTCTGTGCACACTCCTCATAAATCGACAGCATTAAATATATCGCTATCTCCTTCTGAATTACAACAAGCACAGACTTCCCACTCTTTTTCATGGTCTTCCACTCACCCTCCTTACCTTGGTATCACACTTACAACTAACCTTTCCGAACCCTATGCAGCTAATTTTCCCCCAATGCTACGCCAAAATAAAAAATTATTATCTCAGTGGTCTTCCCTTCCTTTATCTTGGATAGGCAAGATTAATGTTATTAAGATGGCTATACTACCTAAAATCCTTTATCTTTTCCGAGTCCTACCCATTCCAGTCCCTGCATGTTTTTTAAGAATAATACAACGCAAGACAACTACCTTTGTCTGGTACTCTTCGAAACCCTGACTACCGAAGCACACCCTCTACCTTCCTAAACTTAGAGGCAGCCTCAGATTCCCAAATTTTACAACCTATTATCATGCAGCTCAATTAGCGCAACTGCCAGAATACCATGTAACCTCCGAAATCCCTCTTTGGCCAGTGTTAGAATCTATGGATTGTAGTCCATTGTCTCTGACTAACCCTTCATGGCTGCGCCCATCAGATCGCAAAAAAAAATTACCAATCCAATTGCTAAACATCTTCTTGTCCTTTAGGACAAATTTAAACTAACGTATGGCTTACAATCCCCACATGTCCCACTTCAATAATTTTTTAAAAACCCTCTTTTACCCTGCCTGGATCTCCCCTGCATTCTTTTGAGCATGGTCCACATCCAACTTAACCAGACTTCAGGAACTGACATCTCCCACCTCAATCAAATCATTCCCCGCTTTATGTAAAAACCATGGACTTCCAAAATATGAAATATTCCATTATCTTCAGATTATAAAACTTTTTACACCATATAGCCAAGACGGAGTTAAACTTGATAATCTATCTCGATTTGAAGACATACGTAAACGTGATCCTTATACAAAAGGTACTTGGTCCCTGTCAGGATTGCAAAATATGCTCCCAGCTACCCTGCGTCCTGTTTTCGAGGCTGCACCACTGTTGGGTCACATTCTCATATTTGGTGGGTCTGCCTGGTAGCTAAAACATTTTGGAAGAAAATATTCCATATACTTTCTATCCTGTTTGAGGAATCCATCTCTCCTGATCCCTCCGTGGCACTTCTAAATTTAAAACCGGCTAACCTCACCTGATCCCACGTTAAATGCCTTCTACTAATCACAACAGCCGCGAAACAGACCATTGCCAAATCACTGATGCTAATATTAGCTGAAACCAAACACAGAGCTAACCAACTATGATCCATGACAAAATGGAAGCTATCACTCATGACAAAATCTGTAAATTCGAGAAAACCTGGCATCGTTGGGTTAAACATTTTTTTACCCCCCCAATTTTGATGAATCCTTATTATTAATGCCTTGATAACATACAATTTACAGTTCGTATATGTGTCTCTGGTGCTCAAAGTTGCATTCTACCCCGGAGACTATTCCTACTCCTATTGTTCTTTTTTTTAATTATTATTTTTATTCTTACTTTATTCTTATTCGTGTTCTTATTCTTCTTACTTCTCCTTTTCCCCTCTTTCCTTCCCTTTTCTTAATTTATATCCCTTGCCTTTCTCTATGCTTTGCGCTCCCATTTTCTCCCTTTATTTTTTCCTCTTGGTCCAGGTATAATTGTACTTATACTTTCTATATTTGTAACATTATACTTTTGAGCTCTAATACGCATTATTTACTAGATAGATCTCCCAATACATTTTTCATATTTATGCTATTTGTGATTTTTGAAGATCGATAACCTCTTGTTTAATACTAATTTGTCTTCTTTATTATATTGGATTTTGATCTTTCCCAAACACTTTTAAGAACAAATTCTCTTAATTATTTTTCCTATTTTTGAATTTTTGAACAATTGATATGTGTAAATATATATATATATATAGAGCAGGCCCACAGTGGGGGCCTGCCTGTAATAATAAGCAAGTTATAGTTTAGAAATTATAGCTATCATCAGAATTACCGACTGTAGTCACATACTGTACATAAAATAAGTGGCTATATACCTTCCATCAAGGATATATGCCTTCTGATGGCACCCCAACCCCCTCCCCGCCTCAACTCAGAGAGATGGAGGTACTACAGGGGCATGACTACTCATTCTGCAATTCCTTAATAAATACCAATTCCAACATTTTCTTTTCTTCATCTAAGACTGCCTTACCAGAGGTTTCAGGGATGAAATAAGGAATAACACAAATCTTGGCACTGGCTCACTTAGTGATGATATCATGTTTTATGACATCAGTAAGACCAGGTAAGGCTGAAATAAAATTCTTAGTTCCCTAAAGGAATTTTTTTTACCTCTTGTGTTTGGAATTTTGACAAGGTAGCCACCACCCAGATGCTGTCAAAAGTAATGGGGAATAACTCAACATTGTTTGTGGGAGTTGAGGTATTTAGTTACAGTGGTGTGAAAAAGTGTTTGCCCCCTTCCTCATTTCCTGTTCCTTTGCATGTTTGTCACACTTAAGTGTTTCGGAACATCAAACCAATTTAAACAATAGTCAAGGACAACACAAGTAAACACAAAATGCAATTTGTAAATGAAGGTGTTTATTATTAAAGGTGAAAAAAATCCAAACCATCATTGCCCTGTGTGAAAAAGTGATTGCCCCCTAAACCTAATAACTGGTTGGGCCACCCTTAGCAGCAACAACTGCAACCAAGCGTTTGCGATAACGTGCAATGAGGCTTTTACAGCGTCCTGGAGGAATTTTGGCCCACTCATCTTTGCAGAATTGTCCTAATTCAGTTACATTAGAGGGTTTTCGAGCATGAACGGCCTTTTTAAGGTCATACCACAACATCTCAATAGGATTCAGGTCAGGACTTTGGCTAGGCCACTCCAAAGTCTTCATTTTGTTTTTCTTCAGCCATTCGGTGGTGGACTTGCTGGTGTGTTTAGGATCATTGTCCTGCTGCAGAACCCAACTTCGTTTCAGCTTGAGTACACGAACAGATGGTCGGACATTCTCCTTCAGGATCTCTTGGTAGACAGCAGAATTCATAGTTCCTTTTATCACGGCAAGTCTTCCAGGTCCTGAAGCAGCAAAACAGCCCCAGACCATCACACTACCACCACCATATTTTACTGTTGGTATAATGTTCTTTTTCTGAAATGCAGTGTTCCTTCTACGCCAGATATACTTGGACACACACCTTCCAAAGAGTTCCACTTTTGTCTCATCGGTCCACAGAATGTTGTCCCAAAAGTCTTGGGGATCATCAAGATGTGTTGTGGAGAAATAGAGACGAGCTTTGATGTTCTTTTTGCTCAGCAGTGGTTTTCTCCTTGGAACTCTGCCATGCAGGCCATTTTTGCCCAGTCTTTTCCTGATGGTGGAGGCATGAACGCTGACCTTAACTGAGGCAAGTGAGGCCTGCAGTTCCTTGGACGTTGTTGTGGGGTCTTTTGTGACCTCTTGGATGAGTCGTCGCTGCGCTCTTGGGGTAATTTTGGGCGGCCGGCCACTCCTGGGAAGGTTCACCACTGTTCCATGTCTTCGCCATTTGTGGATAATGGCTCTCACTGTGGTTCGCTGGATTCCCAAAGCTTTGGAAATGGCTTTATAACCCTTTCCAGACTGATAGATCTCAATTACTTTCTTTCTCAATTGTTCCTGAATTTCTTTGGGTCTCGGCATGATGTGTAGCTTTTAAGGATCTTCTGGTGGACCTTACTGTGTCAAGCAGCTCCTATTTAAGTGATGCCTTGATTGTGAACAGGTGTGGCAATAATCAGGCCTGGGTGTGGCTAGAGAAATTGAACTCAGGTGTGGACAACCACAGTTATAGTATGTTTTAACAAGGGGGGCAATCACTTTTTCACACAGGGCCATGATGGTTTGGATTTTTTTTCACCTTTAATAATAAAACACCTTCATTTACAAATTGCATTTTGTGTTTACTTGTGTTGTCCTTGACTATTGTTTAAATTGGTTTGATGTTCCGAAACACTTGTGTGACAAACATGCAAAGGAACAGGAAATGAGGAAGGGGGCAAACACTTTTTCACACCACTGTATATAAAGACATTTTTTTTGTTTTGGACAGAGAGGAGAAGGATTAATACACCTGTCAGTTTGACACAGACACAGATAGCAAAAATAAATAAATAAATCTAAAAAAATGTACCCCCATTATCCAAAATCATTTTCTTATACAATATTATTTACCGCCCCTTAAAGAGGAAGTAAACCCTGATGGGTTTACTTCCTCTTTTTTTCCCTGCAAAGGTAAAGCATAATGGGCTACTATGCATCGCATAGTAGCCCATTATGTGTCACTTACCTGACACAGGAGCCTGCGATGTCACCGCTGTCCCCTGGTGCACGGAGCCTCCATCTTCGTTGCGGTATCGCGGCTCCGGCGCTGTTACTGGCTGGAGCCGCGATGATGTCACTCCCGCGCATACGCACGGGAGCCGCCACTCGTGGCATATCGCCGTTAACAGCAGCGTGCATCTTTAGCCTGATATGATAACGGTGTGGCTGGGCAACTACATCTTATTACTAGAGTTGTAAATATTACAATTTCTCTGTATGTCAGTTACTGCTGTATAGAACATTGTTCAATGTATAATTACATATATAGGATTGTGATATCATCTTTAGTACCCTAGTATCACAGGTATGGGCTGAGTACTCTTCCATTATGTTTACATATTTGGGATCCTTTGGGGGATTGACTAAAATTATGTTGTGACACTTTTACAGATAGTTATTCTTAGTGGGTATATTTTGCGGTCTTACCATCCTATATCTTTTTTCTTTGGCTTCATCTTAAAATATTTGGGCTGATTTCCGAACGGTTTGCGCCATGAGTTGCGGCGCACGGCGATGCGCAACGGCCGTTTTCTTATTTACAAAACATTTGCGCCTGTAACACAGCGCTATTTCCCATTTATTATTATCTTGCCCACGCGTGGGAGGCGGCGATCGGTATAGACTAGAGTTGAGCGGACACCTGGATGTTCGGGTTCGGCGGGTTCGGCCGAACTTCGGAAAAAAGTCCGGGTTCGGGACCGAACTTGACCCGAACTTGACCCCGAAATTCCGAACCCCATTGAAGTCAATGGGGACCCAGACTTTTGAACACTAAAATGGCTGTAAAAAAGTAATGGAAAGGGCTAGAGGGCTGCAAATGGCAACAAAATGTTGTTAAGAGCATGGCAAGTGATCTGCAAACAAATGTGGATAGGGAAATAACTTAAAATAAAAAAAAAATGCTGGAGGCCCCCTTCTCAGCAGAAGAGGTACAGGAAGTCATTAAGAACCTCAGAAACTCAACGGCACGATGCCGCAAATATGGTGGGAATACCCCAGAATACGCACTTTCTGGAAAAATTTATTCAATTTAATGGATAAGATAGTGGGAAAATAAAATACTTGGAAATTAAAAAAAAATGAAAAAATTATAATCTTGACCTAGGAGGACGAAATTCAAATGGAGTAGGAGGTTGAGGTGGCGGTGGATGTGGCGGTGTAGGTGGAAGCGGCGGTGGAGGAGGACGAGGTAGCCAACACTGGTTCAAAAATACAACAATGGCTGGGTAAGGCTAGTGGTGAATGATGTGTCAAATTCTGTCCCCCGTCGCATAGTGTCCGCCCTGTACTGCGCTTGCTCAGTTTGTAGAACAAGGGGATTTTGAAACTCTCTGAAGACGATGCGCGGTGACTCCAGGTTCAAGCCACATCATCCGAGGTTAAAGCCTAGCCAAGTGAGCCCGTGAGGGGCCCTGTTACTATGTGCTACCATATGTCCACTTGGATGGTCGGGCTTGAACCTGCACTCACTGCGCAGGCGACGTTCATCTTTGGAGATTTTGTGAATCTCTTTGTCCTCCGTACTGCGCAAGCACTGCACCTGCGCAGTAAGTGGCCGGACACTATCCGATAGCAAGACAGTTTTCGTCAGAACACCAGTGTGACGGACCTCGTACCCAAGATGTCCGCCGTAACTGCTTCCTCTGTCCGGTACCACACAATCCAAGACCCCTTAGCTTACCCAGTCACCAGACAACACCAGTGTAGGGTACATCAGGAATGAATCTTTATTTGACATGTCACACTTATATACAGTTGACAGATGACTCAAGCCTAACCTAATTAGCATGAGCTAATTATCTTAATCAACACTGGGCTCCTTCATTCAATTGCAGGGTTAATTAGCACACACAACAATAGGGGAAACACTTCTACAAGCCAGACTATACTCAATTACATAACACAGGTGGCTGGAGTTCATGTCATTAGCGTCTCTTGCTAATATGCCAAATACACATACAGATTCTATGTGTATTGGGGGGCCAGCATGGACCTGAATCCAAGTATCACCAGCTCAGGGGTCCCAGGCTTGCAGCTCAAAGAGCACTGTTCCCCCAAATGCCAGGGCCCATAGTCGCAAGGCAGCAGGCTCGCACTCAGTCCCCTCCAACAGCCCGTGTCCCGGCTAGGTCCGTCACATTTCTCCCCTTTCGGCAGGAGACTAACACAGGAGGAGACCCCAGACGGGTTGACTCCGAAGTTAGTCAGTGGTTCCAGTCCTCTAATGCTGGGATCCACACAGTAGCCCAAACAAATAGTTCCAAACGGAGTATTCCTCACCCAGCCAACCTCTGCTTCTCTCAGAGAACATATCCGCCGCTGGGGAGAGGCCCGGACTGGTCCTTCTCCCTGGAGTCTTTTCAGCCGCTGGAGAGAAGACAGGGTGACTGGGATCACTCCGTCATGCTGTTGGGGATTTGGGCCAACCGCCCAGCATCCTGGGGGTATACAGGTGGGGACTGCAGTCCCATCCCCCTTTACAGGAAATCTGCCCTCTGTTAGTTGTGGGCAGAGGCCAGCAGCACATTGTTCCGTTGCCAGCAGTTCAGCTGGGTGTAGGAGCTTCCCTACATCATCTCCTCCAGCTAACTGTTGGGGAGAGAGGCCGACTGCCCCAGCTCCCTGGAACTCCGCAGCTGTTGCTGGTGCTGGACAGAGGTGGGTAGCACTCTGCCCTGTAGCCAGCACTTCTGCTGGGGACTCCACATCCTCCGCTCTGGTTAACCGTTGGGGCAGGAGGCTGGCTTCCTCCACTCCCACATCTGGCTGCTGGGACAACATGTCTCTGGTACTGTCTCCCAGGTGCACAAATCTTTGCTGGGGAGGAAAGATCGCTTTCTCCACCCTGGCCAACTGTTGGGGAGGGACGACAAACACCTCCTCTCCCTTCTCCCCCTGTATCTGCTGCTGGGAAGTGATCGCCACCTTCTCACCCTGAGCCTCCAAAACTGACACAGGTGTGGGGCAGAGGTCTTGGACCCTCTGTCCGGTGACCAGCGCTTCAGCTGGGGAAGTTCCTTGTAACTCCCCAGATACTGCTGTTGATGCTGGGCAGAAGTTAGCAGAGCTCTGCCCTGTTGTCAGCACTTCAGGTTTGGGGGCGGCAATCTCCAGAGTTTCCACTGCCGATTCTCTTGCATGCTGCTGGACAGGCATATTCCTCCATCCAACCTCGTTTTGTGCAGTAACAGGTTTGTCAAGGTCCGTCAGCACTTGCTGCATCCGCCATAAGACCTCTGCATCCATAGCTGCGGGGGCAGGTGGGCAAAGCACTCTGTTACTATGCCACATTGCTGACTCTTCAGCCAGGATTTCAGAGCTGTCTGCTGGTATTTCCTGATAGTCCCAGGCAAAGGGAGCCCCACCCTGCTGCTGAGCAGTGTCTAGCAGCTGTATGTAGGCGATCTCAAGCTCCCATTCCTGAGCGGCCAGGAACTCCAAATCTTCCTGTGCCCAGAGCACTTCCGAGACGTTCAATCTTTGCTCTCTGTGCTCCATTATTTCCTCCAAACGCCACTCCAGATCACTCCCAAAGTCGGGGTCCTCGGACAGCCTCCAGTACAACAATCCCAGGCCATTATAATCAAAGCCTTCCGTGGGCCTGTCATCCGCTGTCCACGGGCACACTTGGGCTACATACCACCGGAGGGCTCTGTAGCTCTCGTCCAAACGCATTTCTGCCCGGATCAGCCTGCTTAACTCAGCTGTCCACTCCTGCTTCGGTTGTTCCCCCAATAACAGCAATCGTACTTCATACTGCGACCAGTACCTTACATGGATGGAGGGGAGAACTTTTCCCTGGTGTCGCTGCTCACAGGCTAGCGCTTCTTTCCAGAGTTGTAGGCGAACAGAATCATACCATCCCAGCAGGACCTGCACCGATACTGGTCCTCTGTGCTGTATCCGCATCTCTCGCAACCTCCTTCCGAATTCCTCTTCCATGACGTATCTGTACCTCTGCTATCCGGGCCTTGGATCCAGGTGATGGTTTGGATGTGTTCACGACAAGGAAGCACGATCCCACTGCTGCCAGCCAATTGTGATGGACCTCGTACCCAAGATGTCCGCCGTAACTGCTTCCTCTGTCCGGTACCACACAATCCAAGACCCCTTAGCTTACCCAGTCACCAGACAACACCAGTGTAGGGTACATCAGGAATGAATCTTTATTTGACATGTCACACTTATATACAGTTGACAGATGACTCAAGCCTAACCTAATTAGCATGAGCTAATTATCTTAATCAACACTGGGCTCCTTCATTCAATTGCAGGGTTAATTAGCACACACAACAATAGGGGAAACACTTCTACAAGCCAGACTATACTCAATTACATAACACAGGTGGCTGGAGTTCATGTCATTAGCGTCTCTTGCTAATATGCCAAATACACATACAGATTCTATGTGTATTGGGGGGCCAGCATGGACCTGAATCCAAGTATCACCAGCTCAGGGGTCCCAGGCTTGCAGCTCAAAGAGCACTGTTCCCCCAAATGCCAGGGCCCATAGTCGCAAGGCAGCAGGCTCGCACTCAGTCCCCTCCAACAGCCCGTGTCCCGGCTAGGTCCGTCACAACCAGTATATGTGTCTATTCTGCACAAGGTATGGCCAAGTCCTGTGGGATCCATGCCTGGTTCATTTTAATGAACGTGAGCTTGTCCACATTGGCTCTGGACAGGCGGCTGCGCTTGTCTGTGATAACGCCCCCTGCCGTGCTAAATACACGTTCAGATAATACACTGGTAGCAGGGCAGGCCAGCACCTCCAAGGCGTAAAGGGCAAGCTCAGGCCATGTGCCCAATTTGGAGACCCAGAAGTTGAAGGGGGCAGACCCGTCATGCAGTACGTGTACGCGTGTGCACACATACTGCTCCACCATGTTGGTGAAATGCTGCCTCCTGCTAAGACGTTCCATCTCAGCTGGTGGTGCTGGTTGTTGTGGCGTGCCGACAAAGCTTTTCCACATTCCGGCTATGCTAACCCTGCCTTGCGAGGTGCTGGCGGTGCCCCGGCTGCGTTGGCGACCTCTTCCTCCTCCTCTGCCTTCGCCTTGTGCTTCCACCGTACCCCCGCTTCCAAGTGGGAATGCCACCAGCAGCGCGTCTACCAGCGTGCGCTTGTACTCGCGCATCTTTCGATCACGCTCCAGTGAGGTAATTAAGGATGGCACGTTGTCCTTGTAACGGGGATCCAGCAGGGTGGCCACCCAATAATCAGCACCAGTTAAAATGTGGGCAACTCGGCGGTCGTTGCGGAGACACTGCAGCATGTAATCGCTCATGTGTGCCAGGTCCTCTGTGGGAGGTGTATCGTCTGTGTCCTCTGTATCCCCCCAGCCACGCACCAGTGATGGACATGAGCTGGTCTGGGTGCCACCCTGCTGTGAACATGGTTCTTCCTCCTCCTCCATCTCCTCCTCATCCTCCACCTCGTCATCCTCCAGAACTGTGGCCTTGCTGCCAGACAATTGTGTACCTGGCGCTTGTTGGTGCAGGAGCCTCGTAGCCACTTGTAAATGACTGCCCTGAAAGCCTTGGAAATGAACCCTCTTCCTCCTCCTCCTCCTCCTCCTCCTCCTCCTCCTCCTCCTCATCCTGTGCCACATCCTCTTCCATCATCGCCTTAAGAGTTTTTTCAAGGAGGCATAGAACTGGGATAGTAACGCTGAGAACGGCATCATCGGCACTGGCCATGTTGGTGGAGTACTCGAAACAGCGCAACAAGGCACACAGGTCTCGCATGGAGGCCCAGTTATTGGCGGTGAAGTGGTGCTGTTCCGCAGAGCGACTCACGCGTGCGTGCTGCAGCTGAAACTCCACTATCGCCTGCTGCTGCTCGCACAGTCTGGCAAGCATGTGCAAGGTGGAGTTCCACCTTGTGGGCACGTCACATATGAGACAGTGAGCGGGAAAGCCGAAGTTACGCTGCAGCGCTGACAGGCGAGCAGCAGCAGGGTGAGAACGCCGAAAGTGCGCACAGAGGGCCCGCACTTTCTGCAGCAGCTCTGGCATATCGGGGTAATTCTTCAGGAACCTCTGGACCACCAAGTTCAGCACATGTGCCAGGCAAGGGATGTGCGTCAAACCGGCAAGGCCCAGAGCTGCTACGAGATTTCGCCCATTATCGCACACCACCAGGCCGGGCTTGAGGCTCACTGCCACCAACCACTCATCGGTCTGTTGTTCCATGTCCCTCCACAACTCCTGCGCAGTGTGGGGTTTTTCCCCCAAACAGGAAAGTTTTAAAACTGCCTGCTGTCATTTAGCCCTGGCTGTGCTGAAGTTGGTGGTGAAGGTGTTAAGCTGACCGGATGAGGAGGCGGTAGAGGATGAGGAAGCGGAGTAGGAGGAGTTAGCAACAGGAGGCAAACTGAAGTGCCCTGCAATCCTCGGTGGTTGAAGGACATGCGCCAAACTGCTATCTGCCTCAGGCCCAGCCGCCACTACATTTACCCAGTGTGCTGTTAGGGAGATATAATGTCCCTGACCGTGCTTACTGGTCCAGGCATCCGTAGTTAGGTGGACCTTGCCACAGATGGCGTTGCGCAGTGCACACCTGATTTTGTCCCCCACTTGGTTGTGCAGGGAAGGGATAGCTCGTCTGGAAAAGTAGTGGCGGCTGGGCACGACGTACTGTGGGACAGCCAATGACATCAGCCTTTGAAAATTTTGAAATGCTGGCATTCAGGGCCAGGGATCGCGGGTGGCTAGGGGGGTACTTCCTCTTCCGCTCCAGTGTTTGGGAAATAGAGAGCTGAAAGCTTCCATGGGACATTGTGGAGATGGTTGGTGACCCAGGTGGTAGTGTTGCTGGCAGATCCTCTGTTTGCGGGTTGGCAGGTGTCACTGTCACTACAGAGGTGGATGAAGAGGCCGAGACTGCAGCAGAAGAGGAAGCAGGAGGAGCCAGAGACCTTTCTTTTTTTTTGCGGTGTCTACTCCACTGCATCTCGTGCTTTGCACTTAGATGCCTGGTCATGCAGGTTGTGCTCAGGTTGAGAACGTTTATGCCTCGCTTCAAGCTCTGATTGCACAGCGTGCAAACCACTCGTGTCTTGTCATCAGGACATTGTCTGAAGAACTGCCACGCTAGGGAACTCCTTGCACCTGGCTTTGGTGTGCTCGGTCCCTTGCTGCGTTGGGCAGTAGCAGACGTACTGTCTAGGGGACGGACGCTCCGCTTTTGCACCCTGCTCCCTCTTCTGCTGTGCTGGTGGCTCTGTGCGACCACCGCCTCTTCCTCTGAACTACACTGGTCACCTGCATGACGTTGATTCCATGTGGGGTCAAGGACCTCATCGTCCTCCACATCATCTTCCACCCAAAAATCACCCCTGCCCTCCTTGTCGGTCTGCACAATGGCGAAAGCAGCAGCAGTTGGCACCTGTGTTTCGTCATCATCCGAGACGTGCTGCGTTGGTCCTCCCATGTACTCATCATGAAACATAAGTGGTTGGGCATCGGTGCACACAATCTCTTCCACTTCTGAGGCAGGGCTAGGTGGATGTCCCTGGGAAACCCTGCTAACAGAGTCATCAAAAAGCAGAAGAGACTGCTGCATGATTTGGGGCTCAGACTGATTGGCTGATTTGCAAGGGGGTGAGGTGAAAGACTGATGGACATCGGCTGCAGGTGCCAACTCTGAACTTTCATCAGGAGACTGGGTGGGAGACAATGTGAAGGAACCGGAGGCACTGTCAGCAGCAACCCAATCTACTATCGCCTGTACTTTCCTGGCCTCGACATTCGTACAGCCTCATTAGGCGCGCCAAAATACTGCTGCAGGCTCTGTCGCCTACTCGCACCTGCGGAAGGTGTTTCACTAGTGCGTGTAGCTGGCACAGATCGACCACGTCCTCTCCCTGCAACAGGAGCGCCACCAGCAGCACCACGACCCGGGCCACGTCCCCTTTTTGATGATCTCCTCATATTTTCCAAATTTATGATCTCGCCCTAAATGGGTGTTTTTGTATATAGCAGAATACACGTACACGTAAAGCGTTTATGAAAACGCAGAAAATGCTATTGGGAAGAAAAAAAAACACAGCAAAATTTAATTTTTTTGCAATGTTTTTGCAATATCAGACTACACGGACAGTATGTAAAGCGTTTATGAAAACGCAGAAAATGCTATTGGGAAGAAAAAAAAAACAGAAAAAAAACAACAGCAAAATTTAATTTTTTTGCAATGTTTTTGCAATATCAGACTACACGGACAGTATCTACAGCGTGTATGTAGGAACACGCAGAAAATGCTATTGGGAAAAAGAAATAAAAAGCAAAATTCAATTTTTATGCAATGTTTTTCCAATAGCAGAATACACACAGACTGTGGTGTATGTCTTAGTATATGCAGTGCAGTAATGTTACACTGAGCTTGAAGGTAAAACGTTTAGATTTTGTCTGGCACTGGCCTCATGGCACTGTTACTGTGACTGTGCACTGCACCCCAGCCAGGGTACAATTGATTTAGGAATCTCTTCAATAATTATGTCTGCCTCTTTCTTTTGCAAAATAAAGAAAATCCCTCCCTACTCTAGCTATCTAGATCGCTCACCGATCTAACTAATTAGAATAAAATTCCAGGAATGTGGACTGACTTTAGCACACTAACTCCTAAAATCTTCTATCTATCTGCAGCACAGGAACCTGCCTAACAGTTTGTGTCTAACAGAATGATGCTGTGTGCTGTGTGTGGGCTATATATAGAGGCTGGGTCACATGCTGCACTGGCCAATCACAGCCATGCCATTAGTAGGCATGGCTGTGATGGCTTCTAGGGCACACTATTAAAACGATCATCCATTGGCTGGCCTAAAGCTGTGAAAAAGGCGCCAATACAATCCTGCGGAACCCGTGCCGTTTTTTTTTAGATTAAAGTCGCCTGGCCTGGGGGCAACTTAAAGCTGTGTTGTAAGTCGCCCCAAGTCGTGTTGTAAGTCGCCCCAAGTCGTGTTGTAAAGTCGCCCCAAGTCGTGTTGTAAGTCGCCCCAAGTCGTGTTGTAAAGTTGCCCCAAGTCGTGTTGTAAGTCGCTCCAAGTCGCACTGGAAGTCATGTTGCCCCTGTGTGAATGGACTGTTAATGATAACGGCGTGTGCTATTATCAATGGCATATTATTATCGCAGTGCGCCGGCATATTATGTGTTGCGCTTATTCGTGCGCCGGTTTATTCGCTCAATTCATAATTTATCTGGCGCACCAATTAAGGTCTGAACCGGCGCAGCGCATTCATCTTAGTAAATGACCCACATTGTGTTACTTTGCTTCATCGTAGGGGGCTCTATTTTTTTTTTTTATTCTATGCAACATTAATGTAAGTAATTATTGATGCTTGATATTCATGGTTTGATTAAAAATATATATATTAAAAAATTGATAGGTATGTATGATACTAATATTTCATTATACAGTACAGTATAGATTACTTTCATCCATATTCTCCTGAAGAAGTGAATTAATTTAATGAAATGCATGGAGAAAAATACAGTTCCACTTTTATATACACTGTATTAAACCTATATGGTTAAGTACAATATCTAGAGGGTTTCAGGGTTGAAGGTGGTATTCATTTTTGTGTATATGTTGCAATAACTAGGCCTATATGTTTTTATATGTATATGTACTGTATACAAACAATTTCCTTTTATTCTGTTGTAATACAGATTTAACAATTCCTATTTGGATGCGAGGATAGTCCTAATATCTCTAGGCAAATAACTGTAGCAAAAAAAATAAAAAAATCATGACTTCCATATTAGGGCTCATGCACGCAGGAAGTTTTTGCTGTTGCTTTTAGGGGCGTCTGGCGTTTTTTTGTTTTTACTGCCACTGAACGCTCATCCATGTTAGCCTATGTGTCCATCCACACATAAACTTTGGAGGCATAAGCGTTTAGGAGCAGTAAAAAAAAAAACAACTGCCAGTGCGTCCAGGAGCAGAGGCTGTTTGGCTGTAAAAACAGAAAATGCCACAAAGCGCTGCTAAACGTGGCTAAACGCTGTAACAAGCTTGCCGTTTTGAGATGTTTTTAAATCTTAGGTAGTGTTTTTTCTGTAAAAATGCTTAAAAATGCTACCATTCAAAAATGCGTAAATGCGACTAAACAGGTGGGACTAAACTACTCAGTTAATTTTGTGTCTTTTTGTATTTTGTAATATATACAAATATTTTTTAATCTAGAGTCATTACTATCCCCTTCTGAGACTAGAACTTAACTGACCATTTTACTTTTATATTTTTTTTAATAGCTAGACCACCAAGTAAAAACAGAGGCAAAAAAAACAGGAAAAAGAAAACTAATGCAGCCACCATATATAAGGATTGGTAAGCTGCAATATATAACATTTTCAGTTTAATACCACTTTAAATGCATTGATTGCATTTGTTTTCTTTGTTAGGCTTTATTTCCTAAATTTTCACCTGGTGATCTGACCAGTGGACCTGTAACATTTCAACTTTCTATAACAATACTTTCTTAAACAATCCGCATCAATCTGGAAGATAATGATTGTATGGTGAATGGTGTATGAAAATGATGCAATGTGAAAAGGTGAACAAAAAAAAGTAGAAAAAGTTGAAAAAAACTGTATAAAAATATTATATGTGAAAAATTAATTAATAACATGTGAATGTAAATGATTGATGGGGAGGAAAAAAAAAAAAACGTTACCATTGCAGGGCAAAAGCAACGTCAAAATGTCACTTCTGCCCATAGCTCTTAAAGTGGTTGTAAACCCTTACAAACCACTTTGACCTACAGGTAAGCCTAGATTAAGGCTTACCTGTAGGTCCAATAAATATCTCCTAAACCTACATGGTTTAGGAGATATTTAAAAAAAAACAGGGTGTGCATGCGCGGGAGTGACGTCATCGCCGCTCCAGTGAATGACAGCGCTGGAGCAGCGAGACCCGGAAGTCACTCCGGGATTGATGGCGGCGACGGAGGTCGTGGACGAGGGTCGCTTCTGGGGCTTCGTTCTCAGGTAAGTTATTCATAATGAGCTAGTATGCTATGCGCATTATGCCTTTGCCTTGCAGGTTCAGCGTGACATGTTGGGTATCAATTTACTCGGCGTAACATTATCTTTCACAATATAAAAAAAAAATGTGCTAACTTTACTGTTGTCTTATTTTTTTAATCCAAAAAAGTGTGTGACAAAAAGTATTGCGATGACCGCCATTTTATTCTCTAGGGTGTTAGAATTTTTTTTGGGGGGTTCTAAGTAATTTTCTAGCAAAAAAAATGATTTTAACTTTTTTACTCACATATTACACAGTATTTTTACGAATGGTTTGTTGTTTTTTCATAATTTACTTTTTCTTTACTTACAGTGAATTTTTGCATCTACTGTATACTTGTGATGAGTGAACGTGATTCACAAAATGCGTGGAGTTCTTTATTCATGTGTTGCCAAGACAGTTTGGCTTTTTATCCAGCATATATCCATTTGTGTGCATATGTATAACCACTATCATCGTATACATGTCAGCCTATTTGTATATGGTTGTTTCTATTTATAGAAAACTTTATCATGCATTTCTAGACCACAGAACTGCATTCGATAAAATAAAGGCTTTATCATTATATATATGTACTTCATACTATTATTTTTACAGTGACAAGCCTCATTTAAAGTTCCATTCTCTCTCCTTTTGTTTTTATTCCATAAGCCGAATGTGGTGTTCATAGTGTGATGACCCTTGCAGGGGGCCTGTTGTGCAGGTGTGGGATGTAACAAAATAGAAGCAACAGTTTCCAATGCCACCCCCCCTCCAAAACCGAACACATACCAACCGTCCAGCCCCCGAGGCTAATCAAAATGCAGACAAGGCACCAAGTGAGTCTAATTACCACCTCAATCAGCCACAGAACCTGTGCAATCAATACCTGCTCAGCTCCAAAAGGAGCTGGCGGCAAACCCATAGACTGTGAATCCTACAACCAGCGAAGCCTGTGACGAGTGATGTCGGACAACGACCGACAGCGGCTCAGAGGCTTGAATATATGAACGAATCATGTGTTTGTAGATGGGATGACAAACAAGGCAAAGGGAACCTACGATTCTACTACGCCATGCCAAATGATGTCGGGACACGACCGAAAGCGACTCAGAGGCAGCTAACTACTAAAGGAATGAGGGATAGGAAAAGTAATGAATCACAGCGATGCGTATGATATACGAAAAAAGGTTTGAATCCTACCTGCAACAGCAAGCAAGAACCGCCAACAAAGACCACAAACAGAGAAGCAGCAACACACAGGAAATCGAACGCACAGACTCATGAACCTTTCTTATATATACAGTGGGTAATATAAGTATTGAGCATGTGACCATTTCTCTAGGTAAATATATTTCTAAAGGTGCTATTGATGTGACATTTTCACCATATGTTGGTAACAACCTATGCCAGCCCTCAAAAATTACACTCGCACACTCGCATTTTGCAAATGAATTTTGAGGGCTGGCGAGAAGGGCTGCAAGCACCGCCAATCACAGAGGGTAAGAGAGGAGAGCCCCACTGGATGATCACAGCAGGGAACATCACAGCTTTCATTTCAATAGCTGTGTGTTCACCCGCCGTGTGCCGTCATATAAGCCCCTCCTCTTTTTCCGGGACTTTGATAGACAGATCACCCGTCCAATCCTAGGACGGGTGACATGTATCAAAGTTCCCAGGACAAGGGGAGGGGCTTGTGTGATGGCGTGCGGCGGGGGAACACACAGCTATTGAAACTAAATCTGTGATGTTCCCTGCTGTGATCATCCAGTGGCAGCTTTCTTTGACAGAAGCTGCACATGGGACAGAAGCTGCACATGGGACACAGGCTGCACATGGGAAACAAGCTGCACATGGGACACAAGCTGCATATGGGACACAAGCTGCATATGGGACACAAGCTGCACATGGGACAGAAGCTGCACATGGGACAGAAGCTGCACATGGGACACAGGCTGCACATGGGACACAAGCTGCATATGGGACACAAGCTGCATATGGGACACAAGCTACACATGGGACACAGGCTGCATATGGGACAGAAGCTGCACATAGGACATAAGCTGCACATAGGACACAGGCTGCACATAGGACACAGGCTGCACATAGGACACAAGCTGCACATGGGACACAAGCTGCATATGGGACACAAGCTGCATATGGGACACAAGCTGCACATGGGACAGAAGCTGCACATTGGACACAGGCTGCACATAGGACACAAGCTGCACATGGGACACAAGCTGCATATGGGACACAAGCTGCATATGGGACACAAGCTGCACATGGGACAGAAGCTGCACATTGGACACAGGCTGCATATGGGACACAGGCTGCACATGGGACACAGGCTGCACATGGGACACAAGCTGCATATGGGACACAAGCTGTATATGGGACACAAGCTTCACATAGGACACAAGCTGCACATGGGACACAAGCTGCACATGGGACACAGGCTGCACTAGGGACACAGGCTGCACATGGGAAAAAGGCTGCACATGGGACACAGGCTGCACATGGGACACAAGCTGCATATGGGACACAAGCTGCATATGGGACACAAGCTACACATGGGACACAGGCTGCATATGGGACAGAAGCTGCACATAGGACATAAGCTGCACATAGGACACAGGCTGCACATAGGACACAGGCTGCACATAGGACACAAGCTGCACATGGGACACAAGCTGCATATGGGACACAAGCTGCATATGGGACACAAGCTGCACATGGGACAGAAGCTGCACATTGGACACAGGCTGCATATGGGACACAGGCTGCACATGGGACACAGGCTGCACATGGGACACAAGCTGCATATGGGACACAAGCTGTATATGGGACACAAGCTTCACATAGGACACAAGCTGCACATGGGACACAAGCTGCACATGGGACACAGGCTGCACTAGGGACACAGGCTGCACATGGGAAAAAGGCTGCACATGGGACACAGGCTGCACATGGGACACAAGCTGCACATGGGACACAAGCTGCACATGGAACACAGGCTGCACATGGGACACAGGCTGCACATGGGACACAGGCTGCACATGGGACACAAGCTGCACATGGAACACAGGCTTCACATGGGACACAGGCTGCACATGGGACACAAGCTGCACATGGGACACAAGCTGCATATGGGACACAGGCTGCACATGGGACACATGTTGCACATGGGACACAGGCTGCACATGGGGGACACAGGCTGCATTGGCAGGCATGGATAAAGTTGTTAAAATTTTATAACTTAATTGCATAAAACATTAAAGTGTAATTTCATGAGATAATTTATGGAGGGTAGGGGTTGGGCGGGGCAACTGGTGGCGAGTAACCGTTGAATCCTAGCTAGTAGCTCAGGACTTGAAATTTTGAGCCCTGACCTATGCAATGCATACTTACAAAAAAATAATAAAAAAATAAACTCAGAAATTAAGTTATGTGTAATAAAATGGAATGGCACAGGGAAAAAGTATGGAACACGCTAACTGAAATATATTTAATACTTCATCCAAAATCCTTTGTTGGTAATGACAGCTTCAAGACGCCTCCTGTATGGAGAAACTAGTCGCATGCATTGCTCAGGTGTGATTTTGGCCCATTCTTCCACACAAACTGTCCTGGTTCTGTGGGCCTCTTCTATGAATTTGGATCTTTAGTTCTTTCCATAGATTTTCTATTGTATTCAAGTCAGGTGATTGGCTGGGCCATTCTAGCAGCTTTATTTTCTTTCTTTGAAACCAGTTGAGAGTTTCCTTGGCTTTGTATTTGGGATCATTGTCTTGCTGAAAAATCCACCCTCATTTTATCTTCATCATCCTGATAGATGGCAGTAGATTTTTATCAAGAATGTCTTGGTACATTTTTCCATTCATTCTTCCTTCAATGATATAAAATTTGCCAGTACCATAAGCTGAAAAACAGCCCCACACCATGATGTTCCCACCTCCAAACTTCACTGTTGGTATGGTGTTTTTGGGGTGATCTGCAGTGCCATTTCACCTCCAAACATGGTGTGTATTATGACACCCAAAGAGTTCAATTTTGGTCTCATCTGACCAGACCATATTCTTCCAGAATTGCACAGGTTAAATATTGTGCAGCAAACTTTAAACGACTTTCAACATGCTTTTTCTTCAGCAATGGAGTCTTGTGTGGTGAGCATGCATACAGGCCATGGCGGTTTAGTGCATTACTTATTGTTTTCTTTGAAACAATTTTACCTGCTAATTCCAGGTCTGAAGCTCTCCACATTGGCTCTTGGACAACTCTACTGATAATTATTTTTATTCCTCTGTCAGAAATCTTGCTAGGAGCACCTGGTTGTGACCGGATTATGGCCCCCAACAGTGCACACTGGAAAATTCAGAAGTTTAGAAATCCTTATGTAACCAATGCCATGAGTATGTTTTTCAACAATAAGGTTGCAAAGTTCTTTAGAGAGCTCTTTGCTTTTATCCATCATGAGATGTTTCTTTTGTGACACCTTGGTAAGGGGATACCTTTTTATGGGCCATCAGTTGAGACTGAACCAGCTGATATTACTTTGCACCGACAAGGGGCAGGATTGCTTTCTAATTACTGATAGATTCCAGCTGGTGTCTTGGCTTTCCATGCCTTTTTGCGCCACCCTTTCTTCATGTTTTCAATACTTTTTCCCGGTGGCATTCCATTTTATTACACATAACTTAGATTCTGAACTTATTTGTTTTGGTTTCTTTGTATGTATCGATTGCATGGGCTGTTACCCACATGTGGTGAAAAGTTCATGCCAACAGCACCTTTAGAAATATATTTACCTAGAAAAATTGTTGACGTGTTCAATACCTATTTTACTGCTGTGTGTGTGTATATGTATAGATATAGATATATATAGATATCTATCTATCTATCTATATATATATATATATATATATATATATATATATATATATATATATATATATATATATAACATAAATACATGGATTTAATAGAGAACAAGACAAGTAAGTCAAATTCTGTTGAACTTAATTACCATAACTACTGACATTGATCAGATAAGCAAAACTAATGCAGAAATCCAAATACAGCAGCCATAAACTTCCCTATTCTGTATCTCTTTTCCATCTTTACTTCTGCATATCTTCATACTTCCTATCTTCAATCTAACCTGTCAGTTTGAGGGAACTGAAGAAGCCTTAAGGATATTTTTAGACAAAACCTCTTAAACAGAATTGACAGCTTGGAATAGATTATCTGCATAGCATATATGGCTATTGTTTCTCCTAAAATGTTATAGTTGATAACTAAATATGTAATTGATGAAAGTGTTCAATTTATGTTTACTTAATGTACAATTACTTGAAAAACACCTTTGCCTCGAAAACAAACCCTTAACAGTTTTCTCCAACAGGGAAAAAAGTCCTTCCTGATACCTGGATTAACAGTCTATAACTTTTTTCCTAATATTAGTATTCGTTCATAGTTTGTATGTTGGAAACACAGCCACCCCATTTTTGAAGCAATCCACTGAGTCAGCCAGAAATGGTTCTTGTAAAAGGAAATTCCATATTTTCACAGATCTAACAAGAAACAACCTTCCTTTTGTAGAGCACATACACAGATCACATTCTGACAGCAGATTTACAGTTGCATGATAGAGATTAACAAACTTTGAAAAAAGATCCCTACTTGAATATTAAAAGAGAAGTAAAGGATTTTTTTTCTCGGAATCATACTTACCTCGGTGGATGCAGCATGGGTCCTATGCTGCATCTGTCCCTCTGCGCCTGTACACTGAGAACCAAGCGATCGAACAATGCCAATTCGGTTTCCAGAGCTTTATGAGCAGAGAGCTGTAGACCGTCAATCAGCAGCTCTCTGCTCTTCCCCTTCCTCGCTCACTTAAGCGCTGAGCTGTGGAGGGGAGGGGGCGGCAGGCTCAGCCTTTCAACGGCTCACTGATAGGCTGAGCCGGCTGTCAGTCCAATGACGTCAGCAGAGAGAGGACTTCAGCCCCTCTCTGCTGAAACCAGATCACAGGAGTGCAAAATGAATAGCACTCCTGTGATCCATAGGAGAAGTGCAGGCAAATAAGCTTTAACTGGACTTCTCCTTTAAGTAAAATACACACATACTGTTGAAAAAAAAAAAATGAAAAAAAATGCCCCGAAATTAAAATCCATTCAGCGATATAGATTCACCATCACCACTATTGGTATTAGTATAGATTATTTTCTGAAGAGCAGTCCTAGCAGCCAATGAACATTTGCTATACTGATATGCAGTACACCAATACACTCTCAATAGATGAACAATGATGGTCTCCAATACCTTCTCACCGAGACCATTTTTCCTAAGTAATCTCAGAAAATATAAACGTTGCGGACATTTCTTCATACCTAGCGATTACCAACCCAATTAGGAAGACGGAAAATCTTTTGATGCTCCCGCATAGTCCAAAAAGAGGACAAGCAGCATCGTCACACACAATAGCCTCTTGGCTAATTAAATCCATCAAGAAAGCATACATTGCACAGCAGCTACCAATACCTGAGGGCCTAAAGGCTCATTCTACAAGGGCAGTGGCAACATAATGGGCAGCATACTGCAGGGTATTGGCAAAAACCATATGCAAGGAGGCTACTTGGTCATCTAAAACAACGTTCATGACGCATTAAAGAGTAGATCCTGTGCAATTGACGACAGTAGAATTTGGAAAAAAAATAGTTCAAGCTAACTCCTCTGTATCCTGTGAATAAAGTTATACCTTATAAGCACCCACCCATATAGAGAGCTATTTCCCAGTGTGTGCTGCCATGATGCGACAGGAAAACGAAAAATTGTTTACCTCCCTTTCTGTAATTTTCCTTTCCTGACGCACTCAATGGCAGCACACAGCTGCCCACCCGTTTAAGGCGATAGATACGGAAAATGGGAAGGTGGATCTCTCTGCAACCTTGATAGCTCTGCTTGTCAGTTTTTTCAGCCGGACCTGATGGGAAGGTTCATGCATCCCTATGGAAATTCGGATGTAAACAGACTCTATTTAACCACACCCCCTTTAAGCCACATTCAATATTTAGCGTTATTTAAAACACGCCCATTATCGCCAATAATTATTGAGGTAGAGTGGAGGGGTGGTGACATGACAATCTCCACCTCGTCCAATCAAAGAATGCTTTTTTTTCATTGAAAGACTACAGGGCCTTCTGTAAATGGCAGGAGTGTGGAGCGAGTAATAACTGGCGGTCAATATGCACATGCTAAGCAACTTGGCACAGGACCCAGGAGAATGTTCTATCACTGTAGCAGGTCCAACAACTACAGTGGTTGTCAGCCTCCTCAACAGCCCCTCAGTTATGAGAAACACATATTGTACTTACATTGGTCCAGGTTACAATTAACATCATACCTGAAGTACAGTTTAAAAAAAAAAAAAATAATAATATTTAACTATGAGTATCAGCTTGTAATACCCCTTCGCCCAGGCCCTGTTTCAGTTTTAAGTGCTGTGATATTTTGACCGACATTTACTTGGTCGTGCAATACTGTACCAAATTAATTTTATATAATTGTATTAGGATGGAGCCTATTTTTTGGGATATTTAAAGCAGAGTTCCAGTCTCCTTGACAATTTTTTTCAAAAAACATCCCTGTGATTCTGTTAGTTGTACTATATAATAAGGCTATTGCTGTAAGTGTAAACCTTGTTCTTACTTACCAATTAGTCTTTATCCACAGGATCCCAGAAGGCAGGCAGCCACCATTCATGATGTGGGCATCTTAATCCCATTCCTATTTTCTTCGGAATTCCGAACAGCTGGCTCATGCCTGCACAGTAATGACACTGCGTGGCACAGGGTAGGGTTTACAGGTTGCCATAACAATGTCGGCATCGGTGGAATTTCCCACCCCATTGTTTTGGCAACCTATCTGTCACGGGCACTGGCTGCAAGGACCTTTTTATGTCCACATTGATATAATTAATCTCCTTTTGTTGCATTTTGGAGAGTCTGTGTTCTTGAGTGTAAATGTTAAACAATACACAAACCTTGAAAAGGCTGATCTGGAGACGGACTGTCTGGTCACCTAGGCTGCTGGGTTAATTGGAATGTTGATTGTGTTATTGTCTTTTGAGTTGTTGCTATAGGGGAGGGGGAAGAATCCATGAGCAGCCCCACCTCATTATCAACCCTTTGTGTTAAATGTATATAAAAAGGCTGTATTCTGTCAAATAAAACAAGTTCAGATTATACAAGCTATTTTCGGCTAGACTTGTATTTGATGCAGCTAGAATACCTCTCTCTGATGGTCAGATTGGAGGAAGCAGAGTTACTGAAGGAAGCCTCAGCGGAGTGAGGAAAAGGATCCGTCACATTGGTGGCAGCTGTGGGATGCTTCCTCTTACCTAGGCACACCCAAACCACCTCCGGGACCCCCTGCTCCTAACAGCGGATGGAACATCACTACGCCAGACTCAAGCGCAGCACCTTGAAGGATCTCTTGGAAGCCCGTGGAAAAGTCTCCAGCAACAAATCCAAAGCGACTCTCATAACCGAACTAATGGAGATTGACCAGACCAGCAACCCACCAGCACATACCTCAGAGGGGACAGAGTTCCAGCGTGACGTCCAGTGGCGACTGGCCTTGTATGGTACTCACCCCCCGCAGGAGGTTATCAGTCAGGTGTTACGAGAGGTGTCCCAGCTGCGAATGGCTGAACTCCAGCGAGACCAAGGAGCGTCAGTTATGTTCAACCGGGAAGCTCCAGTGGCGCGCAAAAAGCTACCCTATGCTGCCTTCCGAATGTTTCAAGATGGGGAAGATGAGATGGATGTTTACCTGCAAATGTTTGAGAGGCAATGCGGACTCCAAGGTGTCAATAAAGCGGATTGGGTCACGCTCCTGGTCAGCCGGCTCACAGGAAGGGCTGCAGAGGCGTACAATAATGTCCCAGACGAGATCAGCCAGGACTATGATCGGGTAAAAGAAAGACTATTGGCTCGCTTCGGCATTACTCCAGAGGCACACCGTTTGAGGTTTCGTAACCTCCGCCGAAAGGAGAGAGAACCGTACACAGAATGGGCTCATCAAATGACCCGAGCAGTGGAGAGTTGGATGACTGGGCGCCAAGCTGTTACCATGGCAGATGCGCTCCAGCTAATCCTCCTGGAACAATTCTATGACCATACCCCACCTGAAGTTAGAGACTGGGTAAAGGATCGGCGGCCAGTCACAGTAGATGAAGCTGCCACCCTAGCTGACCAATACGTGGATTCAAGGCGGACGGTACAACCAGAGCCTAAGACCCCAGCTCGGCCTGTCCCCAACATTCCACGGAGCGTTGCCCCTCCACACCAGCCTTCAATCTTCGGTCCCACTCAGCTACCATCTTCAAGAGGGAAAGGGGACCTCTGCTACAGATGCAACCAAGCAGGGCATGTTAGGAGGTATTGTCCGCAGAATATTTCCCAGGACGCACGGAACAACAGGCCTCTTGGACCTGCTCGGGCTGCCGCACACTGTCTGGAGAGAGATGTGACTTACCCAAGTGAGGAGAATATTGGAATTCTACATGAGGCAGACCCTGTGCAAGCTGCCGCTATGGATAATCGTTTGCACCATCGACAAGCTGTGTGGATTAATGGTCGGGCTGCCCAGGGACTGAGGGACACGGGAGCTACTATTACCCTGATACAGTCCCGGATAATATCCCCAGCAGAGCAGACGCGACAGTCTGTGGCTGTGCGGGTGGCCGGGGGAAATGTTATGCGGGTCCCCACTGCCAGGGTTCACCTTGATTGGGGTTCGGGGGCCAAAGAAGTGGAAGTTGGAATAATGCAGAACTTACCCGCAGAGGTTTTGTTGGGCAACGATTTGGGACGTTTAAATTCAGCCTTCTCCCTGGATGTATCCCCAGAAGCCTGCCCTGTTACCACCCGCCAGCAAGCCCGGATGGAGGTGCGCTCCCTCGAGGACGGGACCCAGGTAAGACCTGTCACCCCTGACCTAGACTGTACTACCCAAGCTATTCCTACCCTGACTTGTTCTTCTCCCCAAGACTTTGCTCAGGCAACTCTCAGCGACTCTTCTCTAGCTAGCTATAGGGAAAGAGCAGGATTGGACCCTGGGGGGTTGGAGGGGGAGCGGGTAGAGTGGGTCCAGGGATTACTCTATCGGGTTACTGAGGGAAGGACAGCCTCCCATCCACCCAGGCGGCAGCTGGTTGTGCCGCAGAAGTATCGGCATGACCTGCTGCGCATTGGGCATGACATACCCTTAGCCGGACACCTGGGGATGTCCCGGACCCTCCACCGTCTGACTCAGTCATTTTTTTGGCCAGGGATTACAGGGGATGTCCGACAGTATTGCCGGACCTGTGACACATGCCAGCGGGTGGGTAAGCATGGGGGCCCACTGAAAGCTCCCCTACACCCTTTACCGATCATTGATGAACCCTTTAGCCGAGTTGCCGTAGATCTGGTTGGACCATTACCCCGACCTAGTCCCTCTGGGAAGAAATATATCCTTACTGTGGTGGATTATGCCACCCGGTACCCGGAGGCCATTCCCCTGGCAAATATCCACGCAGAAACTGTGGCTGATGCCTTGCTCCGGATCTTTGCCAGGGTGGGTTTCCCTCGGGAAATCATCTCTGACCAGGGGACCCAGTTCACTGCTGAGCTCACTCAGCAGTTATGGAGGCTCTGTGGGATAAAGCCCCTACAGAGCTCTCCTTATCACCCCCAGACCAACGGACTGTGTGAGAGGTTCAATGGAACACTGAAACAGCTGCTTAGGACATTTGCAACCTCTCACAGGGATTGGGAGAGATATCTGCCACACCTTCTCTTTGCTTATCGGGAGGTGCCGCAGGAATCTACCGGGTTCTCCCCATTTGAGTTGCTGTATGGGAGGCGGGTGAGGGGGCCCCTAGATCTAGTCAGAGCCCACTGGGAAGGGGGAATTGATCCCCAAGGGTCCTCTATCGTAGCATACGTTCTTGAGTTTAGGGACAGACTGAAAGAGCTGACGGACACTGTCCAAGAGAACCTTCGGGCTGCCCAAAAGCGGCAGAAACGATGGTACGATCGTACTGCTCGGAACCGCACTCTGGAGGTTGGGCAGAAGGTTCTTGCCCTCAGGCCAACCAAGCAGGACAAGTTACAGGCCACTTGGCAGGGACCTTACCGGGTTGTGGCAAAGCTCTGTGATACGACCTACCTAGTGGCTAAATGTTCGGATGAAAGAGTCAGACGGACCTTTCATGTGAACATGTTGAAAGCATACTGGGAAAGATCAGGAGAGGTAGCCGCTATATGTGCTCCAGCTGTGGAAGATTGTGAGAATCTTCCCCTGCTGGTGCTCCCGGAGCTAGATAGGATTACTGCAGGGATAGAGTCCATAAAGCTTGACGACCAGCTAGGGCCAACGCAGAGAGAAGAAGCTCGGCAGGTCCTTAGCCAGAGAAGGGAAATGTTCTCCACAGTCCCAGGGTACACTACTATGGCAGTGCACCGAGTGGAGACCCCGGGACAACTGCCACTAAGACAGGTGGCTTACCGGATACCTGACGCAGTGAGAGAGGGGATGCGTCGTGAGATTAAGGAGATGCTTGAGTTGGGAGTCATTGAACCATCCAGCAGCCCC
The DNA here is from genome assembly GCA_028564925.1 of Lithobates sylvaticus. Classification (NCBI taxonomy): domain Eukaryota; kingdom Metazoa; phylum Chordata; class Amphibia; order Anura; family Ranidae; genus Lithobates; species Lithobates sylvaticus. Next base: position 342,011,001 of record CM053030.1, on the reverse strand, counting down.
TGGGCTTCCCCGGTGGTCCTTGTACCGAAGCGGGATGGCACGACTCGCTTCTGTGTAGACTACCGCAGATTAAATGAGTGCACCACCACTGACGCTTACCCTATGCCCGGGTGGATGATCTGTTAGATCGCATTGCTCGGGGAAAATTCCTGACAACTCTCGACCTATGCAAAGGGTACTGGCAAATTCCTCTGGATGCAGAATCTATTCCAAAATCTGCGTTCATTACCCCATTTGGCCTATACCAGTCTAAAGTAATGCCATTTGGGATGAAGAATGCACCGGCAACTTTCCAGAGGATGGTAGACCAACTCCTCGATGGCCTCCAGGACTATGCTTGTGCATATCTGGACGACATTGCGATCTACAGTGATACCTGGGAGGACCATCTGGTTCACCTGGGTGTCGTGTTAGACCGCATCAAGGCTGCAGGACTAACCCTTAAGCCAGAGAAATGCAGCATAGGGATGTCCGAGGTACAATACCTTGGACATCGAGTAGGCAGTGGACAACAACGACCCGAGCCTGCTAAGATTGAGGCAGTTGCCAAGTGGCCGACCCCCCGTACTAAAACCCAGGTCCTGGCGTTCCTCGGCACAGCTGGGTACTATAGGAAGTTTGTCCCACAATATAGTTCCATCGCTAAGCCCCTGACAGACCTAACTAAGAAGCACCTTCCCCGACAGGTACTGTGGTCCCCCGAGTGTGAAGCTGCCTTCCAACGATTAAAGAATGCACTAACTTCAGCTCCTGTTCTAGCTGCCCCAGACCCAACCAAAAGTTTTTGTGTCCACACGGATGCCTCTACATTCGGGCTGGGGGCAGTACTAAGCCAAGTAGGACCTGATGGCAGTGAGCACCCAGTGGCCTACATCAGTCGGAAGCTGCTACCCAGGGAAGTCGGTTATGCAGCCGTGGAGAAGGAGTGTTTGGCCCTGGTGTGGGCTCTCAAGAAATTCCAACCTTATCTCTACGGACGATCTTTTACAGTGCTCACAGACCACAATCCATTAATCTGGCTTAATCGGGTCTCTGGGGACAATGGACGTTTGTTACGATGGAGCTTGGCCCTGCAGCCTTACAATTTTACCATCCAGTATCGGCCAGGAAAGCAGGACGGAAACGCAGATGGACTTTCCCGGCAAACTGAACTATAAGACTCTCCCAGACAGCCCCAAGCTGACCCGTGGTGGATCTAGTTGTGTCTGCCGGACTATGGGACAGGGGGGGGGGGCACTGTCACGGGCACTGGCTGCAAGGACCTTTTTATGTCCACATTGATATAATTAATCTCCTTTTGTTGCATTTTGGAGAGTCTGTGTTCTTGAGTGTAAATGTTAAACAATACACAAACCTTGAAAAGGCTGATCTGGAGACGGACTGTCTGGTCACCTAGGCTGCTGGGTTAATTGGAATGTTGATTGTGTTATTGTCTTTTGAGTTGTTGCTATAGGGGAGGGGGAAGAATCCATGAGCAGCCCCACCTCATTATCAACCCTTTGTGTTAAATGTATATAAAAAGGCTGTATTCTGTCAAATAAAACAAGTTCAGATTATACAAGCTATTTTCGGCTAGACTTGTATTTGATGCAGCTAGAATACCTCTCTCTGATGGTCAGATTGGAGGAAACAGAGTTACTGAAGGAAGCCTCAGCGGAGTGAGGAAAAGGATCCGTCACACTATCAATCAACACAAAACTTCTTGTCTCAAAATAGGACGATATTTCATTGTTAGTCATCCCTAGGACTTCTGGGATAGATGACGCCAATATCCCAGGAGTCCTAGGGAATCGCCTAATGATCATATCTCCTAGGCGGACGGGACAGGAAGTGCAGACTGCACAGAGAAGAAGAAGGTATTTAGCAATAAAAATAAAATAAAATAAATGATTGCCATTACATACTGTTCTGGGCATTGGGCATTGTCCTGTCAATGATCATGAAAAAAAAATGGTTGGAACTCCTCTTTTTTTTTTTTTTTTCTTTTTTCACTTCAGAGAACCTCAAGAGAGAAAGAAATGCTCATGTTTAAGATTCATTCATGTCTCTTGTGTTATATTCATCATTGTGAAAAAGGTTCCTTTTTATCGCATAACAAGCAGACATAGGTATACATCTTGCATCTTCCTCTCAATAATTTCATATTTATTTAATTATCATTTAATCTCTTTATTGCTTTTAAAACCTTATATTCCCTCCCCTTCCCACCCAACCCTACTCATCCCTCCCTCCCCACCCCTGTGCCTCTCCTTTTTATCTTCTAGCTTTCTATATTTAGGTTTCTGCTTTTACCCTACTTGCATTAATATTTCTGCGTATTTCCAGGACTGCTTAAACTCTTGCCATTTTTTTCCATTTGATCTTCTCTTCATCTTCCTTTTCCTCCTCAATATATCTAAGGTTCTCCAACTGGTATATCTCTTCCATCTTTCCTATCCAGTCAAGATCTGAAGGTGGTTTGACTTGCTGCCACCTCCTTGGTATCACTGCCTTAGCGGCATTCAGCATATGAGGAATCAAGGTGTTCGTGTATGTTTTTATTGAATCTGATGTATTGTGAAATAGGCATATCCAGGGGTCGTCTTTTATTTTAATCCCTGTAATTTCCTTTATTAAGTCTAAAATAGTTTCCCAGAATTCCCTTACCCTAGGACATTTCCACCACACATGGGCCGTGTTCCCTTGCTCCCCACATCCCCTCCAGCATTCTTGTGGCCTCCCCGGCTGAAGTTTATTCATTCTATTTGGTGTGATATACCATCTTGCAATACATTTATAGTTCATCTCGGCGGTCTTACTATCAATCGCTGAGTTGTGTATTAACTTCAAATTTTTTTAATGTTGTGTTTGTATCCATGTGAGTCTAATTCGTTTCCCCATTTTGTGAGGAATGGGGGTACCTCCGGCCGGCCCTCTTCCAGGAGCATTTTATACAGCTGAGATGTATCTTTTTTTTTTAATCCTTTTGTTCTACATATTTTTCCCAAAGCTGTATAGTTATCTTTGGATCTTATCGGTTGTGGCAAGCTCCCTACGAAGTTTGTCAGCTGGTGGTAGCGCCATTCATTTACCTTAAGGTGTGGTGTGGTCTGTTGTATTTCTACCAGTGACTTTATTTTCCCTTTCTCTATTATCTCACCTAATTGTGTACTTTCTTCTATCCAGTGTCCACCCATTTTTCTCTTCCCAGGTGGGAAGTAGTCATTATTCTTCAGTGGCATTAATAGTGAATTATAGCTCCAGCCGTGTTGCTTATGTGTTAAATCCCATATTTTAAAAACGTGTCTAGTGATCCTCTGTGTCTTTACTCCTAAGTCTCTAAGTTTCCAAGGGCACCAAATCGCACCCCAAATTTATTTCACTAATATCTTTTTCTATGTGTACCCATTGTTTTTGAGTTTCCTGTCGTGTCTACTCTACCGCTCTTGAAAGTATTACCGCGTGGTAGTATTTTTTTATGTCCGGGACCCCCAGGCCCCCCTGGTCTTTACTTTGTTTCAAAATATCTCGTGCTATTCTAGGTTTCTTACCTTGCCATATAAAGTTATTTATGATTGATTTTACTGTCTGGAAATAATAGTCAGGGAGGGGGATAGGGATCATATGGAATTTATATGTAATTTTTGGCAAAATCACCATTTTCACCGAATTTATTCGGCCTATCCACGAGAGGGGTCTATACTGTATCTTCTTAGTTTCGTTCCTTATTTCTTCTAGTAGCGGGAGAAAGTTCTCGCTGTATAGCTTTCCCATCGAATTTGCCAATTTGATCCCTAGATATTTTAAACCTTTTTGTTTCCATGGGAACTGAAAATCCCTTTGCAGCACTAGAGCCTCTTTTTTCCTTATGTTGATATTCAGAATTTCTGACTTATTAATGTTTATTTTAAAGTTCGATACTTCTCCATAAGCTTTCAAGACCTCAAGTAATTTTGGCATTGATGTTTTTGGTTCCGTTATATAAAATAATAAATCGTCAGCGAACGCTGCGACTTTATGTTCGGTTCCCCCTATTTTAATTCCTTTTATTTTATTATCTCGTCTAATAGTGGCTAAAGGTGGCTCCAGTGACAGAATGAACAGTAACGGGGACAGGGGACATCCCTGTCTCGTCCCGTTACTCATAGTGAAGGGGGAGGAATAGTCTCCATTAATCTTTATTATTGCAGTTGGTTCTTCGTACAAGGCTCTAATTCTCTGTACCATCCTAGGGCCCAGACCTATATACCTTAACATTTCCATCATGAGCCCCCAGTCTACCCTGTCGAAGGCCTTTTCGGCATCTATCGAGGGTGGAACTCCTCTTAATAACCACTCTTTTATTTTCTACTATATAAAAGAAAAAAAAAAAGAAAAATATTTTGAAAAAACAGTTTCTCTTACTTCTGTTATAAAACATTTCAAATAAAATTGCCAGGGAAGTATGAAATTCCCTCCCACCTAAATGACCCCCTATTGGAAAGTAGACCCCCTAAAGTGATCTAATTTGAGTTACATTTTTTGCAAATGAAGAAACATGATGGAACTATGGTTAGACTTCGAGTTGGTAATGGCGCACTAGGTACATTAGGTGATACACAGAGGTAGGCCTAAGTGAAAGAGGTCATGTACAGGTCACCTACAGTAGAAGTGTCACATACCTTGTGGCAGAGCCTGGCATGTAGACGGAGATCTCTCGTACAGCCCCGGCTCAAGGACCACTGGAGTTGCGGCAGTGGCCGCGAGAGTGAGTGAGTGCCTGTAAGATCTTCTGTTGGCCGCAGAGGTATGTGGCAGGTGTGTTACCAGAGCTGGGCTGGATGGCTGAAGCAGCAGATGGCAGCAAGGACAGTAGATGCAGACATACAGAGGATGGAGGACCGGCATCACCAGGCACCATGCAGAGCAGGACAGACCCGGGTCCTGCCCCAGGGGACATGTATCAATGCAAAAAGAAGTTTTAAAAACTGAAGTTTTTTCGGGAGCAGTCATTTTAATGATGCATAAATTGGAAAAAAAAAGTGAAATATTCCTTTAAATATGGTACCTGGGGGGTGGTGTCTAAAGTATGCCTGTGAAGTGGCATGTGTTTCCCATGTTTAGAACTGTCCCTGCAAAAAATTCCATTTGTAAAGGAAAAAAAATAAGCCATTTAAAACTGCTTGCGGCTTTAATGTCATGTCTTGTCCTGGCAATATGGATGAAAATCTTTGAGAAAAATGGCATGGCTATCCCATAACTCCCATCCCCCCCCACCCCAGCCCATTACCAGCCCCTTTGGGTCTTGTATAGATATTAAGGGGAACCCCACACCCAAAATAAAACCCTATACCTACAACCCTATATACTCTGAACAGCAGTATACAGGCGGTGCAAACAAGACTGTAGGTTTGTTGTTAAGTAGATTTTTAAGTCGATTTTTAAGTCGATTTTTAAGCTTTTTGGAGAACATAGGGAAGGGTTATCACCCCTGTAACATTTGTTTTGCTGTCTGTGCACCTGTTCAGAACATTTCACCTCACTTTCCGTCCCAATGGCAAATGTTTTTGGAAAAGTGGGGTTTTTATTGAAACAAGGATTGGTGATAAAGTATCATTAGAGAGGAGATACCTTTTTCCCAAATTAAATCTAACAGGATAGAATTTCCCTTCCTAGGGGTAGATTTCCTCTAACTTCCTGTTTTCTCCTTCCGTTTGCTAGTAGGGGTCGTTTCTAAGTTGGATGTTTGAAAGTAGGGGCCTGCCGTATATATACTCTGCAGAAATTTGCCCCATTAGATGTTGGTGTTGCCACAACACTGTAAGCCCTCACAGTTACTCTTGGTGGGCACAGGAATGGGCCCTGCTGTGAATTATTAGATCAAGATTTGTAATTACACACCCCTGTTAAACAGAGGCTGAAAAATTGTGCCTTAGGCACTGGTGCTGGTGCCACAACACTGCAACCCCTCACAGATACTGTACTTGGAGCACAGCAATCAGACCTGTTGCAAAGCATTGCATAAAAAAATTGTAATTACACGCCCCTGTTTAACAGGGGCTGATAAATTGTGCCTTAGGCACTGGTGCTACAACACTGCAACCCCTCACAGATACTGTACTTGGAGCACAGCAATCAGACCTGTTGCAAAGCATTGCATAAAAAATTGTAATTACACGCCCCTGTTTAACAGGGGCTGAAAAATTGGGCCTTAGGCACTGGTGCTACAACACTGCAACCCCTCACAGATACTGTACTTGGAGCACAGCAATCAGACCTGTTGCAAAGCATTGCATAAAAAATTGTAATTACACTCCCCTGTTAAACAGGGGCTAAAAAATTGGACCTTAGCCACTGGTGGTGGCACCAAGAAACAAAAATGTTCTTCCAAGCTATCATCAGGATCATTGAGGAGGAAGAGGATAGTCAGTCAACATAACAGGACAGTCACTCAGCATCAGCATAGGCAGTCTTGAAGGGATGTGACATTTCAAAATAAATGTTTCTGTTATATCAGCTTCAGGTGCCTGGTAGCTGGTGGTGATCCAAGACTGATTCATCTTTATGAAGGTCAGTCGATCAACCGAGTCGGTGGACAGGCGCACCCTGTGATTGGTGACAAAGCCTCCAGCAACACTGAATGTGCGTTCGGAAAGAACGCTGGATGCAGGACAGGCCAGTAGTTCATTTGCATACTGTGCAAGCTCTGGCCAGTGATCCATCCTCAAGACCCAGTAAGCCAGAGGATTTTCGGTGGGAAAGGTGTCCAAGTCTGACCTTGCCCCTAGGTATTCCTGCACCATGTATATCAGACGCTGGCGATGGTTGCTGGAACCGATCATACCTTGGGGCTGCGGACTAAAAAATTGTCTGAACGCATCGGTCAGACATCCACCTTCCCCACCGCTCCTTCTGCTACTGACCGAAGCCTCAGCAACTCGTCGTCCAGGACCAGGAGTTTGTAAACTCCCAGTCTCTGGGAACGCGTTGCACAGCCCTTTCTGCAAGGCCTCCCGGAGATGTCTCATCCTCTGCTCCCTCTGCGACGGCAAGATAAGGTCCGCAACCTTACCCTTGAACCGTGGATCAAGGAGAGTGGCCAGCCAGTAATGGTCCCTCTCCTTGATCCGAAGAATACAAGGATCCTTCCGCAGGCTTTGCAGGATCAGGGAGGCCATACGATGTAGGTTAGCTGAGGCATTCGGTCCGGAGTCTTCTGGGTCACTGAGGATGACATGATCCGCAGCCACCTCCTCCCAGCCACGTACAAGTCCACTGGTTTCTTGGGACTGTAAATCATCCCTAAAAGACTGCTGCTGCTGATGCTGAGTGCCAGGCTCCACCTCCATGCTGACACAATCCTCCTCCTCCTCCTCATCCTCTTCCTGTGTGATGGGTGGGAGAGAAGGAACACTGTCTGGATAAAGGGGGCCTTGAGAGGCAAGGAAGTCCTCCTCTTCCTGCCTCTGTTCTGCCTCAAGTGCCCTGTCCATTATTCCACGCAGCGTATGCTCCAACAGGTGGACAAGAGGTACAGTGTCACTGATGCATGCACTGTCACTGATCACCATCCTCGTGGCCTCAAATGGTGACAGGACAGTGCATGCATCTTTGATCATGCTCCACTGGCATGGGGAAATCTGAGCTCCCCTGACCCTGTCCTGGTGCTGTAGTCGCACAGGTACTCATTGATGGCCCTCTGCTGCGTGTGCAGTCGCTGCAGCATTGCCAACGTTGAGTTCCACCTGGTGGGCATGTCACATATAAGGCGGTTCTTGGGCAGGTTCAACTCCTTTTGCAGCTCAAGCTGGCATTATATGATCGGCGGAAATGCACACAGACTTTCCTGGCCTGCCTCAGGACATCCTGTAAGCCTGGGTACCTGCCCAAGAACCGCTGCACCACCAGGTTAAGGACGTGAGCCATACAGGGCACATGGGTCCCTGTCACAGGGCGGAGAGGAGGTTGGTGCCATTGTCACAAACCACCATTCCTGGCTTAAGCTGGCGTGGTGTCAACCACCTCTCGGCCTGCCCCTGCAGAGCTGACATAACCTCTGCCCCAGTGTGGCTCCTGTCCCCAAACACACCAGCGCAAGCACGGCATGGCATCTTTTTACCTGCGTACTTGCGTAGCCCCTTGGACGCCTACGGAGCACCACTGGTTTCCGAGAACAGAGCACTCGAAGAGGCCATGGAGGAAGAAGAAGAGGAGGGGGTGGAGGAGAGAGGTGTGTCACAACCAGTAGTAGCATTTTGGAGGCGTGGTGGCGGAACAACCTCCAACACTACTGCACCTTGTTCTGCATCCTTCCCAGCAGCCAAAGGAGTGACCCAATGGGCCGTGAAAGACAGGTAACGTCCCTTTCCATGCCTGCTGGACCATGAGTCAGCGGTAATATGCACCTTACCGCTGACCGCCCTGTCCAGCGAGACATGGACATTGCCTCCCACATGCCGGTAGAGAGCCGGAATCGCCTTCCGTGAGAAAAAAGTGGCGTTTGGGAACCTGCCACTGAGGAACCGCACATTGAACAAACTAACGGAAGGGGGCCGAGTCTACCAACTGAAAAGGCAGTAGTTGAAGTGCTAGCAATTTAGCCAAGCTAGCATTCAACTGCTGGGCATGTGGATGGCTGGGAGTAAACTTCTTTTAACGGTCCAGCAGCTGGGGCAGGGAAATTTGCCTGGTACAATCGGACTTGGTGTACTGCTAGCAGAGTGCCCGGAAGTACTTGGCTGTGACACACCTAATTCTACACCTTCATTCCTCTCAGTGCAGCTTTCAGAGAGGACTGAAGGTATAGTGGGGTTGGAGATGCCAGCTGATGAGGAGCAAGGAGAGATCCGCTTTGTTCTTTGGTGTGGGTCTTTAATGTGCGCTTGCCAAAGAGCTGCATGGCAGGTCAACATATGTCTGGTCATGCTTGTGGTGCCCAAGCGGCTGATGTTTTGGCCACGCAAGATACGCTTGAGACATATGTTGCAAATAGCAGTGGTGCGATCTGATGCACTCGTCTCAAAAAAGGCCCACACCAAAGAACTTTTGTAATAACGTGCAGAGGCCCTTCAAGGCGGAGCTCTGCGGTGTGATTCAGTTGGTGAGCTGGCCTCAAGCTGGCCCCGGAGGGCATCCTGCCTCGTTGGAGATGTGACGCCTCCTCCTCCTCCTCTCTCCGTTCAGGCACCCACGTGGAGTCAGTGAGCTCATCATCCCTCTTTACCACTGGAGCAAACCTGGCAGTAAGCTGCAGCTGGTGGAACATGACTGCCAGATTGCTGTCCTTGAGCATCCCCTCTCTCTGCGCTCACGCTACTGCCTTCCTCTAGCAGGGTATCATCATCCGAGCCTTCAAAGCGCTGGGCATCCTCCTGGAGCATGTACCCAACACTGTTCTCAAACAGTTCGGGGGACTCCTCAGGAGGACATGGTGGGTCTAGGGAAGGGGTGCCTGATGATGACATTGAGTACGCCTTGGCAGCTGCTTTGCCAGTACCCTGAGCCTGGGTGAGAGAGGATGAGGAGGATGAGGAGAGCTTGGTCATCCACTCTACCGAAAATAAGGACAAGCGTGTCCCATAGCCACGTGCTGATGACGATGCACAACGTCCACGACCAGCACTGTTGTCTCTAGACACAGAGCCTGCTTGCCCTGTTTTCTTGGCTCGTGACTGTCTGCCTCTCCTTGTTGGTCTTCCAGACATTGTAATGGGTAGTGTATATTGTGCTCGAGTCACACAGCACACACACTAACTCCTGCAGATGGCTGCCTTAGATGACAACAGGCCAGAAGGGCAGATACAGGGTAATGTGGTTTAGTGTGCTGTGTTATAGTCACAGAGCACACACACACACACACACTCCTGCAGATGGCTGGCTGGCTGGCTGCCTGCCTTAGATGGCAACAGGCCAGAAGAGCAGATACAGGGTAATGTGGTTTAGTGTGCTGTGTTATAGTCACAGAGCACACACACACACACTCCTGCAGATGGCTGGCTGGCTGGCTGCCTTAGATGGCAACAGGCCAGAAGAGCAGATACAGCGTAATGTGGTTTAGTGTGCTGTGTTATAGTTACAGAGCACACACACACACACTCCTGCAGATGGCTGGCTGGCTGCCTTAGATGGCAACAGGCCAGAAGAGCAGATACAGCGTAATGTGGTTTAGTGTGCTGTGTTATAGTCACAGAGCACACACACACACACACACACACACACACACACCTGCAGATGGCTGGCTGGCTGCCTGCCTTAGATGGCAACAGGCCAGAAGAGCAGATACAGCGTAATGTGGTTTAGTGTGCTGTGTTATAGTCACAGAGCACACACTCCTGCAGATGGCTGGCTGGCTGCCTGCCTTAGATGGCAACAGGCCAGAAGAGCAGATACAGCGTAATGTGGTTTAGTGTACTGTGTTATAGTCACAGAGCACACACACTCCTGCAGATGGCTGGCTGGCTGCCTTCGATGGCAACAGGCCAGAAGAGCAGACACAGCGTAATGTGGTTTAGTGTGCTGTGTTATAGTCACAGAGCACACACACGCACCCACACACACACACTCCTGCAGATGGCTGGCTGGCTGGCTGCCTTAGATGGTAACAGGCCAGAAGAGCAGATACAGCGTAATGTGGTTTAGTGTGCTGTGTTATAGTCACAGAGCACACACACACACACACACACTCCTGCAGATGGCTGGCTGACTGGCTGCCTGCCTTAGATGGCAACAGGCCAGAAGAGCAGATACAGGGAAAGGTGGTTTAGTGTGCTAGTACTGTGCTATACTAACACAGCACGCACACACACTAACTACTCCTGCAGATGGCTGGATTGGTAGAGATTGAGAACAGCACTGAGAAGAATAAACTACCCTGCCTATTTTTCCTCTTTCCCTACACTAATCCCCAGAATCCACAAGCAGATAATACAGATGAATCACAAGCAGATAATGCAGATGAAGAATCACAAGCAGATAATGCACAAGCAGACACTGTACAGTACAGTACAGTCTGTCACTGTTCCTAACGCCGGAACACACTACATGAAGCCACCGGCACGGCGGCCTTATATAGTGTGGGGCGTGTACTAAACCCCCTGAGCTATAATTGGCCACAGGCATCCTGCCTGTGGCCAATTATTGCTCTCCTCGCCGCTGGCTCTATGATTGGCCAAGCATGCGGGGTCACAGTGCATGCTTGGCCAATCATCAGCCAGCAATGCACTGCGACTGGCGCAGTGCATTTTGTACCGTTCGCATCACATGAATTTGATGCGAACGATCCTGAGAGTTCTGGTTTCAGCGAGCGGTCGAGCGGCCGATGTTCGAATCGAGCAACGGGCCCATCCCTACTATCCAGCCACAGCGTGCAGAGGAGGTGGTGGACTGGCTTACTAAACTATCCTCATTCTCCTCATCCTCCATCACCCAAGCATAGTCTGGTGCACAGTCCACTACAGCTGCCAGAGTGGCTAAACCTGCCTCCTTGTCCACAACTTTTCCTGCCATAGCCTCAGCATCAGGCATGGGGGAGTCAGCCACTTATTTGAACAGAGAGTCAGCCACTTTCTCCTTGACGATGCACAACCATTACTTGATTCTGATGTTGGTTCTGAGATTGAGGAAGGCAGGAATATGAGCCTACAGAGAGGGGAGAACACTGGTACACAAATTGGCAGTCATGTTCCTCCAACCACAGCGTATTGGCAAGTTGTCTCCAGTGGTAATGAGGATGAAGGAGATGATGATGAGGTCACTGATGAGACTTGGGTGCCAGATAGAGCAGAGGAGGAAAGTGAGGGTGAGTCACAACTCCAATGAGGCAACCATCATGGAAGAGTAGAGCGCAGCCACCCTATTTTATCACATTGTGGGGCTGTTATCTCCCGGCCCACTAGCCACAACTCAGCTGTCTGGGCCAGAGGCGTAACTAGAACCTTCAGGGCCCTGGTGCAAGAAACCATGATGGGCTCCCTGTCCCCCTTCCATCCGAGCCATGGGCTTCCAATTTTGGGAGTCCATGGACATCCACCCAGAACCCTGCTTCCTGCCCCCTGGGATGTGCATCCAGCGCAATCACAGCCGCTCTTTACCATGTGATCAGCTGATCACATATAAACAGACTTGCTGGTTATTCGCAGCCCCCCCCCCCCCACGCTGTGTCTGTGTGAGGAAAGGACTGCGGTAAACTGTCAAGAATGTCAGTAAATTGTTTACACTGATAATCAGTGCCCCAATCATCAGTGCCATCTATCAGTGCTCATCAATGCCACCTTTTAGTGCCCATCAGTGCTGACTATCAGTGCCCATCAATCCTGCCTACAAGTGCTACCTATCAGTGCTCATTAATGCCGCCGAACAGTGTCCATCAGTGCCACCTATTAGTACTCTGCAATGCTGCCAATCAGTGCCCATAAGTGCCGCCTATGAGTTTTGCCTATCAGTGCTCATCAATGCCCATCAGTGCCACCTATCAGTGCCTATCAATGCCACCTTTAGTGCACATTAGTGGCTCCTATCAGTGCCACCTATCAGTGCTCATCAATGCGACCTATCTGTGCCCATTAGTGCCTCTTAGCTGTGCCCACCAATGCCTCCTATCAGTGCCCATCAGTGCCTCCTATCAGTGCTCATTAATGCCTCTTATCAGTGCCCATCAGTGCCTCCTATCAGTGCTCATCAGTGCCTCCTATCAGTGCCCATAAATGCCTTCTATCATTGCCCATCAGTGCCTCCTATCAATGTCCACCAGTGCTTCCTATCAGTGCCCACCAGTGCCTTCTATAAGTGCTCATCAGTGCCTTCTATCAGTGCTCATCAGCACCTTCTATCAGTGTCCATCAGTGCCTTCTAACAGGGCTCATTAGTACCTTTTATCAGTGTTCATCAGTGCCTTCCATCAGTGTCCATCAGTGCCGTCTGCCTTCTCAGGACAGCACGGCTCTGAGCAGAGAGCGTGTCTCTCATGGAACAGCAGCACAGAGCAGGCATTGACAGTTCCATCTACCCCTCTGTCAGTCCTCTCTTGCATGGTATGAGAGAGGACAGAGCTGATCTGCCCCCCCTTCCCCCCTCCCCTCTCCTGTGTGTGCTCTGCGGAAATGTGAGCTCATTAGCTTTGCACTTAACTGCCAGAGGAGCACACACAGGAGAGGGGAGGGGGGAGAAGGGGGTGCAGATCAGCTGTGTCCTCTTATCCCGTGTGAGGGAGGATGGACGGAGGGGGAGATAGAACTGTCAATGCTGGCTATGTGCTGCTGTTCCATGAGAGACACGCTCTCTGCTCAGAGCCGTGAGAATAGCAACCCCGATGGGGCCCTCCTACAGTGACGGAATGCCAGGGGCCTCGTCGCAAGTGTGACTGTTGTGACCCTGGTAATTCCGCCACTGGTCTGGGCCTTTTTTAGCACATGTGCAGCTGATTGCACTGTTGCAATTTACAAACTTTGTCTCAAGCACATCAAGCATGGCAAAAACACCAGCCATTGGGTACCACATGCTTGACAAGGCATTTAACCACCCACCACTCAGTCCATTGTCAAGAGCACCTGAAAGCCACACCAAAGGGGCGCAAATCTGTTCCTCCTCCTTACTCACCTCAGTTTTCCCCCGCTATACCTCAGGACCTCTCAGCAGCCTTCACTGACAGTGATAATGGTATAGGGCAGGCTGTTCCAGGTCCTTGAAGCACATCTGCCAGCAGCACACCACCAGCTGCAGACTATAGTTGGCAAATTTCTCTGCCCCATCTGCTGCAGCGAGAAAAAAAATACAGTCACTGCCACTCACATGCCCAGCGTCTAAATGCAAGCTTGTCAAAGCTGCTGGCTCTACAACTTCTGCCTTTATATCTGGTAGATTCTGCCCCTTCTGTGAATTTGAAGAATGTGCTGTACCACAATGGAAGGTTTCCAGTCGATATTTCTTTTCACGTAAACCCATTCCAGCTCTGTACCATCATGTGAAAGGCAATGTTGTGACATCGTTGGGCAAGGCAGTCAGCCGCAAAGTCCATGTTAATGCTGACACATGCAGCAAGCATGGTCAGGGACGATATATTTCATTCACAGCACACTGGGTAACTCTGCTTGCAACTCAGAAGGATGCAGGACAGGACTCAGTGCTGCAGCTTGTTGTGCCCCCACATCTCCATACAGCTAGTGATGATGCCAAATTTGTCATCTCTACCCCCTCCTCCTCCGCCTCCATGCCCTCCTCTGCGGAATTGTCCTTTGAATCACAAGTACCCCCTAGGCATTCAAGGGGCTATTCAATGAGTCAGGCTAAAAGGTGCTATGCAGTGCTTCAGCTGGTGTGTCTAGGGGACAGGAACCACACCGGAGCAGAGATTCTTGCAGCTCTGCAGGAACAGGTGGTTCGTGGTGGTTCACGCCACGCCAGCTGGAGCCAGGAATGGTGGTGTGTGATAATGGCACCAACCTCCTGTCCGCCCTTACATAGTTACATAGTAGGTTAGGTTGAAAATAGACACAAGACCATCAAGTCCAACCTGTGTGTATGATTATACTTCAGTATTACATTGTATATCCCTGTATGTTGTGGTCGTTCAGGTGTTTATCTAATAGTTTTTTTATACTATCGATGCTCCCCGCTGAGACCACCGCCTGTGGAAGGGAATTCCACATCCTTGCCGCTCTTACAGTAAAGAACCCTCTACGTAGTTTAAGTTTAAACCTTGTTTCTTCTAATTTTAATGAGTGGCCACGTGTCTTGTTAAACTCCCTTCTGCAAAAAAAAGTTTTATCCCTATTGTGGGGTCACCAGTACGGTATTTATAAATTTTAATTATATCCCCTCTCAAGCGTCTCTTCTCCAGAGAGAATAAGTTCAGTGCTTGCAACCTTTCCTCATAACTAATATCAAAGGTAAGACCAATTACTCACATAAATGGCTACAAATGACTGTTTGCAAAGTTCCGGAAAATATGCTGATGTTTTTTATTAGAGCCTCATAGAGGTTAAGTTTTACTTTACTTCTTGTGGGTGGCAAACACTTTAGGAACATTTGCAGCCACAGGGGAATGGGAGACCTCAATGTGATTGGAATCGCAACCGCCGAGATAAGACAATTACATCGGGTAGGTGGCGGGCTGCTACCCGTGACCACCGCACAGCCATCCAGGCTTTTGACCCATACCCCCCGCTGCACGCCTCCCCGCACACCTCCTGCCTGGGCATCCCACAAGGAACCCACAGTAGGAGAAGGGTCAGACAGCAGAAGTGTCAGTGAGCACACCAACTAGCCAGGCTTCACGGCCAGGGAACTCCGAGGACAAGGGGGGGCAGGAATCACGCCACAACGGTCTGAAGAGCTCCTGCGCCTCTCAAAAAAAAAAAAAAGAGTTAAATATGCCTGCGATACTGCATCGAGGGGAATAATCCCCCGCAAAGACAGGGACTATCAAGACTGGGACTGTGGGGGCTCTGTCTGGGACTGCATGGGGACTGCATGTTAATTTGGGCACCTGGATACCACACTACGACATGGCGGGGGCTAATAAGAAGGCCCACTAAAATTGTGTAGATAGATGGTATGTGAGTGCTGCACAAAGCACTACCTATCCCTGCGTACCATCAAATTGCAGTAGGGGCCGCGCACATTTAGGTCTACCAGAACTCCCAGGGGGCAACATACCACACCTCGCTAGCAAGAAGGGAGCACATCTGGGCGCCTCAGCTGCATACAGCTACTTAGGTGGTCTAATACTCAGAGATAATAGGTAAAATAACTCCACGCCAAAATATTTCGCTCAGGGTACAGCCGGACCACCAGGCAAAAGGCCGCTACAGGGTAGCCTAAGGAGAGTCCCATTGAGAAGCCGAGCCATAGCCTGACCTGAGGGTTGCTTTAAAGCCTGCGTCTGGGAGAGGGAAAGCCTTCCCAGGGGGCATCGGGGTAAGGGGACAGTACTGACTGGGGCATACCTGAGGGGTGCGTCTCGCAGAGACCCCTACATCCTAGCTACACTCTGGCTTTCAGAGGAAACGCAGGAAGTCAGCTAACCTAGGACAAGGGGGCACAAAGGCAGGCCTGATCAGTCACTCCTTAAAGCTGGGGAAAAGAATAAGAGGAACGAAAAGAAACATGAGCAAAGAGTCTAATAAATTGCCTTAGAAAGGGGCCGCCAAGGCCCAGAAGAATGATCCAAGTTCCATAAAGCATTATCTCAGACAGGGCGCGAGCCCAACAACCTCAGTACCAGACCACTCCCCTAAGACCTCCAAGGGAAAGGGAAAAGCCCATAACCCAGACACAGTCCTGGATCAATCAAGGGCGGAACATACAATAGAAAGCGAAAGCGAAGGGAGTAGGATGGACGAGCCGCCAAGGGGATCTCAACCCCCCTCTAAAACAGAAATGGAGGAGATGATGTTGAGGCTGGAGTCTGTAATCAAGGGGGAAGTCAACAAACTAAGGGAGGACATGAGCCATATACTGGCGAGAGTGGAGGGGATGGAGAAGAGGGTTGATAATATGGAACAAGAAATCGCAGACTTAAGGGGGCAACTCAAGACGACCCAAACAAACCAGAGAGATACACTCCACAAAATGGAAGATCTGGAAAATAGAGACAGAAGGCAAAACATAAGAATTCGAGCAATTCCAGAACATCGAGGAGAAGATCTGGAGAAAATCATTAGAACGCTCTTCTCCCCTTTCAGTGGAACTAGGGATGATAACTTCCCCAGACTAGAGAGAGTGCATCGGATAGGCAGGATGGACCCCTCTGAGTCAAACAGAACCCGGGATGTCATAGTACGGTTCAGTCATTTCAAGGACAAGGAAGACATTTGGCAAAAGATCAGAGGAAAGACCCCCTTGGAGTTCGAAGGGGCGGATATCCAGATATTCGCTGATTTATCAGCCAGAACCCTCGAGAGAAGGCGGCTGCAGAGACCCCTATTAGAGATTCTCCGCAATAACAACGTTAAATACATTTGGGGTTTTCCTGCATGCCTGATAGGTACCAAAGAGGGTAGATCGGCTAAGCTGAGATACCCAGAGGAGCTACCCGAGTTTTGTAGGAAACTCGATATTCCGGTCCCTAACCTTGCGGGGTGGGTGGAGATGGGCTAATTAATTATGAAAGATACAAGGTGGTGGTGTGGGTGTGGGGGGGGGTGTGGTGGGGGGGGGGGGGGGCGGGGGGCAAATCAGGGGGGGGCACTCATGTGGGGACACTCCGGTCCTAGCCGGCTGGCCCACTCACAGGCCCAGCGGTTGCTGGGCAGGTGGGTGGGTCCTTAGAGGCGGGTCAGAACCCTGCCTCTCCAGAGAGTCTGAGTTGGAGAGAGGCCAAGTGAGGATGGCACTCCTTAACTCAGAGACCCAGGAATGGGTAAGAGGGGGTAGAGAGGGGGGGGTCTAGAGGAGGGGGGGGGGCGGGGGGGGCTGGGAGGGAAGGGAGGTGGGGGGGGGTACAGGGGAGGGAGGAAGGGTGTAGGGAGGGAGACCCCGCCGCTGGGGGATGTGAGGGGGACAAGGAGACAAAGTCAATATATTTGGATGTCAGAGATTAAACTTCTTACATACAACGTGAGGGGGCTAAATGCCCCAGGTAAGCGGCAAAGAGTCCTGGAAGAGGTCAAGAGATACGGGGCCAGCTTGGTTTTTTTACAGGAAACTCATCTCTCCCTTAGTTCGAATATCAAGCTCTTCTCAACAGCCTTCCCTATTTGGTACTACAGTGATACTGCTTCAAGCAGAACCAGAGGGGTGGCTATAGGGATGGCGAAAGATTTGCAGTTTAAACTCGAAGAAAGGAAGGTGGATCCGGAGGGAAGATTCCTGTTCTTGAGGGGCACTCTCTTCGGGACAACATATACTCTAGCAAATATATACGCACCCAACACTAGGTCACCAGACTACATGATTTCGACCCTTAATAGGTTGAGAACTTTTAGAAGAGGATATCTGATCCTAATGGGAGACTTAAATCTCACCCTGGATCCAGAGCTGGATAGTTCGTCTTGTGCACAGGGGACAGGAAACGCTCAACTAAAATTATTAAAGAAAAAGATGAGTAGTGAACAACTGGTTGATGTATGGAGAATGCAGCATCCTACTATCAGAGACTACACATTCTTCTCCCCTGTGCACAAGACGTACTCCAGACTGGACTATATCTGGGTGGACCATGGACTCTTAGACAGAGTAGTGGACACAAGTATCGAGGTAGTATCTTTATCAGATCACGCCCCAGTTAGCATGAGCTTGAACATCCCAGAATTCAAAAAACCGAGCTGCGGGTGGAAATTGAATAACGAGTTATTGAAAGACGCCGAACTAAGGGAAAGTGTGAGAAAAGAACTTGAGTGGTTTTTTAAAATAAATGACAACGGGGAAGTGAAGGGATCTAGCCTCTGGGATGCCCATAAGGCCTTCATAAGGGGGGTGTTTATTTCGAAAGCTACTTGGAAAAAAAAAGAAAGACTTAGAAGAGTACAGGAGTTGACGGATGACATAAAAGACATGGAGACTAAGCATAAGGCCGACCCTACTCAGAACCAAGAAATACTTCAAGGATTAATCACCAAGAGGGAAGAGTTAAGGGAGCTAGCGGAACAGGAAATAAAACAAGTCCTAAACAGAATTGTGAAAGAACGGTACTCCTATGGCAACAAACCAGGCAAACATCTAGCCAGACTGCTTCAAAAAAACAAGTCCATAAATTTTATTGAGAAAATCATTAATAAAAAGGGAGAGGTAAGATATATCTCAGAAGATATTGCATCGACATTTAGGGACTTCTACGAGGAGCTATACTCGGTCAGTCGAAAGGGTGGAGCTAAAAGAGGGGGGGGGTGACAAAGCGCAGGTTTTTTTAAGTGGGGCAAAATTACAGACCCTGGGACTAGAGGAGAAAGAGAGGCTAGACAGACCCATCTCGGAGGAAGAAATCATGAGAGCCTTAAACAACTCGCCAACGGGCAAGAGCCCGGGGCCAGACGGACTTACGGCACTATATTATAGAACTTACAGAGAGATCTTGATACCCAGACTGTTAAAATATTTGAACGGCCTGGGCTCGGAGTACGGTATGAGTGAAGCCTCACTGTTGGCCACAATCACGGTGTTGCGAAAGGAGGGGAAGGACGACTCGACGTGCGCCGGGTATAGACCCATATCGTTATTAAACTTCGAAACAAAACTCTACGCCAAAATTTTGGCTGAGCGTATTAAGGGAACCTTGGGAACCCTGATACACCCAGACCAAGTGGGATTTACACCAGGGAGAGAGGGAAGAGACAATAGTGTGCGAACCCTGTTGGCGATACAAAGGATGAGAGACTCTCGAACCCCCAGTCTACTATTGTCTATCGATGCAGAAAAGGCTTTTGATCGGGTAGACTGGGGGTTCCTGTTCAAGACTCTAGACACTATGGGATTTGGGCCAAAAATTATTCAAAAAATAAGAGTCCTTTATTGCCATCCTAAAACTAATATCAAGGTGAACGGTATCTTGTCCTCACCCTTTGAAATGCACAATGGGACTAGGCAGGGATGCCCCCTCTCCCCGCTCCTTTTCATCTTAGCCCTGGAACCCCTCTTGGCAACAATTAGAGGAAACAAGGAGGTGGAGGGCTGCGAGGCGGGGGGGGAGGAACACAAGCTGGCGGCTTTCGCCGACGATGTCCTATTTTATGTAAGTTCACCTCACAAATCCCTCCCCAACATCCTGAAGACTATAGCGGCATATAGTGAGACCTCAAATTTTAAGATTAATTTAGCAAAATCCTCAATCCTGAGTATCAACATGAATAGGGCCGAAAAGGAAGACCTGATGAGGGCCTATAACCTCACGTGGAAGAAACAAATAAAATATTTAGGTATAGTGTTGACTAACTCCATAGAGAAAATGTATAGGGCCAATTACATCCCTTTATTAGATGAAGTTAAAAAACAATGCCAGGAGTTTAAAACCAGACCAATTTCGTGGTTTGGTCGTATTAACGCAGTTAAAATGATGATTCCTCGCCTGATAACCTATTAATTTTCAGATGATCAATAGCGCTACCAGATCAGTACCTTAGGAAATTAAAATCTTTCATCTTGAATTTTATCTGGCAACAGAAGCTACATAGAATCTCTTTTTCAACAACTTTAAAATTAGATAAAAATAAGGGAGGGCTGGCGGTGCCCGACATTGTGAATGATTTTTTATCACGCAACAGTTTTGTTAAGAATCACAGAATGGGGGGTCGAGGGGCACACAGTTTTAAATGAGGTGGGCAAGCCTAGAGGAAGTGCACTAAGGCGAAGCACAGTTGGGGTGGGGGGTGCCATAACTAATATCCTCCAGACCCTTTATTAGCTTTGTTGCCCTTGTTTGTACTCGCTCCATTTCCAGTACATCCTTCCTGAGGGCTGGTGCCCAGAACTGGACAGCATACTTTAGGTGCGGCCGGACCAGAGTCTTGTAGAGCGGGAGAATTATCATTTTATCTCTGGAGTTGAATCCCTTTTTAATAAATTACAGTTTTCAGTTTGCTTTGTTAGCAGCAGCTTGGTGTTGAATGACATTGCTGAGCCTATCATCTACTAAGACCCCCAGGTCCTTTTCCATCCTAGATTCCCCCAGAGGTTCTCCCCCCAGTGTATAGATTGCATTCGTGTTTTTTGCCACCCAAATGCATTATTTTACATTTTTCTACATTAAACATCATTTGCCATGTAGTTGCCCACCCCATTAATTTGTTCAGATCTTCTTGCAGGGTTTCCACATCATGTGGATAAGTTACTGCCCTGCTTAGCTTAGTATCATCCGCAAATACAGAGCTTGAACTGTTTACCCCATCCTCTATGTAATTTATAAACAAAATAAACAGGATTTGTCCCAGCACAGAACCCTGGGGGACCCCACTACCCACCCCTGACCATTCAGAGTACTCCCCATTTATCACCACCCTCTGAACTCGCCATCGCCAGTTTTCAATCCATGTACTCCATGCCAATGGACCTTATTTTGTACAGTAAACATTTATGGGGAACTGTGTCAGAATCTTTTGCAAAATCCAGATACACCACGTCTACGGCCCTTCCTTTATCTAGATGGCAAGTCACCTCCTCATAGAAGGTTAATAGATTGGTTTGGGAAGAACAATTCTTCATGAATTCATGCTGATTACTGCTAATGATACCGTTCTCATTACCAAAATCTTGTATATAGTCCCTTATCATCCCCTCCAAGAGCTTGCATACTATTGATGTTAGGCTAACTAATCTGTAATTCCCAGGGATGTATTTTGGGCCCTTTTTAAATATTGGTGCTACGTTGGTTTTTCTCCAATAAGCTGGTACCATTCCAGTCAGTAGACTGTCAGTAAAAATTAGGAACAATGGTCTGGCAATTACTTGACTGAGTTCCCTAAGTACCCTTGGATGCAAGCCATCTAGTACCAGTGATTTATTAATGTTAAGTTTACCAAGTCTAATTTTAATTCTGTGCTCTGTTAACCATGGAGGTGCTACCTCTGATGTGTCATAAGGATAAACACTGCAGTTTTGGTTACTGAAGCCCACGATTCCTTCCTGAAGACTGAGGAGAAGAATAAATTCAATACCTTCGCCATCTCCCCATCCTTTGTAACCAGATGTCCTTCCTCATTCTTCATGGGGCCAATATGGTCTGTCCTCCCTTATTTACTGTTTACATACGTAAAGAATTTCTTGGGATTTTTTTTGCTCCGCTATGTCTTTCATGTTCTATCTTAGCCGCCCTAATTGCACCCTTACATTTCTTGTTGCATTCTTTATAAAGTCTGAATGCTGATGATGATCCCTCAACCTTGCATTTTTTGAAGGCCTTCTCCTTTGCTTTTATATGCATTTTTACATTGGTGTTAAGCCATCCAGGACTTTTGTTTGCTTTATTACCCAATGGGATGCATTGGCTAATGCCCTTATTTAATATTATTTTATATTATAAGCAAACCCATCTCTCCTCCGTGTTCTTTGTTCCTAAGATTTTATACCAATTCATGCCTTCTAGCAAGGTTCATAGTTTAGGGAAGTTGGCTCTTTTTAAATTCAGTGTCTTTGTATTCCCCTTATGTTTCCTATTTGTGTGATTTATACTGAAGCCAATTGACCTGTGATTGCTGTTTCCTAAATTGCCCCATATTTTCACATCTGTGATCAGGTCTGTATTGTTGGTAATCAGTAGATCCATTAACACTTTATTTCTAGTTGGTGCATCTACCATCTGAACCATGAAATTGTCCCGCAAGACATTTAGGAACTGGCGAGCCTTAGACGAATGCGTGGTTCCCTCCGCCCATTCTATGTCTGGGTTATCATATGATAACACTTCCCATCCTTGCTGCTAATCCAACTTGTGATAGGAGATCCATCTCCCCCAGGTCAGGGGGCCTATAGCATATTCCCAGTATTATTTTCCCCTTAGCTTCATCCCTTTGGAGCTCTACTCATAAGGATTCCACCTCCTCCCTAGCTCCCTTAGTGATGTCATCTCTCACATTGACTTGTACATTATTCTTGATATATAGGCATACCCCTCCCCCTTTTTTACCCTCTCTATTCCTGTGATAAATGGTATACCCTTGAATGGTTGCCAGCCAATCATGAGAGATGTTGAACCAGGTCTCTAAAATTCCCACAAAATCCAAATCCTCCTCGTACAACAGTATCTCTAGTTCACCCATCTTGTCTGCCAGGCTCCTGGCATTGGTGAACATGCCACGTAGTTTAGACCGGTCGAATACTATCCTCTTATTGGGTGTTCCTCCAAGATTGCAACTAGGACTTGTTACTAGTACTTACCTTGGGTTTATGTGCTTCAGTCAACCTACCACTAATGCCCCCATTACTACCCTCTGGAATATGTTTCACGCTGACTATCTCTACCTCTGGGCCCTCTCCCTGTAGCCTAGTTTAAAAACCTTTGCCCATCTTTACTCCCAGCTGATCAGCACCCTCCTCATTTGTGCAGTCGTCCCTTCTATACTACTGGTGATCAACTGAGAAGTCAACCCAGTCCTCCAGGAACTCAAACCCCTCCTTACACCAGCTCCTCAGCCACTTGTTTACTTCCCTAATCTCCCTCTGCCTTTCGGGTGTGGCTCAATATACCAGTAGTATTCCTAAGAATGCTACCTTGGAGGTCCTTTTTCTCAATTTAGCTCTCAAGTTCCTAAAATCATTCTTTAGGACACTCCATCTTTCTCTGACTTTGTCATTGGTGCCAACGTGCACCATGACAGCTAGGTCTTCCCCAGCCCCTCACAGTAATCTGTCCACCAGATCTATGATGTGCCGAACCCGAGCGCCCGGTAGATAACATACAGTTTGGCGTTCAGGTCTTTGTGACAGATTGCCCTCTCTGTCCTTCTAAGAATTGAGTCCCCTACCACCAGAATCTGTATTTCCTTTCCCTTCACTCCCCCCCCCCCCACTCTCACTGGAGGAGTTCTTCCCCCGCCAGCTTGAAGAGTCCCTCGGCTCCAGCAGTGCTGATCCCTGACCGTTTTCACCAATGTCACTCAATGGAGCGTACATATTGGGATGCTCCATCCCTGGTTCGGCCTCCCTGGCACTTCCCCCTCTACTCTACCTGACTTTCACCCATCTACTCTTTCCTAGTGCCTGCACCTCTTTTTCTCCACCCGCCTCTGTGCTGGCTCTTGCCGGCACCTGCCGTGTACGTTCTTGGCTCTCCTTTAGTATGGAGGGTCTTCTCAGTGCTGACAGTTGCTTCCCTAGATTTAGAACATGGGCTTCCCGGGAAACAATGTGCTTACATTTTGCACAGCAGTATTCACCCTTGATCGGATGATCAAGGAATGCATACATGCCGCAAGATGTACACGAGTCGCATCTCCATACCCACCGGGCATTGTACCTACTAATTTAATGAGGATTGGGGATTATATCCTGTCCAAATTACCTAACAACCAGCTTCCTGGCACTAATACTCAACAAGACAATACACATGTACTCGCAGACCAACGTGAACAAGGCCAGAAGAGTCTGTAGCCATTTCAGGCGGTCATACACAGCCAGTGCTCAGTTGGCTGAGATTCAGCGGGAATTCCACCTGCCCATAATCCGCCTGATTTGTGACATGCCCACCAGGTGGAACCCGACTTTGGCAATGCTGCAGCGGCTCCACATGCAGCAGAGGGCCGTCAACGAGTACCCGTGTAAGTATGGCACAACGACAGGATCAGGCCGGCTCAACTTTTTTCCCCACGCCAATGTCTGCTTATAAAGGATGAATACACTGTACTGTCACCATCTGAGGAGGCCACAAGGATGGTGAGCCGTGACAATGCATGCATCAGTGACACAACCCCTGTTGTGTTTCTGCTGGAGCAGACTCTGCGTGGCATTATGGACAGGGCACTTGTGGCAGAGCAGTGAGAGGAAGTGGAGGACTTCTGTCATGCCTTCAGCCTATAAGGAAAAAATATCTTCTGGACTTGCAATACCAACATTGTCCACTAGATAGAAGGGATGGATTTTGTGGGACTTTAAATGAGGGTACGCCATGTATAAGAGAAAATGACAACATAAAATGATATTACAGTACATGATTTATTACAGTCTAGAATACATATCAAATGTTTTGTATCAAATACATAGGTAGTCACCAGATTTACACTAAATATGCTGCTACATAGCATGCAATACAAATAGAAGTAGACATGGCAAGTATACATGGTATAGTAAATCGATTGCAAGACCAATATAATAAAGAAAAGTAACTGTTGGCATCTAGTGGCACTCGCGTTTCCTGGCATTTCAGCCATTCATCGGGAGTGTTATGAAGTAATAAACTAAGAAAGAAAGAACAGGGGTTAATGATTAATACCCTTAAAATAAGGGAGGACAGGGGATTTATGTCCCAACATGGTGGAGATAGATTGGGATACTTACTAACGTTGATTTAACGTCATTTTCATTCCATCCTTAGCCACGCACGAGAGTGGTGGTAGACCCACTGTTGATGGCTCCTCCACATGCAACTGGGAATCTCCACCTCTCTTGTATCGAGTGCCACTAGATGCCAACAGTTACTTTTCTTTATTATATTGGTCTTTCAATCGATTTACTATACCATGTATACTTTCCATGTCTACTTCTATTTGTATTGCATGCTATGTAGCAGCATATTTAGTGTAAGTCTGGTGACTACCTATGTATTTGATACAAAACATTTGATATGTATTCTAGACTGTAATAAATCATGTACTGTAATTTCATTTTATGTTGTCATTTTCTCTTATACATGGCGTACCCTCATTTAACCACTACAATACAGGGCACTTTCGCCCCCTTCCTTCCCAGACCAATTTTCAGCTTTCAGCGCTCTCGCTCTTTCAATGACAATTGCGCGTCATGCAATGCTGTACCCAAATGAAATTTTTATAATTTTGTTCGCAGAAATAGAGCTTTAGTTTGGTGGTATTTAGTAATAATTGGTTCGCGTGATCACGGACATATGTACGCAAATGATCATGTACAGATGTGTGCAGGTGATCACGGACATATGTGTGCAGATAATCATTGGCACATGTGATTTTACTGTGACATATGTGGGGGACATGTGTTTTTATTATTTGGGGACATGTGTTTTTATTTGGGGACATGTGTTTTTATTTGGGGACATGTGTGTTTTGGGGACATGTAAGTTTTGGGGACATGTGTGGGGGACATGTGTGTTTTACTGTGTTAGTACACTGTTGTGGACACTAGACTGGTGATCAGTGAGTAAAAAAACAGCTAATATTCACTGATCACCAGCTGCAGCGATCCGCTCTCCTCTCCTCACCGACGACTTCCGTGTGAGGAGAGGAGAGACGATTGCCTAGCAACCGGCTGTTTGCTTACATCACATGACGGCTGTGATTGGACACGGCCGTCATGTGATCAGGAGGGCCAATCACAGAGCCCTCCTGCCGATCCGAGATGCGCCGTGTCCGGGTGACACGAGCGCATCGGGATCGCGCCGCTGTTCAGGAGCGTCCGATCAGAAGTAGGCGGCTCCCACCCGGCCGTATATATACAGTGGCCGGGTAGGAAGTAGTTAAAGTCCTACAAAATCCCTCCCTTCTATCTACTAAATTAGGGATGGAGGCTGCCATGTGTTTCATATTGTGTGTGTCAGGTCACGTCCATCCACTATTGTCCACTAGATTCCACTCTTAACAAAAGACTATTGATGGGCAGTATTCTATGGTTAATACACATTTCCTGTCATATCACTAGAAACTAGCTCCACTTATTACAACTCTTTCATCTTTTCCATTGGGACAGACTGCATGGAGCCAGCTAAGCCTGCAGCACATGTTTCAGAGGAAAATCCTGATCCTTTTAAGGCAGCATCACTGGTATGCTAAAGATTGTTTACCTGTATACGTAGTAGACATTTGTTTATGCTCATGTAATTCTTATTTATGTTAATTTATCTGTTTATTTCTAGTTTCACCATATCATATCATACACGCACGTGTACATCCTATTCTTATATGGCCACCACCTTTTCATTGTAATAACCACCAGGGGCAAACGTGTAGCGAGAACAGAACAACTTCCTTTCCTCCCAAGGCCCACTTTATGCAGACACCATTGTTACTATGGCACAGAACACACAAGAAGAGGGGGAGGAGGAGGATTCTGACAGTTTTGGAGGCATTGAAGCAGAGGAATATATACGTCAAACAGTAAGAGATTGTTTTCCATCTACAGAATCCTTGGGAGTAGTACGTGGCTGGGAGGAGGAAGTTTCAGATTCTATAATCCTCAGTGACCCAGAGGAGTCTGCTTCTCGGTACATGGGCTTCCTCATGCTTCAAAGCCTGCGAAAGCACCCAAGATTACATGCCATAAAGGCCCGCGATCGTGGCATGAAGAGGCAGAACGGGGAGAGGCAAACAAGGCATTTCCCTGTTCTGCCTAGCAACATGACAGGGATCTACTGCTCCCAGTCATCGGGAGCAGTGATCTCTGTCATGTTCTAGTGAGCCCACCCCCCTACAGTTAGAACACACTGAGGGAACACACTTAACACCTTGATCTCCCCCTAATGTTTACTGGCTTCCCTGCCAGTGACATTTACACAGTAATCAGTGCATTTTTATAGCACTGACCGCTGTATAAATGCCAATGGTCCCAAAATAGTGTCAAAAGTGTCCAATTTGTCTGCCACAATGTCGGAGTCACAATAAAAATCGCAGATCGCCGCCATTACTACTAAAAAAAATGAATAATAAAAATTACATAAATCTATCCCCTATTTTGTAGATGCGATAACTTTTGTGCAAACCAATCAATATATGCTTATTGCAATTTTACCAAAAATATGTAGAAGAATACATATTGGCCTAAACTGAGGAAGAACATTTTATTTATATGTTTTTCTGGGATATTTATTATAGCAAAAAGTTAAAAATATTTTTTTTTTTTTTAAAACTGTCGCTCTTTTTTTGTTTATAGCGCAAGGAATGAAAACTGCAGAGGTGATCAAATACTGGAAAACTGCAGAGGTGATCAAATACTGGAAAACTCATTTCACTAAATAGAATTAAATATGTAAACCTAACATTTCATATTCCTGACATGTGCCTGCTATATCATTTACGTGTATGAAAAAGAATCCTGTTCTCATTGTATGGCTTCCTTTGTGTGAAATGCCTGGTGTTCCTGTCAGTCCCTCTGCTTTCCTATTAAAAACTGACTACACTAGGCATGAAAGCACAGTGTGGTCAGTTCTCTAGCTATGCTGGGATCTAAGCCTGCGCTCTTCCAATGAAGAGACTTGTCCTGACACCCCCCTTCCTGCCTGCACAACCATTCACTGGGAAGCTCAGTGTCCTGTTGCTTCTCCTCCCCCAGCTATTATGCAGCTGAGAACAGAGGGCACAGAGGGTATGTGATCTCTTATAAAAAAAAAGGAAAAAAAGGTATTTAGATTTTTTTTTTATATCTATACAGGGGGTCCCCGGGTTATGAACCCATTAGGGACTTTCCTCCTGTTTGCAAATTGGAAATGTTCGTAAGTCGGGCGTGCATGCGCAGAATGACAATTACGGACATTTCCGATGTTCTGTCGAATGCTGTTATGCATATGCATGGCAAATTACACACATTTCCGATGTTCCGTCGAATGCCGTTATGCGCATGCGCTGCAAATTACGGACATTTCCATCATTTTCCGTGGCTCCGTCTGCCCGCGCATGCACAGAACGGCCGATGTCCCTGCAGAACGGCAGAGGGTCCCCGCAGTGCCCGGTTCGTAAGTAGGAGTCGTTCGTAGGTCGGGCGTTCGTAAGTCGGAGACCCCCTGTACACAGATGTTTTGCCTTTCATTTCTATTTTAAACCGAATGAGTTGTTTTACAAGGTGCTTGTTTACAATCACTTTAATGTCACTAGTTAGACAGTATATTATTATCATCACACAAGTGTTTTTAAAAATTAGATGGCTTCACTCGGTACTAAGATCACCTACTGATTTATTTTTTGACGTATTATGTATCTTCTTGACTATTTATAATATAGAAACACAACAGGACAGTATTAAAACCATAACCTTCTTGTCTTGGTACGCAGTGTCACTTTATGAATCAGATCAAAGTATTACTTTCCCAAAAAAACGACGAAAGTAGTTTTAGATTTTTGTTGTTAAGTGAAAGCACAGTTTTAGCCGGTTACCTTTATGTACTTTATGAGTGGTCGTCTTTTTCATACTATTAAATTTCCATTGCAGGCCAGTAATTAATATTCAGAGTACATATGGGTCCTTCAAACATGGTGAGCAATAAAGGGTTCATTCTATTCCCAGAACAGTTTGTTCCTGACCACAGCTGCCACTAATAGTAAGAATGATATCTCACCATCTCAAAGAGGACAAATTGTTGAGCTAAATATGTTACCAGATCACACTATGGGGGAGATTTACTAAAACGGGTGCACACCGAATATGATGCAGCTGTGCATGGTAGCTAATCGGCTTCTAATTTCAGCTTGTTCAATTAAGCTTTGGCAAGGAAACCTTGAAGCTGATTGGTTTCTATGCAGAGCTGCACCAGAGTTTGCAGTTTTAGTAAATCAACCCCTATGTTTTGTAAACTTGTATAGAGGCATTAGCATAATAGTTAGCATATTATAAATTATATTAATCTGACCACATAATCGAAAATACCCATGTTAAAAGATTGCAGCCTTTTAAGAGACTTTGTTTTGAGCTAAAAAAAAGTTATACCAATAGTATAATAATGTTAATTTAAAGTACATTATAATACAGAACCCAGGATGCTTAGCATGTTTTGTGGCCTTTTGTGTAGAAGCTTTTTGTGTAGAACACAGCACCTGTGTTCTACACAATGGCAGATGGCAATGTAACGCAACTGTTGCTGCTCCAGCCAGCTGGGGTTGAAGTAAGAGTCGGTTCTGATTACAAAAGTGCAGGGTATGAAGAATTAGCGAGCAATGACATGGACCTAGGATTGGCACTGTTTATTCAAGCCCCTGTTGCTTCAGAGTATGAGGAATTAGCGAGCAATGACATGGACCTAGGGATGCCACTGTTTCTTCAAACACTTTAGCAGTGCACAGTACATTTTTTTTGTTTTATTATACACTATAGGATTGTAACAGACCTGGGACAGGGACACCTTTGGGCACTCCAAAGAGAATAGTAATGCAGCGCACATAGTGCCCCCTCACCCTCTTGTCTGAATTCCTGTCTAAATAATGTGTTGGGGTTTCAGGTGGAATGAAACCCGGACACATGATTCAAAACCCGGACTGTCCGGGTGAATCCCAGACAGGTGGCAACCCTACATGGACCCTGGGTGTGTAGGCCAGGCAGTTGCTATGAGTAGCCTATGTATGAATTTTGGAAGTAAAGTGGTGTGTCTATGTCTGGTATTAATAACAAATCTTTACATCAGCAAGGTCTTCAAACCTAATTTTCTTTCATTTCTATGTTCAAAGATTTTTGCTTGCATCACTACAGTGCCAATTGTGTCTCTGTCAAAACCTTTCTTCTTCTGTCAGTATGGTACTGACTGGGTCTCTTTAGACATGTTTTAGGTTACATCATTATAGTACTGATTATACTTCCGGACAATGGCTGTGTCCATATTGTGTCTCTGTGCAGGCACACCACTTCTGTATTAGCCCTTCACTACCAGGCCATTTTTCACTTTTCTGGGCTGTGATAGTTTGAATGACACTTACAATATTGTACTCAAATACATTTTTAACCACTTCCCACCCGTAGGATGTCATATGATGTCCTCAGGTTGAAGTGGTTATACCGGAATGAGGCCTGCAGCTACAGGCCTCACGCTGGTATCAAAATTTTCAGCCAGCAATTCTCTTTAGAAGTGATTTGAGCAGCTATACAGTTGCTTAATCACTTATACAGGTGGTAGGAGAGGGTCCCCCCCAGTCCCCGGTTTTCCTGTGTTCTCATCGGGGAGCCTGGGAACGATCCGACTGGTGGCATCCAGTGTACTGAACAGAGAGAGAGAAACTGATGTTGTTCCTTCCTCTCTGTGAGATCAGAAACGGAAAACGATGAGGATTTCATCTCGGTTTCAAAATTCCAACTCCTTGAACATCACAACACCACACCATGTCAATGTTGGCCATAATGGCCGACATTGACATAGCGTGGTGATGTGATGTGTGGTGATGTGATGTTCAAGGCATTTGAATTCCTCTTAGTAACAAGACATTTTTTATGGTTTAAGCTATTCTGAAAAGATCTGTTGAGATATAGCTGTAAGGGCAATACCCCAATACTTTTTTTTTTACAATCCAAGGCTTATCTGTGTTGTGGACTGAATTATGAGTGATTATATGAATAGGAACATCCAAATACCACTTAGGATACATTTAATGTTGAGGATTCAATAAAAATTGGGGTTGATCAGCCATGTTATATGCCTTCGCATGTTCTTCCTCCCCTACTTGGTTCCCTGTCGCCTACTTACTGCCGGGATGTCATAGTCACTTCACCCCTCATATGTTGTCTTGAAGCAGTATACGTGGATGAAATTTACTATGTAATAAAAGCCTGCCCTAAAACACAGTCCTGAAGAGCGGGCCATCCTCAAAACAGGTAGACTAATTAGGATATGATTGGCATATGTGTCTTAAAATATCTTTCATATCTTTATGACAATTTTTTGTAATAAATATTTGTTTTTGAAACGTTTGGTCAATTCAGCTCTGCCAGTTTTGTAAAACCACCTATCTGTCTAGAGGTTGTGTCAAGAAATTCCATAAAGTATGGAACATCTGGGTAGAATCCTCTTATACTAATGCTGAGTCTTGAGATGACTAGTTAACATTAGATATATAATTAACTGTATATATTGTTGTACAACTCTACATTTATGCTTCGATAGAGTCTTTCCTGATACATAAGATATGGGAGAGTGCATTTTTTCAATTACCGAGTTAGCTCTGTAGAATGTTTGAGAGGGAGAGTGGGCAATACAAATCCTAATATTTCAGTCTGCACGGACGGTTAGAGCGTACCAACTTTTTGTTAGTTTAGTGTGCCTTGATTTTAGCTAGGTTGTTTCAATGTGCTTTTGTTTCTGTTTTTATTTTTTGCTATGCAATCAAGCCTGGGTATGCCCAATAGACTCTGTTATGTACTGTTCATTTGGAAACCTGCAATACAAACAATTAAAAAAAAAACAAAGTTTTTATACGACATTTAGATCATCCTTTAACTGTGATTATTTTATAATTTTGTGGGGTGATGACCACATGGTAATCTTCAATAGGTACAACCCCCACAATATTTTTTTTTTTTTTGTTAATAAATTTTTTATTATTCATATGTCAACTTTACAAACATTGTGGACTGTAGCATGTACAGGAGATAAGGCAGGTATCAAACAAACATTGCAATGTAACATGTTACCGAGAGATAAACAGTAGTAGGAGTAGGGAACATATCAATAACATTTATGGTTATACATGGAAAGTCATCATAAGTCATAGACACTTCATAACTGTGAGGAACAACGAGAGTGCAAGAGGGGTAAAAGACTTATGTGAGTAGGGGAGGGTGGTAGTGTATAACTTGTAGAGGATTATTAGACCACCCATGGGTGATGAACCCCATCTTTGTTTGTCACCAGTTAGCTGTTTGTACCTGTTCACCCCAGTAGGGATCTCACTGTGAACAGGTAGGTTATTAACATGGGTGTAGTAGCAACCGTAGGAAGAAATAGGGTGGGTTCTCAATAGCCATCATTTTGTATACAGTATTGGTATTTGAGAAGTGTATTCAATCCAAACTAGTAGAGTGGGCGAAGAGGATGGGTGCCATGTGGGGCACTCGACCTAGTGATCAGATATGTTAGGTGTGTATCGCTTTAGATAAGTATCATTCGGACAAAGCTGTTGGTTGGAGGGAAGAATGTGGGGTGGGAGAGGTGGAGGTAGAAGGAGGTGTCAGGGTGTGATTTGATTGTCGGAAATGTATCCAACAAGCCCATGTTTGCGTGTGTGTAGAAGTGTCGTCCCTGGTCTGGTGAATTAAATTCTCCATTTCCTCAATTTTATCTACTCTGCGCATCCATTCCTCAATTGAGGGGGGGGGGGGGGGTAGGGCTTTTCCAGTGTACAGGTAAACATTGGTTAGCTGCATTAATCAGGTGTATTGTGAGGGATTTTTTGTATGAGCGTTTGATGTTTGGAGAGTGATGAAGTAAAAATTGGGCAGGGGAGAGCTGGATGTGGGAGGTGGTGATTCGAGTTATGAGGGAGTGTATTCCAGTCCAAAATGGTTGGATCAGTGGGCATTCCCACCATATGTGAATCAGGGAGACTATGGCCGTGTTACATCTCCAACAGGTGGGGGGGGGGGAGTTCTGGTGCAAATTTATGTATTTTATCCGGAGTTTTATACCATTTGGAGAACAGTTTGTATCTGTTCTCCTGTACCGACATGTTTAAAGACCCTTTGTGAATATGCGTGAAAATGCCTTCCCACTCTTTAGTTGTTAAATCCAGGTGGAGTTCAGATTCCCATTGTCTCACCAAGCTGTCTGATTTGATGTCATGTGCGGAGAACAGCATGGTGTATATTTGAGAAATTACATGTGTTTGTGGTTCAAGTTGGGAACAAAGGGATTCAAACTGTGTGTAATCTAAGTGCCAGGGAATCATTGGTTTAATGGTTCCAAAGAAGTGACGAAGTTGAAGAAATGTAAACAAGGAGAAACGGTAGTCTGGGAATTTTGAAGATAGATCCTGGAGTGTTGAAAGGCAGTCATTTGTAAAGAATTGTTTGGCCCTCGGGCCTTGAATGTCAGATGATGTTGTCGGATCACACTTGTGTAGATTAGCTGGGAATTCTGGGTTATTGGTCAGTGGAGTCATAGGACCGGGTACGTTCATGATCTTAGAGTGAGAGTTCGCCGTCCGGGAATATAGCAAGGTGGCGCCGATCAGGGGGTGTAGTGTAGAAGTTTTGGGGATGTGGGACGGGTGTATCCAAGGGAGGTGAGAGAGGGGGATTTTTGTAAAATTTTGTTCGATATGGATCCAATCTTTGTGTGGTTTGTGTATGTGCCAGTCAACAACCCTGGCTAGGTGGCATGCCCATTGATATTTGGAAATATCCGGTAGTCCTAGGCCACCTTTCAGTTTAGGGAGTGTTAGGCGATGCCAGTTAATTCTAGGTTTGGCGTAAGACCATAGGAAACTTCTGCACATGTAAAATCCGAGTGGAATGATGATGGGAGTCTAATCGGTATTGCCTGTAATAGATAGAGGATTCTGGGTAGCACGTTCATTTTCAGAATGGCAATTCTGCCAAACCAAGAAAATGATCCATGGTGCCATTTTATAAGGTCTGAGCGTATATCTTGTAGAATGTGTTGGAAATTGCGTGTGTAAAGTTCAGAAAGGTTAGTGGGTATTTTGATGCCCAGGTAAGTGATGGCTTGGGGTTCCCAGGAGAAGGGGAAATTGAGTTTACATTGTGCCACTACCGTAGGAGGGAGGGATACATTAATGGCATGGGATTTGGTGAAGTTTATTTGTAGATTGGATAGGTTGTTGAAGAGTGTGAAATCTTTAAGGAGGTTAGGGATAGTCGTTACTGGGTCGGTCAGAAATAAAAGGATGTCATCGGCATAGGCCGCCACCTTGTAGGTCTTGTGTCCGATTGTGACGCCCTTAATGTCAGGGTTACTCCGTAGTTTACAAAGAATTGGTTCTAGGGTAAGTATGAATAGCAAGGGGGATAGAGGACATCCCTGGCGGGTCCCATTGGAGACCGAGAAGGCGTTCGATAGGTGGCCGTTTACTCTAAGTTTCGCTGATGGGGAGGAATACAAGGCAAGTATCATTTGAAGCAGGGATTGTGGAATACCCACAGCTTGCAGTGTAGCTATCATGAAGTCCCAAGCCACCCTATCGAACGCCTTCTCTGCGTCAAGGGATAGAAAAAAGCCTTTAGTGGATGACGTTGTAAGCCAATGGTGGATATTGATTGCTTTTGTGGTATTGTCTCTGGCCTCCCTACCAGAGACAAAACCAACTTGATCCAAATTGATTAATTTAGGAAGGAGAGGTTGTAGGCGATAGGCGATTGGCGAGTATTTTGGCATACAGTTTGACATCCACGTTGAGTAAAGAGATGGGCCTATAGTTGGTTGCTAGGGTAGGGTCTTTGTTTGGTTTTGGTATAAGGGTTACGTGGGCTTCAAGAAGGTCCCTATTAGTTGCGTCGTTAGAGGGGATGTTGTTAAAGGCCTTGAGGAAGTGTGTCTGAGAAGGATTTATAGTAGCATGTGGTGAGTCCATCCGGGCCTGGGCTCTTACCTGTTTTAAGTTGTTTTAAGGCTGTCAGTGTTTCCTCCATGGTCAATGGAGAGGCCAGTGATTCAACATCGTCCGAGGGTAAGGGTCTAGGAGAGTATTGATGTAAGAAGGAATGTATCATCTCTTGTCGGTCTGTATGTGGGGTCAACGGAGGTTTAGGGGGTAAGTTATATAGTTTGGAAAAATAGTCTACAAAGTGGCTCGCAATGTCCTCCTTTTAGTCAATGAATCACCTTTAGGTGATTTAAGCATATGTATAGTGTGATTAGCTTTTTTGGCCTGTAGGGCTCTGGCTAGCATTTTCCCGGATTTGTTACTGAACTCATAAAACGTTTTTTGTTGCAGTGAGTATTTTCGACGCAGCGATTTGTTCAGTTCTGTGAGGAGTTCTTCCCTGGCAATGGTCAGGTCGGATAGGGTAGCTGCAGCCCTTGAAGCTTTATGTGTTTGTTCTAGAGTGTGTACACGTCGGGTTAAAGATTCAATATGAGCTTTGCGGAGTTTAGATCTGGCAGAGGCCAGTGAGATGAAATGTCCTCTTATCACACATTTATGGGCTGACCAGATTGTGGCCGGGTCAGTGTTAGGTAGTGCGTTTTGTAGGAAATATTGTGAGAGATGATCTAGCGTCTTGTGGGTTGAGTCTAAGTCAGTGAGTAAGGAGTTGTCAAGACGCCATATACGTGAGGTTGATAATTTTGGAGGTAAGGAAACGGTCATTGTAATTGGGTTGTGATCTGACAACACCATTGGTTCAATGGTAGCTCTAGTCAAATGGGAAAGGCCAGATTGAGACAGGAAGAAGTAGTCTAATCGGGAGTGTTTGTTATGAGGGGCAGAGAAGAAGGTGTAGTCTTTACCGGAGGGGTGAAGTGTGCGCCAAGTGTCGTGCAGCAAGAGATTGTGCAGTTCCAATTTGATGGCTTTGAGGGCTCTGTATGCAAGGACGGAATTGCCGTTGGAGGAGTCTAGGCTGGGGCATAGGGTAATATTGAAGTCTCCGCCAACGAAAAGTGTTCCAGCTTGGAAGGTCGTGAGCTGTTGGAGGGTATTACGGAAGTAAGTGACCTGATGAGAGTTAGGGGCATATAGGTTGGCAATGGTAATAGGTTGGCCGTACAGTAAGCCCTTCAGGAAGAGATATCTTCCATTCGGGTCTTTGTGTGTGGAGATTAGGGATGAGCCGAACACCCCCGGGTTCGGTTCGCACCAGAACCTTCGAACCGACCGAAAGTTCGCGCGAATTTTCGAACCCTATACGTTATAATGGACGCGAACGTTCAAAATCAAAAGTGCTAATTACAATGGCCAATATGCATGTTAATGTCATAAAACAGGTTTGGGGACCCGGGTCCTGCCCCAGGGGACATATATCAATGCAAAAAGAACTTTTAAAAACTAACGTTTTTTCGGGAGCAGTCATTTTAATGATGCATAAAGTGAAAAAAAAAAAAAGTGAAATTTTCCTTTAAATATGTAACCTGGGTGGTGTCTAAAGTATGCCTGTGAAGTGGCATGTGTTTCCCGTGTTTAGAACTGTCCTTGCACAAAATGACATTTGTAAAGGAAAAAAAGAAGCCATTTAAAACCACTTGCGGCTTTAGGTTTGTTCTTAAGTAGAATCTGAACAGGTACATTATGAAGTGTAGCTCCATCCCAAAAAAATCTATTTTTAAGCTTTTTGGAGAACATAGGGAGGGGTTATCACCCCTGTAACATTTGCTGTCTTTGCACATCTGTTCAGAACATGTCACCTCACTTTCCGTCCCAATGACAAATGTTTTTGGAAAAAGTGGGGTTTTAATTGAAACAAGGATTGGTGATAAAGTATCAGTAGAGAGGAGATACCTTTTTCCCAAATTAAATCTAACAGGATAGAATTTCCCTTCCTAGGGGTAGATTTCCTCTCACTTCCTGTTTTCTCTTTCCATTTGCAAGTAGGAGTCGTTTGTAAGTTGGATGTTTGAAAGTAGGGGCCTGGCGTATATACTCTGCAGAAATTTGCCCTATTAGATGTTGGTGTAGCCACAAGACTGGTGGGCACAGGAATGGGCCCTGCTGTGAGTTAATAGATCAAGATTTGTAATTGCATGCACCTGTTGAACAGGGCAGAAAAATTGGGGGTGGTGGTGGTGGTGGTGGACGGTTTTGCCACAAGACTGTAAGCTCTCACAGTTACTCTTGGTGGGCGCAGGAATGGGCCCTGCTGTGAGTTATTAGATCAAGATTTGTAATTGCAAGCACCTGATGAACAGGGCAGAAAAATTGGGCCTTTGGCGGTGGTGGTGGACGGTGTTGCCACAAGACTGTAGGCTCTCACAGTTACTCTTGGTGGGCGCAGGAATGGGCCCTGCTGTGAGTTATTAGATCAAGATTTGTAATTGCAAGCACCTGATGAACAGGGCAGAAAAATTGGGCCTTTGGCGGTGGTGGTGGACGGTGTTGCCACAAGACTGTAGGCCCTCATAGTTACTCTTGGTGGGCGCAGGAATGGGCCCTGCTGTGAGTTATTAGATCAAGATTTGTAATTGCAAGCACCTGATGAACAGGGCAGAAAAATTGGGCCTTTGGCGGTGGTGGTGGACGGTGTTGCCACAAGACTGCAGGCCCTCATAGTTACTCTTGGTGGGCGCAGGAATGGGCCCTGCTGTGAACTATTAGATCAAGATTTGTAATTACCCGCCCCTGTTAAACAGGGGCTGAAAAATTGTGCCTTAGGCACTGGTGCCACAACACTGCAACCCCTCACAGAGACTGTACTTGGAGCACAGCAGTCACACGTGTTGCGAAGCATTTTTTTAAAAAATTGTAAGTACACGCCCCTGTTAAACAGGGGCTGAAAAATTGTGCCTTAGGCACTGGTGCTGGTGCCACAACACTGCAACCCGGCCCTCACAGATACTGTACTTGGAGCACAGCAGTCACACGTGTTGCGAAGCATTTTTTAAAAAAAAATTGTAAGTACACGCCCCTGTTAAACAGGGGCTGAAAATTTGTGCCTTAGGCACTGGTGCTGGTGCCACAACACTGCAACCCGGCCCTCACAGATACTGTACTTGGAGCACAGCAGTCACACGTGTTGCGAAGCATTTTTTTAAAAAATTGTAAGTACCCGCCCCTGTTAAACAGGGGCTGAAAAATTGTGCCTTAGGCACTGGTGCTGGTGCCACAACACTGCAACCCCTCACAGATACTGTACTTGGAGCACAGCAGTCACACGTGTTGCGAAGCATTTTTTTAAAAAATTGTAAGTACACGCCCCTGTTAAACAGGGGCTGAAAAATTGTGCCTTAGGCACTGGTGTGGTGGCATGGATCATTGAGGAGGAGGAAGAGGATAGTCAGTGAACATAAGAGGACAGTCACTCAGCATCAGCATAGGCAGTCTTGAAGGGATGTGACATTAAAAATTATTCGGTTATATCCGCCTCAGGTGCCTGGTAGCTGGTGGTGATCCAAGACTGATTCATTTTGATGAAGGTCAGTCGATCAACCGAGGCGGTGGACAGGCGCACCCTATGATCAGTCACAAATCCTCCAGCAGCACTGAATGTGCGTTCGGAAAGAACGCTGGAGGCAGGACAGGCCAGTAGCTCAATTGCATACTGTGCAAGCTCTGGCCAGTGATCCATCCTCAGGACCCAGTAAGCCAGAGGATTTTCGGTGGGAAAGGTGTCCAAGTCTGACCTTGCCCCAAGGTATTCCTGCACCATGTATATCAGACGCTGGCGATGGTTGCTGGAACCGATCATACCTTGGGGCTGCGGACTAAAAAATTGTCTGAACGCATCGGTCAGACGTCCACCTTCCCCACCGCTCCTTCTGCCACTGACCGAAGCCTCAGCAACTCGTCGCCCAGGACCAGGAGTTTGTAGCCTCCCAGTTTCTGGGAACGCGTTGCACAGACCTTTCTGCAAGGCCTCCCTGAGATGTCTCATCCTCTGCTCCCTCTGCGACGGCAAGATAAGGTCCGCAACCTTACCCTTGTACCGCGGATCAAGGAGAGTGGCCAGCCAGTAATGGTCCCTCTCCTTGATCCGAAGAACACGAGGATCCTTCCGCAGGCTTTGCAGGATCAGGGAGGCCATGCAGCGTAGGTTAGCTGAGGCATTCGGTCCGGAGTCTTCTGGGTCACTGAGGATGACATGATCGCCAGCCACCTCCTCCCAGCCACGTACAAGTCCACTGGTTTGTTGGGACTGTACATCATCCCTAAAAGACTGCTGCTGCTGATGCTGAGTGCCAGGCTCCACCTCCATGCTCACACAATCCTCCTCCTCCTCCTCCTCCTCATCCTCTTCCTGTGTGATGGGTGGGACAGAAAGAACACTGTCCGGATAAAGGGGGCCTTGAGAGGCAAGGAAGTCCTCCTCTTCCTGCCTCTGTTCTGCCTCAAGTGCCCTGTCCATTATCCCACGCAGCGTATGCTCCAACAGGTGGACAAGAGGGACAGTGTCACTGATGCATGCACTGTCACTGCTCACCATCCTCGTGGCCTCCTCAAATGGTGAGAGGACAGTGCATGCATCCCTGATCATGCTCCACTGACGTGGGGAAAAAAAACCAAGCTCCCCTGACCCTGTCCTGGTGCCGTAGTCGCAAAGGTACTCATTGATGGCCCTCTGCTGCGTGTGCAGTCGCTGCAGCATGGCCAACGTTGAGTTCCACCTGGTGGGCATGTCACATATTAGGCGGTTCTTGGGCAGGTTCAGCTCCTTTTGCAGCTCAGTCAGCCGAGCACTGGCATTATAAGATCGGCGGAAATGCACACAGACTTTCCTGGCCTGCCTCAGGACATCCTGTAAGCCTGGGAACCTGCCCAAGAACCGCTGCACCACCAGGTTGAGGACGTGAGCCATGCAGGGCACATGGGTGAGCTGCCCCTGTCGCAGGGCGGAGAGGAGGTTGGTGCCATTGTCAGAAACGACCATTCCTGGCTTAAGCTGACGTGGCGTCAACCACCTCTCGGCCTGCCCCTGCAGAGCTGCCAGAACCTCTGGCCCAGTGTGGCTCCTGTCCCCCAAACAGACCAGCGCAAGCACGGCATGGCATCTTTTTGCCTGCGTACTTGCGTAGCCCCTTGTACGCCTACGGAGCACCGCTGGTTCCAAGGACAGAGCACTGGAGGAAGAAGAAGAGGAGGGGGTGGAGGAGAGAGGTGTGTCACAACCAGTAGCAGTAGTAGCGTTTTGGAGGCGTGGTGGCGGAACAACCTCCAACACTACTGCACCTTGTCCTGCATCCCTCCCAGCTGCCAATAGAGTGACCCAATGGGCCGTGAAAGAAAGGTACCGTCCCTGTCCATGCCTGCTGGACCATGAGTCAGCGGTAATATGCACCTTACCGCTGACCGCCCTGTCCAGCGAGGCATGGACATTGCCCTCCACATGCCGGTAGAGAGACGGAATCGCCTTCCGTGAGAAAAAGTGGCGTTTGGGAACCTGCCACTGAGGAACCGCACATTGAACAAACTCACGGAAGGGGGCCGAGTCTACCAACTGAAAAGGCAGCAGTTGAAGTGCTAGCAATTTAGCCAGGCTAGCATTCAACCGCTGGGCATGTGGATGGCTGGGAGTGTACTTCTTTCTACGGTCCAGCAGCTGGGGCAGGGAAATTTGCCTGCTGCAATCGGACGTCGGTGTACTGCAAGTACTTGGTTGTGACACACCTAATTCTACACCTTCAGTCCTCTCAGAGCAGCTTTCAGAGAGGACTGAAGGTGTAGTGGGGATGGAGATCCCAGCTGAGGAGGAGCAAGGAGAGGTCCGCTTAGTTCTTTGGTGTGGGTCTTTTATGTGTGCCTGCCAACGAGCTGCATGGCAGGTCGCCATATGTCTGGTCATGCTTGTGGTTCCCAAGCGGCTGATGTTTTGGCCACGCGAGATACGCTTGAGACAAATATTGCAAATAGCAGTGGTGCGATCTGCTGCACTCGTCTCAAAAAAGGCCCACACCAAAGAACTTTTCTGATAACGTGCAGAGGCAGCGCCCTGCACAGGCGGAGCTCTGCGGTGTTGTACAGTTGCTGTGCTGGCCTCTACCTGGCCTCCAGGGGGCATCCTGCCTCGTTGGACATGTGACGCCGCATCCTCCTCCTCCTCGTCCTCCTCCTCATCCTCTCTCCCTTCAGGCACCCACGTGGAGTCAGTGACCTCATCATCCCCTCCCTCTTCACCACTAGAGCAAACCTGGCAGTAAGCTGCAGCTGGTGGAACAGTACTGCCAGATTCCTCAAGCTGGGTATCATCATCCGAGCCTTCGAATCGTTGGGCATCCTCCTGGAGCATGTACCCAACACTGTGCTCAAAGAGTTCGGGGGACTCCTCAGGAGGACATGGTGGGTCTAGGGAAGGGGTGGCTGATGATGCTCTGTCAGTACCCTGAGCCTGGGTGAGAGAGGATGAGGAGGATGAGGAGGGCTTGGTCATCCATTCTACCAAGCCTTCAGCATGATGCGGCTCCACATGTCCAGCTGCCGAAAACAAAGACGCGCGTGTCCCATGGCCACGTGCTGATGACGATGCACGACCACGTCCACGGCCACGTCCACTAGAAACAGAGCCTGCCTGCCCTGTGTTCTTGGCTCTGCACGCTCTGCCTCCCCTTGGCGGTCTTCCAGCCATTGTAGTCGGTAGTCCTGTGGGTGCTGCTGAGAAGAATATATAGGAGCTCTGTGTGATGCCACTAACACACTAGAAGTCCTGTGGGTGCTTCTGCAAAGAAAATAGAGGAGCTCTGTGTGATGCCACTAACACACTAGAAGTCCTGTGGGTGCTTCTGCAAAGAAAATAGAGGAGCTCTGTGTGATGCCACTAACACACTAGAAGTCCTGTGGGTGCTTCTGCAAAGAAAATAGAGGAGCTCTGTGTGATGCCACTAACACACTAGAAGTCCTGTGGGTGCTGCTGAGAAGAAAATATAGGAGCTCTGTGTGATGCCACTAACACACTAGAAGTCCTATGGGTGCTTCTGCAAAGAAAATAGAGGAGCTCTGTGTGATGCCACTAACACACTAGAAGTCCTGTGGGTGCTTCTGCAAAGAAAATAGAGGAGCTCTGTGTGATGCCACTAACACACTAGAAGTCCTGTGGGTGCTTCTGCAAAGAAAATAGAGGAGCTCTGTGTGATGCCACTAACACACTAGAAGTCCTGTGGGTGCTGCTGAGAAGAAAATATAGGAGCTCTGTGTGATGCCACTAACACACTAGAAGTCCTATGGGTGCTTCTGCAAAGAAAATAGAGGAGCTCTGTGTGATGCCACTAACACACTAGAAGTCCTGTGGGTGCTTCTGCAAAGAAAATAGAGGAGCTCTGTGTGATGGGACTAACACACTTCAAGTCCTATGGGTGCTTCTGGGAAGAAAATAGAGGAGCTCTGTGTGATGCCACTAACACACTAGAAGTCCTGTGGGTGCTTCTGCAAAGAAAATAGAGGAGCTCTGTGTGATGCCACTAACACACTAGAAGTCCTGTGGGTGCTTCTGCAAAGAAAATAGAGGAGCTCTGTGTGATGGGACTAACACACTTCAAGTCCTATGGGTGCTTCTGGGAAGAAAATATAGGTCTGTGTGATGGGACTAACACACTTCAAGTCCTATAGGTGCCTCTGGGAACAAAATATATGATCTCTGTGTGATGGGACTAACACACTTCAAGTCCTATAGGTGCTTCTGGGAAGAAAATATAGGTCTGTGTGATGGGACTAACACACTTCAAGTCCTATGGGTGCTTCTGGGAAGAAAATATAGGTCTGTGTGATGGGACTAACACACCTCAAGTCCTATAGGTGCCTCTGGGAACAAAATATATGATCTCTGTGTGATGGGTCTAACACACTTCAAGTCCTATAGGTGCTTCTGGGAAGAAAATATAGGTCTGTGTGATGGGACTAACACACTTCAAGTCCTATGGGTGCTTCTGGGAACAAAATATAGGATCTCTGTGTGATGGGACTAACACACTTCAAGTCCTATGGGTGCTTCTGGGAAGAAAATGTAGGTCTGTGTGATGGGACTAACACACTTCAAGTCCTATAGGTGCTTCTGGGAACAAAATATATGATCTCTGTGTGATGGGACTAACACACTTCAAGTCCTATAGGTGCTTCTGGGAACAAAATATATGATCTCTGTGTGATGGGACTAACACACTTCAAGTCCTATAGGTGCTTCTGGGAACAAAATATATGATCTCTGTGTGATGGGACTAACACACTTCAAGTCATATAGGTGCTTCTGGGAAGGAAATATAGGTCTGTGTGATGGGACTAACACACTTCAAGTCCTATAGGTGCTTCTGGGAACAAAATATATGATCTCTGTGTGATGGGACTAACACACTTCAAGTCCTATAGGTGCTTCTGGGAAGAAAATATAGGTCTGTGTGATGGGACTAACACACTTCAAGTCCTATAGGTGCTTCTGGGAACAAAATATATGATCTCTGTGTGATGGGACTAACACACTTCAAGTCTTTTGGGTGCTTCTGGGAAGAAAATATAGGTCTGTGTGATGGGACTAACACACTTCAAGTCCTATAGGTGCTTCTGGGAACAAAA
The DNA here is from genome assembly GCA_028564925.1 of Lithobates sylvaticus. Taxonomy (NCBI): domain Eukaryota; kingdom Metazoa; phylum Chordata; class Amphibia; order Anura; family Ranidae; genus Lithobates; species Lithobates sylvaticus. The sequence goes on along the minus strand of CM053030.1, from coordinate 341,967,646 downwards.
TATATGATCTCTGTGTGATGGGACTAACACACTTCAAGTCCTATAGGTGCTTCTGGGAACAAAATATATGATCTCTGTGTGATGGGACTAACACACTTCAAGTCCTATAGGTGCTTCTGGGAACAAAATATATGATCTCTGTGTGATGGGACTAACACACTTCAAGTCCTATAGGTGCTTCTGGAAAGGAAATAAAGGTCTGTGTGATGGGACTAACACACTTCAAGTCCTATAGGTGCTTCTGGGAAGAAAATATAGGTCTGTGTGATGGGACTAACACACTTCAAGTCCTATGGGTGCTTCTGGGAACAAAATATAGGATCTCTGTGTGATGGGACTAACACACTTCAAGTCCTATGGGTGCTTCTGGGAAGAAAATGTAGGTCTGTGTGATGGGACTAACACACTTCAAGTCCTATAGGTGCTTCTGGGAACAAAATATATGATCTCTGTGTGATGGGACTAACACACTTCAAGTCCTATAGGTGCTTCTGGGAACAAAATATATGATCTCTGTGTGATGGGACTAACACACTTCAAGTCCTATAGGTGCTTCTGGGAACAAAATATATGATCTCTGTGTGATGGGACTAACACACTTCAAGTCCTATAGGTGCTTCTGGGAAGGAAATATAGGTCTGTGTGATGGGACTAACACACTTCAAGTCCTATAGGTGCTTCTGGGAACAAAATATATGATCTCTGTGTGATGGGACTAACACACTTCAAGTCCTATAGGTGCTTCTGGGAAGAAAATATAGGTCTGTGTGATGGGACTAACACACTTCAAGTCCTATAGGTGCTTCTGGGAACAAAATATATGATCTCTGTGTGATGGGACTAACACACTTCAAGTCTTTTGGGTGCTTCTGGGAAGAAAATATAGGTCTGTGTGATGGGACTAACACACTTCAAGTCCTATAGGTGCTTCTGGGAACAAAATATATGATCTCTGTGTGATGGGACTAACACACTTCAAGTCCTATAGGTGCTTCTGGGAACAAAATATATGATCTCTGTGTGATGGGACTAACACACTTCAAGTCCTATAGGTGCTTCTGGGAACAAAATATATGATCTCTGTGTGATGGGACTAACACACTTCAAGTCCTATAGGTGCTTCTGGGAAGGAAATAAAGGTCTGTGTGATGGGACTAACACACTTCAAGTCCTATAGGTGCTTCTGGGAACAAAATATATGATCTCTGTGTGATGGGACTAACACACTTCAAGTCCTATAGGTGCTTCTGGGAACAAAATATATGATCTCTGTGTGATGGGACTAACACACTTCAAGTCCTATAGGTGCTTCTGGGAAGAAAATGTAGGTCTGTGTGATGGGACTAACACACTTCAAGTCCTATAGGTGCTTCTGGGAAGGAAATATAGGTCTGTGTGATGGGACTAACACACTTCAAGTCCTATAGGTGCTTCTGGGAACAAAATATATGATCTCTGTGTGATGGGACTAACACACTTCAAGTCCTATAGGTGCTTCTGGGAACAAAATATATGATCTCTGTGTGATGGGACTAACACACTTCAAGTCCTATAGGTGCTTCTGGGAAGAAAATGTAGGTCTGTGTGATGGGACTAACACACTTCAAGTCCTATAGGTGCTTCTGGGAAGGAAATATAGGTCTGTATGATGGGACTAACACACTTCAAGTCCTATAGGTGCTTCTGGGAACAAAATATATGATCTCTGTGTGATGGGACTAACACACTTCAAGTCCTATAGGTGCTTCTGGGAACAAAATATATGATCTCTGTGTGATGGGACTAACACACTTCAAGTCCTATAGGTGCTTCTGGGAAGAAAATGTAGGTCTGTGTGATGGGACTAACACACTTCAAGTCCTATAGGTGCTTCTGGGAACAAAATATATGACCTCTGTGTGATGGGACTAACACACTTCAAGTCCTATAGGTGCTTCTGGGAAGGAAATATAGGTCTGTGTGATGGGACTAACACACTTCAAGTCCTATAGGTGCTTCTGGGAACAAAATATATGATCTCTGTGTGATGGGACTAACACACTTCAAGTCCTATAGGTGCTTCTGGGAAGAAAATGTAGGTCTGTGTGATGGGACTAACACACTTCAAGTCCTATAGGTGCTTCTGGGAACAAAATATAGGAGCTCTGCCTGCCTGCCACGAACACACTACAAGTCCTATAGGTGCTTCTGGGAACAAAATATAGGAGCTCTGCCTGCCTGCCACGAACACACTACAAGTCCTATAGGTGCTTCTGGGAACAAAATATAGGAGCTCTGCCTGCCTGCCACGAACACACTACAAGTCCTATAGGTGCTTCTGGGAACAAAATATAGGAGCTCTGACTGCCTGCCACGAACACACTACAAGCCCCTCTTTCTAAATCAATCTAAATGAATGAATCTATCTAACTCAATCTCTCTAAGTAAATCTCTCTAACTAACTAAATCCAGCAGAGTGTCACAGATCTAGCCTGCTCTATCTGCGCCGGAACAGCATGTGACCGGCGCAGACGGCGTGGCGGCCTTTTATAGGGGGGGGCGTGTACTACAGCCCCTGAGCTGTAATTGGCTACAGGCGTCCTGCCTGTAGCCAATTATGGCTCTTCGAGTTTCCGGGGCTGTGATTGGCCAAGCATGCGGGGTCACAGTGCATGCTTGGCCAATCATCAGCCAGCAATGCACTGCGCCGGCCGCGCCGGCCGCAATGCATTGCGGGGCCGCTCGCATCACACGAACGTGATGCGAGCGGCCAAAATAGTTCTGGGCTCGCCGAGCGAGCGAACGCCCGGTGCTCGATGCGAACGTGGGTTCGCATCGAGCACCGGGCCCATCCCTAGTGGAGATGTTCTGAATCGGGCAATGTTTGGAAAGTAGGATAGAGACACCCTTGGATTTAGCTTGGTCATTGGTAGCGTGAAAGGCCATAGGAAATTGATGATTGTGTAGTTTTGGAATGGAGTTCGATCGGAAATGGGTTTCTTGGATCAAGGCAATGTGTGTTTTGGATTTATGTAGGGTGGCGAGCAATTGAGCTTGCTTCTCTGGAGTGTTCAAACCCTGGACATTTATTGAGTAAAGATCAAGTTGCTTGTGAGTTAGGGTGATACCTGATGGGGTGTTAGCAGCACACATTATTGTTACCAGTTGAGTACAGCGTTGGTGTTACTTAGAAGGAGCAAGGGATTTTAGAATGTAAGGGAAACGTAGGTCTGGAGCTGATGAAAGCTAAGGTGAGCAGAGTATACCGGTCGGAGGAACCGAAGAGGGGAGGAAGAGTGTCTCTCTTCCAATCTCTGTATATGTACAATCGGTTTTGTACAGGGTGTGAAGGAGTAGGCCCACAAACAAGTGGGTATACTACTGGACACCACTGTGTGGGGGTTGGCACAGACCAGACAGTAATGTAGGCAATAATAGGAAAATAAGATAAGTAAAAAACAAAATCAATAGAGTAATATCTCCCTATTGCCCGATCTTGGAAGTGCATGTTCGAGGTATAACAAGCGAAAGGGAATTCAAAAACACAGAATGGACTATGTGACATGGGGTCGTAATCAGAAGCGTGTATCGTTAAATCACGAGTTTGTAGGATTCTCAGGGAGGAACATTACTAAGTGATCAAAGAGGGGGTGATGATTGAAGGCCGGGACAGGGGTGAACCTTCTGCAGCCCACTGTCGTAGGAGGTGGGCGTAGATATGGCATGGTGCCAGTTTAGATGGTTTGGATGAGTGTGTGCTGTGTGGTAAGATATGATTGCACACGATAAGAGGTGTAGCAAGATACACATCAAGTAAATGGATAATAGCAACATTTCCTACGTGAGACAGTAGAATATATCAGTGTTCCTATGCTCAAACCATAACAATAGTAACAGACAACATTTTAGCAGACCTAATCAATTAAGGAATAAGTCTGATAAGAGATTTTGGCTGACCTGTAAGGAGAAAGAAAAGGGTTAAGTGTTTGTCCCGTCAGAGATCATCCAGTCGAGGGGGAGAGGCTGTGGAAGGGTGGTTAGGTCTGATGGTAAAGTTCCACAGAGGTAAACCTTGTACCTGGGAGATGTGTAGAGCCGATTCTGGGCTGCATCTTCCTGTGGCGGCGTGTGGACGGTCGGAAGAGGATCCACAGCCTGGCGAGTGTCCGTCGGAATGACGAGGAGTGGATGTTTGCATGCCATGATGGAGAGGCACGGTCCGGGCATCAGGCATTGGTAAGTGGTAGGAGGTAGCCAGTGATGAGTAGGCAGTCCCGGCATTAGGATCAAAAGTTTGGCGTTTGCGATTCATGGGCGAAGGTTGCGTACAATGTCTGTGGTGGAGCTTTAGGGGAGAAACGGAAGTCCGCATGTGTGAGTGGAGGATGCAGGTCCGGAGTGGTGAGAGTTCAGCCGCAAGGCATGTTGGGGAATGTAGTTTAGGTCATATGCAGAGGCTATAGCGGAGAGTTCAGCGTCGATGATCCGGGAGGGAGTGGTAAGATGATCTCAGTAAGAGGGCGGGGACGAAACCCGGGTATAGGCAAGCCAAAGTCCAGGAGAGTTACTTAGTATGTTCAAGTAAATGCACAACAGAAGGCACTTAGCAAAGCTGAGGGGTAGCTGTTGAATAAACTGGAAAATCAGGAATAACTGCAGAGTTTGTTGGTTAAGCAAGTGACATCAATGGTCTCTACGTGTTCTCCTGGAGTTAGGGGGGTTGAAAGGGCTGCGGTTATCGCGTGAATCTCTAGCAGCGTTGCGGTACATCTGAGGGGAAGGCGATCGACGTCGTCTAGAGCTGGACCCCTGAGTTTCCATAGGTTCAGGAGGTGATGCAATCCTCTTGACTGCCGAGCGGCAAAAGTCCGCAAACCAGTCAGGGACCGCCACTGGAGGGATTTGTAGGATACGGAAGAAGTGAGGGAGGTCCTCCGGTACTTTTAGGAAAGCTGTGCACCCCTGGGAGGTGGCGGCGAGGCAGAACGGGAACTTCCATTTGTATGGAATGCTGTGGGATCTGAGGGCATCCAAGAGAGGTTTTAGATCCCTGCGGTATTGTAGTGTTATGTTGGAGAGATCCTGGTAGATTTGAATGGTGTGATCGGTGTGCTGTATTTGTGGTTTTTCGCGGGCACGCTTCAGTATTTCTTCTTTAAGTCTGAAGTCTTGCAGACAGCATATTACGTCGCGTTGGGGGTCCGTTTCCCTCCCCCTAGGTCGTAGGGCTCGGTGGATCCTGTCCATTGTGACTGGAGTTTGGGGTGCTCTATCCAGCAGGCCATTAAAGATGCATGTCACTTCAGACATTATCTGCGCCCCTTCAACAGACTCTGGAAGACCTCTGACCCTAATGTTATGGCGTCTGCCCCTATTGTCGAGGTCTTCCAGGTGTCTTTGCATGACTCTCATTTGGAGGGTGTGGGTATCAACATGGTGTGTTGTCTTTAATAATTGGGAGTGCTGATTATCCACCCTCTCCTCCACTGATAGCACCCTGTCATTGAGCGCGCGGATGTCCAGTCGCAGTTCTGAAATGGCCGCTGACAAGGTATCTTTTATGTCAGCGGCAATGGTCCTGAGATCCTGTATATTCAGGTGCGGGTGTTGTGTGGGCGAAGGGGTAATTTCTGCCCCGGTGGATTGAGCTAGTAGACCCGTTGGAGGAAGTGCGGGAGGTGCGCTGTCGAGCTCGGGTGCTTGTGCCTGTGAGGGCCTGTGGTGGGTGGGCGCCATGTTTCCCCTGTGGGAGCGGAACATGTCCGGGATATTACTGGTCATATCTCCGGAATTGCCGCAAGGCGAGCGTGAGCGGGAGGCGGAGGAGGTCCGCGAGGCTGTCCCCATAGTCGTCGGGGCTTTTAGAGCGAGAATACCTCGGTTAAGCAGGGTTCAGATCGTGAGGCAGCGGGAGCTCCAGAGTTAAGTGTCCATCACTGTGCTCGGTCAGGCCACGCCCCCACCACCACAATATTTTTCAAATATTGGCTCTCACTTCCACCCAGCTGTTTCATCTTTAGCAGGGCTCAAGTCCTGCGGGAATGCATAGGAACAGAGTTCCTGTACTTTTTCCACAACAGGAACTCAGTTCCCATTAGCAGTCCTGCAAGACTTTGAAGTATGCGAGCAGGTGCTACACCAGCAGCCACCGACACAGCTAGCAATAGTAAGTGACGCACACCAGGGGTGGACTGACCATTCAGGCATTGCCAGTAGGGGGCCCCATGACAGCTTCCTCTTCCTAGCTGTGACCTGTCAATCACAGCTAGCTGATGGGTAGATCAGGTCCCTGCTGCTAAGAGATTGTGTTTAGTCAGACCTCTTGTGATGTGCTCCTCCCTCCTGATTTTCTGTGTCCTCATCCTTCCCCCCAGTCTCCTGCATACTTGCTCTGTGTGTCCCGCTGAATCCCCCCTCTTCTAGCTTCAGTGCCATATGATGAGAGAACCCAGAGGAGGACCACAGCTATTCTGCTCACAGGACATGCAGGGAGAGAGGTGAGTTGAGGGAGGAACATCAGTTTGGGGTGGTAAGCTGAGCACAATACCTGGCAAAGTTTAATGCCAGGAGGGAAGTTTATGTGGAAATATGTGAAGGGTTGGAATAGCAGCGGGTGTGTGTTGGAGCCCTGCAGAGTTTGCAGCCCCCCAAGCTAACATACATTTCCTAAGCAGGAACAGATCAAGTTCCCCAAGCATTCTGTCCAGATAATGTGCAGTTCATTTATGACCTTTTAGTTTAACCCTATGTTATTCAAACTCTGTTCAATGAAAAGTGTAAACTCTCCACATAAACACTCTATATACAAAATGAAATTCCCCAATAAAGATCAGAACATGATGTTTACATTTGCATGGAAGCACAATTGAATGAATGCTGATTATTCAGAGAATTACCATATTTATATTTATTGAGGATTTTTTTTTATTTTATTTACTAACAGTTAAGCTTCATACACACAATATGAAAATTGGATGAAAAATACCACTTTTGAAGCGTTTGTGCATATGAGCGTATCATTTTATTTTTTTGCTGGGGGAGTGGATCTTGGGTGGGAGTTCCCACACTTTTTTCCCCAGGACTTGACCCCTGATCTTTAGTGTGTCCCTGCAGCTCTGAAGTGGCATGCTAGTTATGTAGCGGCTGGTAGGGATGAGCTCGATGTTCTGGTCGAACACAAGTTCGACTCGAACATCAGGTGTCTGCCCATTCGCCAAGGGCACACCCTCTGTCTAACAATCTCATTCAGGTATATTTCCTTCGTTCGCCGAACAGCGAACATTATGGGGCATTTGCGGTAAATTCAGGGAGACTAAGCCCATGCCCACACTATATAAGGCCGCCTACACGGCGGCCGTTTGTAGTGTTGTTGGCGTGGAGATAGCTTGAGTTAAGCAGGCAGGTTATTCAGTTAGTGGCAGTGTATTTGATTTATTTATATATATATATATATATATATATATATATATATATATATATATATATATATATACACAGTCAGTCTTGTGTGTATATATTTATATATACACTCTGCATTTAGCATAGACTATATATTCAATGTTTAATCGATATCCAGTCAGTGCAGGCAGTGTATTAATATATATATATATATACACAGTCATGTGTGTGTGTATATATATATATATATATATATATATATACAGGCATACCCCACTTTTAAGTACACAATGGGGTTTATTTACTAAAGCTGGAAAGTGCAAAACCAATGCAATGTATACTCTGAATCCAATGTAGCCTATTTCTACAGTGAATTCTGTGGTGTGCTGCTTCTAATACACTTCAGGCGTGTATTTATTATATATATATATATATATATATATATATATATATATATATATATATATATACACAGTCTTGTGTGTGTGTATGTATATGTATATATATGTGTATATATATATATATATATATATATATATATATATATATATATATATATATACACAGTTGTGCTCATAAGTTTACTGGAGGAACATTTGCATTCATCAGCCAGAAAGCTGCGTGATACTTGGACATTTGAACATGACAATAATACAAAACACAAGGCCAAGTCGACCTGTCATTGGCCTACTACAAAACAGTGAAGGTTCTGGAGTGGCCATCTCAATCTGCTGACCTCAATATCATTGAGCCACTCTGGGGAGATCTCAAACGTGCAGTTCATGCAAGACAGCCAGGAATTTACAGGAACTGGTGGCTTTAAAAACAAGACAGGAAGTTGCAGATGGGTGGAGGAGTGCAGAGGAGATAGTGGTTTGTGTTTGGCTTGATTTGCAGCAACCAAAGTCAACAGCATCGTTCGGCCTGGAGGCCTCCTAGCAGATGAAGTCACCTGCGACAGCACCCCAGGACTGTGTTTGATTGCGATAGCAATTCGGGACTTTGATAGTCGGTGAGACTGAAACCTTTTTCTTTTGTTTTGCTGCTGTGAAGCTGTTTAAGTTTAATAAAACCTCCTTTTGAACTAAAAGCCTGTGTCCTGCGGTCTAGCTGGTCCCCCGAACTTTACAAGTGGTGCTCGGATGCGGGCAGGACAGAGTAACAGGCGTGTTTTTTTTTTTTTGCTGCTGGCTTTTGCATTTGAATTTAAAACTGACATTTAAAGGGACAGTACAGTGAATTTATGTCCTGGGTTAAAGCTGCCCAAACCCTGAAAGCTGAAGCAATGGAGGAACTAATTAAACAACTGTCCCTGGCTAATATACAAGCGCAGACCCGCCATGAGGAAGCTAATCAGCGCTTAGCAACTCAGCTGGAGGTACAGCAAGAAAATACTCGCCTGTTGGTGGCTCAGTTGGCAGCACAGCAAGCAACCCAGCAAGGGGTTATGCAGGCTCAGGTGACTGCCTTAAAAGAAGTAGTACAGCAGTTGTCTCAGGTCGTGAGCAAGCGGCAGTTGCCCCTGGCAACCAGGTGACCGTGAGGGCAAGCCATTTTTTGCAGAAATTGTCCCTGAGTGATGATGTAGAGGCATTCTTGCTACATTTGAGAGGACGGCAGAGAGAGAAGGGTGGCCCCAGGACCAGTGGGCCGGCCTAATTGCCCCTTTTCTCACCGGAGATCCTCAATGCAGGACCCCACTTTGGCCGTGCACGGGAACAAGTTGTAGTATTAAATGGGGTACCCCAAGAGCCAGGTGCGAATGAGCGGTGGCCCCACTTTGCCATATATAATGAATTGCTTTATCGGACCAAAGTGAGAGAAAATGTGGTAGAACAATTATTGGTACCCCAACTGGAGGCTTTTTGCCAAGAGGAATGGGGCAACTTTACCATCTGGGAAGATAAAGAGCCTCATCCACAAATACCACAAAAGACTTAAAGCTGCCATTGATGTTAAGGGGGGCAATACACGGTATTAAGAACTGGGGTATGTAAACTTTTGATCAGGGTCATTTGGGTATTTTCTGCTGTCATTATGATTTAAAAATAGTAAGCACAGTTGATTGATAATAAATGGCTTCAGCCAAACACTAACCATAAGTGAAAGAAAAGTTTCTGTGTTATCATTCATATTCAATGGAAAATGGCCAATAAATCATACATTTCTTGGCCAGGGTATGTAAACTTATGAGCACAACTGTGTGTATGTGTATATATATATATATATATATATATATATATATACTCTGCATCCAGTGTTACCCGGTGGTTCCTGGCACTCCAGGAATTTAAATTTGTAGTGGAGCATAGGCCCGGGAGACTGCATCAAAATGCAGATGCCCTCTCCCGAGTCCATTCTGTGGTGTACTGTTTCTAATACACTTCAGGCGGTGTATTAATATTATATATATATATATATTGTTGGACAGGGCGGTCAGCAGTAAGGCTCATATTACCGCTGACTCATAGTCCAGCAGGCATGGGCAAGGACGTTACCTTTCCTTCACAGCGCACTGGGTAACTCTGCTGGCAGCTTGTTCCGCTACCACACCTCCAAAATGCTAGTGGTGATTCTCCTACAGCTCTCTCCTCCTCCACCACCACCTCTTCTTGTTCCTCTATGGCCTCTTCTGTAGATTTTTCCTCTGAACCAGCGGTGCCCTGTAAGCGTTCAAGGGGCTATGCAAGCAGTCAGGCTAAAAGATGCCATTCGGTGCTTTAATTGGTATGCCTAGGGGACAGGAGCCACACTGGCATCAAAACCTTCTCTCCGCCTTCCAACATGGACACTTGACCCATGTTCTATGTTTGGCACACGTCCTGAATTTGGTGGTGCAGTGGTTCTTAAAGTGGTTGTAGACCCTTACAAACCACGTTGACCTACAGGTAAGCCTAGATTTAATTTAACCTGTGAGTTACTACTTGCTTTTATTAAATATATGATTTATACTACACTAAGTCTGGTGCCCCTCTGTTCCCGTTCCCACTAGATTAAGGCTTACCTGTAGGTCCAAGAAATATCTCCTAAACCTACACGGTTTAGGAGATATTTGCAAAAGACAGGCACTACTGTCTATGGCGCATGCTCCAGGTGCGCAGGCGTACTGAGGGCGCCGCTGTTAATGGTGATATGCCGTGAGTGGCGGCTCCCGCGCGCATGTGACGTCATCGCGGCTCTGTCAAATGACAGCGCCGGAGCAGCGAGACCCACCAAGAAGATGGAGGCTCCGTACACAAGGGGACAGTGGTGACTTTGCTGGCTCCTGTGTCAGGTAAGTGACACATAATGGACTACTATGCGATGCATAGTAGTCCATTATGCTTTACCTTTGCAGGGAAACAAAGAGGAAGTAAACCCATCAGGGTTTACTTCCTCTTTAAGCAGATACCCAGGCTTACAGGATCTCCTGAGGCAGGCCAGAAAAGTCTGTGGTCATTTCCGCCGGTCATACAATGCCAGTGCTCGGCTGGCTGACATTCAAAGGGAATGCAACCTGCCCACCAACTGCCTCATTTGAGACATGCCCACCAAGTGGAACTCAACGTTGGCAATGCTGCAGCGGCTGCACATACAGCAGAGGGCCATCAATGAGTACCTGTGCAAGTATGGCACCAGGACAGGGCCAGGGGAGCTTGGCTTCTTTTCACCACGCCAGTGGCTACTGATCAAGGATCAACTGTTTTTTTGCATTCATACATGTCCCCTGGGGCAGGACCCGGGCCCCAAAACACTTTATATGGCAATAACTTGCACATAAGCCTTTAAAATGAGCACTTTTGATTTTTCACGTTCGTGCCCCATAGACTGTAACAGTGTTCGCACAAATTATTTGCCTGTTCGCATGTTCTGCTGCAAACCAAACCGAGGGGGGGGGCGTTTGCCTCATTCCTAGCAGCTGGCAGGAGGAACTACAGTGCACAGTAGAGATACAGCCACCCAACACACCAAGAAGTGTCTGATGCTGCAGATTCTGCCAACCTTTCTCAGGCTAGAAGGCAAACGTTAGCAAGGGAGGTGGTACTAGTGAGTATTATAAACATACTTTATTTTGCTGCGTTTGTTTACTCTTTCTTAGGAAGATGAGGTTCACACTAAAGCTTCAGTTTCCTCAAGCATTCTTAAAACATTTTTTATGCATATTTGTACAAGTTTTTTGGGCATTTTTCAGGCTTGAGTGTTTTTATTGCTTTAGCCAATGGAAAACGAAAAAGAGGCAAGAAATTGTGTGAAAAGCACGTTATACATTTGTCACGTGCTCCCATTGAAGCCTATAGACTCCAAAAATGTGTGATTCTGCCCTAAAGAAGCTCATGTAGTTTTTCGAGTGGCAAATGCTCAGGTGTAACCATAGGATACTGTAGGAATCCATGTGTAGACTATTGAAGTGTTTCTAGAAAAAAAACACTTCAAATCTCTTAGGTATGAACTAAGCTAAACACGTTCCCATATAAGTAGCAGCATGGAGGTGGGCCATATTTATGCGGCATGTTTTTGTGTTGGGAGCATGCTCATTCAGTGCTCCCAACACAGTGACCGAGCAACCGGTGACAGCTTTGGATCACTGTTTCTGATCCAGAGCTGGGGATGGGCTCCTGATCGTGTGATCGCTGTGAGAAGCAATTACAGTCATTACATGATTTGGTTGCCAATGTTAAAGCGGTATTAAACCCACAACCAAAAATGTAATATATTGCAACTTAACAATTATTAGATGTGCTGGCTGCATTTGTTTTCTTTTTTTTGGTTTTTTTTCTGTCTGCACTAGGTGATCTGCAAAGTAATACATCTCCTGTATTAGAATAAAAAGAATAGCTGCGCTGGAAATAATTGGAACGTGAAAAATCAATTCCACCTAAGATAAGTGATGCTGATCGTGATCAGAACTTGGGTGGACATCAACTGGATTCGATCAGTAATTTTCTAATCCATCAGAATATACGGTTTAAAACAAAAAACAAAATGTGTACAAAATATATGTTAGTATAAATAAGTGATCCTGTAGCTATGAACCACAGTAATATGTGATAACACTGTGAAAAACAAGCAAAGCAAAAAAAAAACACAATAACATCCCCTATGGGTATAATTTAAGCATGCAAAGAGTCCATAATGTATATTGAGATTCAGTTGATTATTGGTTCCATGGTGATGTTACACTCGACACCCTCAGAAAAGTGAATGAGTAACTCGGTGAAAAAGAAGAAAAGGATCCTCAGCCAAATAAAAGTACTGCAGCTTACCAGCTGATCTGATCTCTGTGTTAGAGAGATCAGAGAGGCATGTGGCTTATCCCCCTGCCAGGGTCTCTATCCTGAATCTTCTGAATAACACTCTCTGGGTACAGACATATATATATCAATCCTGCCAGGATCCTCCTTAGTCTCATCAAAATCCGTTACATAAAAGAAGAACAGACATCCATAGCATAATACCGCTTGACCCTTTATTATAAAAAAACAGGTGTATATCACACTTACATTTCAGATGAAATTTTAGGCATATGTGAACAAACAATCGAGCCGGCCGGCTCTCTCTCTTTCTCTCGCTGCCCGTCGCTTCCTGGATGGACGGGGAATGGAGGTGACGTCAGCACGCCGCTCACCCTACGTCGTTTCGTCAAAAGATGACTTCTTCCTGGGGCACGGGCGGCGTGCTGACTCACCGCCTATTAAACTCTATACACACTTGGCCCTGCCCACTTCTAAGCTCCCGGTCCGCCATGTTGGAATAGGGCGAATGCCCTTACTTACAACGATAGGTCCACTAGGAAGTATGGGCGGTCTCTATGGCAGGCTGGATGTACGGCCGCCATATTAAAAGAGGGCAAATGCCTTTAACTCTAATGATAAGCCTGTTAGGATTAGGCAAATCCAATCTATTTGCCTATTCGTCCCCACTGTACCTTCGGCCGTGTGTAGGATGAACAGAACAATGCCGGAGCTATCCCGCTCTCAATGATGTTCCGTCCTCCCACAACGATCGTCCGTTGCTAAGGGGGGCTTAGTGCCCGCAGCATTAGACTTATCTCTATTTTGACACCCCAATCTTAGGCTGGATAAGGGTCAAAATAATAAGAATGGGATAACAGCTAAATTATTAACAGTAAATCCCGGGCCAATACTAAAACTAGAAATTAAAAATGTGGTTATGTTGTCACCTATGAGTGCATTAACACATGAGAGCAGTTCATAGCAGTAATCTGCCATTACAGCTTCTCAGGTACCCTTTACATAGACCACCATTTAAAGGAGAATACCTCCTCTGAATGAAAAGAGGAGAAAAATTGTATTTTTAAAAACATTTCTTTTTCTATTGATTTCCCTTCTACAAAGACTCCTCTGATGGGTAAATTTGAAGATTCTTATGAAAAACCACGTAAACATTTCTCCTCCTCCCTTTCGTTCTTCCACTAGGGACTTCCGGTAGACTATGTTTATCTCAGCAAGATAATGTAAATGCCTCTGTGATTGCAAAACGGAGATCAATATTTTATCTCCCCTTCATTTAACCAATATTCAAAAACAGAAAAAATATATAAAAATATAAAAAATAAACGGAAAATTACTCCATTTACCCTAAAAGAGGAAAAATAATTCAGTTTAAAAATTGGGAGTACTAATAGCCTGCTAATAGTGCACTGTACCAGACGGTGCATCTATTAAGCACATTCATTTGTTAAAAGTGAACGGAATTGTTTTATTATTATTTTTTTATATTTTTGTTATTAATGGTGCTATTCAATAGCGGAAAACACCATCATCATGTTATTCTCCCTACCCACCCAAAAGGGTGGGTGAACACGGCAGGGAAATATACAGAAAATTGATTAAAAATTATATAAAAAATTTGGAATAATCCCCATTTTTTCCCCCAAATAACCTCCAATAAATGTATCCCCACCCTCTAGCCCCCGGGAGCTCAGAGATGGTTCACAGTATATTAAAAAGGCTATCTTTAACTATTATCAATAAAAGCGTTTAAATCCACATCCACATTAAGGCCGTGAGAAGTATAACAACGCACTTGAATGAATCCAAGACATTTCAGATCTAGACAAATCTCTCACTAATGGGCTGCCTCTCCAATGGGCACTAAATTTGTCTATTCCTAGGAATAGTGTACCTGAGGGATTACGGTCATGGTACTGGGCATAATGTTTGGCCACCGAGTGGAATCTGTATCCACTTTTGATATTCGTAATGTGCTCTCCCAAGCGTACCTGCATGGCTCGCTTGGTTCTGCCAATATACTGGAGCCCACATGGGCATTGTAATAGGTACACTACCCCTTTCGAACTACAAGTGATAAAAGGTTCAATTTGATGTTCCCTAGAGGTACTTGTGGACACAAATGATATCGTCTTTCTCTGTTTGCTCTTATTCAATGTGCAAATTTGACATTGACGACATTGGTGATAACCTGACAATTGCTGAAAGAAGGAAACCTTCTTAGTGGGAGGGTCCACCACATTGGGTGCTACCCTATCTCTAAGGAAAGGGACTCCCCTGAAGATTAACTCTGGGTTAGTAGGGAGAAAGGTTTGAATGATTCTATCGTTGCCCAGTATGTGCCAATGCTTGTGGAGCATTTTTTTAATCAGGTAGTGTTGTGTTGAGATGGTGGTAACAAATGGGACAGTGGGCCTCTCCCTTATCCTACCCTGTCCCTCTCTCAGCAACACCGCCCTGTCAGTTTCTGCTACTTCCTCAATCATAGTATCCATAAGAGCAGCATCATATCCTTTCTCCTCTAGTCTCCTCTTTAGGATGTCAGCCTGGAATCTATAGTCACTAATATCCAAACAGTTTCTCCTCATCCTGACAAACTGGCTTTTTGGGATTGACTTTAGCCAGGGACTATGATGGCAACTTCCCATAGGTATGAACGAGTTTCTGTCTGTCTTTTTAAAGTATGAAATTGTTTTGAACATACCTTCTGTCGCGTTCTGGGTATGACGGGGAACAGGAGGTGGATCCCCTATGCCAGTGAGGCGAAAGCACGGGTTGTATTGGAGGACCGGTTCTAAGTTTGCTACTGGTTTTCACCAGAGCCCGCCGCAAGGCGGGATGGACTTGCAGCGGCGGTAGCAACCAGGTCGTGTCCTCAAATAGCAACTCGACCACACTGGCAGCTGAGACGGGCGAGGTACACAGGGATAAGGCAGAGGCGAGGTCAAACATAGCAGAAGGTCAAGACAGGCGGCAAAGGTTCGTAGTCAGGGGCAACAGCAGAAATCTGGGTACACAGGCAAGGGCAACACAAACGCTTTCACTGGGCACAAGGCAACAGAAGATCCGGCAAAGGACAGGAAGGGGAAGTAGGTTAAATAGGGATACAGGTGACCATAATTTGGGCCAGGCACCAATTAATTGTGCGCTGACCCTTTAAGAGGCAGTAGTGTCGCGCGCGCCTGGGGAGCGGGGACGCGCGCGCTGGAGGAGGCAGGCGGGGACAGGTACGCAGAGCGGGATGCGAACCCCGGGCGGACAGGGGACGCCGAGTGGGTTGCATCCCGGGGCAGCGCCTGCGGTCAGGGGAGCTGACCGGGGCGCTGCAGGGTGGAAGACGCCCTGAGCTCTCCGGGATGGATGGGACACTCGGAGCGCTCGGCGTTACAGTACCCCCCCCTTGGGTCTCCCCCTCTTCCTGGGGCTCAAGAACATGAGGATGAGACCCTTGTCAATGATGTTACCCTCAGGTTCCCAGGACCTCTCCTCAGGACCACAATTCTCCCAATCAACAAGATAGAATCGCTTACCTCGGATGGTTCTAGAGGCAAGGATCTCTTTAACGGAAAAGATGTCGGAGGAGCCGGTGACAGGAGCAGGAGTGGAAACCTTGGGGGAAAAGTGATTAAGAATAAAGGGTTTGAGGAGGGAAACATGGAAAGAGTTGGGGATGCGGAGGGAAGAGGGAAGATGCAGTTTGTAGGACACGGAATTGATCCGGGCCTTGACCTTGAATGAGCCGAGGTAGCGGGGACCCAACTTGTAACTGGGGATGCGGAACCTGATGTACCTGGAGGACAGCCACACCCTATCACCCGGGGAGAAGACAGGAGGAGGTCTTCTTTTACAGTCAGCATGTTTCTTCATGCGAGAAGAGGCCAGGGCAAGCGCCTTCTGGGTCTCCTTCCAGATGGACGACAGCTCTTGGGTGACTTCATCTACAGCAGGGACTCCGGAAGAAGTGGGGATGGATAGGGGGGGAAGAGGATGGCGGCCGTATACTACAAAAAAGGGTGACTTGGAGGAGGACTCAGACTCCTTCAGGTTGTAAGAAAATTCGGCCCAGGGCAAGAGGTCAGCCCAGTCGTCTTGACGAGCAGAGACAAAGTGTCGCAGGTAGGCCCCAAAGATTTGGTTGACTCTCTCCACTTGTCCATTGGACTGTGGATGGTAGGCAGAGGAGAAGTCCAATTTGACTTTCAGTTGACTGCAGAGAGCTCTCCAGAACTTATACACGAACTGAACGCCTCTATCCGAGACGATGTGAGATGGAAGTCCATGAAGACGAAAAATCTGAGGGAAGAAATGTTTAGCGAGACTAGGTGCAGAAGGGAGACCTGGAAGGGGGACAAAATGTCCCATTTTAGAGAAACGATCAACGACCACCCATATGGCTGTATGGCCGTGGGAAGGAGGAAGGTCCGTGATAAAGTCCATAGCTATGTGGACCCAAGGCCGTTCAGGCACGGGCAGAGGGTGAAGAAGACCAGCAGGCTTTTGGTGAGGGGTCTTGTCTCGAGCCCATATAGTACAGGCCTGTACGAAGTCCATCACATCTTTTTTTAAGGAGGGCCACCAGTAATACCGGGAAATCAGTTGGGAGGACTTTTTAACTCCAGGATGACCAGCCAGATGAGAGGAATGGCCCCATTTAAGGATCTGAAGACGAAGACGTGGAGGAACCAAGGTCTTCCCAGGAGGAACTTGCACCAAGGAGGCAGGTGCAGAAGAGATCAGACACTCAGGAGGTATAATGTGTTGTACAGGAGACTCGGACTCCGAAGTATCGGTGGAACGTGACAGGGCGTCAGCCCTGACATTCTTGTCCGCAGGACGGAAATGGATCTCAAAGTCGAAGCGGGCAAAAACAACGACCATCTAGCTTGACGTGGGTTTAATCGCTGGGCCGACTGGAGGTAAGAGAGATTTTTGTGATCCGTGAAGATTGTGATGGGATGAACGGATCCCTCGAGAAGATGTCTCCATTTCTCAAGTGCTAGCTTAATTGCCAGTAATTCACGGTCTCCGACGGAATAGTTCTTTTCGGGGGGAGAAAAGGTCTTAGAAAAGAACCCACAGGTGATGTTCTTGCCCTTAGAGTCTTTCTGAAGAAGCACAGCTCCAGCTCCCACAGAGGAGGCATCGACCTCCAGGAGAAATGGTTTGAGAGGATCAGGCCTGGACAAAACGGGTGCAGAGGCAAAGACATACTTGAGGTGGTTAAAGGCCTCCTCAGCTGGAGGCGGCCAGGACCTAGGATTCGCATCCTTTTTGGCTAATGCCACAATAGACGCGACAATGGAGGAGAAGTGAGGGATGAACTGGCGATAGTAATTGGCGAATCCGAGGAAACGCTGGATGGCCCGTAGTCCAGTAGGTCGTGGCCAGTTCAGGACGGCAGAAAGTTTCTCCGGGTCCATTTGGAGGCCTTGTCCAGAGACCAAGTAACCCAGGAAGGGGAGACTGCAACGTTCAAAGAGACATTTCTCTAGTTTGGCGAAAAGATGGTTATCACGGAGCCGTTGGAGCACTTGACGGACATGAAGACGGTGCTCCTCTAAGCTAGAGGAGAAAATCAGGATATCATCCAGATAGACAACAACACAGTGTAGTGATCTAATATACATATATATATATATTATATATATATATATACTACACACAGGAGTACAGCAAATCTCTGAAAATCTCATTCACAAAGTCTTGGAAGACCGCAGGGACATTGCATAAACCAAAAGGCATGACCAGGTATTCAAAGTGTCCGTCACGGGTGTTAAAGGCGGTTTTCCATTCATCGCCTTTACGGTTACGGATGAGATTATATGCGCCCCGGAGGTCCAGTTTGGTAAAAATGCTTGCTCCGCGCAAACGGTCAAAAAGTTCTGAGATAAGAGGCAGTGGGTAGCGATTCTTCACAGTGATTTTATTAAGACTACGATAGTCAATGCAGGGACGTAAGGACCCGTCCTTTTTGGCAACAAAGAAGAATCCTGCTCCAGCAGGGGAAGAAGACTTGCGGATGAAACCTCTATTGAGGTTCTCCTGGATGTACTCTGTCATAGCTCGTGTCTCCGGGATGGAGAGAGGGTAGATCCTGCCACGGGACGGAGTGGTCCCAGGAAGAAGACCGATAGGGCAATCAAAGAGTCTATGTGATGGCAAGACCTCAGCTTGTTTTTTGCAAAAGACATCAGCGAAGTCCTGGTAAGGCTTGGGGAGACTAGGCAGAGAGGTAGCGATGGAAACTCGTTTAGTGGGCACCGCTTTGAGGCAATGCCTGTGGCAGGAAGGACCCCAACTTTTG
The DNA here is from genome assembly GCA_028564925.1 of Lithobates sylvaticus. NCBI lineage: Eukaryota > Metazoa > Chordata > Amphibia > Anura > Ranidae > Lithobates > Lithobates sylvaticus. Next base: position 341,948,734 of record CM053030.1, on the reverse strand, counting down.
ATGTCCCCCGAGGCCCAGTCGAGGGTAGGAGAATGTAACTGGAGCCAGGGTAGGCCCAAAAGGATCTCAGAGGTACAGTTGGGTAACACAAAAAAGTCAATCTTTTCATGATGGAGAACTCCAATATTCATGAGGAGAAGTTTGGTGCGATAACGCACGATACAGTTCAAATTTTGACCATTTACAGAGGTGATGAAGAATGGCTTGACAAGACGGATGACCGGAATATTAAATTTGTTGATGAGTGAGGCTTCAATGAAGTTTCCTTCAGAACCGGAATCCAGAAAGGCCACAGCGGAGAAAGAGGACTCCTTGGGTAAGGAAATCCTCACTGGCACGGTCAGACGTGGAGAGGAAGAATCCACACCTAGCAACGCCTCTCCCACGTTAGCTAGGTGCGAGCGTTTCCCTGACGCTGAGGGCGGATAGAGCAATTCTTTAAGAAATGGTCAGGACTGGCGCAATACAGGCACAGATTATGGTCTCAGCGGCGAGTCCTCTCTTGTGTGGTCAGGCGTGACCGATCCACTTGCATAGCCTCCTCAGCGGGGGGTACAGGAACGGGTTGCAGAGGATTCTGGAAGAGAGGTGCCAGGCGAGGAAACCGCCTGACGCAACCAAAGTCCTTTTCTTGGCATAGCTCTAGGCGTCTTTCGGTAAAACGCATGTCAATGCGGGTGGCCAGCTGGATGAGTTCAGACAGGGTAGCAGGAATCTCTCGTGCGGCCAGCACGTCTTTGACATGACTGGATAGGCCTTTTTTGAAGGTCACGCAGAGGGCCTCATTGTTCCAAGAGAGTTCAGATGCCAGGGTGCGGAACTGAATGGCGTAATCGCCCACTGAAGAATTCCCCTGGACAAGGTTCAGGAGAGCGGTCTCGGCAGAGGAGGCCCGGGCCGGCTCCTCGAAGACACTGCGAACTTCAGAAAAGAAGGCTGGAATTGAAGCTGTGGCAGGATCGCCACGGTCCCAAAGTGGTGTAGCCCAGGCTAGGGCCTTATCAGATAGTAGGCTAACCACGAATGCCACCTTTGACCGTTCTGTGGGGAACTGGTCCGACAACATCTCCAGATGGAGGGAACACTGGAATAGGAACCCTCGGCACAGCTTGGGGTCCCCATTGAATTTGTCAGGAAGGGACAGGCGGACTCTAGCAGCAGCAACTCGTGGTGGAGGAGATGCCGGAGCCGGCGGTGGAGATGGCAGAAGCTGCTGTAGCATAGCAGTCAACTGCGCCAATTGCTGTCCCTGTTGAGCGACCACCGTGGTTAGATCCGAGAGGCTTGGCAGCGGGACCTCAGCGGGATCCATGGCCGGATCTACTGTCACGTTCTGGGTATGACGGGGAACAGGAGGTGGATCCCCTATGCCAGTGAGGCGAAAGCACGGGTTGTATTGGAGGACCGGTTCTAAGTTTGCTACTGGTTTTCACCAGAGCCCGCCGCAAGGCGGGATGGACTTGCAGCAGCGGTAGCAACCAGGTCGTGTCCTCAAATAGCAACTCGACCACACTGGCAGCTGAGATGGGCGAGGTACACAGGGATAAGGCAGAGGCGAGGTCAAACGTAGCAGAAGGTCAAGACAGGCAGCAAAGGTTCGTAGTCAGGGGCAACAGCAGAAATCTGGGTACACAGGCAAGAGCAACACAAACGCTTTCACTGGGCACAAGGCAACACAAGATCCGGCAAAGGACAGGAAGGGGAAGTAGGTTAAATAGGGATACAGGTGACCATAATTTGGGCCAGGCACCAATTAATTGTGCGCTGGCCCTTTAAGAGGCAGTAGTGTCGCGCGCGCGCGCGCTGGAGGAGGCAGGCGGGGACAGGTACGCAGAGCAGGATGCCGAGTGGGTCGCATCCCGGGGCAGCGCCTGCGGTCAGGGGAGCTGACCGGGGCGCTGCAGGGTGGAAGACGCCGTGAGCGCTCCGGGATGAATGGGACACCCGGAGCGCTCGGCGTTAAACCTTCACTCTTGCTGATTGTTAGATCGAGGAAGTTTACACTTTCCTGGCTAGCTTCCACAGTAAATTTAATGCCCCTATCATTGGCATTAATTCTCGAGAAAAATTCCTCAAGTTGCACTGTAGTCCCTTCCCATAGGAGGAGGACGTCATCTATATACCGCGCCCAAAACGATAGAAATGGGCTGCGGTCCTTATAGATGATGTCCTCCTCCCACTTGGCCATAAATAAGTTAGCCAGGCTTGGGGCGTATTTCGCGCCCATTGCCACACCACGTATTTGTTGGTAGTATTGTTGCTCAAACCAAAAATAATTGTGGCCTGCTGCGTATTCCAACAGATCCATGACAAATTGTTGTTGTTGGTCTGGCAAAGTGGAGAGGACATTCAGATAATGTTTGACTGCAGCAATCCCCATGTTATGTGGGATAATTGTATATAACGCGGTGACATCCGCCGTCACCAACAGAGTATTCTCAGTGGGTCTAAGGCCTGACAACAGATTAATCACATGCCTCGTGTCCTTCAGGTAGGATGGCATTTTTTGCACCAGTGGTTGAAGAAAGAAATCTATGTACTTGCCCACCTGGGACGTGATGGAATCAATGCCACTCACTTTAGGGCGTCCCGGTGGGCAAGCAAGATTCTTATGTATCTTGGGCAAATAGTATAACACTGGTGTTCTCGGGGCTCTGGGAATGAGAAACAATTTCTCTTTTTCGTTAAGAATCTTCGACTCAAAGCCCTTCTCCACAAGTATTTGCAAAGTTTTTTTATATTGGATTGCCGGATTCCCAGGCAACACAACATAAGTATCTCTGTTATCTACTATATTGTGCATTTCTTTGAGGTAATCTGCCCGATCTAAGACCACTATGCCCCCCCCCCCTTATCTGCAGGTCGAATTACCAAGTTTTTGTTATTACAGAGGGAGTCTAAACCTTCTTCCAAATTTTTGTCCATTTTGCAATTAGTAGTCTTCACAAGCTCTAAATCCCAAGGAGAATATCCCTGAAAACTCTCAATGAGGGAGCCAGAATTCCAGGGGGATTAAATGTTGACGCATTAGATAACCCAGAGTGCAGATTTACCTGTTGCACTGATATCTCTTGTTGTATTGGGACAGTTGCAAAATGCCTTTTAATGTTAACCTTACGGACAAATCTATGGGTATCTATATAAGTTTGAAACTTATCAAGTTTCTTTGGGGGCGCAAATTTGAGGCCTTTATTCAATATTGCGGTTTCTGATTTGCTGAGGGTCTGGGAGCTAAGGTTAAAGATACCTTCCCCCCTATTTCTTTAACTTTTTGTGATTGTGCTCTCCTCCCCCCTCTAGTTCCTCTTTGCTTTCTACAGGCCTTTTTAACCCTTGGGTGGTTCTGGGAAAACCCCAATATTGTTGTTCTTGGCCCCCGATATTTGGCCTAACAACAGGGGTTCTAGGTGGACCTGAAGTAAAGGGCCCTCTCTGTCTCTCAAAGGGAAAAAACGGTTATACATATCAGCACCATCGTTATAATTCTCTATATCTCTGGAATAATAGGGTTGACTACCGTATTGAGAACCTTGATTATATGGTATGGCATACCCCTGGTTACCTTGCTGAGACCTCTCAGATCCCCGGTTTGAATAAGGTGGACCCTTTCTTTGGTTGAGATATTGTGTCTGACTATAAGGATATATATAACCTTGGTCATTATTACCCATATGTCTCTGTTGTGATGGATGGCTCCAACCTGAATTTCCCATTGGCATCCCCACCTTCCCAGAAAACGCAGGTCTTCGTGGTGATTGATACAGTATTTTCTTACCCTTTTTACCCGTTCTATATTGAGATTTTTTGGGGTTTTTTTGGGGATTGGGTGCCTGTTGGTAAGTGTTGGATTTCATCCACTGGGGCTACTGGGGTTTCATCCCCTTGAACTATAGCCTCCATTCTGGAATCCGGTTTGGCAGTTTGTTCGGCTACCAGTTTCTTTTGCCATTCGAAAACATTAGTGGCCTGATAGTCTGCGAAATCCCTATTATATTTTTTCCGCTTTTTGATCTTCTGCTCCTTTTCTTCTTTATCTAGGGTTTTTAAAAGATTACTAGATCTTTCCCTATATTCATCTTTATCCTTATGTATGAGAAGACTGTCTTTGAGGGCCTTTATCTCACCATCTCGTCAGTGCAACAGGTAAATCTGCACTCTGGGTTATCTAATGCGTCAACATTTAATCCCCCTGGAATTCTGGCTCCCTCATTGAGAGTTTTCAGGGATATTCTCCTTTGGGATTTAGAGCTTGTGAAGACTACTAATTGCAAAATGGACAAAAAATTGGAAGAAGGTTTAGACTCCCTCTGTAATAACAAAAACTTGGTCATTCGACCTGCAGATAAAGGGAGGGGGGGCATAGTGGTCTTAGATCGGGCAGATTACCTCAAAGAAATGCACAATATAGTAGATGACAGAGATACTTATGTTGTGTTGCCTGGGAATCCGGCAATCTCATTCCCAGAGCCCCGAGAACACCAGTGTTATACTATTTGCCCAAGATACATAAGAATCTTGCTTGCCCCCCGGGACGCCCTATAGTGAGTGGCATTGATTCCATCACATCCCGGGTGGGCAAGTACATAGATTTCTTTCTTCAACCACTGGTGCAAAAAATGCCATCCTACCTGAAGGACACGAGGCATGTGATTAATCTGTTGTCAGGCCTTAGACCCACTGAGAATACTCTGTTGGTGACGGCGGATGTCACTGCGTTATATACAATTATCCCACATAACATGGGGATTGCTGCAGTCAAACATTATCTGAATGTCCTCTCCACTTTGCCAGACCAACAACAACAATTTGTCATGGATCTGTTGGAATACGCAGCAGGCCACAATTATTTTTGTTTTGAGCAACAATACTACCAACAAATACGTGGTGTGGCAATGGGCGCGAAATACGCCCCAAGCCTGGCTAACTTATTTATGGCCAAGTGGGAGGAGGACGTCATCTATATAGATGACGTCCTCCTCCTATGGGAAGGGACTACAGTGCAACTAAATTTAAATTAAATTTACTGTGGAAGCTAGCCAGGAAAGTGTAAACTTCCTTGATCTAACAATCAGCAAGAGTGAAGGTATGTTCAAAACAATTTCATACTTTAAAAAGACAGACAGAAACTCGTTCATACCTATGGGAAGTTGCCATCATAGTCCCTGGCTGAAGTCAATCCCAAAAAGCCAGTTTGTCAGGATGAGGAGAAACTGTTCGGATATTAGTGACTATAGATTGCAGGCTGACATCCTAAAGAGGAGACTAGAGGAGAAAGGATATGATGCTGCTCTTATGGATACTACGATTGAGGAAGTAGCAGAAACTGACAGGGCGGTGTTGCTGAGAGAGGGACAGGGTAGGATAAGGGAGAGGCCCACTGTCCCATTTGTTACCACCTTCTCAACACAACACTACCTGATTAAAAAAATGCTCTGCAAGCATTGGCACATACTGGGCAACGATAGAATCATTCAAACCTTTCTCCCTACTAACCCAGAGTTAATCTTCAGGGGAGTCCCTTCCCTTAGAGATAGGGTAGCACCCAATGGGGTGGACCCTCCCACTAAGAAGGTTTCCTTCTTTCAGCAATTGTCAGGTTATCACCAATGTCGTTGATGTCAAATTTGCACATTGAATAAGAGCAAACAGAGAAAGACGATATCATTTGTATCCACAAGTACCTCTAGGGAACATCAAATTGAACCTTTTATCACTTGTAGTTCGAAAGGGGTAGTGTACCTATTACAATGCCCATGTGGGCTCCAGTATATTGGCAGAACCAAGCGAGCCATGCAGGTACGCTTGGGAGAGCACATTACGAATATCAAAAGTGGATACAGATTCCACTCGGTGTCCAAACATTATGCCCAGTACCATGATCGTAATCCCTCAGGTACACTATTCCTAGGAATAGACAAATTTAGTGCCCATTGGAGAGGCAGCCCATTAGTGAGGGATTTGTCTGGATCTGAAATGTCTTGGATTCATAAAGTGCGTTGTTATACTCCTCACGGCCTTAATGTGGATGTGGATTTGAACGCTTTTATTGATAATAGTTAAAGATAGCCTTTTTAATATACTGTGAACCAACTCTGAGCTCCCGGGGGCTAGAGGGTGGGGATACATTTATTGGAGGTTGTTATTTGGGGAAAAAAATGGGGATTATTCCAAATTTTTTATATAATTTTTAATAAATTTTCTGTATATTTCCCTGTCCGGTATTCACCCACCCTTTTGGGTGGGTAGGGAGAATAACATGATGATGGTGTTTTCCGCTATTGAATAGCACCATTAATAACAAAAATATAAAAAAATAATAATATTAAAACAATTCCGTTCACTTTTAACAAATGAATTTGCTTAATAGATGCACCGTCTGGTACAGTGCACTATTAGCAGACTATTAGTACTCCCAATTTTTAAACTGAATTATTTTTCCTCTTTTAGGGTAAATGGAGTAATTTTCCGTTTATTTTTTATATTTCTATATATTTTTTCTGTTTTTGAATATTGGTTAAATGAAGGGGAGATAAAATATTGATCACTGTTTTGCAATCACAGAGGCATTTACATTATCTTGCTGAGATAAACATAGTCTACCGGAAGTCCCTAGTGGAAGAACGAAAGGGAGGAGGAGAAATGTTTACGTGGTTTTTCATAAGAATCTTCAAATTTACCCATCAGAGGAGTCTTTGTAGAAGGGTAATCAATAGAACAAGAAATGTTTTTAAAAATACAATTTTTCTCCTTTTTTCATTCAAAGGAGGTATTCTCCTTTAAATGGTGGTCTATGTAAATGGTACCTGAGAAGCTGTAATGGCAGATTACTGCTATGAACTGCTCTCATGTGTTAATGCACTCGTAGGTGACAACATAACTAAATTTTTAATTTCTAGTTTTAGTATTGGCCCACCAAAAGAAGGGATTTACTGTTAATAATTTAGCTGTTATCCCATTCTTATTATTTTGACCCTTATCCAGCCTAAGATTGGGGTGTCAAAATAGAGATAAGTCTAGTGCTTCGGGCACTTAGCCCCTCTTAGCAACGGACGATCGGGAGGACGGAACATTGAGAGCGGGATAGCTCCGGCGTTGTTCTGTCCATCCTACACACGGCCGAAGGTACAGTGGGGACGAATAGGCAAATGGATTGGATTTGCCTAATCTTAACAGGCTTATTATTAGTGTTAAGGGCATTTGCCCTCTTTTAATATGGCGGCCATACATCCAGCCTGCCATAGAGACCGCCCATACTTCCTAGTGGACCTATCGTTGTAAGTAAGGGCATTCGCCCTATTCCAACATGGCGGACCGGGAGCTTAGAAGTGGGCAGGGCCAAGTGTGTATAGAGTTTAATAGGCGGTGAGACAGCACGCCGCCCGTGCCCCAGGAAGAAGTCATCTTTTGACGAAACGACGAAGGGTGAGCGGCGTGCTGACGTCACCTCCATTCCCCGTCCATCCAGGAAGCGACGGGCAGCGAGAGAAAGAGAGAGAGCCGGCCGGCTTGATTGTTTGTTCACATATGCCTAAATCTTCATCTGAAATATAATTGTGATATACACCTGTTTTTTTATAATAAAGGGTCAAGCAGTATTATGCTATGGATGTCTGTTCTTCTTTTATGTAACGGATTTTTATGAGACTAAGGAGGATCCTGGCAGGATTGATATATATGTCTGTACCCAGAGAGTGTTATTCGGAAGATTCAGGATAGAGACCCTGGCAGGGGGATAAGCCACATGCCTCTCTGATCTCTCTAACACAGAGATCAGATCAGCTGGTAAGCTGCAGTACTTTTATTTGCCTGAGGATCCCTTTCTTCTTTTTCACCGGGTTACTCATTCACTTTTCTGAGGGTGTCGAGTGTAACATCACCATGGAACCAATAATCAACTGAATCTCAATATACATTATGGACTCTTTGCATGCTTAATCTATACCCATAGGGGATGTTATTGTGTTTTTTTTTTTGCTTTGCTTGTTTTTCACAGTGTTATCACATTGAACTGTGGTTCATAGCCACAGGATCACTTACTTATACTAGTATATATTTTGTACACATTTTTTTTTTTTTTAAACCGTATATTCTGATGGATTAGAAAATTACTGATCAAATCCAGTTGATGTCCACCCAAGTTCTGATCACGATCAGCATCACTTATCTTAGGTGGAATTGATTTTTCACGTTACAATTATTTCCAGCGCAGCTATTCTTTTTATACTGTATTCTTGTGTGTATCTCACATTAAGTTGCGGCAGGAAATATCATTTATCTTTGCACTTATACAGAATTTGTCATAATTTTTGTAGATTTTCGTATAGTTAACACACATTAGACAGCGCTGTGACTCCATTACACATATCCTGTATTAGAATGCCTACACTCTGGATGAAGGAGCAACAAAGGCACCTTTGCACAGCAGCATTGTCTGTCTGGGGGGGGAGAGTGTAGAAAATTGAAAGCGTTTGTTACCCCAACACTTCATATTCCTGATATGTCCCTGCTGTACCATGTACTTGTATGAGAAAGTATCCTGTTCTCTTTGTATTGCTTCCCTTGTGTGAAATCCCTGGTGTTCCTGCCAGTCCCTCTGATTTCCTATTAAAAACTGACCACAATGATCAGGAGAGCACAGCGTGGTCAGTTCTCTAGCTGTGCTGGGAACTCAGCCTGCTCTCCTCCAATGACCAGACTTGTCCTGACACACCCCCGCTGCACAGCCATTTACTGGGAAACTGAGTATGCTGCCCACCACCCCCCCCCCCACCCACCCCCAGCTTATATGCAGCTGAGAACAGAGGGAATGTGATCACTTACAAAAAAGGGAAAAAAGGTACTTTTTTATTTTTTAAATCTATCCAAAAATGTTTTGCCTTTCATTTCTATTTTATACTGAATGTTTTACAAAGTGATCGCTTTAAATACACTAACCACATTGAATCCGAAGTCCAGATAACACTTTTTATCCAGATACAGCAATAGTTGTGTTCCTTTTGGGATAAAGGTTTTACATAAATAAATAAAAGCTGAGAATTATAAGCACTGTCAGTGTTAAAGGGGTTGTAATTAAACCCTCATTAAAAAAAAAAAATAACAAACATGTCATACTTACCTCCACTGTGCAGTTAGTTTTGCACAGAGTGGCCCCGATCCTCCTCTTCTGGGATCCGACAGCAGCACTGGTAGCTCCTCCCCGCATTGAGTGTTCATGTTGGAGAAGCACTCTCCTTGATGGACACCCATGTGGGCGCGTTCCCGAGTCCCACATCTGTGTCCATTCACACAGAATGCAGGACTCGGCCCCAGCCCCCAGGTCATTGGATTTGACCAATGACGCGGGCGCCAATGAACAATGATACGGGAGCCAATGGCTACGCTGCTATCAATCTATCCAATCAGGACACGAGACACTAGGTAGAGCTGGTGTGCTTGTTCCAGGCCGGAGAAAGATCGGGTCAGGTAAGTAAAACAGGGGCTCGGGGGCTGCAGCACCAAAGAAAGACTTTAAAAAACAAAACAAATGCAGCAATCATATCTAGGAATCGGTAAGCTAGTATTTGCTTTTGGGTCTAATACATCTTTAACAACCCCTTAAAGGGCCAGCAGCAAGGGGTTAAGTATTTTCTCTTACATGTTAATGCAATTCATGATTTGCATAATCAAACTGTGCAGGCTGCATTATTAAAAAAAATTGAAGAATTGTCATAAGAAAGCAAACAATAGCACACAATAGAAAAATAGTATAACCCAAATAAAAATTAAGTAGTTTTTTTCACATATGAGAACCAAAGAGGACTGCTGTGGAAATATTAAAATGAAGCTTTCCACTACTCCTATAAAATAGAACAGATCAATGTTTCAGAAAAAAATTAACAGATGCTGATGAAAGCAGAATGCTACATAGGGATGAATATTGGGAGGCGAGGACAAAAACAAAAAAAACTAATTTGGTATTTGGCATAAGCATAGGGGTTCATTTACAGCACCCCATATTTCCAAAGTTGAAGTTGAAGTGTAATATGCCATTTATACAGAAAATAAATCCTTAAACTTTAAGAACATTTGAGTGGAAAAATCTGCCCCATCTAGTGGTCATAAACAATATTGCAGATTTTGCAGACAAGTGTTTGAAGATCAGATTCAATTCACTTTTAATCCTACACTCAAGTAGTAGTCTTTTCAGTACTAGTCTAATGCTTCTTTAAAGTTTATTTATTTAAAGTTAAACTCTTTTGGACTGAGAAGAAACCTGTACAAATAGCCAGGGCTATTTCCCTAACAAAGTACAAAATGATGTCCAGGCTCACATATATAATGTACCCGTAAGCTGCTTGCAACCAGAATTGATATATATGATCCTTTTAAAACTGTTATATAACAAAATTGCAGCAGTAGCAGCATGATCCTGATTTTGCATGCATCCAATATACCCACTCACCAGATATGGTGACCTCAAAGCATGAAATAGGTCAAAAACCACAAGTGATATAAAAACATAAAATAAAATAAACAAATCCTACCATGTGCTCTTTTCCAAATGCCCCTTCATCCAAGAATCCAAAAAATACACTTACCAGAACCAAAGACTTCAACTGCATTCATAGAGGTCAATTTGTACTTGGTTAATTCAGAAAGTATAACACACCCAGTCCTCCGTGATCATTGAAACTTCCAATGGTGGCATATACTAAAAAATGTTTCCAGTGCAATAATAAACATAAAATATGCAGCACTGTAATGATTATAAACGCTAGTTACATGAACATGAAAAAAGTCCTTCTGTGTTAAACAACAAAGTCCTATGTTCCCACTCAGTAAGTGCAAAAGAAGGTGTCCGACCACCATAAGGATTGAAGGCTTAACAGAATTTGTGGTTACACAATTAAGTGCAGCAAACATGCTTTGCTAATGCCACTCAAGTGGAGTATGATGGATCCTCTCCTTTGATCCTTAGAAAAGAAAAAAAAACAATATGGTGTTATATTGTTACCACTCTTATAAATTACACCCAGGTGAGTAACACTCCATGCATAAATATAAGTGCAACTGCTGATCACCAGCCTCCACCAGCTTTGACCCCAATGTAGTGCGCACTCACCGAACAAAAGATCATAAGAAGCATCAAAGGTGAAAACGGGAATGTCCACGGGTTTCAGTACAAGGATTTCCTCTCATATTATTTCACTTCACAGCTCCATTCATATGTTCCAAAATACCAAAGGCCATAAACAAAAGACATGCCTCATAGTGTAGTAATTATTAAAAGGACATACAATGAACAGGTAAATTGCATAAAAACAATATATCATGCCGCTAGACTCACGTATAACACCGTAACACGAACCTCCACTGTGGCGGTGCAACGTTGTAGGTCTGCAATCCTACCCTTCGCATTAAAAAAAAGGCATCCTCAGGGACCTATAGTGCATCCTATAGTGCAATGTTTTACATTACACAGTAGTATAATGATGACATCCTGTAGGGTGAAATGCATTTGAAGAGCTTTGTGTATTGATATAATACGCTAATTATAGTGGAACTGCGCTAAAGGTTGATATTAGATAGTTACATAGTAGGTGAGGTTGAAAAAAGACACAAGTCCATCAAGTCCAACCTACGTGTGTGATTATATGTCAGTATTACATTGTATATCCCTGTATGTTGCGGTCGTTCAAGTGCTTATCTAATAGTTTCTTGAAACTACCAATGCCCCCCACTGAGACCACCACCTGTGGAAGGGAATTCCACATCCTTGCCGCTCTTACAGTAAAGAACCCTCTACGTAGTTTAAGGTTAAACCTCTTTTCTTCTAATTTTAATAAGTGACCAGAAGTCTTGTTAAACTCCCTTTTGCAAAAAAGTTTTATCCCTATTGTGGGGTCACCAGTATGGTATTTGTATATTGAAATCCTATCCCCTCTCAAGCGTCTCTTCTCCAGAGAGAATAAGTTCAGTGCTCGCAACCTTTCCTCATAACTAATATCCTCCAGACACTTTATTAGCTTTGTTGTCCTTCTTTGTACTCGCTCCATTTCCAGTACATCCTTCCTGAGGACTGGTGCCCAGAACTGGACAGCATACTCTAGGTGCGGCTAGACCAGAGTCTTGTAGAGCAGTAGAATTATCGTTTTATCTCTGGAGTTGATCCCCTAACCTATCACACAAAATTATAAATATATATATCCAAATTGATTGCAACACACCAAAGTGTAAAACTGTAAAAATAGTCCATAAATTGAAAAACATCAATGGACTCTTGTGTTATCTTCAAACCACCACCATGAATCCGTGCACCACCAACACATAAAGTGCGTGCTTACCGTAAGGCAAGCTGTTATAAGCCTGTGGCTAATACCCAGCCAGGGCCTTTTTCCAGGGAGCATATACAGTGGTGTGAAAAAGTGTTTGTCACACTTAAGTGTTTCAGAACATCAAACCAATTTAAACAATAGTCAAGGACAACACAAGTAAACACAAAATGCAATTTGTAAATGAAGGTGTTTATTATTAAAGGTGAAAAAAAATCCAAACCATCATGGCCCTGTGTGAAAAAGTGATTGCCCCCTAAACCTAATAACTGGTTGGGCCACCCTTAGCAGCAACAACTGCAACCAAGCGTTTGCGATAACGTGCAATGAGGCTTTTACAGCGTCCTGGAGGAATTTTGGCCCACTCATCTTTGCAGAATTGTCCTAATTCAGTTACATTAGAGGGTTTTCGAGCATGAACGGCCTTTTTAAGGTCATACCACAACATCTCAATAGGATTCAGGTCTGGACTTTGGCTAGGCCACTCCAAAGTCTTCATTTTGTTTTTCTTCAGCCATTCGGTGGTGGACTTGCTGGTGTGTTTAGGATCATTGTCCTGCTGCAGAACCCAAGTTCGTTTCAGCTTGAGTACACGAACAGATGGTCGGACATTCTCCTTCAGGATCTCTTGGTAGACAGCAGAATTCATAGTTCCTTTTATCACGGCAAGTCTTCCAGGTCCTGAAGCAGCAAAACAGCCCCAGACCATCACACTACCACCACCATATTTTAATGTTGGTATAATGTTCTTTTTCTGAAATGCAGTGTTCCTACTACGCCAGATATACTTGGACACACACCTTCCAAAGAGTTCCACTTTTGTCTCATCGGTCCACAGAATGTTGTCCCAAAAGTTTTGGGGATCATCAAGATGTGTTGTGGAGAAATTGAGACGAGCTTTGATGTTCTTTTTGCTCAGCAGTGGTTTTCTCCTTGGAACTCTGCCATGCAGGCCATTTTTGCCCAGTCTTTTCCTGATGGTGGAGGCATGAACGCTGACCTTAACTGAGGCAAGTGAGGCCTGCAGTTCCTTGGAGGTTGTTGTGGGGTCTTTTGTGACCTCTTGGATGAGTCGTCGCTGCGCTCTTGGGGTAATTTTGGGCGGCCGGCCACTCCTGGGAAGGTTCACCACTGTTCCATGTCTTCGCCATTTGTGGATAATGGCTCTCACTGTGGTTCGCTGGATTCCCAAAGCTTTGGAAATGGCTTTATAACCCTTTCCAGACTGATAGATCTCAATTACTTTCTTTCTCAATTGTTCCTGAATTTCTTTGGGTCTCGGCATGATGTGTAGCTTTTAAGGATCTTCTGGTGGACCTTACTGTGTCAAGCAGCTCCTATTTAAGTGATGCCTTGATTGTGAACAGGTGTGGCAATAATCAGGCCTGGGTGTGGCTAGAGAAATTGAACTCAGGTGTGGACAACCACAGTTATAGTATGTTTTAACAAGGGGGGCAATCACTTTTTCACACAGGGCCATGATGGTTTGGATTTTTTTTCACCTTTAATAATAAACACCTTCATTTACAAATTGCATTTTGTGTTTACTTGTGTTGTCCTTGACTATTGTTTAAATTGGTTTGATGTTCCGAAACACTTAAGTGTGACAAACATGCAAAGGAACAGGAAATGAGGAAGGGGGCAAACACTTTTTCACACCACTGTACCACCAACTCGGAAGAACTTGATCGATAGGATGGATTGGTACAGCAAAAACGACCAGGGAACTCAATCACTCAGTGGTCAAGGTTAATGACCAGGTATTACCCAAAATAGAAAGGAGCTCACCATAGTGTAAATCGTTTCATACAAAAATTTATTAAATCTTTAAAAGTTGCACTTACAAAAGTAGAAAGTAAAATGTCACGGTTTGTTAAAAGCCGGCCGGCTTGCGAACACCCGTCCTCTCAGCTAAACAGCACAATGACGTCAGCACGCCAATCCTCCCAACGTGCGTTTTTTCACACACTGACGTTGTCCTGGGGCACAGGCGATGCACTGACTCATCGCGCTATATTGTTTATTAAGGAGAACCACGCCTTGGTTTGAACCTCGAGCAGCGGAACCAAACCTCCATATAGGAGACTAATAGAGATGGGCTTTATGTTCGGGTCAATCATGAGTTCGACTCCAACATTGGCTGTTCACCCGTTCGCCGAATAGCAAACAATTTGGGGTGTTCGCGGCAAATTCGAAAGCCGCGGAACACCCTTTAAAAGTCTAAGGGAGAAATCAAAATTGCTAATTTTAAAGGTTAATATGCAAGTTATTGTCATAAAAAGTGTTTGGGGACCTGGGTGCTGCCCCAGGGGACATGTGTCAATACAAAAAAATGTTTTAAAAACGGAAGTTTTTTCGGGAGCAGTGATTTTAATAATGATTAAAATGAAACAATAAAAGTGTAATATTTCTTTAAATTTCGTACCTGGGGGGTGTCTATAGTATGCCTGTAAAGTGGCGCATGTTTCCCATGTTTAGAACTGTCTGACAGCAAAATTACATTTCAAAAGGAAAAAAAGTCATTTAAAACTATTTGCGGCTATAATGAATTGTCGGTCCGGCAATACACATTAAAAGGTCATTGATAAAAACGGCATGGAATTTCCCCACAGGGGAACCCCGAACCAAAATAAAAAAAAAAATGTGTGGGGGTCCCCCCAAATTCCACACCAGGCCCTTCAGGTCTGGTATAGATATTAAGGGGAACCCTGCGACAGCAAATGTTCAAGGGAGCATACACACGGTGGGACTTTCCGACAACAAGCTCACATCCAACATTTCCCGTCAGAAAATCCAACCGTGTGTGTACGCGGCATTAGTTTTACTTAGTGCAATATTTTTTCTATATTCTTTAATTGCATTTTTTTATATCATATGCTGTTGGCTCGATTGGAGTAACAGCATTCTTTGTGAGTTTTAAATTCACCTGCTATTTTATACATTGTACCATGATGTAATTTTATTTTTTTTAAATAAGATGTTATTACACTATTGGAGCATTATTTTCTCATATTTGCCACCATTGGAAGTTTCATCATCAGAGGATCATAGAGGACGGGGTGTTTTATAGTTGCTGAGTTAACCAAGAGCAAATTGACCTCTAGGAATGCTGCTGAGGACTTTGGTCCTGGTGAGTGTACATTTGGATTTCTGGTAGAGGTGGTGATTGGACATGAGCAAATTTATTATTATCATCCAATTAGTATTGGATGTTATATATCACTTGCACTTTTGCTTTTTGACCTCTTTCATGCTTTGATGTCACCATCAAACTCATAGGTGAGCTTCCCCCTCCCTGTCTGTTCAATCAGTGAAACAGGAACATTTCACTTGAAATGGATCTTAAGGCAAAGAGCTAAACATATCATTTAAAGCAAAACTTCAGGAACAATTTTCAGAAATAACTGCAGAAGTTAAGTGTAATGTGTAACTTACACCTTCCTACATGCAAACCTGTGTGAGATAAATATCTCTGATAACGCTGATGGGAATTCAGCAATACTATTAGCTTGTTTGGGATAACTGAGCATTATTTCAATAGAATTTGTTTCTGCAATGGTGGATTCATAGGGGTTAATTCACTAAAACTGGAGAGTACAAAATCTGGTGCAGCACTGCATAGAAACCAATCAGCATCCAATTTTTTTTTTCTGTCAAAGTTTAATTGAACAAGCTGAAGTTAAAAGCTGATTGGCTACCATGCAGAGCTGCACCATACTTTGCACTTCCAGTTTTAGTAAATCAACCCCTTAGACTTCATTTTCAGCAACTAATTCCATTCAAGTACTAGCAGGGACTAAAAGCAGACAATGCAGGGACCAGAAGTAATGAGCTAATGGTACTGCTGCATTCCCATCAGAATTTTGGGAAGTTGTTATCATAAAGGACTGCACCGAGATAAGGCAATTTACATATTACACTTCATTTTCATATCTGTTCAATCAATTCAGTTATCAGGGAGGTGATCCATGAAATAGTAGTAATCTGTCTGCCTGTGTTGTAGAGACATTTCCATCGCAAGAATGGCTAAACAAAATTACAAATTCAAAAGTCAAGTAGCAGAAGGGTTGATTTACTAAAAAAGAAGAGGCTGTGCATGTAGCAAAGTGAATGCTAGTAAATAAGGTGAACTCATGTTTGCTTGGATTTCCCAACCATGTGCATAGGAAATTACAAAAACAAGATTTTTGCTAAAACATAATTGTTTTGTTGACGTGCACACAGTTTCATCACATTACCTAAAATCAGTGAAGAGTGTGCAAAGTGAACATTAACTATGCAAAGTCTTTTATTTGTCTCCTTAAAATTAATATTTTAACTGCACAGTATATTTAGCTATTAGGCTTCCACTTTGAGCTATTTTGATTGTCTTTCCCATAAATACAGTACACATGCTATAAAACTCAGAGGAGTATTCTTTCTAATGCTCTATGTCCACTGATAGAACCCAATCTTATAGATTTATATAAAAAATATTATCTAGTTGGACTGAAGTCTGAAGAGTTGACTTACTAAAGAATTAGAGAATGCCCACTCATAAAGAGAATGTTCACTTCAAGTTCTGTGTTTTTTTTATTAACTTCCCTGTACATGAATTTAAAGTTATAGAGTTTAACTTTTTTCATCAAAATGAAGATTAATTCGACTTAGTGAGCATTTTCTACTCTTTTAGTAAATTAACTCCATTTTCTCACAGCACAGAATCACGTATATATATTTATGGTTTAGAGCCCTATGGCCGATACATGTAAAGATGACATACAGGTTTAACACAAAACTTACCACATGAAATGGACCTGAAAGTGTGCCTTTGGTCTATCGTATGGTACACCAATAAGGGGGCATACCCTAGATAAGAAATGATGAAATGAGAGTAGCTATGAAATGTGAAATGAGTATTCTGTTTAGGAGTAAGAATACTTTAGAAATGCCCTAAAAAGGGGAAGGGAGGGTGGGTATCTCGCACAGGAAACCGACCATACTGGCCTTCTTTTATATATATATATATATATATATATATATATATATATATATATATATATGTAGGATTCTGCACAGCTGGCCCACACTGTCGCAGTAGATGTACAGTGTGCGCTCGGCAAGTGGTGTTAATTAAATGTTAATTAAATCAACATATATTCATTCATAAAGGGTGATATAAATATAGGGTATTCCTTTTTACTAGAATTCACTACTATCATTTCTAATAATCAGACAATTTATAATACAACTTTCATATGGTAATGGCACATGAGAAAATTGAAGAATGACAGATGGTGGTCCTAATGTGGTATAAAAGTTGTGCGCCTCACACCAGAATCCGCAAGCCGCACATCACACTCCCCTTAGGGGTTCTCACTCACCAGAAAGATGAACACATCACGCTTTGATATGTTAACCAGGCTGTCTTACACGACATGGAGGGTGTTTTAGAGCTTGTGCTGGATCTCCCACAGGTATTCGGACAGAAAAAAGGGTCTCAAATAGCGTAATTCCGTTTTTCTCTCTCGTTTATTTTAAATTCAAAATAACATGTTCCATATAATCCGTCAGTCAATCAGTGCTTAAAATGATCAGCATTAAAAAAGCATTCTACACGGTACAGGACCCATGAGACTTACAAAACTAAGAAAGACAGCATCCACCGCTTACTTCCGGTTGTCTCTTCCTGGCCGTAGAATGCAAAGGTCACTTCCGGTCGCTGTAAGGTCACGCCCTGATGGTAGGTTTGATATTGCAGGACCTAATCCTTGCTCTGTCTGGACATTTTGAATTTAAAATAAACGAGAGAGAAAAACGGAATTACAATATTTGAGCCCCTTCTTTCTGTCCAGCACAAGCTCTGACACCCTCCATGACGTGGAAGACAGTCATGGTTAACATATCAAAGTGTGATGTGTTCATCTTTTTGATGAGTGAGAACCCCTAAGGGGAGTGTGATGCACGGCTTGCGGATTCTGGTGTAAGGCGCACAACTTTTATACCACATTAGGACCACCATCTGTGTCTTCCTGGACTTTTATCATCATCTGTCATTCTTCAATTTTCTCATGTGCCATTACCATATGAAAACTGGTCATAATAAGCAATGACAGCAGCGCCGCTTTAGTAATCAGAGGTACCTTTGGAGTACCTGTGGACATTTTACTATATTGTATGGATTATTGTTTTGCATTTTGCACTTTAAGCGGCAGCTGACACTTTGAATTGCTGTGAAAGATCAAATCACTGTGGTTACTGAATTGTCTATATTTATAAGATCTAATATTTCCATAGCGCCGAGATTGTGGAAGAAGGCCTAGTTTTTCACTGTATTGTGACAATTTATAATACAAGGGAATGTCAATTTATTTCCCTTTATATAACTGACTGTTTAAGGTAAACACTGGTTGTCTGGGATGACATAAGGCACACACCCTTTAGCAAATTGTTATATGAGAGGGGGCCATACAGTATTTTATCTCTGTCACCATTAAGCAGCACTGCTACACTGTGACATCAATACCTTAATTACTATCCATTTTGTGTCACCAAAAAAAGAATACAATAAAAAAAAAAAAAAAAAACTTAAGTTGCAGTAAATAGATCATTTTCTTTGCTTTTTTTTTTTTTTTTAAAGAAATGTTGTTAGCACAACTTCATATTATAAATGATTACTTTTGGCTGAAGAAATCATTTTACAAGCCTCTGATTTTTGCAATCAGTTGCCCCTGAGCGATCTAATGGACTTCACTTCATTATGAAACCACTCATTAAAAGCCTTGTATCTACTAGAATTGTATCTACATAAAGTGATCTATGAGAGTGCTGCATTCGTTTAGCAGACACATCTTTAATTTTACTCATTCGTCTTAATTTTTTGTAATCATTTTCTGTAAAGAGGGTATAATGTCAGCCTTTGCTTCCATGCTACTGACAGATCCAATCTTGCAGATAATTACCATAAGGAAATTGATGCTTTAGTGTGCAAAGGAGAATTTAATTTACTCAGACATCCCACAGCACAATACATTCCAAAGGATATCAGGATTTCAATTTTTTTTTTTCAGAAATTAAATAGTGCTATATAACATGATTACTTATTACTGAACACATTTTACAGCGTTTTTTTTTAACTAGTTTGATGTGATCACACATATACTGTACATTAAACATAAATTGCAAACTTCTCTTTGACTATGAATTAAACACTTGCAAAATTGTGGAAAATACCTTGTAATATGAAACCTGCCAATATACTGTTCCGAACAAGTAAAGATTTTATTGTGTTCAAAGCACACAATAGGTCTGATCTACTAAAGGAAATGTGCATACACTGTTGCATTGATGCACCTGCAAACTTGGTTGAACAGCCACAGCCGATATTCATAGTATTTGTGCACGCAATGCTCACCGCCATGCACACAACTGTGGTGGCATGTATAGGACTTATTTAATACCAAATGCAGTTTGCTCGACTGTACATGCTCCAGCCTCCAGTACCTAAACGTATGGTAGCAAAGTTCTAAAATTAGGTTTTCCTCTAATGTCTATTGTGCATATGATATCTATTTTTCATTCAAATTTAAATACTACATGAAGTGTGCTCTGATAAAATTGGAAGTTGCTTGCAAAAAAGACCATAGCGTACGCTTTGCAAGGTATTATTGCACATAGTCATGTTTTGGTAATGACGAGCAGGTGTACATGATTTCATATACTGCTGCTTGTGAATTATTTATTATTTTATTAACTTTGATTTAAACAATAAATATATCTATAAAACAGTGCTTTATTTGAAAGAATGGTGTGTGGAGCTTTTTAAGCTGCCCCATTGTTTGGACCACGTGCCTTTTTATTTCTTAGTGAGCTATCTTGGTGTTGGTCACAATATTGTTTTTCTTAAAACACAGAATGGAAAATGTAGGTGTCATTCTGATGTCTTTGGAGGAGTAGACATTAATTATGTTTTTTAGGTTCAGGCTTCTTATATATTGCTACTACAAGAGACAAATACACGCAGGTTGGCATCACCACCCCCATGTTGCTTTTCTACATTTCTTCAACTCATTCTTGCTTGATGATACTCTCCTACCGCCTTTATGACCTTTCAAAGTTTTAATCACTGCATTTTGTGTTCCCCCTGTGAGTAAAATTGTGAGTGGTAGAGCAAGAGTTAGGGGATCAGGGAAAGTATCCTTTTTGCCATGCACATACTTAAAGAGTCATAAACTAAAATATCAGAAGAGAACATTCCCTTTCTCTGGTAGAATGACCATTAACTGGCATCCATGCATATTATTATTTTGTGGACTGACAAACATTCTCTATGTTTTAGCTTAAAGTGATTGTAAAGTCTCTTTTTTTTCTATAAAAATAACAAACATGTAATACTTACATGCTCTGTGAAATGGTTTTGCACAGAGCAGCCCCAATTCTCCTCTTCTTGAGTCCCTCTTCTGTGCTCCTGGTCCCTCCTTCCTGTTGAGTGCCCCAACAGCAAGCAGCTTGCTATAGGGGCACCCAAGCTGAGCTGCAGCTTTTTGTGTCCAATCAGACGTGGAGAAATGTGGTTTGGCCCCGCCCCCTCTCTCCTGATTGGCTAACTGACTTTTATTGACAGCAGCAGGAGCCAATGGCACCACTGCTGTGTCTCAGTCAATCAAAGAGGGAGAGTCCCGGACGGCTGAGACACTCTTGGACATTGCTGGACAGAGATGGGGCTCAGGAAACTATTAAGGGGTGCTGGGACAGCTGTTGCACACAGAAGGCTTTTTATCTTAATGCATAGAATGTATTAAGATAAAAAAACCTTCTGACTGTACAACCACTTTATAAAATGCTATGCCACAGTCTCTTTCAGTCATAGTAAAATGACACATCCCAAAATGTGTTATTTAGTTTATTTAAGAAAACCATAAAGAAAAAAAAACAATTATACTATTATCCTGTTGTACTGGGCATGAAAAATGTGCATGTTCTTTTGAACTTCTACATTTGACTTAAAAATTCATTTGAGAAATTAAAGCTTTGTATTTTGTGATTACTGAAAACAAAAATTGCATTAAATGAAGGATTCGTTCTGAAGCATCTCAGAAAAATTCATATGCAAGCCACTGTTAGTTGAGAAAAAATAAAGTATATCATTAACCTCTTAGTTTGCCAAGAAAAACTAGTCATGTGTCTGTGAATTTTTTTTTTTTTAGTGAAAGTATTTTCTGTGCAAATTATATCATTGGCTTTTCTTTTACAAAGATTTAGGATGCACACAATACAGTAAATTTCATGTAGTGTCTTACACAAATTCAAACTTAATAAGTTGTTCTGTATTATTTCTGATAGATATTTGTTGAAAAATATTATTATTGTGGTGTCTCAAGCTGAACTATAATCTTCTATTAGTATTAATATATGTAGTACCCTCTAGTGTACAGTCTAGTTAGGTAAATTTAGCGGACTCATAGCGGCTTATCTGAATCTGGGTAATTGTTGTGGGTTCAGCTTAAGGTCAGGCTGGAAGGCTCTTCAGACCAGGCCTCTATCACCTCCCTCTGGTTCTGGAGGTCCATGGAAACGTCTAGAAACTAGTGGGTGGAGGTACAGAGGCAAGGGTCTGAATATTTATGGGAGTTTGACCAATCCCCAGGCAGGAGGCCTGGCAGGGTGGTAAGACAGGCCCATAAATATTGGAGAGCCTGGCCAGTGGGGGTTGTTGTTGGGTGGAAGATAGAGTGCTAAGGATCGTGAGGCCTGGGAGGAGGGTTCTGCCTCCAGGCTGGAGTTGAGGAAGGAAGGAGAGGAAGCTGAAGAGAGGAGCCTTCACCACCCTTCAAGAGGAAGTAAAGCCTCTTAAAAAAAAAAAAAAAAAGACACCCTGCAAGGCAAAGGCATAATGAGCTAGTATGCATAGCATACTAGCTCATTGTGAAAGACTTACCTGAAAACGAAGCCCCCGAAGCGGTCCTTATCCACGATCTTCTGTGCCGCCATCCAGGGCCGGAGTGACTTCTGGGTCTCGCCGCTCCAGCTCTGTGATTCGCTGGAGCGGCGATGACGTCACTCCCGCGCATTCGCAGGAAAGCGGCATATCGCTGTGAACCCGGCATGCGCAGTGCGCCTGCGCACCGCTGTCTATGGCGCATGCGCCGTAGACAGCGATGCCTTTTCATTTCTAAATATCTCCTAAACCATGCAGGTTTAGGAGATATTTATTGGACCTACAGGTAAGCCTTAATCTAGGCTTACATGTAGGCCAAAGTGCTTTGGAAGGGTTTACTTCCACTTTCAGTCTCATCCAGGAGACACCCTGGGGGTTATTTACGAAAGGCAAATCCACTTTGCACTGCAAGTGCACTTGAAAGTGCAGTCGCTCTAAATCTAAGGGGTAGATCTGAAATGAGTGGAAGCTCTACTGATTTTATCATTCAATCATGTGGAAGCTAAAATGCTGTTTTTTATTTTCCTTGCATGTCCCCCTCGGATCTACAGTGACTGTACATCCAAGTGCAAAGTGGATTTTCCTTTAGTAAATACCCCCCCCCCCCCCCCTGTCTAGCATGAGAAGACCTGTACTGCAGGAGGCCTAAACTGCAGTCTTAACAAAGCCAGCAGGATTTAAGGGGACCATGTGAGTACTTCTACCTATCACCCCCAGGGTCAATAAGGGAGAAGGCTGTCAGATGCAATATCTAGCATGTTTTCATTGGGACAGTGTCACAGCTAACCTAAATCACTTGATCTGGGACAGTTTTCAAGGCAGCCATGTAGGCTGGTATTTTCTGCAAGTGCTGGGACTTTGTGAGTTTCACCAAGGGGACATGGAGCTCCTGAAAGAAGAACCTTGCTATTGATACCACCAGATACTGATACTGTACAGGGAGTACAGTCTAGGATGCATTTTTCTTTGTAAGTTTTTTCCATAAGTTGTTCTACCAAGTTCAAGTTGGGCATCATATAATCCCTTATCCCTATCCAAGTTGATTTCCCTTAGTAAAACAACAAAAACAAGCCCACGGACTGGTTACTGACTCTGTGTGAAAGTTGGAAAATGTGTGTTGCCTGGCTGTGTAAGAATAGGAAGACACAAATGCCAGCGGCTAGGGGGTAGCGCTACAAATACATGACTTTTAAGAAGCAAGCAATAATACTAAAAGTCATATAAAAAGAGTAGCACTAGCTGTGGCACTGAAAAAATGTAATCTCAGTGCCATCTTATCGCTGTATCAGTATCACATCAGTGATATCAAAAATATTGCTAGTAGCAGCAAGTATTTGTAGAAGCTGCTGTGGTTCCCAAACTTTTAGCTGCAATCAGATCAGCTTATCCCATCCAAACATCTGACCTTTTTAATGGCTCACCTCCACAGTCACAACAGGAAGATAAATCTGCCACTTATTTTTTCTCATCTCTTCTAACACCTGTTTGCCTGTAGAAAAGTTTTCCAAATCTCTACCTGTCCCTGTTGTAACAGACAGTGGCACTTGCAGTGACAGCACAAAGCTCTTAAAGTGGTTGTAAACCCTTACAAACCACTTTGACCTACAGGTAAGCCTAGATTAAGGCTTACCTGTAGGTCCAATAAATATCTCCTATACCTACATAGTTTAGGAGATATTTAGAAAAAATAGACACCGGCGCAGTGACATCATCGCCGCTCCAGCGAATGACAGCGATGGAGCGGCGAGACCCGGAAGTCACTCCGGGATTGATGGCGGCAGCGGAGGTCGTGGATGAGGGTCGCTTCGGGGGCTTCGTTCTCAGGTAAGTTATTCATAATGAGCTAGTATGCTATGCATACTAGCTCATTATGCCTTTGCCTTGCAGGTTCCGTTTTTTTTTTTTTTATAAAGGAGGCTTTACTTCCTCTTTAACGAATCTAAAGACATTCTAGTTGTTGAACACAAGGAGTCGTGCTAAAATCACAAATGTTTTGCATATGAGGAGGTTCGGCAAAAAAATGGGAGAAGGACAGACCTGATGTAATGCATATGTGGTTAGTGGTGGTGATTGTAGCACCTACGGCAAATGTAAAGGTGTAAAAGGTAAATTCTTTTTATGGGAGTACTAAGCAGCCTGAAGGAACATTTTTGTACACCTACTGAACAACAATGTACTTGAGCAAAAAACTTATGTAACCAATTTTTTTAAATAATGCTTGAACTGCACCTTTTCTAGCAATATAAGCTGTGAGTCAATGGATTATTAGTGCTGCACACCCTGCCATGACCTGTGGTTCCTCCTGCTAACTCCTATACACTACAAGACACAATAGTGACATAAAGGCCCAAGAGAGGAACCACAGAGTATGGCAGAGGCACAGGTATCTGACATACTAGGAAGTATGTTGGATGTGAAAATTCTATGAACAGCTCTGCTCTGCCAAAGAACACTGATTCCACAAATAAGAAATGGGGCAGGCAATATAAAATCTCTTACAGGATCTTGTTGTATTTATTTTTTTTTTTTATAACTCAATTTTATTAAAGATTTTACATAAAGAGCAGGTTACAAAGCAAACATTGAATAACGTACAGTTAAACAGGTGATAGTCAGATTATCACAGCAATGAGGAGTCTACCTAAAGATGGGAGCTAGCTAAGTGGAAGTTTATTCATGGGGGGTATGCATTTAGGGTGTTTGAGCCAAAGGTTCCAGTTCGTTTGAAATCTAGGTAGTTGTAAGTAGGCTTTGGCGTGCATAAATTCCATCAAACAGTGGTTGTTTAAGAGAGCAGTTATTTCCATTATAGAGGGGGGGTTGGGAGATTTCCAATTTTTGGCAATAGCCAGTCGCGTTGCAATAAAGACATGGGAGACGATCGTGCGTGAAGAGCAAGGCCACAATTCCATGTCTAGGCCTAACAGTACCATTTGCGGAGTTAGTGGTACAGGATTCGGTAGAATGGAAAGGAGGAGTTTGGAGAGCACAGTCCACAGTGTGGCGAGGATTGGACAGTCCCACCATATGTGGAATGGGGTTCCAGGGGATCCACAATTTCTCCAGCAGAGGTTAGTTGAATTAGGGTAGATCCGGGCAAGTCTGGATGGAGTAAGGTACCAGTTGTGGAATAATTTTTGCACAGTTTCCCAGTGGAGGAGACATCTGGAGACTTTCAGGGGCGTCTGTAGTGCGCGATGCCACTGTTGGAGAGTGTAGGAACTTTGTAATGTATGCTCCCATTTTAGCATTGTTGGTGACTTAGAAGTGTGGTCGGTGCTAGTAAGCAGTTTATAGCAAAAGGAGATTCCACGTTTTCCAGTTGGGAGGAGGTTGAAGAATGTGGTTACATGCCATGGTAATAGGTCATCAGACCATTGTACTTTAGAGAGGATCGAGCGTATTCTGAGGTATTTGAAAAAATCTTTGTGTCCAATGTGGTAAGCAGTTTGTAGTTTTTGGAAGGACATGAGAATGGAGCCTTGGTATAGGATACCAATGTTGGAGACACCTTTGCTGATCCATGTAGAGATATCAAGGTTGGGTGTGAGAATGTGGAGGGCTTCCAACGGTATTAGCTTGAGTAGACGTAGTGGTGTACCCTGAGAGGATTGTATGGTGGCTTTCCATATCCTGACGGTAGCGTTAACAGTGTCAAGGTATGAGTGAGTTCCTGGATGTTGCAGGAGGAGGGCGCATAGAGTTAGTTTAGGATGGGACATAAGGGCTGCTTTTTCTATTTGGAGCCAGGTGGTTTGTTGCATGGGGTTCCACCAGACTCTGGCTTGATCGAGTATGGTTGCTTTGTAATAGGCTAATAAGTCTGGTGCTCCCATCCCTCCTAATGTGACTGGTTTACACAGTGTGCTGCTTTTGAGACGGGAACGTTTTCCGTTCCATATGAAGTTTATGAGGATAGATTGTAGCTGCAACAATTGTTGTTTGAGAAATGGTATCGGCAGAGTCCGGAATGTATACAAGGCATGGGGTAAAAGATACATTTTGGCAAGAGCAATTCTTCCTGCCCATGAGGCAGTAGTATGTCTGAGGTCCTGCACAGTTTTTTGGAGCTTGGTTACAAGATTATTGAAATTGGTGGAGCGTAAGCGGGTTGAGGGTGCGGTTAACTGTATGCCTAGATACGTGAGCGTAGAGTTGGGGGCCCATGAGAAAGACGTGTTGTTGGTAATATCAGTTTTGGTGCGTTGGTTTAGTCCTATACTGAGCATGCTAGATTTGGAAAAGTTAATTTTATACAGTGAAGCCTTGCTGAAGGTGTCTAAAGTGTGATGAAGAGCTGGGAGTGAGTTAGTAGGGTCAGTCAGGGAGATGATGACATCGTCAGCGTAGAGACCTATCTTGTGATGTGCGTCAGCGGTGGATATCCCCGAAATAAGTGGGTTGTGTCTAATTGATTGGGCTAGGGGTTCCATGACAAGGGCGAAAATCAAGGGTGAGAGTGGGCACCCCTGACGTGTCCCATTAGAGATGTGGAAGGGATCCGAGAGTAGACCGGAAGTCATTACTCTAGCGCTGGGCGAGGAGTAGAGGGAGAGTATAGCTTGCAGTATGGTCCCTGAGAAACCAAATTTCTGAAGGACTGCCTGTAGGTAGGACCAATCCACTCTATCAAACGCCTTCTCTGCATCAAGAGAGATGAGCAGAGAAGGCGTTCGATGATGTTCCACCCATTGTATCAGGTCAATGAACCTGCGGGTACCGTCCGATGCTTGTCTGCCAGCCACAAAACCCACTTGGTCAATATGCACAAGTTGTGGGATAATGTCTGAAAGTCGCGTGGCCAAAATTTTGGCATATAGCTTGGTGTCAGTGTTCAGCAGGGAAATGGGTCTGTAGCTGGCAGGCTCATCGGCCAGTTTGCCCGGTTTGGGAATAGTGACAATAGTGGCTCGGAGCGATTCCAGTGGTATGGAACCAGTACTGGCAGTGAAGTTGAAGGAGCGGCATAGGTGGGGGATGAGGAGCTTAGAGAATGTTTTGTAGTACTCATTGCAGAACCCATCAGGGCCTGGGGCTTTATGAAGTGGTAGGGCGGCAATGGCTGATTCCACTTCCGTAAGGGAGAATGGGGTGGAAAGTTGGTGCAATTGGTCTTGTGAGAGTGAAGGGAGATGTATGTCTTTGAGGAAGTTAGTAATGTCGGTAGAAGAGGGTGGTGAAGCAAGGTTGGAGCTGGTAAGGTTGTATAGTTTAGAGTAGTAGAGACTGAATTGGTCTGCAATGTCTTTAGGGTTGGCGTGTTTAATGCCGCGGTTATCAGTAAGGTACGGAATCCTAGTTTGTACGAGTTTACGTTTAAGTTGTCTAGCTAGATATGCTCCAGGTTTGTTGTGTTGGGAGTAGGATTGTAAGCGGAGACGTTTAAGGTGGAAATCAAAGTTTGCGTGTAGGTGGTCACTGAGGGCTTGTCTAGCTGTGTGCAGTTCAGAGCTGAGTATAGGGGAAGGTTGAGGCTTGTTGGCTCGCTCAAGTAAGCGTATTTGTTCTAGGAGTTTGTTCGTGGTTGCATTGTATTGTTTTTTCCCGTGGGTTCCCAACTTAATCAGGAGACCTCTAATGCAAGCCTTATGGGCGTTCCATAGTGTAGTGGGGTTGTCTACAGATCCGGTGTTGGTTGTGAAGTAGTGCTGGAGTTCGGACAAAATCTGTTTTTGATATAAGGGACGTGTGATTATGGAGGTGTTGAGCCTCCAGGTGGTGAAGTTTTTAGTGGCAGGTGCTGGGAATAGTGTCATTGATATGGGTGCGTGGTCAGACCACGTAATAAGTCCAATTTTAGACTCCCGTACCATTTGCAGGGTATGTTTGTCAGTCAAAAAGAGATCTATCCGAGAGTAAGTGTTTTGAGTGTGTGAGAAAAAGGTGTAATCTCTTTCAGAGCCGTGGAGGCATCTCCAGGGGTCGTACAAGTCTTCCGAGTGGAGTAGGGAGGAGAGTGAGGTAGAACGTTTACGGGTAGGATTAGAAGTGTCTAGCGAGGCATCAACAATTTGGTTGAAGTCACCGCAGATAATTAAGGGGCCCTGTCTGAAAGGTTCCAGTTTAGTTAGCAGGGACTTGTAGAATTGGTGTTGTTTGGTGTTAGGGGAGTAAATGCTGGCGATAGTGACGTTCCGATTATTGATTATGGCATTCAAAATTATGAATCTACCTTCAGGGTCTATCTCAGAGTGGAGCGGCTGGAATGAAACAGTGGAGCGTATGGCAATCATAACTCCTGCTTTTTTTTTTGCGGAGTTGGCAAAGTAATAGTGTGGATACAGTTTATGGGAGCATGAGGGTGATTTGCTGGAGGCAAAGTGAGTTTCCTGTACACACAGTATGTCAGAGGTGAGGGCCAAAGCTTCTTTCCATAGTAAATTTCGTTTGTAAGGGGAGTTTAGGCCTTTGGCATTAATGGAGGTGATGGTGAATGACATTTTGGGCAGTGACTAGTGGGGGGGGGGGGGGTATAGGAATACCGCAGCAAAGTAACGTGCAGTAGTGCGCAGAGGTGGGGGTAGACCAGTGCTGGTGTTATACAATAAGTAAAGTGGAGCCAACGATTTAAGGCAACTGAGTGAAGAGTGCGCTAATAAGCATAAGCTATGAAAAACAAAGTAAAATTATAAACGTAAAGGATATAACTAAGAAATTTCAAAGTGCGTGGCACTTTCCTTTCACTGGGGGAAGAGTGAAGAGCCTAACAGGTGGTGTGCTCATTAGGGACATCGTTGCAGTGTGTAATCGCAGAGACATCGTAGTAAAGGTTTTCAGTGTGCACCCGATGGTCGGGGTTAGAGGAGGTGGAGGAAGTCCTTACTTGCGAGTGGTATTAGGAGCATAATGCCTGGGATCCTGGGCGAACGTTGAGGGTCTTTGAAGTAGAGGTTCAGGTGGAGGCGAGGAGATTAGGCCCCAGTTGAGCATGCGTTTGATTCCATCTTTTGGAGTCAGGATATTGGTGTTCTGGTTCTGGTATGTGACCACTAGTTTAGTGGGGAAGCCCCATTTGTATGGGATGTTGTGCTTCCGAAGAGTAGTGGTGGTCAGGGAAAATTCTCTCCTTTTTTGAGCGGTAGCAGCAGATATGTCTGTGTACAGGGACACAGTAGAGTAGGGGTCAGGTAGCGGAGAGGTGGATCTGGCAGCCGCCATGATCTTTTCTTTTACTTGAAAGAAATGAATGCGGGCTAGGATGTCTCTAGGTACCGAGGCAGGGAGGTGACTAGGTTTGACAATGCGATGCGCTCGGTCAATAATCATGTCAGTTTGACGCAATTGAGGGATAAGTGTGAGGAATAGTTGCTGGATGTAGGGGATCAGTTCTGGTGGTTTAACGGATTCTGGTACGCCCCTAAATTTGATATTGTTCCTCCTCGAACGATCCTCTAAATCTGCGACTTTGGCGTGTAAATAATTAATCTCCTCAATTTGTCGGTCATGGGCATCCGCCATTTCGTTATAGGCCGCAGTGTGTTCAGTGAGCGTTTTTTCAATGACATCAGTGCGGTCCTCCACTTGATCTATTCTGGCATGTAACATGGAGATGGAGGACCGTAATTCATTACGCATATCATGCTGCAGTGACATCAACATAAGTTTGAGCGTATGCTCAGATGCTGGCTGGTCAGAGGCAGGTAGTGTGGCTAGGGATTCAGAGTGTGGCAGTTCAGGGCCTGTGTAAGCTGGGGGATCTCCGTGCTGTTTTTTAAGCTGAGGAGCTTTAGTGGGAGAGAGGACTTGTGACTGTGCGGCTCTCTTACCTCGATCAGCAGGGTTGTATTTATTTTTTATTATCTACAGAGTAGCTTTAAAGAAATTAGAATAAAGATAGGATTGTAGAATCCTCTTGCATATATGCAAATTATAGCTGTAATTCAAACAAAGATTTAAAAGAAAAAAAACAAAGATAATTACCAAAAAGCTGCTAAATTGAGATGAATTTATCTTTACAATTTGCTGTGTTGTTAAGATTTACTAAAACTGGAGCACTCAGAATCTGGTTCAGCTGTGCATAGTAGCCAATCATCTTCTAAATTCAGCTTGTTCAAGAAGCTGATTGGTTTCTATGCAAAACTGCACCAGATTTTGCACTCTCCAGTTTTAGTAAATTCCTCCCCTACTTCTCATTCAACCATACAGAGTGGGAATGGCTACAATCGTGACTTCTTTGTTTTTTTAATTCATTTTCTACCAACCTAAATGATCTGTTTTCTTAAAAGAGCATTTATTTTTCCACTGTATTGTAAGGATTGCATGGTGAAACTGTAGTGATCATTTTGGAAAGAGGCCCCTGGTGTTTATATGCAGAACCACTTCTACTTCCAATAAGAGATCTGAAACAAAAGTATGAAAATATATGATCACAAATTTCTGTTTTAATATGTCATGTTTGTAAACATATTTACATATATAAACTAAGTTTTTTTTTTTAAATGTTTGCAATTTACTAAGAATGCTGCTAAAATACTGTATGTGCTATTTCTTAAAAGTGATGCAATATTTTAGTAGTGAAAACCTTTGGTATTTTAATGCCGAAACCCGTCAGCATCCTTAACAACCAATGAGTAGCTGGTTGTTAAGGACGTCAGCGGGTGCCAACTTCTTAACGACCTTTTATTCACTGGTTGCTAAAGCAGATCTTCACTGCATCTGAGTACCACAGACCCAAAACACAATTTAATTTACTTTTAATATTCAAAGCAAACTCTCCCATCTATCCATGTCTCTATGCTTTGTTGTTGAGAAATCACTTTAAAAAACAACCTCCTAGCATTTTTGTCTGTGACCATCTTGAGCAAGGGCAAATGATTCATGTAGCATTTACTTCCTGGAATCCATCTGCCCTTAGCTCAAGCATGCATGCAGGAGAGTGTGCTTAGCTGAGAAAACCCATCCTCCTCTCCTTCCCTCCTGAAAACTCCTGGCATATCTGACATCATTTGCCTAGACAAGAAACCAGAAAGTAACTGAAAAAAAAAAAAAAAAAAAAAGTTTAAAACAAGTAAATATGATATACTTGACTATCTACAGTATTTACTAATTCTAGCAGTATGCAGATTACAAATAATGTTAATTGGGAGAGTGAAGTTCCACTTTAAGGACCCGCGGCAGGTGCCGGCTACTTAACAACCAGCTGACATTTCATAAATATCTTAAAGTGGTTGTACAGGCTGAAGGTTTCTTATTTTATTGCATTCTATGCATGAACCCTGATGAACCCTGACTTCAAATAAATTGAAGTGGGGGTTCCCTTCAAAATCCATACCAGACCCGAAGGGCGTAGTATGGATTGGGGGACACTGTTTTCTTTTCTTCATTTTTATTGCTAGCATTTTTTTTTACATTCAGATGCCAGGAGGGAATCCTGCTGACAGCTGACGACTCATCGGTTGTTAAGGACCTGAGGCCTCCTGTTCCTTAACAACCAGCTTATTTACTGGTTGTTAAGAATGCTGGCGGCTGCCGGTTCCTTAAAAATCGCATGCCAGAGCCTCTACTTATTTACTGCATGCATTTAAAAAAAACATTTTTTGGGAATTGACTTTTACCAATACTGCATAAAACACCTAAATACAGCATGCGATCTGGTTCTGTGAATGGAGCCCAGTGTTTCTATAAGTACGAAAGTTAGAGATCAAAAGCAATCATATTTGCTGGGGGTACTTTAGGTATATTAGTATATTAGAAATCTGGAGTAAACAGTGAATGTGCTTTGCCAGGATGCATATGGTATCAATACTCTGATGCCAGATGCACCCCGGATGCTTCTGGCATCAACATATTGATGCATCTAGGGTTCTAGTATTTCCAAAAAGTGCTCAGCAATTTTAGGCTACATATTTCTCTGGATATTTAAAATTTACACTTTTCAGTATATTTATGTTCACATTTTCATGTTATGCATCCAAGAGGTACATTTCTTCAAGATAATCTCTCTACCACTGGTTTAGGATAATCCCTTTTATTATAAAATCTATCAACAGGCACCCTCTCTCCTGCTCCCCACATGTATCCCCTTCCCTCCACACAACTTACGTGGGGGAAGATACACCAGCCAGTGGCACCATTTCTTCTCCAGCACCTGGCACACAGTTTCCGGTACTCCACAGCACCTGTGTGTGAGGTGCTGGGCAGTTCAACCCTTTGCTGCTTTCTGTATAAGGATTAACCACATGCAGTATGCAGATTTCCTCTCACCTGGCACCACAGAGTCCCTGTGGGCACACTATGCTCGTCTTCCAACACTGTGACAGTGATGTGGTGGGGCAGAACCAGGTGGAGCCTGTGACTATGGCAGCTGATGCTAAGCATCAGGTGGCCTGGCTGCAGGATCTGACCCTGGCATGCATAGAGATAAAGAGGCCAGTAGCAATCTGACTTCTGGTTGTGTGGGCCCTAAAGCTGAGACATCCTGAGCTCAGGAGTCTCCCTGTGACACTCTGCTCTCCTCATCCTGTCTTCTTGCTGCCTGGTGGACCTGAAGTTGTGATCGAGACCTTTACAACTCCCAGGACCCGGTGAGTCCTGTAAATACACCCTCATTCTGCTGACCATTCTGCAAAGAGCCATCTGTTGAGTCACAGCAGCCAGCTTGCCACTACAATTGGACACCTACAGTGTGAGTCTTTTAACTCTTAAAGGAAAACTAAAGGAATTTTTTTTTTTTTTAGTAAATAACAAACATGCTATACTTACCTCTACTGTGCAGCTCGTTTTGCACAGAGTGGCCCCGAACCTGGTCTTATGGGGTCCCTCAGCGGCTGTCTCGGCTCCCCCCGCAAGTACTTCTCACCTAAATGCGAGCTCCCTCGCATGGTGTGGAGTACTTGCGGGCGCGCTCCCGTGATACAGCCGGTGGCTATAGCCTCTTGCTGTATCACTCGGTCCCGCACCCCGGATGAGAGCCAATGGCTGCACTGCTTTCAATCCATCCACTCTAGCCAATCAGCGGCCAGGATGAGCGGCGAAGAGGACGTCAGGGACGAGCGCGGGATTTTCGAGGGGTCAGGTAAGGAAAATGGGGGGCTTGGGGGGGCTGGCGGTGTCAGATGTTTTTTCACCTTAATGCATAGAATGCATTAAGGTGAAAAAACTTTTACCTTTACAACCCCTTTAACTCTTTTGATGTACCACATTGCTACCTTGTGAATCTGGACTTATCTTGTGCTCTGCCATATTGCTGCCTTGTGATACTGCTGTTTGTCCCTTGAGGTGCCTGGAGTGCTGCCCTGCGATTCTGGATTTATCCTTTTCTGAGCCATATTGCTGACCTGTGATCCTGCTACTTGTCCCTTGCTGTGCCCTGGACTGTTACCACTGAACTTACCTCTTTTGCTGCATCCTATTTCCATCCTGCAACCATGCTGATTCTCACAGGCAGCATCATATTGTTATCCTACACCCCTCTCCACGTAACCCTAGCCCTAAAGAGGTGCTAAAGTAAAGACCTGCATTAAGGTAAGAAATGCTCCACTACTTGCCCCCCACCCCCAAACACTTACATAGTTACATAGTCGGTGAGGTTGAAAAAAGTCTATCAAGTCCAACCTATGGACTCAGTCCCCTCAAGTCCTCCCCCAATCCACCTCTGTGCAGTACCATTGCACAGAGCAGGTAAGTACAAATTATTTTTTATTTTAGAAAAAAATTACCTTCAGTACCAGATAACATATTATCTCTATGTACTAAAACCCTGTGTGCTCTCTTTGCACTACTAGTTCATATATATATATATATATATATATATATATATATATATATATATATATTGCATAATCTATATAATATATAGATTATGGTTATAAACTGACTGTTATTTTAGATCCTGTGGTTGTTCTTCACAGACAAGATTTCTATGACGGCAGAGACAGCTTAATAGATATTAAATGCATAAATCGAAGCAGCACTCTAGAGGGTTAACACTGTAGCATATGAAAACTCTTTCAGAAATTCAACTCACACATACCCATTCATTTTTTTGTCTGCATATGAAGGGGGAGATGGAAGATTAGAATTTGCTGGGTGGATAGCTATCCAATGAACCCTGCCAGTGTATCCAGGAATGTTTGGAGTGCTAAAAAGGAAAAAGTAAATAGCATTAGTAATGCCAAAGACAATGAGATGCCATCATTGTCAAGGTTATACGACAAAGAAGCAAACAAACACTCTGATTAATCATGTTTCACTCATAATTTTGAACAAATAGTGACCCAGGGATACTAAATGTCTTAAATAATAGAAAAGTTAAAAACTTCAAGGCTAACATTTTTATTTACTGTATGTCTGGTTATCCTGGCATAAGGTAAGAAAAAAAAAAAACATTTTTTTTTTAATAAAAAACAAGAAATCACCATAACTGGTACAATAATAAGGCTAAAGCTATATAGTAAGCTACGTTTCTATATAGTATGTGACTATCACACACCTTTTTCATGATAAATATCAGCTCTTTGTTAGATATAGAGGTTCAGCTCCTTTGCCATTACTCCCACTGTCATTATTAACAATCAGCTGTCAAAATGACAGCCTCAAATTGCTATGTATTACATAGCAGGAGTAGAGCTGCCAAAGTGCAGCCACTCCTGTGTAAAATGACACGTGTTGATAATTTGCAAGTGACATTGGGTAATACAGTGTAACAACTGCATTTACCATTTCATTCATTTGAAGATCAAAAGTGGGACCTTTGAACTGAATTTGACATCAGTTAAAGAAAACCTTATACATCATATAGATGTTTTCTTATCCAACTACTAATAAACCCTCAGCTAACCCTAATCAGTCCGAATTACCTCCCCTTCTTTCTTTAGCTATTATTTTTGTGTTGATTTTTTTCATTTCAATTATATTTTACCATTAAGCCCCTGGCGGTATTCCCGAGTCTGGCTCGGGGTGGAGTTTCAGTACCATTAGCGGTAACCATGAGCCAGACTCTGGATCGCATCGCAGTATCCAGGGAGAGTTACTTACCTTGTCCCCTTGATCCTGCTATGTCCTCCCCGCTGTGTGTGCGAGCCGTCTCCTCGCTCGATTCACACAGTGCCGAGTGCCGCTGAGTTCCGTTCCCTGCGACGTTGCGACGCACGGGAGCGAAAATCGGCGCCAAATTCAAAAAAGTAAAAACACACAATACACATACAGTATACTGTAATCTTACAGATTACAGTACTGTATAAAAAAAATACACATCCCCTTTGTCCCTAGTGGTCTGTCCAGTGCCCTGCATGCACTTTTATTTTATAAATACATTTTTTTTTTTCTGCCTGGAATTTGGAGATTGTCCATAGCAACTAAAAAGTGTCCCTTTATGTCAAAAGTGATTTTAGACCAGCTAGAAAACAGCGATAATAAATTAGAATCACTTGCAGAATTGAGCGATAGTGATTTGTGGGGAAATTCATCATCAAACACTAAATCTAATGACAGCGACAATTCTGCAACTGAGCAAATTTCAGTGTTTTTGATTTGATTACATTTTATTATTTTTTGTTATAATTATTTATAGTTTTTTATTATATTATAAACTTTATCATACCCGGGATGTCTACTAGACTCTGGTTTGAACAGATTTAAGTGAGTTATTCCTAAGAATTGCAGGCCTACAATATAAAACGCCAAATTTCCATGCAAATTAATTGTACCGCTTTCAGCACCTAAAATCAGAAATAATCATACTGCCAGGGAGGTTAATAGTTGCATTTGTTTTTTAATATCATTTGTTTTGTTTGTTATTTATTTCAGTGTTGTATAAAAATGCTGAAAAAGCCCACCCTTTTAATTTGCAAATAACTTTCCCAGGATTTATACCAGTATTATTTTAAATGGGACAAATTATAGATACAATGCAACATTTTTATTTAGTCAAACAGCATTTTTGTACTAATTGTAAAGTTCTTGGAGTTAAGAGACAAAAAATTAATGATACGATTGGATTATACTACCTCCACCGGGTGTTTGTATACTTATGTAGCGCTGATATATTTTTGCCTATTAATGTGTGTTTCCATGCTATAATCACAAGTCTGTGGACGTTTTTAGGTTTAGTATTTGGCGCCATCTGGTGGCCAAACACTGAAAGTGGACTTAATGATTTTTCTTTCACAAAGGAAAAAGCTAATTACAGGAAGTGACTGCTATTTACTTTAGAGAGGTGACCTTTTTACCCAGGATGCTGGGTGACCTACCCATGAACACTCTTTTTAGCAGTGCATGCTGGGTAGAACATAAAAGGAACCCGAGCGGCCATTTTAGGTCTCTTGGGATCTCGTGGCCTGCCTGTGAGAATTTGTGCAGAGGCTTCCCGGAGACAGCGGCTCACAGACATTGCAGAGCGCAACCCCGCTTGCTTGCACAAGTGACCTGATGGTGCCAGAGAGACAGTGACCGGATAAGAGAAATCCAGAGACACTCGTTTTGAGCATTGGATGAGAACCGGATTCACCGAGCATAGCGGAGCGGAGTGACGGAGCCAACCGACGGGGAGGCAAGCTGCAGTCACCGGACCAAATACACTACACGGAGTTCCGATCCAGTTGGTGAGCAGGTCACAGATCACAGTGCTGACCCCTGCTCTATAACATTAATGAATAAATTAAACAGGATTGGTCCCACAACCGATCCTTGGGGGACTCTGCTTACCACACCGGACCTTTCTGAGTATGTTTATGGGAAACTGTATCAAATGCCTTTTCAAAATCCAAATACACCACATCTATAGGCCTTCCTTTATCTAGATGGCTCGCTTCTTCATAGAAGGTTAAAAGATTGGTCTGGCAAGAACGATTCTTCATGAATCCGTGCTGATTACCACTAATGATATTGTTTTCATTACTGAGATCTTGGATATAATCCCTTAGCATCCCCTCCAATAGCTTGCAGACTATTGATGTTAGGCTAACTGGCATGTAGTTCCCAGGGATATGTCTCCGCCCCTTTTTTAAATATTGGTACAATGTTGGCTTTTCTCCAATCAGCTGGTAAAATTCCAGTCAGTAAACTGTCCATAAAATTGGGAACAATGGTCTAGCTATCACCTGACTGAGTTCCTTAAGGACCCTCGGGTGTAAGCCATCTGGTCCTGGTGACTTATTTATGTTAAGTTTTTCAAGTCTATTTCTTTTTTTTTTTTTTTATTGTATTTTTATTGAAGAAAGTTTTCACAGTATACAAAAACAAACATATCTGACAATGAATAGGTACTGTCTGAAATATAGCATGCTTAACAAAAGGGTAAGACATCGGGAAGACTGAAAATAAAAATAAATAAAAAAAAAAACAAAAAAAAAACGGTTGTAATCATGAGGGAACCAAAAAATAAAATAAAAATAAGAGCAAGTGGTCATCATGTAATACATAATGTAGAAATTGGGGTTTGAACTCATAGCTTTGGTAACCTGACAACTGTCTGACAAAGGAGGACTACACACCTATATAGCTTTTCTCAAGTGAGAGGGTATGCATTGAATACCTACCAGGCCAGGAAGAGTGCATGGAATACCAAAAAAGTAAGGTACATTGGGGTGTAGGAATCACAGGGAATGCTAGGGGTAAGTTGATGACAGGGTGGCAAGGGGCATTGAGGTTGAAGGCGGTAGTCCATAGGCCGAGGCGTCCCAGGGGGCCCAAATCTTGCCAAACCTGTCCATCCTATCCTCCACCATAGCCGTCATATGTTCCATTCTACGTATGTCCTTGATGCTTTGTATCAGCTGAGTTTGGGTTGGGGGTTGAGTAGATAACCAGTTAGAAGGTATAGCTCTTTTGGCTGCAAGCAGAACATATGAGGCTAGTTTGTTTGCTGCCTTTCCCAACTCCGGGATGGTAAGGCCTAGGAGAAGGTGGATCGGATCCAATGGGATGGAGGTGGCGAAAATCTGTTGGAGCATTTGTGATACCATGGACCAGAAATCACATTGCCAGAAGATATGATAATGTGATCCTTGACTTTTCCCACATCTCCAGCACATGGGAGAGTGAGAGGGGTCATATCGATGAATAACCTCAGGGGTCTTGTACCAGAACATTAAAACTTTATAGGCTGTCTCTCTCTGTGCCACGCATCTCAAAATTTTAGAGGTCGAAGACCAAATTCTGGTCCACTGTGGGATTGTTATTTGTTGTTGTGTGAGCTGCGACCATTTGTACATGTAGGAATGGGAATGATCTCCTGGAGTATGTGGTATATACTAGAAATGAGCTGTGCTTGGTAGGAGACTTGGGAGTAGAAGCTCAAAAGGCATCGGTTTGGTGAGGGTGAGAGAGGGGGAGAGTTTTGCGTGACCGGGTGAACGAAGTGGTGGAGTTGGAACAGTCCCTCTCTTGCCCAGGGAAACATACGGAAATGCGAGAGACTGTCGGGAATTAAGGGGTTGAAGAGCACGTTAGATGGGGGGACAGGGGGAAGATAGTGCAAATTTGGAAAGGCAGGAGCGCCACAGTCTGAGTGTGAACCACATGGGACCCAGGCAAAGGCCCAGTAGCCTGAGGTCCACCGTTGTCCCAGGGGACCACACTAAGGAGCATGGATGGGTTGGAAAGAGGGAGCCCATCTCTATCTCTGTCCAGCGATTTGGGGTCTGAGACAAGACCAAGACACCACCGTTCGCAGATGAGAGGCCAGATAATATTTGTAGATATCTGGAGCTCCCATGCCCCCTTGGTCCTTGGGGGAAAAAATAACCGAACATTCCAAATAAATTTGAGAAACCACTGCTTGAGAATCTTTATCTGTGTCATTGGGATGGGGACTGGTAGAGTTTCAAAATAATATAATAATTTCGGCATGATTGACATTTTTAGCACACTAATTCTGCCTATCCATGACACGACGATCTGGAGAGGTCGTTGGTGTTGCAGGTGCTCCTCAGAACCTCCATGTCAAGGGTAGCTGATGAGGGAGGAAACCATATTCGTAGTAGATATCAAAACCTTAAAAGTCAACCAAACTGAGAACTCAGAGAATGCGGTCCAAACAAGGCAAAATGCCATTTGAAGAGGCAGAACTAACCCCTCTGGGATGGAGTTGGTGTGAAAGTCACGTTCCCCTGCGTTGGAGAACAAAGAATAAATGCAAGCCTGATGGGGCCCCATCAGGTTATCAAGTGGGTAATCTGGAACGTTGAGAGCGTTGGGGTGTGGAGTAAGCCCTTGATCCCCTTCCTCTCACTGGGGTCCAGATCCTGGAGGGAATAGAGCTGTGTCTCGGGGTGGTTGGAAGAGCTTGGTCAAACTCTGCAGGGAGCGGGGGAAGGCTCAGCTTTTTGAGGAATGCCTCACCTTCCTGGGGGTCTTGCAGGGTGTGCTGGACCCCCTCCATGGTGACACAAAAGCGGAAGGGAAAGCCCCAATAGTAAGGGACCTTATGTTCTTGAAGGTGGGACGTGACTGGTCTCAGAGAGCTGCGCTTGGCCAATGTAATAGGAGAAATGTCACTGAACAGTTGAATTTTATCCCCCTTATACTCAATGCTGGACCTGTTGCGTGTAGCCTTTGTCAGGGCCTCCTTGCTTTCACTGAAGTGGAAGCGTACCACTATATCACAAGGCCTGGCCCCCGTAGGGGGTTTAGGAGCCAGGGATCTGTGGGTCCGATCCAGGTGCCAGTCAATGTACACTATTTCAGGTGCCAGGGTGTTGAAGAGGCTAAGAAGGTATGGCCTTATGTTATTGT
This sequence comes from Lithobates sylvaticus, assembly GCA_028564925.1. Classification (NCBI taxonomy): domain Eukaryota; kingdom Metazoa; phylum Chordata; class Amphibia; order Anura; family Ranidae; genus Lithobates; species Lithobates sylvaticus. The sequence continues at coordinate 341,908,834 of CM053030.1, read as the reverse complement.
CAGCTATCTTTTCGGAGACACGGCGGATCCTGAGGTTTTGGCTGATTCAGTGTTGAAGGAACAATCAAATCACTCGTACCTCCAGCATGTTGATTGGGGGATGAGTTTCCTTCATGACCAAGTCCCCTGTGCCAAAAAGGTGTTCAGGACTTATCCTCAGCCTGCCAGATTGGCATAAGTTTTAGGAAACTTCCAGACCAATGGAAGAAAAGAATTTCTGGACTCCAGGACAGAATCCATAAACCACCAGACCAGATATAACTTGGCCTTGGGTGACAGGCGATATGGTGAATTCAGAAACCAGAATGTGAAGTTGAAATATTCTAGAGTGGAATCGGTTATATGGGACTGCCTCAAAAGAGGTAATCAAAAAGCTGAGAATATTCATGCAAAAGCAGAAGAGTTGGATGGCTCCTTGACTGCAGGTATGAGTAGAAAACTTGTTTTTAGCACAGAAGTCTCAGCCTGCAAGGATGTGTTAGGGTCCACCCTTCTTGCCACTGCACATATGGGTTACATTATCAGCAAGAGGTTAATAAATGCCTCGTCAATAGATTATAGCACAGAAAAATGCTTGAAAGGCAAAAATATCTTGCCAGATGTACACAAGTGGCTAGGCACATGCAACATATGCCTGAGTGTTGCAGCAAAAAACCTGCTGTGCAAGCATCCGACCGTGGAAGTTAGAACAGGCTAGGTGTGGTTCAGGCACACTGAATTGATGCAATAAACATAACAGAGGGCTTGCGGCACATTGAACTGCGTTGCAGCCATGTTGCCACAGAGTGACAGTGACACATTACCCTTCAAAGGGAAGATAAGAGAGTAAAATTAAATACAAAACAAAACTATAGAAAATTCCCAGCTCAACTCACCAACCAGTTTGCTTACCAACCAAATTAACCTGTCCAACAGTATGCGTTAAAAACAGCGGTTTAGTTAGCACACATTTGCAAACACGTGCGTAAGCTGAAGAGCCACTTTACAGCACCCCAGTATTATCTGCAGTCCTAACTTTTGTAAATTTACGAGAGTCTCCACAGTGGAAGCCACATGCATTCTAATGAATAAATGGAGGCCAGGTAAGCCTGGAGGTAGCCCATTCATTCTTAAAGGCACAGGGGCACACTGGACACCAAGCTCATAGCAGCAAAGATGTCCAGTGTGTCCCCTCACCAATATTACATCAGTAACAAACAAATGGCCTCTGCGCCACCTATAACTGGCCTTCACAGCAAGGAGCACATGGAAAACCCCTGTTTTTAACACATACTGTTGGACAGGTTAATTTGGTTGGTAAGCAGACTGGTTGGTGAGTTGAGCTGGGAATTTTCTCTGGTTATGTTTTGCATGCGTTGCCCTTCCATGTGCTCCTTGCTGTGAAGGCTAGTTATAGGCCGGGGGCAGAGGCCATTTGTTACTGATGTAATATTGGCGAGGGGACACACTGGACACCTTTTCTGCCATTGTGCTGGGTGTCCAGTGTACCCCTGTGCCTTCAAGGAGGGATGGGCTACCTCCAGGCTCACCTGCCCTCCATCTATCTATTAGAATGCATATGCTTCCACGGTGGAGACTCTCATTAATTTACAAGAGTTAGGACTGCAGATAATACTGGGGTGCCGTGAATTGGCTCTGCAGCTTACGCATGTGTTTGTAAATGTGTGCTAACTAAACCCTTGTTTTTAGCACATACTGCTGAGGTTAATTTGGTCGGTAAGCAGACTGGTTAGTGAGTTCAGCTGGGAATTTTCTCTGGTTTTGTTTTGCATGCGTTGCCTTTCCATGTGTTTCTTGCTGCGAAGGCCAGTTATAGGTGGGGGCAGAGGCCATTTGTTTGTTACTGATGTAGTATTGGTGAGGGGGCACACTGGACACCTTTGCTGCCATTGTGCTATGTGCTGGGTGTCCAGTGTGCCCCTGTGCCTTTAACCTCCCTAGGAATTTTCACTACCAAAAGCGGTAACCCCCAAGAGTTACTCAGGATACTTACAGGAGTTACTCAGGATTGCATCGCAGGATCCAGGCAAAGTTACTTACTTTGTCCCCAGGATCCTGCGATGTCCTCCCGCTGTGTCCGCGGGTTGTGTTCTTCCACCCAATGTACTGTGTGCCGGGCTCTGTTCCCCGCGAGCGTTGCATCGCATGGGGGCGCAGCCCAGCGGCAAATTCAAAAAGTGAAAAACACATAACACATACAATACACTGTAATCTGTAAAATTACATTGCTGTATCAAATAATTTCACATCCCTTGTGTCCCTAGTGCTTTGTCCAGTGCCCTGCATGCAGTTTTATATTATATATGCCATTCTTTCTGCCTGGAAACTTGAGAATGTCCATGGCGTCCAAAAAGTGTCCCTTTATGTCAAAAGCATTTTTTGACCAGCTTGAAAACAGCGATAGTAAATAACAATCACTTGCAAAATTGAGTGATAGTGATTCGTGGGGAAATTTGTCATCGGACACTGAAAATGACGACAGCGACAATTCTGCGATTGAGCAAATTTCAGTGTTATTGATTACATTATTACCCTAGGGCTTCAGAAAAGGGAACAAGACCCAATATCTAATTGCAGTGGTGGTCCAGAGAGTTCTTTACAAGAAAACATGGCAACTAGGTATTGCAGAGTGCCAATGCAGGACGCAGTGAAACCGGTCACATTTCAGATAGACTTTGCCCCTTTGGTGAGGATACTCCCAAGGGAGTTTTTAGGTACACGCTTGCACCAGCCAATCCGAAAAACTGCAAATTCAGCTCACATTACTCTCCAGAAAATTAAGAATCTTAAGTAATGAAAACATATCTTGATAAAAAACTAAAAAAAGGTCATGTAAAATGGATTTGTATTTCTCTGAGGAGAAAAGACATTCGTTCTCTTAGGACACTAGCAAGAAAATAAAGCATCTTGGGAGGGATGGGCTAACTAACAGCTTTTTGGTTTGCCAGTGTCCAGTTCTCCTGTAGGCAGCAGTATAAGCCAGTTACCTCAGAACTTCTTTTGGCCTTGTGTCCCTTAACCGCTTCCTGACTGCCTCCTGCACATATACGTCAGCAGAATGGCACAGCTAGGCAAAAGCATGTATATATACGTCCCCTTTAATTGCCTAGCCGTGGGGTCACGCGCACGCCGCCGGAACGCTCGCGACCCGGTCGGGAGCTCCGTGACCGCGGCCGCGGGACCAGCGGACCCGATCGCCGCTGGTGTCCCGCGATCGGGTCACAGAGCTGAAGAACGGGGAGAGGTCTGTGTAAACAAACCTCTCCCTGCACTTCCTACACTGCTTGTCACTGATCGGCTGTTCCCTGTCATCGGGAACGCCGATCAGTGACGTCAGACGTCAGCCACGCCACTAGTGGTTAACTCCTTCACTGCCACTGTCATTTACATAGGAATCAGTGCATTTAAATAGCACTGATTTCTGTATAAATGACAATGGTCCCAAAAATGTGTCAAAAATGTCCGATGTGTCCGCCATAATGTCGCAGTCACAATAAAAATCGCTGATCGCCGCCATTACTAGTAAAACAAAAAATTTTAATAAAAATGCTATAAAACTATCCCCTATTTTGTAAACGCTATAACTTTTGCGCAAACCAATCAATAATCACTAATTGCGATTTTTTTTCCTCGGAAATATGTAGAAAAATACGTATCGGCCTAAACTGAGGAAAAAAAAAAGTTTTATATATTTTTTTGGGATATTTATTAGAGCAAAAAGTAAAAAATATTGCATTTTTTAAAAAATTGTCGCTCTATTTTTGTTTATAGCGCAAAAAATAAAAACCGCAGGGGCGATCAAATACCACCAAAAGAAAGCTCTATTTGTGGGAAAAAAAGGATGCCAATTTTGTTTGGGAGCCACGTCGCACGACCACGCAATTGTCAGTTAAAGCGACGCAGTGCCGAATCGCAAAAAGGGGCCTGGTCCTTTGGCTGCAAATTGGTCCGGGGCTGAAGTGGTTAAAGCAGTATTATCTTAAAAGCAAACATTTATTATATTGCAGTTTACTAATTCTTAGATGTGAAGGCTGTATTAGCTTCCTGTATTCTGTTGTTTTTCAAAAGCAAGAGCTCTCTAGCAAAATGTATCAGTTTACATGGATGAGACAAACCACTTAACACTGGCAGGGGTGACTAAAAAATCTGTTTTTATTTATTAATCTAAAACCTTTATCTCAAAAGAAAAAAACTGTTTGCTGCGACTGATTATAAAGTGTGAGTTGGAGTTTGATTTCAATTTGTTAGTGTATATAAATCTGCAAGTACATCTAATGCCGCGTACACACGTGCGGACTTTTGCCGGCGGACCTAGTCCAGAGGACAATCCCGCGGGACTTTCCAGCTAGGTCCGCTGGACTTTCCGAGCGTGTGGACTTGCCCACACACGCACGGACTTCTCCAGCGGATAATCCGCCGCCAAAAGTCCGCGGGACTTTTGAAAATGAACGGACTTGCCCACACACGGAGCAGTCCGTTCATTTCGAACGTAACTTCAGGTTACGTAGCTAGCGTAGGCAGTAAATGCTCCGCAAGCTGGCATGGATTTAAAGGGAATCCCCACGCCGAAAAAACGGCGTGGGGGTTCCCCCCAAATCCAAGTCAGACCCTCATCCGAGCACGCAGCCTGGCAGGCCAGGAAAGGGGTGGGGACGAACGAGCGCCCCCCCCCTCCTGAGCCGTACCAGGCCGCGTGCCCTCAACATGGGGGGTGCCCTGGGGAAAGGGGGGCCGTGCGGCCCCCCCACCCCAAAGCACCTTGTCCCCATGTTGATGAGGACAAGGGCCTCTTCCCGACAACCCTTGCCGTTGGTTGTCGGGGTCTGCGGGCGGGGGCTTATCGGAATCTGGGAGCCCCCTTTAATAAGGGGGCCCCCAGATACCGGCCCCCCACCCTATGTGAATGAGTATGGGGTACGATGTACCCCTACCCATTCACCTAAGGTGTAAAATGTAAAGTACAAAAACACACACACTTTTGAAAAAATATTTTATTGCACTGCTCCGGGGGTCTTCTTCCGTCTTGGGGGTCTTCTCGCCGGACTCCTCGCTCTCTTCTGCTCTTTTACCTAGCTCTTTCACGAACGGAGGAGTCCGGCTACCTTCTTCGTCGTCGCCGCCGTCGTCTGGGGGTCTCGATCCGCCTTCGGGGGTCTTTTCTGTTTTTGCGGCGGTCGTCGTCTTCCGCGCCGCCGGCGCCGCCTTCTTCTTCTTGTCCTTCTTGTTCTTCTTCCGATGTTGACCCGTCGCTGTCTCTGCCCGGAATGCCTGTGCCGCTCTGCGCTCGGACTAGGGACATGGGGGACAGGGTCACATGTTCATGTCACATGGTGACCCCGCCCCCTTGCGATGTCACAGTCCCAGCATCCTCCGGGACTGTGACAACACAAGGGGGCGGGGTCACCATGTGACATGTGCATGTGACCCTGTCCCCATGCCCCTATATAAGTCCAAGCGCAGCGCGGCACAAGCATTCCGGGCAGAGAGAGCGTTGGGTCAACATCGGAAGAAGAAGAACAAGAAGAAGGACAAGAAGAAGAAGAAGGCGCCAGCGGCGCGGAAGACGACGACCGCCGCAAGAACAGAAGAGACCCCCGGAAGACCCCCGAAGGCGGATCAAGACCCCCAGACGACGGCGGCGACGACGAAGAAGGTAGCCGGACTCCCCCGCTCGTGAAAGAGCTAGGTAAAAGAGCAGAAGAGAGCGGAGGAGTCCGGCGAGAAGACCCCCAAGACGGAAGAAGACCCCCGGAGCAGTGCAATAAAATATTTTTTCAAAAGTGTGTGTGTTTTTGTACTTTACATTTTACACCTTAGGTGAATGGGTAGGGGTACATCGTACCCCATACTCATTCACATAGGGTGGGGGGCCGGTATCTGGGGGCCCCCTTATTAAAGGGGGCTCCCAGATTCCGATAAGCCCCCGCCCGCAGACCCCGACAACCAACGGCCAGGGTTGTCGGGAAGAGGCCCTTGTCCTCATCAACATGGGGACAAGGTGCTTTGGGGTGGGGGGGCCGCACGGCCCCCCTTTCCCCAGGGCACCCCCCATGTTGAGGGCACGCGGCCTGGTGCGGCTCAGGAGGGGGGGGCGCTCGTTCGTCCCCACCCCTTTCCTGGCCTGCCAGGCTGCGTGCTCGGATGAGGGTCTGACATGGATTTGGGGGGAACCCCCACGCCGTTTTTTTTTCGGCGTGGGGAGTCCCTTTAAATCCATGCCAGGTCACGGAGCTAGCGCGGCGGCAGTAACTGCCTACGCTAGCTACGTAACCTGAAGTCACGTGCTAAATGAACGGACTTGCCGATGAGCGGCAAGTCCGTTCATTTCAAAAGTCCCGCGGACTTGCCCACTAACGGCGGGATTGTCCGCTGGACTGCCAAGTCCAGCGGATAATTTTAAAACCAAACTTAAAACTTTGGTCCGCCGGACTTTGGCGCCAAAAAGTCCGCCGGCGCCCACACACGAGGGGATTATCCGCTGGACTTCAGTCCAGAGGATAATCCCGCGGGATTGTCCCTTCGTGTGTACGCGGCATAACACTACCCTCGCCCCAGACTGACCAAGCTGCTGTCTGCTGTGCCTCCTGTGCTTATTCCTTCAGAGTTGTGTCTCTCTAATACAGGAGGTGTGTTACTGGCCAGATCACCAGGTGAAAACAGATTGAAAAATGCCAAAGAAAAGAAAACGAATGCAGCCACCACATGTGATGATTGGTAAGCTGCAATATATTACCTTTTTGGTTTTGGGTGTAATAACGCTTTAACCACTTACTTACCAGTACTGCGCAGAATCATTATATATATATATATATATATATAAGTGATTTTGCACGCGTGTGCCTGCCTACCCGGCTGTGCTATGATTCATCACAGCACATGCTGATCACTGGCACCGCCAGTACTCGGTGATCGGCTTTAAACTTCACGAAACACAGCTCTGTGAATGTAAACATTCTTGTTGTTTTTTTTTGTGTGTACGTGTATGTAAACTGTGGTCGCACCACACATGTGACATAATGCCACAAACGTCAGAGTGAGAACAATAATTCTAGCACAAGAGCTCCTAGTTAACTTTAAATTGATGGCTTTTAAACGGTCACCTATGGTTGAGCACCATAGTTTTTGGTGATATCGTGGGCACACGCAATTTTAAAACATGGAGTGTTAAGTATCTATTTACTCGATGCAACAACCAACAATGGGTAATACATGGTGTGGTTTTGCACCAAAATTTATTTCATTATATTTTTTACGGATAGTTTGCAATTAATAAAAAGTTGCACTAATAACACCTGAACAAATATTTTCAACTATCACCTTTTTATTCTACAGGGCCTCTGCTTTCAGAAAATATATGATTAAATAAAAGTAGGATTTTTACATGTATGCGATAAAGAAAAAAAAAAAAAAAATTGCTCTGAATTTAAACTGGTTAAGATATTAGATTTTTCTTCTTTTTTTTATAGAATATGTTTTATAGCAGAAGGGAAAAACATTTTTTTTGTCAAAATAGTTGGTCTTCATCATTTATATTATATAATAAAAGAAAAATAAGCCAGATGTGATCAAATACCACCAAAAGAAAGCTCTATTTGTGGTGATATAAATTTAGTTTTGGTACAAAGTTACATAGTAGGTGAGGCTGAAAAAAGTTCATCAAGTCCAACCTATGTGTGTGATTAGATGTCAGTATTACATTGTATATCCCTGTATGTTGTGGTTGTTCAGGTGCTTAGCTAATAGTTTTTTGAAACTATCGATGCTCCCTGAAGAGACCACCGCATGTGGAAGGGAATTCCACACCCTTGCCACTCTTACAGTAAAGAACCCTCTAAGTAGTTTAAGGTTAAACCTCTTTTCTTCTAATTTTAATGAGTGGCCATGAGTCTTGTTAAACTCCCCTCTGCGAAAAAGTTTTATCCCTACTGTGGGGTCACTAGTACGGTATTTGTATAATGAAATCATATCTCCTCGCAAGCGTCTCTTCTCCAGAGAGAATACGTTCAGTGCTCGCAACCTTTCCTCATAACTAACAGTTACAGCATTGCATGACTGCGCAATTGTCAGTTAAAGTGGTTGTAAACCCTGAACTACCACTTTTACCTACAGGTAAGCCTATAATAAGGCTTACCTGTAAGTACTGCTCGATCGTACCATTTCTAAAGGGCCTGTGCTCCCGCTTGCGTGACGTCATAGCGGCTCCGGCCAACAACAGCGCCGGAGCCCCCAAACCCAGGAGACATGTCACCGGTCACAGAAGTGTATAGGGACCGATGCAACAGCTTCGATCTAAGGTAAGTATTTCATAATGAGCTAGTATGCGATGCATACTAGCTCATTATGCCTTTGTCTTGCAGGGTTTTTTTTTGGAGAGTTTACAACCAATTTAAAGTAGTGCAGTGACGTATAGCAAAAAATGGCCTGGTCATGAAGGGTGTAAAGCTTAAGTGGTTAATGAATGATCAAGAAAAATATTTTCACCTCTTTAAAAATTAGATAAAATTGTTCAGAATAAAGAATGTTTGGAAAAGAGAAAAAAATGGAAAAGAGAATGTACTTCATTGTGATCAAATACTACTAAAAGGCACTGGAAGGCCAGAAAAATTCAGACTTTGAAAAAATAGGGCTAAAAGGGCGATATAAAGAAAGAAAAACATAACAATCAGAAAGCAGCATGTCCTTGATATAGTTTAAACGTTAACTAATGGCATACAAAGTGCATTCTGCATTGTCAAATAACAAAAAATTTAGATATAGTACACATACTTTACAAATAGATAATAGATAATTGTCAACACATAACTCTAAAATGTCACCAAGAAATCATTACTGAAAAATGTATAATTTTTGAGCACTTATTAGTATTAAGAATGAAGAATGAAGCACGCGCTGTTCCCAAAAGACTACTACTCAAGACGGTAGTAAAAATGAATATTGTGTAATTCCGAGTATAGAAAAGGATAGTGATGCAAGTATAAATTCAATTTTGAGAGCGGGATATATACTGCCAGGCCTGGACTGGCCATAGGGCAGACCGGGCATATGCTCGGTGGGTCGGGGGCTGCCGGGCTGCATGTCTGGGTATCTGGGACATGCAGAGTCAGCCGCGGGTTCTGAAATGCAAGGCTGATGTTCCGCATATGCTGGGTAGGGGTGGGAGGAGCGGAAAGTCTCCTCATTCCCCGCCTACCAAGCCGATCCATGGCAACCCAGGCCGCTGCTGAACAGAAACTCCGTGTTCGCGCATGCGCCCCGCAGCCGACGGTCACCTGGCAACCAGGACGCCAGGAACGGAGGAGGGACGGGGAAGCAGAGGAAGAGGCCTTATGCACCACCACCTACTGAGACCTGCTTCATGCACATGAAAGCCAGCAAGGTGCTGCAGCCACCTATAGGAAAAGTAGTGTGGCTGCCGGCTGGTGTACATTAATCTCCATTCCTGCAAGTGAAGGGTCTGATGCTCCAGGCCAGGGAGCACTGCTTTTAATAATGGTAGCTATGATTTTTTTTCTTCAGTAAATGTAATTAATCCTTCTGCACCTTCTATCTCTGTGCACTCCTCTCCCTCAGCAGCCTTGTGCCAGACCCAAGACGCAGGGAAGACTATTCTACCCAGAAAACAGAAGCACTAGTAAAAGTAACAGTCAAAAAGCCAGTTATAAAGCAATAATCCTTTATAGCTGGCTCTGTATATATTTATAACTGACAGTGTGAGTAATGCTTTATAACTGCCTCTGCAGTACTCACAAGTTATAAAGGAGTTTTGCTTAATAACTCACTTTCTGAGTAAAGCCTAGTGTACACGGGCTGAATGTCAGCCGGCATTCAGCCTGTGTGTACGCCTGTATGGCAGCCGGTCCGACAGAAGCCTGCCATTTAGCCAGGCTTCTGTCGAAGGCTTGTGACTGAAAAAGGTCAGCGTTTTTAGCCAATGGCTGAGAGCACTGACCGGAGTGTTCTGAAGGGGGGTTTCCCTCTGTCAGAACACAATAGCTCAGCAGGGGAGATCGCTGTACAAACATTGTATTGTTAGTACAGCGGATCCGACCTGAGCTGTCAGTTTAGTGGTGTGTACAAGGCTTAATGCTTTATAATAGGCTTTTCAGCATTCAGAAAGCCAGTTAATAAGCATTACTTACAGAGCCAGTTATAAAGGAGTTTTGCTTAATGACTGGCTTTGTGAGTACTCCATTATATCTGGCTTTGTGAGTCATGCTTTATAACTGACTTTGTAATCACTACTTTATAAGTTTTAAGGGAACTGCACTTTAGAACAGGATTTGGTAACTTGTTTTCTAAAGTAGCTCCCAACCCTGTTATAAGGCTACATTTGCACACATGTTTAGGCACAATGCAAATGGCAGGGGCAGGTATCTGCTGATTCCTACTGCTGTTTAGGACACCCGTGAGTGGCTAGCTGCATTGCCTTTTGTGTATTCTGAAAGTGCAAGAATCAGGGCTGATCTAAGGTGTGAATGTGCAAAGCTCAGTGGATTTCTTACTATTATTCAAGTGGTTTACAGCATTTACTTTATAAAGATTCCTTTACGTGTGCAGTTGTCTGTTTTTTTTTTTTTTTTTATGTAGCTGACACTCTCAATTTCTTTGAAATTTTTTTTTTGCCACACTATGCCCTAAAGGTTGCCCCTGCATTAGAGCAACCCTCATCTTGTGCTGCTAAGTTCATACTATTTTCAGGACTCCGCCATCAAAACCGGAGTTACAGTAATCAAATCCACACATCCTGGAACCCCACATCCCATCATCAACCGCCCCCGTGAAACACCGCCGCCCCCCCCCCCCCCCGGCTGCTCAGTCTAAAATGCCCAGGCCTATTTTTTGTCCCAGTCCGGGCCTGTATACTGCTAAAGATGATGGTATCGGGTGCAGAAGATATTGCTAATGGCTACCTCTATAGAAGGAGACAGTGCAATTTAGTTGAGAAGTATGCTGCTAAGGGTGGCAATAATACTTGAGGTATAGTAAGATAATCAAGATTGCAGAGTGCAAAGATTTTTCTAATACCTTTGTATGAGTAGATCAGAATGCAAGAGTGCAACAATGTAACAGGTAGCTAATAGCATAAATGAGACCAAACATCAACTTAGTACTGACATTAACCTCCCTGGCGGTATTATTTCTGGTTTTAGGTGCTGAAAGCGGTACAATTATTTTGCATGGGAATTTGGCGTTTTATATTGTAGGCCTGAAATTCTTAGGAATAACTCACTGTCAAAATCACTAACAAAATCTGTCCAAACCAGAGTCTAGTAGACATCCTGGGTATGATAAACACAAAATCATAAATTAAAATATAATAAATAACTATAAAAATTATTAAATAATGTAATCAAATCAAAAACACTGAAATTTGCTCAGTTGCAGAATTGTCGCTGTCATTAGATTTAGTGTTTGATGACGAATTTCCCCACAAATCGCTATCGCTCAATTCTGCAAGTGATTCTAATTTATTATCGCTGTTTTCTAGCTGGTCTAAAATCACTTTTGACACTTTTTGGTTGCTATGGACAATCTCCAAATTCCAGGCAGAAAAAAACAGTATTTATAATACAAAACTACATGCAGGGCACTGGACAGACCACTAGGGACAAAGGGGATGTGTAATTTTTTTATACAGTACTGTAATCTGTAAGATTACAGTACTGTATGCGTTTTGTGTGTTTTTTACTTTTTTGAATTTGGCGCTGATCTCCGCTCCCGTGCGTCGTAACGTCACAGGGAACGGAGATCAGCGGCACTCGGGCACTGTGTGAATCGAGCGGAGGAGCTCACACACACAGCGAGGAGACATCGCAGGATCCAGGGGACAAGGTAAGTAACTCTCCCTGTATTCTGCAATGCGTTCCCGAGTCTGGCTCAGGGTTACCGCTTATGGTACTGAAGTTCCACCCCGAGCCAGACTCGGGATAACCGCCAAGGGGGTTAAGTAAAATATAGTGACATCAAAGCGCAAAGTGCTAAAGGTAGCAGTATGATACTCATAAAGTGCAAAGTGCAAATATTTTGCTAATGCCTACATATAGGTGAATCAAGACTGTAGGGGTGCAACAATGTAACAAGTTGCTAAAATCTTAAATGAAACAAGCATCAGTTGAATACTGACATTAAAATACTGACATTAAAATAAAATATAGTGACATCAAAATGGTGACATCAAAGTGCACAGTGTAGAATGAGTTTACAAAATAAATCTACTAAAATGTGCAAAAATAATTGATTGTGCAAGTAGCGCAATAGTGTCAATGAAAGGCAAAATAAGTGCAAAATTTGCAACACAATGTGTGTGCTAAAAGAGAACGGCAATTGCAACTGTGAACATAAAATATTTCTGTGCTGGGTACAGCTTGCCTGTGCAAAAATGCAAAGGTTCCTGTGCTGAGTGCAGCTTGCCTGTGCAAAAATGCAAAGGTTCCTGTGCTGAGTGCAGCTTGCCTGTGCAAAAATGCAAATAATAATGTAACGCAAAAAAAAATAGAATGGCACAATAAAAAGTGCAAACAGAAAAGTATATAAAGGCTAGCCCAAAAAAGAAAAGTGCTATTAGGTAAGTTTGTGCAAGTCCGCAATGTGCAAAAACTGCAAAAATTAGATGGTGACAACAGTCTATTAAATAAAATTCTTCTTTCAAAAGTGCAGTTGCAAAGGGTGTCTCCTCTTCGTGTAAACACACACTACTAAGTAATGGCCCCTTACCTTGCGGTAAAGAGGTAACCGCATATGAATCAAATAGCAGTGGCAGCTTCTCTCCTGTGTCCCCGGACCTAAATGGATTTCCTATCCCTGGATCACAATGGAGCTCATATCCTTGGACCGCAATGGAATCACCTATTGTCTTTGTCTCTTGGCAGGTACGGGGATGATAGTAAGAGAGGAAGTGCCGTATAGTGTAGTATGTGTGTAGCAATAAAAGTTTATTTAAACAGTAATGAGGGTACTCACATAAAAAACAATAAAAACACACGTATCTCCTACGAGCAGCGAGCTTGTTTGCCTGTGTCGGTTCAGAGTGCCTGTCACTTATCAGTATTGTTAAATAAGGAGGCTGGGAATTGGGATGCAGGAAATATAGTAAAAATATCGAATATTGATACACAGAGCATTGGAGGTACATGAATGTATTGCATGGAGGTACATGAATGAAAAAACTGTATGTCTGTTGTCATGGTGCTCAAATGTCTGCTGTACCTTCCAGGTAAAGTTTTTTATATGTGTCACCTCAACCCCAAACCCACATTCCTACCAAAATGTTATACGGCTGCCATAGGTGTGCGCAGCCTATTGCATTAGGGTGTGCACCCCAAAGTTCAAACACACATGCGCAGTAGAGCAGTGGATGGTGTCAGTAGAGCAGTGGGTGGTGTTAGTATGGATGATATTGGTGTCAGTAGTTTTTTGTTTTTATTATTTTATTTTGTTATTTTTTTCTTTTAAAAAAAAAAAATAATTTTCATAATATATATTTTTATTATTTTTTTACAATGTGTTAGGAGCCCCATTGAGGGGCATTGGTGAAATATCAAAGAAAGGGACTGAGGACAGAGATTCCTTAGTCCTTTTCTCTGTAGCCTTAGCTGCCATGGGGGTTCAGCAGGGGGAATGTGCACTGCACAAGGTGATTAGGGTGTGCCAAGGCACACCCACCACGCACTGTGCGCACGCCTATGACGGCCGCTTAGCTCCCAACTGTACCTGATTTGGAGGGACTCTCCCTCATTTTGAGCAATGTCCCCCTGTCCCTCTTTCCTCCTCATTTGTCCCTCATTTTGGTCTGCTCTATACAGGCATACCCCACTTTTAAGTACACAATGGGGTTTATTTACTAAAGCTGGAAAGTGCAAAATCAGGTTCACTTCTGCATAGAAGTAACTATCTTAAAAAAAGTGTTTCCCAGTGCTAAATCTTTCATCCAATTTCTAAATTGCTGTATTTGTAAACTTAAAAAATCCAAAATAAAGGAATAGTAGTTGTAAAAAAAAAAAAAAAAACTTGTGGGTTTAACTAATCTGTTTTTTCTATATAATTCTCCTTTAACCTCTTCCTTTTTTGTCGTGGTGTCATAACATTCATTTAATTGTCACGATGAACACTTAACCTCCCTGGCATTATTCCCGAGTGTGGCTCTCATTACCACACTCGGAATTGCATCGCAGTATCCTAAGTTACTTACCTTGTCCCCAAGATCCTGCAATGTCCTCCCGCTGTGTGTGCAGGCTGTGTACTCCGCTCGATTTATCAATGTGCCAGGCTCCGTTCCCTGCAAGCGTCGCGATGCATGGGGACGGAGCCTGGCGGCAAATACAAAAAGTGAAACACATACAGTAACATAATCTGTAAGATTACATTACTGTATCAAATCATTTCACATCCCTTTTATCCCTAATGCTTTGTCCAGTGCCCTGCCTGCACTTTTATATTATACTGTATATAATGTTCTTTCTGCCTGGAAACTTGAGATTGTCCATGGCAACCAAAAAGCGTCCCTTTACGTCAAAAGTGGTTTCAGACCAGCTAGAAAACAGTGATAGTAAATTAGAATCACTTGCAGAATTGAGCGATAGTGATTTGTGGGGAAATTCATCATCAAACACTGAAAGTAACAACAGCGACAATTCTGCAACTGAGCAAACTTCAGTGTTTTTGATTTGATTACATTATCGAATAGATTTTATTATATTATTATATTATTGAACAGAGAAGCTGCGCTATTTTTGGTAGAAACTGTTGCTTTAAGACCTGAAATTATTAACTATTCAGTGAAGTCTCAACAAACATCTGAAGTGACATTTCAAAAAACTTAACTAATCACAATATATTAAATTAATTGTTATCACAGGTTAGCGTTGATTCCACAGAACATAATCAGCCCAAAAGAAAAAAATAAAATATCATAGCGTAATATTGTCAAAATAAACAAGTATATAATATATACAGTTGCACTTACAATGTAAGAATAAGAAATGCACAAAGAAATCACCCAGTGAGTGAATCAAATCCAGTGCACCAACAGCACACAGAGAGCCTCCTTACCAAATAACAGGCCCAAAAATACAGATATCCCCTCAGACAGATGAGTCCTCAGCTGGATGCAAGCATGGAGCTAGTGGATGGATGGAAACAAACTGCCAGCAAATGAACCGAAAACTCCATATATCCCGTAGATATTGATAGATATCAGCCCAAAAAAAGGATATAATAAACCATAGCGTAATAACGTCTAGGCTTGATTTATTATATAAAAAGGAATACACTTACAAATGATAAAATTGTAGCATAAAATATGAAGACGGCCGGCACCAATACAGAGCCCCCGTCCTCCTCAACGAGACGACGTTCCCCATTGATAACGCCATTTTATGAAGAAAAGCATCTGGGAGGTACGTGCTGACGTCACCACTTTTTTAAAATATATTAAATCAAGCCTAGACGTTATTAAGCTATGGTCTATTATATCCTTTTTTGGGGCTGATATCTATCAATATCTATGGGATATACAGAGTTTTCAGTTCATTTTCTAGGAATTGTTTCCACCAATCCACTAGCTCCATGCATTTCTTATTCTTACATTGTAAGTGCAACAGTATATATTATATACTTGTTTATTTTGACAATATTACGCTATGGTATATCCTTTTTTTTTTCTTTTGGGCTGATTACATTCTGTGGAATCAATGCTAACCTGTGATAACAAGCTTGCAACAATTACATTGCATACTGTGTCCTCTTGCAAACTAAAGGCCTGGGCTGGGCTAAAGCCATCTGCCTATTTGGCTTACATTCTAGTAAGCATGTCTTCCACAAGGTGGTGGTGCACTTTTTTATGATAAAGTCACTGGGTGCACTTATTTTCATCTGTTCAAGCACTGTTTTGATTATTCACATTATTTTACACTTTAAATAGCACAATATATTCTGTGCTATATTTTACATCCATTTTCAAATTTTGGACTGGTTCACTCATTTATTTTTTGGACTGATTCACTTAATTTAATATTGTGATTAGTTAAATTTTTTGAAGTTTCACTTCAGATGTTTTTTGAGACTCTACTGAATAGTTAATAATTTCAGGTCTTAAAGCAACAGTTTCTATCAAGAATAGCGCAGCTTCTCCGTTCTATAGTTGTTTTGTGTATATCTCACAATAAGCTGCTGCTCATTTTATATTTTTATTATCATTTATTTTATCTAAGCACAGTTTTTTCCCCTTTTTATTATTATATTATTATTTGTTATAACTATTTATAGTTATTTATTATATTATAATTTATGATTTTGTTATAAACTTTATCATACCCGGGATATCTACTAGACTCTTGGTTGGACAGATTTAAGTGAGTTATTCCTAAGAATTACAGGCCTACAATATAAAACGCCAAATTTCCATGCAAAACAATGTACCGCTTTGAGACGAAAAAATCTGACATAATCATACCGCCATGTTTTTGCTGATAGGTGTCCTTCGTTCCCATCTCAAAAAGTTGGGAGGTATGCAGCTGCCTCAGAACCTATGCTTCTGCATTATCAGTGCTATCCCAACCCTATATCACACCTGTGTCCCTCCTACTCCTACATTACATTTCCATCCTAGACTTGTGTTCTCCCATCTTCAGCATCATGTTTTCCCCAAATGATTCATCAAACCTGTGTTCCCTTCTACACCTGCACTCACCAAAGTTAAAGAGTATGTAGACCCAACATTTCATATTCCTGATATGAGCCTACTGCATTGCACTTGTATGAAGAAGTATCCTGTTCTCTTTGTATTGCTTCCCTCGTGTGACATTTCTGGTGTTCCTGCCAGTCCCTCTACATTCTTATTAAAAACTGACCACATTAAGCAGGAGAACACACTGTAGTCAGTTCTCTATCTATGCTGGAAACTCAGTCTGTTCTCCTTCAATGATCAGACTTTCAGACCTGTACTGACCCCCCCTCCCCACAGCCATTAACTGGGAAGCTCAGTGTACTGCTGCTTCTCCTCCCCCAGCTCTTATGCAGCTGAGAACAGAGGGAAAGTGATCACTTATAAAAGAGAAAAAAGGTATTTATAATGTTTGTATATACACATGTTTTGATTTTAATTTCTATTTTAAACTGAATAGGTTGTTTTACAAGGTGATGGTTTACAATCACTTTAACCTCACACATATAACGGACTGTATACATTACATTTCCATTCCTCGCCACACATGCATTTCCTCCTATAACTTGTCACAAACTTACACCATTGGCTGCATCCATTCATCTCCACACCCATGATCACCTAGTATGCCCGGCATTGAGGCGTGTACAATTTAAAATAGCTGCTTTACTGACAGAAGAATAAAATACATCGCTATGACCCAAGTCAACACTCTGTATGTATTAGACTGCATATACAGTTATTAATAAGCTACTTTTTTGTTCAACTGCTAAGAGCTGCAGCAAGAGTAAAAAATACCTTGTGCTGACAGCATGTTGGGGAGTAGTACAGTGCCCAGAAAGCAACAGCACTGTTTATTGGAGTTGTGTGTGGGGATGGGAGTGGGGTGTCAGAGAGATAGAAACTGTGAGGTTGATTTACTAAAACTGTAGAGGACAAAATATGGTGCAGCTGTGCATGGTAACCAATCAGCTTCTAACTTCAGCTTGATCATTTAGGTTTTGACAAAAAAAAAATTGAAGCGGATTGGTTTCTATGCAAAGCTACACCATGGGGGTTGATTTACTAAATTTACCAAATCCACTTTGCACTACAAGTGTACTGCAAGTGCACTGAAAGTGCACTGAGAAGTGCAGTCGCTGTAGATCCGAGGGGGACATGCAAGGAAAATAAAAAAACAGCATTTTAGCTTGCACATGATTGGATGATAAAATCAGCAGAGCTTCCACTCATTTCAGTTCTACCCCTCAGATTTACAGCGACTGCACTTCCAAGTGCACTTTCAGTACAAAGTGGATTTGCCTTTCGTAAATAACCCACCATATGTTATACTCTCCAGTTTTAGTAAACCGACCCTTGTGTGTCGGAAGTGGTCCGACTCTCTAAAGTGCTGTCAGAACAGGGTATTTTAACCCTTTCTGCAGCACCTACCAACTGTAAAGAACCGAATAGCCTAACTCCATTACAGTAATAATTACAAAGGGTTCAATTAGGCTTTAGGAAGACAAAAAAAAATTAAAAATCTTACAGATTGCCTTTAAATAGACATGGTCACAATTGTGCTGTAGGTGGGAAAAGAAAAACCTACATTTTTTAATTGAAGTAACAAGACTTTTGAATGTTATAAGTATTACTCCTAACAGATGGAAAACGTTTACAATTGCATTTCTTTCTTTTTTTTTTATGTTGAAAAGAAATCAACTTTCAAGCCGGTAATTTCCCTTAAGTTTGAAACTGGACAAGCCTTTCCCATGTGTGATAACATAGAGACATCTTGTGGCCAAACAAGCAAATGCAACTTAAACTGCTTTGATTAAAATGATATATACATACGAAAATGCATTTCTACATAGATTATTGGAGGGTCAGATAATAAAGTGAAAGAATATTTTTCCCCTGCATTTTTAAGTGCAATTTATTTGCCTCCTTTACAAATACGGGTTTGTTAGTTTTGTTCATCAGAAGAATTTGCCTTTTCTCTGCTTTTCAGTTTCAGCATTTCACAAGGATTCTTAGTTATTTGTGCTCCTATTGTATTTATATTTCCAAATTTAAGAAAAAATACATTAACAATTGATTTTAACACAAGCCTCTCCTTCATCCTTTGTAAGCGTTCCTCAGTTTTTGTACTAGTACTATTTTTGATGGTTTATATTAAATATTTATTTTACAAGTAAACATTTAACATTCACATTCATATACATATTTTTATATTTACAAAAAACAACTTTTTGTATGCTAAAAGAAAGAAAATGTTAGTATAAATACTATACATCCCCTTTATTTATGCATTTTCGATCACTTTGTGGCCATGCTCAGTAATTCTATGGCAACATTTGATTTAGTTATTTTTTAAACATATAATTATACATTTGTGTATAGTGATTACACTTTTACTATATTACTGTTATTACAGTAATGCAGTGTTAAAGACTACCTAAACAATGTATTCAAATTATATCCAGTTAGGAAGACTCTCAAATTAAACAGTTGTTAAATGTGGTTGTTCTGACAGATCATGTCCAAAACAAAAGCTACCCATAGACATAAGATTAGAGAAAAAGAAATAGCTGCTAAAAGGTTTTTCCAGAAATACACAAAATAATTTAATTCCAAACATACTTGGGGTTATTTACTAAAACTGCATGGCGCAAAATCTGGTGCAGCTCTACATAGAAACCAATCAGCTTCAGCAGTTTTATTTTTTGAAGCAGTTTTATTAGACAGGATCAAAAAATATGAATGCTTGTGGAAACCTTGGGTGTATCACTATTTCCCAGCTAACTTTGATGAAATATTACTATGCCGTTGACCATTTAGAATGTGTGCCAACAGAGTTTCTATGTAGAGGATTCTCTCCCCCGGGATCTGTTCTTTTCGTCCTTCCCTCCTTCTTTCTGGTTCACCCTTTCTTTCTCCACTTCCTGTCTCCCCCTGCTCTTTTTTATGATTGATTGGCCCCTTTTACCCACAGACTCTCCTGTGCTGAAGTAGTCCATCTTATGCCCTGTACACACGATCGCACATTCCGAGAACAAAATCCATGGATTTTTTCCTACGGATGTTGGCTAAAACTTGTCTTGCATACACACGGTCACACAAAGTTGGTTGGAAATTGCGAACGTCAAGAACGCGATGACATACAACACGTACGACGAGCTGAGAAAAATTAAGTTCTTCTGCTTGATTCTGTGCATGCGTGGAATTTTGTGCGTCGGAATTGTGTATACACGATCAGAATTTCTGACAATGGATTTTGTTGTCAGGAAATTTGAGATCTAGATCTCAAATTTTGTGTGACGGAAATTCTGATGGGAAATGTCCGAAGGAGCCTACACACGGTCGGAACTTCCGTCAAAAGGCTCCCATCGAACATTTTCCATCGGAAAATCCGACCGTGTGTACGGGGCATAAGAGATATCATCTGACAGGATGTCAGCCGCACTTGATTATCTGCGAATCTGACTCGAATCTTAACTCCCACGGGGTAGTTTACCGCGTTTCCTAATTTTGCCATCCCCTAAACCCCCCCCCCCCCCCCCCCCCCCCCCCCCATGAATGAACTGCCGCTGTCCTGTCCAGGTATGTCCCTCTTTCTCCTCTGACCTAGTCTCAGAGAGTGTCCTCAGACTTACCACTACTTAGACTGCTGTGCTGCTGCTGGCATTTTGCTGTTTATACTAGGTAATCATGAGTCAGTGGGAGACTGTCTGTGATTCTGTGTGGCAACTGGCAAAGTATGTGATTGAGGCTGGCTGCATACATCCCAACATTTTGATGTATGATTTTGGGATTTAAGGGACACCTACTAGCAAATGTATGTAGGCATAGGACACGCCCCCCACCACACCCCCTTTACCACTTCCGGACCGTCCACCGTCGTTATACGTCGGCTGTTTGAAGAAATTGGGCTAACTTTACTGTTGTCATATTTTTTTATTCAACAAAAGTGTATTTTTTCCAAAAAAAGTGTGCTTGTTAGACCGCTGCGCAAATACGGTGTGACAGAAAGTATTGCAACGACCGCCATTTTATTCTCTAGGGTGTTAGAAAAAAATGTATAATGTTTGAGGGTTCTAAGTAATTTTCTAGCAAAAAAATATGTTTTTAACTTGTAGAAAGAGGCTCGGTCCTTAAGTGGTTAAAGGAGAATTGACCAAAAAAAAGGTTAATTAAATCCACAAGGGCTTTTTTACCACTACTATTTCTTTACATTGGCTTTTAAAATTTACAATTGCAGCAATTTAAAAATTGGATAAAAGGTTTAACACTGAGAAACACCCTTTGAACGATAAATAGTGCATTTTATATACAACTATATAGATCAGACCAGAATGAGGGACAAATGAGGGGGAAAGAGGGACAGAGGGACATTGGTCCAAATCAGGGACAGTCCCTCGAAATCAGGGACAGTTGAGAGCTGTGCGGCTGGGATAAATTTTGCATTGCTTGTGTTACTGACAGTTGACTGAGGCTAAGCTGAGTTTTCTATTGCTTGTGTTACTGACAGTCCAGCCTGGCACTGGCAAGCTTGTGGTGCTCACCGCCTTACTGATTCAGCAGTTGGCAGCACAATATGTCTGCCAATGCCAGAGCTAGGCTGGACTTTCTGCTGCCCTCAGTGGCATGCCTTGGCCCTATTTTACCCCTGGTATGTAGTACAGGAAACAATGTGATCCCTGTGCGTTTCCCGCACTGCATTGCAATCACACTGTGTTTTTGATCTGCCGCAAGTGTCAATTCAAAGTAGACAACTCCCCAAAAGAAGGTCGAAAATGCAGTGTTTGTCTGAACCAGATCGTATGGTTGGTTTTCAAAAAAAGGTGCCTGCACTTCTTTGGTGCGATTCAGCCCATTCAAAATGAATGGGCTCAAATCACACCACACAGAATCGCATGTGAATTGCACAGGAATGCGGTGCAGTTCCTGTATGATTCACTTGCAAACTATAGTGTGAAACCAGAGGCTTACTGTGTTGATTACGGTGCAATCAAGGCCCATTCATTTTGAATGGGCTCCAATCGCACCAAAGTCATGCATGCACCAATTTTGGAACTGCACTGCATACGGTTCACATGGTCATTTTGTGAATGTGATCCGGTGCAGGCAAACACTGTGTTTTGCAACCTTTTTTTGGGGTGTCGTTAAGATAGCACTGACACACACTGCAGATTGCAAGGGGGGTGCGATTTGAATGAGGTGCATGAAAGGTGCATGGATTGAGGGTTTCCCGCATTCTAGTGTACCTCTGCGTATCTCCTAAGCAGTGTGTTTTTCCTCTGCCTTCCTTTACCTTCCAGTGCAGGAAGGTGTGCAATTGCACACCTTCTCGCACCTGCTCAGATGTGAACGTCAATGTATTCCTGGCTGGTAATCTGTCAGTTGATTGTTTTTTTTAATTCTGTGATTACGTGAAAATGAAGCACATATGAACACAGGGAGTGTGCTGCCTTCCACAAGATGGTGCCATTTGTACCTGCCCAGTAAGATTGGCTATAACAGTGCACCATCCTGTGGTAGGCAGTGCATTCCCCCCTCTTTTTTTTGTAATCTATAAATATTAAAAAAGTCAGTGAGTGTTCTGTCTGACACAACATAACATAATAGCCAACCTTACTGAGGAGGTGCAAAGGGCACCATCTCCTTGTAGGTAGGCAGCACACCTATTCAGTTGGACACTAAAACTATGGGATTTGTAGTGTACACAGAGCAGTGCATATCACTTTATCTACAAAGAAGGGCAACAAAACTAATAGAGGGACTGGAGGATATTAGTTATGAGGAAAGATTACTAGCACTGAATTTATTCTCTCTAGAGAAGAGACGCTTGAGAGGGGATATGATTTCAATTTACAAATACCGTACTGGTGACCCCACAATAGGGATAACACTTTATTGCGGAAGGGAGTTTAACAAGACTCGTGGCCACTCATTAAAATTAGAAGAAAAGAGGTTTAACCTTAAACTATGTAGAGGGGTCTTTACTGTAAGAGCACCAGGATGTGAAATTCCCTTCCACAGGCGGTGGTCTCAGCGGGGGGCATTAATAGTTTTAAAAAACTATTATATAAGCACCTGAATGACCACAGCATAATGAATTAGTGCCTTTTTACTTTGCAAAATATTTTTTACTTAGCTTAGTTAATGTGGTGAAAATCCACTTTGCAAAGAACAACCAATCATGTGAAAAGCTTCCCCATGTCCCTTAAGCCTATTATAATTGAAAATCCAATTTGCAAAGTGAACATACTCTACTCCTATAATAAATCGTTGGAATGTTCACAGACATATGTAATCATTATTGGCTAGATAAGGACACAATTATTTAAAGTGGATGTAAACCTGAAAACGTTTTCTTTTTTTTTTTTTTTATGTCATAATTTAGAATATAATATTTCCTATCATTTGAGCCCAGTCTTGCCACAAAGAGTTAATCCAGCTCTGAGCAATCCTCTTTTATTGTTCAGTGAGATAAATCTTGACAAACAGAGAAAACTTTGTCAAATCCTCCCCCTTGCTGTGAGTGACAGGTAATTTAAATATCTCGTGCACTAGCCTAGGAGACATTCATTTTTTTTAATTCCCTCCCACTCCTTTCTTCTGCTGCTCTGCCAGGATTGGATGTTCCACACCTCAGCATAATTGGGCATGCTGAAGTCATGTGGTTACTTTCCTGTCTTTTCACTGGATGTTAGAGATCATAGCAGAAATTCAGTGTAAGAAATATACAGGAGAAAATGCATATTGACAAGGGGAGTGTAGAGGTGGGCGGGGAGTCTACTGACATCACAACTCCACCCACCGAGCTCCAGACAACAGACCCACCCACAGAATCTTCAGTTTTTCGGGTCTCATAACAGAGAGGGGAGACATTTGACATGTAAAGATCCATGCAGGAGGCATGTATATCCTTATAGATAACCCCTATGGCAGTAGTTTAGAAAGGATGACATTGGGTTTACATCCACTTTAATGTCTACAGGCAGCCTTGTATAGTGTTAAAAAATGATTGTGCTCAAGAGTTTGAAGTAGCATTTCACTGTACAGATATGACCAGGAACCTGCTGGCATGCATTCGTTTTGAAAGGCTTTACTTACTGAAAGCAGACCTTTTTTCAACTTTCCATCGATTAAATCTTCTGCCCTTGTTGTTTTAACTTTGAATAGGAAAACATTTTTTTTCTGCCAGTAAATACCTTATACAGCCCACTTCCTGTTTCTTGTCTGGTAATTAGCCTAGGTTTATGACATCACGCTCTCTCTCACTCTCGTAAGAGTTTGCCAGGTAGGGAGGGGGTGAGTCATGAGAGGGCCAATGAGAGCTGCAGAGCTGGAGGTGTGCCTCTGTGTGTAAATCCAGGAGGTGGAACAGGCAGCTGCCCACAGTTAAAATGGTTGC
The DNA here is from genome assembly GCA_028564925.1 of Lithobates sylvaticus. Lineage (NCBI taxonomy): Eukaryota > Metazoa > Chordata > Amphibia > Anura > Ranidae > Lithobates > Lithobates sylvaticus. The sequence continues at coordinate 341,884,775 of CM053030.1, read as the reverse complement.
AGCTAGACTCAGTGGAGGGAGATTTATGCAGCATATTTGGCAAGTACAGAATCACAGTATATATAAAATAATATAAACAGCGCTCAGAAATGTCAAAAGGAAAAACACTTTTAAGATAATGAGTCCACAATCAAAGATAAATGCATTAAAAATAGGTAAATGTTCATTGAGTGCAGAAATAGTGGTGGGTGAACAGTTCAAAATCGCATCAAGGTGACTTCTTCTGTATTAAATGCAGACCACGTATCATCCCATGTGACTTGTTTCACCACGTGTGAAATAATCCCCCTTAGGGGTTCAAACTCACCAGAAATAAAAATCAAACAGGCCTGTCAGATATAGGTCATCAATGGTTAAAACTGCATCCACTACTCCTCAGCTAAGATGGAAAACAACCAGCCTGGTATCCTTCTTAACCTTTCAGCATCATCAAGAAAACCACTGCATCAGGGGTCCAGGGGGGAATTGACTCCAAATAAACTCGCCATAAAAACAAATAAAGTTTTGCACATAGCATAATATCGTTTATTTTGTAAAGTTAAAACAAAACCTCCCATAAAAAAACCCATATGTTTAGCAGCATACATTTAAATTACTTTCAATTATGCATAGAGTGATCACTTGCGTTTGGGATGTTGGATAAATCCCCTCAGCGACATCCACAGCACTTCCTGTGCTGTGTAGTGTGTCAGTATAGACATACAAACAGCTTCCTGGTGGTGCTATGGCGGCGGTGGAGCGCAATTGGAAGTTATAGAAATTGCCCATGCCGGTAACAGACACATACAATGTGTGTAGACTAGGTAATGGGTCATACTACATATTATGTGAACGAAGTATATTGCTAAACACGCATGTATAAAATATATATACGAGGGGGTCAATAACACATAGAAGCATATGTGTAGTGATTATAAAATGTCCCAAAAAAAACAGCAATAAATATAGCAAGAAATTAATACAGAGAGTATTAATCTCTGTATTAATTTCTTGCTATATTTATTGCTGTTTTTTTAACTGGCTATATATAGCTTGATCTAAGATTATGGCTTTCCACTTTCGATCTTTCATTATCGATCCCTTTTATATAAGGGCATTAATCAGAGGGGACATTTTATAATCACTACACATATGCTTCTATGTGTTATTGACCCCCTCGTATGTATATTTTATACATGCGTGTTTAGCAATATACTTCGTTCACATAATATGTAGTATGAACCATTACCTAGTCTACACACATTGTATGTGTCTGTTACCGGCATGGGCAATTTCTATAACTCCGTTTACACTCATCAGTATATATGTATTAAATGAGTTATTCACTTCTACATTATATGTTTGTATTTAAATACTCTGATCTCCAATCTTACTCTCTACAGTGTATGATCACCGCTACACTACCATCTAATATGCTAAGTATAATTAATTAATTTTCGCCACATGGAGATTAGGGGTACATACCCTAGAATTTTACACAGATTAGTCTAAGACCTTAATCTCCCCTGTGCTAATCTGCTTTGTCTCTTCGATTTACAAATAAGATCGCATATACAACCTTGTGTTTATGCGATTCGACAAACTCAAATGTATTGACCATCATCTTGATGCATTTATCATCCGTCCTTATGCCGCATAATGGTGTAGTATATTAATGTACCCAGATTCTGCTGAGGCTATATAACTTGTGGTGCCGGTAATTATACACTACCCATTGTTTTAACATTCCCTAATTGCATTGTTACTTGTGGTATAAGTTATTATCATAATAAAAACTAAATGGTATGTGTCATGTGCCTGGTTTGAACCACTTGTTTTGCTCCATATTTTTTCCATTGTACATGTTCCACCATAGACTGATTAAACTGACAGTTTCTCCAGTTCACACACGCAGGCTGTCTAACATGACACCGGCGTGATTGCATTTCCTGCTCTCACATTTGGGCATAGAGCTATCAGGGCGGCACTGTTCTGTCAGCATGAACGAAGGTGTCCGCTCTCTGATTGGCCATTGTCCAGAGTGGCTGGATACAAAAAGCCCCGTTGAGCGTCGTGTTGCCACGCCCTCTGTTGAAGTCGGAAGTGACGAAACGTGTAAGGGCGTGGCCTACACGACGCTGACCGGAAGTGACACAGTGCGTTCCAAGTGCGCTCCACCGCCGCCATAGCACCACCAGGAAGCTGTTTGTATGTCTATACTGACACACTACACAGCACAGGAAGTGCTGCGGATGTCGCTGAGGGGATTTATCCAACATCCCAAACGCAAGTGATCACTCTATGCATAATTGAAAGTAATTTAAATGTATGCTGCTAAACATATGGGTTTTTTATGGGAGGTTTTGTTTTAACTTTACAAAATAAACGGTATTATGCTATGTGCAAAACTTTATTTGTTTTCATGGCAAGTTTATTTGGAGTCAATTCCCCCCTGGACCCCTGATGCAGTGGTTTTCTTGATGATGCTGAAAGGTTAAGAAGGATACCAGGCTGGTTGTTTTCCATCTTAGCTGAGGAGTAGTGGATGCAGTTTTAACCATTGATGACCTATATCTGACAGGCCTGTTTGATTTTTATTTCTGGTGAGTTTGAACCCCTAAGGGGGATTATTTCACACGTGGTGAAACAAGTCACATGGGATGATTTGTGGTCTGCATTTAATACAGAAGAAGTCACCTTGATGCGATTTTGAACTGTTCACCCACCACTATTTCTGCACTCAATGAACATTTACCTATTTTTAATGCATTTATCTTTGATTGTGGACTCATTATCTTAAAAGTGTTTTTCCTTTTGACATTTTGATACTACATTTCTGAGCGCTGTTTTTAGTATTTTATTTCTCAGGAAATAATACTGCTTGAATATCATACTATCTTTTTTTACATATTTTATTTATCTTAAACGGCTGCTTATTTATATATATTTATAATAAGTTATTTATATATATATATTTATTTCCCTGTTGATCCAATTGTGTCTAGTTGCAACATAAACTGTATATCCCACATCAGGCGCTGAGTAGTGTACAATAGGCCCTTTTAGATACACTCTTTTTTATATATAAAATAGTATGCAAAGTGGTTGGAGGGAAGCTTCAGAATGGCAACATGTTTTTTTTAACACATTACGTGAGCAGACAGCAGTTCCTCGTAAATGGTGTTTCCTGAACTGTTTCAGGTGACCATTTGTTACTGTATATGGTTAATTTGAACAATTATTACCACAAGCTGCCAGGGACGTATCACATTACATTTTAAGGCATACAGGTATAGGCTAACAAAAACACTGAAAAACTAAATTTTTTAATGTATAACTGAACTCTTCAGTTGCAATCATTGCACAAAATCAGAAGGAGAGCAAAAATACATACTGTGCTGTTTCTGTGTATCGAGGCTGCAATGTTCGAATTTTAGTAAAAGGTGTGAAGACTTCCCGGGGATTGTCAATGTCTTCGGTATTCACAGAGCCAGTAAAACCACTGTTTGGATAAAATAAAAAACAACATTTAAGCCCAAAGTCACCAAAATAGATACAGTATGCAGTCACATAGATGTTGCACTAACAATCTTCTTTCATATAGCAATACCACCATTTTCCTGTTACAGTAGTTGTAGAGGGTGTATAAATATAAGGCTGGGTTTACACTATTGCGATGTCAGACATTGCATGTGAATTGCACAGCATTGCTGTGCAGGTCACATGCGATGTCTGTGCGATGCAAATTCAGCCATATTTTACAAATAAAGGTTGCGATCAATAAAGGTGAATGCACCAAACTCTAGTAATAAATTAAACTTAAAATAAGAAAAAACACTTGCCAGCAAACAAATTAGAACACCCGCACTTCCGGGGTCACGTGGGGCGTAATGGCATCAGTGCGTAGCTCCGCCCGACATGTTTCATCATACCTGACGTCTTCCAGGGGCACGTGCGGGTATTCAAATTTGTTTGCTGGCAAGCATTTTTTATGCTGTTTGTACACCCAACATAAAGATTTTAAGAAATAAATTAAGTTTTAAAGATAACGGACTATCGAAGCCTTTATTCCTTTATGCGCTCTGCGCTATCTTGGAGGATCGGGGTCTCGAGGAACAGAGTTGGATAGTAGCTGTACATTGGGAAGGACACCCTCAGATTGCCAGTGTATTTTTGAGCTAGGATCCATCCTTAGACCCCAAAGAGGGCTGTATCTGCAGGCATGTGTGACCTCACTGCTACAGGAGGTCCACTCCTTCTTTGAGTGATTGCCACATGGAGACCTCCATTTTTCCCTTGGTGGTGGTGGTGAAAGCCCTGGGAAATTTCCATCCTGCTGGAACTTTCTCATTGTAGAATTTTGCTACACTCCTTTCTTTACCTTTCAGACACTTTCCTGATGCACTGTATGTTTAAAACATCAGTTAGGCTTTTAAATATTTCCTTCGCAGTCGTCTGGCTTTATATCTGTCCATGTATTTTTTTTGTTTTATTAAAAGACTAGAGGATGGCTGAAATTTTTGGAGGAGCTGCTTATTGCCTCCCCATTGACTGACACAAAGGAGCAGAAAGGGGCAACATTATGCTTTGAGCCAGCAAAACCAATGATATTTCACCTTTCATAAGAACATTAAAAAATGCTTGATTAGTGTTAGTTTCCAAGTTCAATTCACTTAATTCATTCAGAGCATAGCTGATGCAATTTTTTTTATTACAGTGTGTTTTTTTTAAAAAACAAAATAGTTTTTTTTCAGTTCACTTAGTGCCACAATGTTGACTTAATCACCATGTGGATAAGCTAAATTTACTCCCTATTTGTTATAGCTGTTTGCAATGTTTGTAGCCTAACTGTCAATTTACATGTTTTCTGTCAAGGGGGGTATGTTTGGATATGTTTGGCAACTTAAATAGAAGATTTTTACAATATCACTAGAGTGGTGCTGTGGACACCAAGAAAGATACATATGTGCCACATCCCATACATTTAGAAATAATGGAAGAATTGGTACTGGACTTTATAGGCTCTGAGATACAAAAATATTTAAATGAATATAGATTTTATTACAAATGGATTAGAAAGATGAACCAGACAAACAGTATTTTGTGTAAATACCTAAATACCCTTCTTTATTTTTTTTGGTGAGGTCACATGCTCTCTAATGCCCCATACACACGGTCGGATATTCCGATGGAAAAAGTCAGGTCAGATTATGTTGTCAGAAAATCCGATTGTGTATGGGTTCTAGCGGGCTTTTTCCATCGTAATTTTCGACGGAAAATATTTAAGAGCAGGATCTAAAATTTCCCAACAACATAATTACGGTCGGACTTTTTTCGATCGTGTTTAGAGAATTTCCGACGCACAAAGTGCCACGCATGCTCATAAGAAATATGGAGATGAAAGCTATTGGCTACTGGCCTCTACGTAGTGCCGTCGTACGTCACCTCATTCGGAACGGTCGGATTTTCCGACAACTTTGTCCGACCGTGTGTATGCAACACAAGTTTCGGACAAAATCCGTCGGAAATGCCCGACCGTGTGTACAAGGCATTAGTTGCAGCTCCCCTGTGTGATCGAACGGATCGACAACAGGGTCTAATTTCTAGAGCCATGATATCATCTGCTGGCTTGCACTGCCCCTTGTTTATGGCGCTCCCTCCCATCAGCTGCAGCAACTGCTTGCTGACACAGGAGAGATGGATCTTGGAGATTGAGTGACTGCAACATAGGAGCCAAAAAATTTTATTTACACAGAGCCATTTTACAAAAAGCAAGCAGAATGGGTATGGGGGGGGGGGGGGGAGAAATGTTTTAGACCTCAGGTATATTAGTCTTTACTTCCAATTTAAAGCGAAGAATTAATAAAGACAATAAAACAATGGCATAATGTGCTAGCGATGCATACTAGCACAATATGAAATACTTACCTTAGAACGAAGCTCTTCCAGCGGTGCCCACTCACTGCTGAGGTGGCTGACATCTTCCCCCGGTGTTTCTTCCGGGTTTGCGGGCTCTGACGCTGTGAGTGACCAGAGCCACGATGATGTCACTCCCACGCTTGCGCGCAGGAGCCGCTGTTTCCGGCACAGGCTCTGAAGGTCCAGCACTGTGAGCCGGATGAGTGTACTCGCACACTACAGGTAAGGCTGAGCACTGAGCAGCAACAATCTATGTATGTCAGACAGGTCAGTCATGTATGCCAGGTAGGTCAGTCATGTATAGAAGGCTCAGCTTAACCCCTTCCCGACCAGCCGCTGCAGTTGTACTGCGGAAGGTTGGCTCCCCTGGGCGAACAGACTTAACTGTACATCGGTTCGCCTTTTGACCACTAAAGGGCACGTGCGCGCCACCGGAGGCGCAATGCCGGAGCCGATGCGTGGGCACCCGCAATCACTCCAGACAGAGACAGAATGGAGATCTGTCAATCAGGGGTGAGGAGAGGGATCTGTTGTTCATACTAAGTATGAACAATGATCGGTCTCCTCACACAGTCAGTCCCCTCCCCCACAGTTAGAATCACTCTCTAGGGAACAAAGTTAACCCCTTGAGTGGCCCCTAGTGTTAACCCCTTCCTTGCCAGCAACATTTACACAGTAATCAGTGCATTTTTATAGCACTGATCGCTGTATAAAAATGCCAATGGTCCCAAAAATGTGTCAAAGGTGTCTGATCTGTCCGCCATACTGTCGCGGTCCCGATAAAAATCTCTGAACAACGCCATTACTAGTAAAAAAATAAAAAAATAATAATAAAACTGACATAAATCTCTCCCATATTTTGTATATGCTATAACTTTTGCGCAAACCAATCAATATACGCTTATTATGATTTTTATTACCAAAAATATGTAGAAGAATACATATCGGCCTAAACTGAGGAAACAATTAGCTTTTTAAAAAAATGTATTGGGGATATTTATTATAGCAAAAAGTTTCAAAATTGTCACTCTTTTTTTGTTTATAGCGCAAAAAATAAAAAACGCAGAGATGATCAAATACTACCAAAAGAAAGCTCTATTTGTGGGAAAAAAAGGACGTCAATGTTTGGGAACAATGTTGCATGACCGCACAATTGTCAGTTAAAATGACGCAATGTGTAGAATGTAAACCGAGCTGTGGAGCACCCGTAAGAAGCCGAGAAGATGCCGGTGATGGCGAGGAAAATTGGCCCAATAAATCAGATGTAAGAATTGTGGACTTTAATTTCACTTAAATATGACAAGCAAATTAGAGGTCAAGAAAATGCTTCAGCGCATGATCTCATTTGTTTTGGGTCCTGTAAGTGCTGATGCTGAAAACAATTCTACAAAAACATACCAATAACCTGGAATATGATCCATACGAGGATATGGAGATATACTGAAATAAAGAAGAAAATAAGGTTAATTTGTTTTATGACTACAGAAAATGAAAAAATAGATAAATCATTACATTCCTAAAAAAATAAATAAATAAATAAATAAATTAATTATAAATATTTTCCTGGACCTCTTCATGTCAGCCTACTATAAGTTAAATCCACCCTCTTGACCTCTCCAGGACCATCTCTAGCTAGTTTTTTTAATTAAAACCTGGACCCTACTCTTCTTTTTCCGTCCTCGCTTCGACACATCATTTTGGATTCCCATACATTTTCCTCCTTCCCAGATTCAGCCTTTCATGGACAAGAGGACTGTTTGGGTTGTAAATGTTCCATATGCTGGGTACCCATGGTGCTCGAGGTGCTTTTATGCCTTCAGGATCTTTTAGTAAAAACTACTGTTGCGGGCGGCTGTGTTAACTACAGATTGGGATATATGGTGATAGCTGTATAAATTACTGCTACTCTGGCTGGCTGTTTAATCCTATTGCTGGATAGTTATTTGTTTTTCCTCTTCCTTCTTGTACAATACCTTCCCTCCTGGCCTGCTTAGGATGCTCCAGCATCTGAAGGTCAGCATCTAACACGGCAGCTCTTGATTCATGTATCACATCATGTGGTGGGGTGTGGGCTTCCCGGCCTTCTCGAACCCATGGCAAAATGACTCATTGCAGTGGATTAGGGGTGGATCTCCTTTGTCTCCCAGCTCTGCAGCTGCTGCCTTTCCTCAAAGTCGCTCTCAGGCTTCCTGTTCCTGCTCTGTCCGGCTCCCACTGTGCTCCCTGCTTTTCTGTTGTGAGTTGGGACTGCATAGGTATATAGGTTGACTGTCCTGCATGCTTTGGTTAATTATAATTCTGTCTGAATTTCCTTTACAGAGCTTCTACGAGTCGTTCTTTGGCAGCTAAAGCACTAATGGATGTCAGAAAAGGTAGTATTATCTTCATAAATTTTCACCTGCTTTTTTTTCTAATAGAGCGCTCCCTGTTTTGACAGAAGGAAAAGCCCAGGGCAGAAGGTCTCTCACTGCGCATGTAAGTCGTTTCCACAGCTGAAGTATTTTTTTTTGCGCACGTGGTGCCGTATGCAAAAACAATACACCGAAAAAGTGCATGTGAACACACACATACAAAACTGCACTAGGGTGTGTTTTTGGTCCCCTGCAAGTCCCTTGTATATTCTTTGATTCAGAGAATTGTCATGTCCAATATCTGGGATGGTAACTGGATTCCCACGATCTGTCTCCAGGAATTCCACTCCAACCTCCTGCTTATAGTCCCCCTGGTTAAAGTCAGATCTCAGATCTTTCTGTGAGCATATCAGAATGTTCTATCCTTGACGACTTTGTACCTCCCAGGAATTCAGAATATTGTGGAGGACAGTTTGAGTAGAAGATTTGTAGTCCACAACAAGTGGTCCCTCAATCGCCTGGTGCATATTTTTCCACTGTCCCCCCCTAAGTCTTCTAGTCAGTCCTAATCAAAATCCAGCAGGAGGGAATCCAGGCAATAGTGAATCTCCAGTATCAACCGAGAAGGCCATGTTTTTGGAGAAGGGATTATTATGAAGAATGAAGCTGGATCTACAGATTTTGCTATTAGGCTATTGGGATTTCCTAATCCATGATGGGGCCTTTTACCCAAACAGAAACTTAATGGCCTAAAGGTTGAGAAGAGATGGTTGAGATAGTTTGCGTTATCTGATAATGTCATTGAAACTTTATTGCCATCTCGGAAATAATCTAATCCAATTCCAACTACCATTATGTTTTTCACAGAGTCGTTCAGAGGAGCACTGGAACCTGCTTTCTTCTTTGAAATCAAACATTCAAGATTTTCTACAGAAGGGCTTGGATAAAGGCATGGTACACAATTTATTAAGGAGGATGGAGGTCTCCACTTAATCAGCCATGACTAATAAGAAATGGGCTTTTCATCCTTTGGTGGGACATTATAGGAGGCCACCGTTGGTCAGAGCTTTTTTTTTCCAAAATGGGACTTTTGAAAAAAAATAAGATTTATACTCGCCAAGGTGGTTTGATGCTGCATCTGTCCCCTGCCAGGTTTACACTGAGAGCTGAGTGATCAAACACTGCTGATCACTCAGTTCTCAGCTTTTGCTATACTTCTCCTTTAAGGTCAGTGTTTTCCAAAGCTATTGCCTCTGCTAGTAGAGTCTCAGAGTTATGTGCATTTTTTATTAAAGAACCATATTATATTTTTCTAGCAGAGATAGACATTCTGAGGCCAGTTCTGGCTTTTCTACCCCAGGTTTTCAATCTTTTTTATTTAAATTGGGAATCCAATCTTCTGGTCTTTGTGTCTGAAAAAGCAGTTGAAAAATGGAAGAAGTTGGACTTGGTTCTTTCCTTATCAGCCTATCTGGAATGAAACAAAGATTTTCAGAAGGTGGACAACCTGTTAGGTTTAAAGAAGGGTTTGGCAGTTTCTCCAAGAATAATTTCTTCTTGGGTTGTCAAGACCATCCAAATTACCTACAAGTTCTTGGGTCTTCCTCCTCCTTCAGAAGTCAAAGCACATTCAACAATAGGTATGGCAGTCCCATGGGCTTCTTATGCATAGGTCTGAGCAAAGGTAGCCTGCAAAGCACCTACTTGGAGCACAGCTACTACCTTATTTTGTGATTACAGAGTTGAATTTTCTTTGGCTGCATCAGAGGCATTTGGTTTTATCTACATTGGTTAACCATTAAATTCCTTTCCCAGCAGTACTTCTAAGTGTTCCCCTCCTTGTTTGTTTTTTGGCATTGCATGTTATGACCTGTAGAAGGCAAACACAAGGAAGTCCAGCAATTATAAAACTCGTTAACATTGCAGGAAAGGAAAATTACGATAAATATGTCAACAATTTTCCAAAATAACTGATGACTTTTTTGTGGACTTGAATACTATGTTAAAATCAAAGTATTATTTGTTATGGGCCACATGTGCAACTTTCATCTTCATTGTGGCCCTTCATAGTGGTTTATGAATTTTAAAGAAGGGCTCAGTCATTCTGCAGTTGCCAAAAGCTACACTTGAGTTTTTTTATTTTTTTTTCTATTTTCAGTACTGTATGTATTAAAATGCACTTAAAGAAAGAATTGAATAAAAAAAAATTACAAGACATTAATTTGTGTAAAGTGGCCAAAAAATATCGGATATCCAAAATTTAGAGACATTTAAAAAGCCTTCTCTCACTATTGCTGTGCTCACTACTCCTCTCACTATTGCCCTACATCATTTATTGTTTTTTTCAAAATTTGAATGCAACTGCATTCATCTAAAGTTAATATCTGTAAAATAAATATAATAGATACTATGGATTTAGAGTTAAACTTACAATGTCAGAGGTTTTTTTTGACCATGAAACACCCTTGTTTGAAATCTGTCCCACATTCCACCTGTCACCTGGAAAATTATTAAGCAATGATTAAGATTTTAACTCATGATTATAGAATAGAAGAATTTACATTCAAGTGCTTTAAATAATTCTTTATTTAGATTAGGCTAAAATAGGGAAGGCACTTTATGCTGTCTGGATCCTTATTGGGAAGATTTTAATCAATTCCTATCCCAGTGACCACTGTCTATGATATGAAGTACAGGAAATCTCAGAGCTAATACGGACAACAACAGAAGCTTGACAGAGGCAAAAACATTTCCCAGTTCTACTAAAAAAATATTATCTTGGCTATCACTGTTCCTGGAACAAGAAATAAGAGAAAACCTTGCAGATAAATAGCCAAGAGGGTTGGGCATGAAATAAATACATTTTATTATAATGAAAAATCCCCAGGAACAGTGAAAACCCTGGGTTTAAATGATTACTATTTCTTGCACAGCCATAGAAAATAGTGAGCATTACATCCATACTTGTCATGTGCATAAATTGTCCAATACAACAACAATTTTTACATTTGGCCATTCTTCAAAATGCGCACCAAAGTCCAAGCAGAAACCATTTTGTCAACCATTTTGTCATGTTTCATATATTTTCTTTTTTAGGTTTAGCTAGCAAATTAGGTAAAAGCAAAATGCTTTTTTTTTTTACTTTTCCAAGCAGACAGCAATTTAGATATTGCCTGTGCGCTCATGTTATTCCTAAGATGACAGATGCTCTTTAAAAATGTATTCTCATTCTTTTCTACGTCCTTGCTTACACAAAAGAATTGTGGTGCCGCACAGGGTGACTGTAGAAAAACACTGAATACAGCAGTTTCCATGCTCTCTTCGGAGGGGATATTTAATTGTCCCTGGCACACATTAAAAGAAGCAGGTCAGTCGAAGCAGAATTATAGGCAAAACTATATACATACAATCCTTCCTTGTTGCAATTGAAACATATTCATATACCTGTAAATATAACATTTTTAATATGATGATTCTGGATCATATCTGGATCCTGCCATGTGACTGATGACGGCTTACTGGTCACATAGTGTCTACCAGTGGATCTGTGGGACTACTGTCAGCAGATTATTCGGAAAGCAGGAGCCAGTGATCTGTCTCTGAACAGGGTCCCGACATAAATCCCTCAAAATCCTTTGTATCGAAAGAGGTTTGGGTCTTTTGTATACCTTACTGTTGACTACGGGTCTGCTTCAAACCGGTAGTTTTCAGTTCAGTTTTCAGGGCTTAGTGACTGATTGTTTAGAAACTCATTATCCAGAAATATTAATGCAGGCCATACATGATCCATTTTTTTTCATTCAACCAATGGGTTGAACGAAAAAAAAATGAACCAATTCCCCCATCCACATATTCGAAGGGGATGGTGGATTCACTCCCGCTGAACTATTGTATTCTGCCGATGGGGAGCCTTCCCTGCAGGCAGAATACAATTATCAGTGTTGCTGGCTGTAGCCAGCGCTACTGATCGTTCAGGAAAAACCTGACAGGCTGGTTGTACACAAGTCAACCAATAGTGAATGCAATGTGGATTGAAATGCTTTGTGGCTTTTGATGAATAAATGTAGTATATGTAGAATATATGTGTTCTGGTTACAGTGCCATTTTCCCAGCAGCTGCATGGTCCGGGCTGTCACACAACCACCTGCTACAGTTGACATCTGCTTCTCTGATTGGTTGTGAGTGAACAGAGCAGTCATGCTGGGACAGAAGACAAGGGAGAGAGGACACTGAGGAGGATGTCTGCAGCCATGAAAGAGAGCCCACCCACTGCACGGGACATCACAAGACAGCAACAAGGGAGGAGAATGAAGCCCATTGAATGATCGGGCAAGAGAGGATAGATGGGAAAGGAAGTTCAACAAAGTCAGCCCCTGTTCAGAAAGATACTGTGTGGAACTACAAGTCCCAGAAGGAAATACGTGTTGCTGAGAGGAGGAAAAGGACTGCAAATCCTGTGCTCTAGGTCAGTTTCTCCATGTGGAGAGCAAGAAGTGTGCTGTGTGGAACCTGTTTCTGGCACTGCTGAGCACTGGTATTATATCATGTTGTGTGATCAGGGCTGCACTGCTGCACCTAACCAGAGGCTGCTGTTCCTGCAGGGACCCAAAAAGCTGCACCCAGACCATATTTAGTTTTGTCCAGGTTTGCAACAGTGATCAGAGCCCCTACCATCACCCTCAGTTTGGGCTCCAACAGTTAAACCATTGGTCGGTAGGAGGGGATAGGGAGGGGCTGTGACTTTGAGCTCCTTAATGTATGAGAGTTCAGCAAAAAGTTTCCACAGTTTTTTTTTAATGCTATTAAATATAAAAAAGTGCGGAAATGTTTTGAAGACCCCTCGTATACAGTATATATCCCATATTTAGGGCTCCCCCATAAGTCACGACCTAAGAGGTGCAAACTTTGCCCCTTTGAGACAGGTTTTGTGTTCCCTGTAAAAATAGGTTTGATAATATCTCTTTTGAGAATTGTTATTAAAACTGCAATTTGCTATTGTTTACTGATATTCTGTCACTGTTACCGTATTTATCGGCGTATAACACGCACCGGCGTATACCACGCACCCCAAGTTTAGGAGGGCATTTTAAGGAAAAAAAGTTTTAGGAGGGAAGTTTAGGGGAAAAATAAAAACTTACATTTAAGTGTCATTTGCAGCTTGCCCAGCGTCATTGCAGCTTGCCCAGCGTCATTGCAGCCTTGCCCAGCGTCATTGCAGCCTTGCCCAGCATCATTGCAGCCTTGCCCAGCATCATTGCAGCCTTGCCCACCGTCATTTGCAGCCTTGCCCAGTGTCATTTTAGCTTGCCCAGCATCATTGCAGCTTGCCCAGCGGCATTGCAGCTTGCCCAGCGTCATTGCAGCCATGCCCAGTTTCTTTGTAACTTGCCAGCGTCATTTAAAGTCCGGTCCGGGTTTAAATTTCCCGCCGCCGAGACTCTCTGTCGCGTGCGCCGCCGGAAAAGACCGAAGGCGGGCGAAAAAGACTGAAGCACCCACGGAAAAGGCCGAGCCGACTGTTCAGCTCCGCTCACGGTCCCGCCTCCCTGCTGTTTCCGGAGCGAGCGCAGGGAGGCGGGACTACGAGCAGAGCCGAACAGTCTGCTCGGTCTATTCCGGCGCCGCTTCGGGTTTTTTCGGCCGCGATTCGGTCTTTTTTCGGCAGCGCTCGCTATTTTTCGGCGGCGCTTGCCATTTTTGTCACTTTTTTTTGGGGTATCGGAGTATAACACGCACCCACAACTTTCCCCCGATTTTAAGGGGGAAAAGTGCGTGTTATACGCCGATAAATACGGTATTTACTCTGCTGGGCTTTCTGCCCAAATAAACATATATTCCTCCAGCTCTGGTCTGATCCTGAAGGATCATTATCACTAGGAACAAAGGGAACCCAATCATCGAGTGCAGGGGGTCTCCAAACTTTTCAAACAAAGGCCCAATCTACTGTCCTTCAGACTTTTGGGGAGCCAGGTTGTAGCCAGTGGGGGTAGAATGTGTCCCAGGCCCTGCATCAGTGAGAGTTAACAATGCTTTAGGGTGTGGTGTTTAGTTGTAAAGTGCCTGTGATCAGTAGGAGGGGTATAGTGCCCCGTCATTGGTAATGTTGGGAGGAAAAGTGCCCCATCATTGGTGTCAGTTGGGGGAATTATGACCCACTGATAGTACCTCAAAATCAGTGCATCAAGGGCTGGATAAAGGCTAGCAAAGAGCCGCATCCATCCCTTGGGCTGCAGTTTGGAGACCACTGATCTAGTGACTCCTTTGAGTGTAGCTCTACATCTTTAAATTACAGTTTATTTCCCCCAATTTTAGCTTTAACTGAAAAAAAAAAAAAAAAACAAGAAGAAATTATCTCTATGCGACAACTGTGCATTACATCTGACGTACAGTCACCCTTTCCTATTCATGTCTATGGATGGCTGCATGCAGATTTAGAACAACCGGAATTTAGAACAACCGGGAAAACAAATAAACACAATATCTTTAGGCTGCAAGGGCAAATGCACCCAAGTGCTTATAGTCATAATGATGTATTATTGATTACAGAGTTGCATCAATTTGTGTCTTTTTTTTTTTTTTTCCCCCAAAGCTTTAAATACCACTCAAAGAATGAGCATAGTTTTTCCAGTTTTTCCAGTTTTTCAATTAACTGACATGTAGTTTATTTCTGCTATTCCTTTCATATATGTTTTTAGGAATAGTTCAAATTTACAGTTTCATAATTTACCAGGTTGAAAAAAAAGCAAGGTACAAAAATATGATACAGTTTACATACTTGCCATATTTCCGGGTTGGGTTCATATCTTTTCAGGGTGAAATGCTGTGAGATTGGATCTGGCATTTTTTCTAATGTAGACTCAGGAGGCTGTAGCTTTGGTGGCAGCTTAACGTCCCATGGAACAGCTTCATAGGCTCTGTGTAGTTAAATTTAGCAGCTTTGAGATTGCAATGACCTAGCAAAAGACTTTTTTCAGTTGCTGATATGTTTAAATTAATCCTGCATACATGCTATCTATCTTCGTTAAAATATTTTCAAAAAACATAGTGAATAAGTCATTTCTAAATCAAACACCGAATACATTTATTTAAACAAGAAAGAATCTATATCTTTTTTTTATAAATTAAAATTTAGAGGGGGTAGACTCAAGTGGTATTGGCAGGGGTAAACCAAAGAAGAGTCTTAGTAGTTTTGTCTTGCACTTATATTCATTGAAACTAACAGTGTGTTCGCTAATGGGTTCCGAAAAGCAAACCGGCAAAACATGTACCTTTTTAGTGTTCTGTCAGCAATCAGCTTTTTCACCCACAGCAGGATCCCACAGCAGAGGGAGATCCTTGAGCATTAGTTACGTCAAGGTCTGGGAGTAGCGAAGACTAATAATGAGGTTTGACTACGAGATAAGCTGTGGATCTAAGAAAGGTGGCTTTTCCCACCCAAAGCTCTACAGAGCCTCGGGGCTCCTGAAGCCAGACGAGACTTTAATAGATTTCTGTGAAAGCAAAAAGCTTTTTTTTTCCACATCAATCACAAATCCTGGAGCCCCTTACTATACTGTATGTGCTGCATGTGGGAAACCTAAGTGACACATACACACCATTCCACAATTCTGCCTCATACAAAACACCCCATCAATTTTATGTAATCGGTTGATCTAATCACTCGCTGGGAGTGATTAATCATCACTGCTACACAGTAAGACATGGCATAACAGGAGCAGTTTTTACATTTTATGAGATACGATTACTGTAGGATCACAACTTTATAGATATTTTTTCCTTTCTACTCCTCATAAGCTGCTTATAAGGAGTAAAAGGGGACATTTTTGGATCTGCAAGGGAAGTTGCATTGTGCAAGGGAATATTCCATTTGGTGACAATTCACTTTGCATAGAATACCCAATCGTGTGCAAAAAACCCCCCCCAAAAAAAACAGCAATTTGATTGCACATGATTGGATGATGAAAGTCAGCAGACCTTACTCCACCTTTTTCACTAAGCTCTGGGTAAATTCCCTTGCAAAGTGAAACTTCCCTTGCAAAGTGAACAGTCTATTCATCTTCAGTGTGAATGGTGTGGGAAAATACTGCGCTAAACCTCAAATAGGTGAAAACAGCTGCTAACACTCAAACAAAGTCCAAAGAATATACAAATAATTAGTGTAGCGCTAAAAGTAAATCTGTGCACAACATAAGTGAAAATATAAACCGTGAAAGTAAATACCACAGCAATGATATGAAGGGCAATTACATGAATCAACATGCAACTACCCCTGTAAATTAACACCCACAAACCTGAGTGTACATAAATAAAACCATAAATCCCATAAATAAACAATAATAAAGTGTCCAATAAAATGACAGATATCTGGAGGTGTCAGTAAACAGTCCAAATGGGTCTTGATGGATCTGAAAAACTCCACAGGTGATAATCAGATGGAAAGATAAAACAATCTTACCAGACGTGTTGGACACATCTACCATATGGCAATGTATCATGCGTGCTTGAATCGCTAAACCACTTGCACTAAGGGGAACGGAACCAGACCAGGCCCAAGCGATGAAGCTGGAAAACGACCATACGGTGGAACAGCGTCTGTCCAAATCGGTAGTCTTGCAATGGAATGGCTCAATGGAAATCTTTAAGAGAAGATGGTACCCCCAAGTGTTGGGCACTTTTCTCTGCAATAAACAGATAATAAACACTTTTCTCTGCAAGCCTTGGCATGTCCAGGTGGTGGCAGTCTACACCCTCCCAACTTCTTGTTGGCCAACAAGAGTGGAAGTAGGAAATGGTAGCCTGATACAACCAGGATGAACAAAGGTTTGTGGGTGTTAATTTACAGGGGTAGTTGCATTCATGTAATTGCCCTTCATATCATTGCTGTGACATTTACTTTCATGGTTTATATTTTCACTTATGTTGTGCACAGATTTACTTTTAGGCTGCATTCACACCTTTCAGGCAGAAAATCGCGCGAATTGCGGCGTTTTTTCGCGGCGTTTTTTACCGCGATATTCGCGGCGTTTTTTACCGCGTTTTGCCGCGAATTTTCTGCAGAGCAAAAGGTCACCAATGTAAAAAAATGCATACCACCCAACTTTTGAACTTGAGAATGAGGGACATTTCAGGGATGTATTTTTTCCCCTCTAGCTTTTGTAGCTTCAGGCTTCAAGCTACAAAACGCCCAGGTGTGAATGCAGCCTTAGCGCTACACTAATTATTTGTATATTTACCTTCAGTAAATGCATACCACCCAACTTTTGAACTTGAGAATAGACAGAGAGCTTAAAATAGACAGAGAGCTTAAAATAGAGGATTATGAAGGATCTGAGGAACCCTGGGATGGAGCCAAAAAATAATGGTCAAGAGAGAGATGATTAAACAGAAGCTGAGCCTAGTTGCTGTATACAGTGCAGCATTGCTTGAACAAATGAACATCAAAAGAAAATCTTATCTTAAACGTCAGAAATATGCAACATAACACTTAAGGCTCATTCATACTAGTGGTTGAAGGGGTGGTTAAACTGTGGCTCAACCACTGGGTTTTACCACCTCACCAAGTGCTCCCCATTTAGTTGCAGTGGCAGCAGCCAGGGAATGTACATATGCTGCAGCTGTAATGCTTTGCTTCGTGGCTGCAGCAGGAATAATATCCCCTGCCCACTGACCACAACCCATTCAAGTGAATGGGGACGCTCTGCAAAGCACTAATTTTTCAAATTGTACTACACCAAACTGCATATTACTGCAGTAACATGTGGTTTGGTGGCTGCAAGCATGTTGCCATTACCATAAAATGGCACTGCGTGCTTCTCACAAGGGTAGCATGGTTGCATGAAGCGCAGGGAATGCACACAGAATATGCCTTTTCCGCACTATGTTCCAGTGTGAATCAACCGTGAGGGCGAGAGATTTAAGAAAGAGAAGGATTACTATGTTATAATAAAGAAAGGAAGGAAGGATCACTATAGTATAATGAAAGGAAGGAAGGATCGTTATGATATATTCAAGGCAGGAATAAAGGATCACTATGGTACATGGGAGAAAGGAAGTAGCATTATGGTACATAGAAGGCAGGAAGGAAGAATCATTATGGTAAATATAAGGTAGGCAGGAATCTTCACTATGGTATATGGAAGAAAGGAAGGATAACTATGGTACATGGAAGGCATGAAGAAAGAATCACTATGGTACATAAAAGAAAGGAAGGAGGGATCACTATGTTACTTGGAAGGGAGGAAGAATCACTATGGTACATAGAAGGCAGGAAGGATCACTATGGTATATGGAAGTCAGGAATAATCACTATGGCACATGGAATGCAAGAATGATCACTATGGTACATGGAAGCCAGGAAGGAGGAATCAGTATGGTACATGGAAGGGAGGAAGGATCACTATGGTACATGGAAGGCAGGAAAGAAGAATCTAGAAGGCAAGAAGGGTCACTATGAGACTTGGAAGGCAGGGAGGATCACTATAGCACATGGAAGGCAGGAAGGATCACTATAGCACATGAAGGGCAGGAAGGATCACTATGCTACATGGAAGGCAGTAAGGATCACTATGGTTCATGGAAGGCAGAAAGGAAGGATCACTATGGCAGATGGAAGGCAGGAAGGATCACTATGGCACATGGAGGACAGGAAGGATCACCATGGTACATGGAAGGATTACTATATTATGTGGAAGGAAGGAAGAGAGAGAGGGGGTGAGTTCGGTCACAGGCTGTGTTCACTCACCTGAGGCTGGCTGGTCTCCAGAGCCCTGCTTCAAAATTCCAGCCCACACAACCCCTTCACTGGCACAGATTGACTGCACACCAGGGGTTGTGAGCGGACACAGGGGGACATGGGGAGGAGGTGTCGAAAGACCTAGCCTACCTCCTCTCCCATTCTGCAGGCTGTAGAGTGGGCAGGCGAGCTGGTAGGTGGGACACTGGGATTTATTTGAAATCCCTGGATGGTCCCAGAAAATCCTGGATGGTTGGGAGGTATGGTAAATTACATGGGATGGGCTTCAATCACACAGAAGGTGTAGTAAACAATAATAATATTGTTGGCCGTTTATTCAATGTTTGAATGAGGAATGGACATTAGTTGGTTTGATCAAGTGCGGAGATCTGTTGCCCTCTACTGTCTGCATTTGTAAATAGCTGTGCTGCTTATCACAGACTTGATTATGTATAGCACTTTCTGTCTCTAGGTTGTTGGATTGAAAGCCCCAGAAGGAGGAAAGGCTATAATAGCTGTTATTAACCCAGACCAGGATCAGGGATTATTAGGCAAGTGTTCCTATATTTAATAGTTGTCCATAGCTTATGTGTGTATATATGTATATATTTAAAGACCGGTGACAGGAAAATATCGGTCTCCTTGCTGTTATCTCACATGCACTATGCCAGATAGTTCAGCCTATGACACAGTGTGCATGTGTAGTGGTCATCTTGCTGTAACATAGTAGGTGAACCTGTTTATTGCAATAGAGGTTATATGCAGCTCTTGTTGTCTTAGTTAACCTTGTCCCTTTTGGCCTAGGATTCTATAGCTAGTTTTAGCTTGGGTTTCAATAACCAGCATAGGGTAGAGGTAGGTTAGGCATCTGACGGCCCACAGGTAGTTAGAGCTCCGGTTGCATGTCAAATTGCAAGCTACTAGGGACTAGGAAGCAGAGTAGATAGGCTGACCCTGGGTTCCAATATTACACCATGGTTTCTGCTGGTGAGAAGCTATGTTCGAGGCCGGTTGGACAATGGCTGGAGGATCTCCCCATCATCACTTATTCTATCTTCAGGTCTTTGACACCAAGTTGGATGCCAAATCGTGATCATCCTTAGGGGCGCCTCACCTGGATTTTGCTGCAATACTCATCTGGAGAAATTTCTTTGTTGATATACGGGTATTTTGTACATTGGAAGTATGTACTATTAATAATCTTTTATTATACAAAGATCATATTATTCCCCTACTGATGTGTATCTACTGTATATATTTATGGTAATGTTTTTTTGCTGGTTGCAGTTGTTCCTCTTCTCCCAATTACTTTGATTAGATTACTGGTTAATCCCCTCTGCTCACAAAGGCCCTGTCCTGGGTGGAGGCACTGCCAACCTTATTAATCCATCCCACCCTCCCACTTAGCAAAGATTCTGGCTCTCTTAGTTACCTACAGGTTTAGTGCAATGTCCTGTTTAAGGAGGGTCAAGTTTATTTGTAGATCCTTCAATCACACAGTTCTTTCTGCAGAGTTGAGCAGAGAGAATTCCAATAAAAGGATGTCAAGGTAAATAGGAAGTAAAACACAGGTTGCAATGTGGAATACTGCAACATCCAGCAAATAATAGAATTTGTCCTTAAAGTATTAATAAAGGCAGATTGTTTTTTAATTAAAAATAGCAAACATGATATACTTACCTGCTCTGTGCAGTGGTTTTGCACAGAGCAGCCCTGATCCCCTGGCCCCTGAGCACCTGGCCCCTCCCTCCTGCCAAGTGTCCCTATAGCAAACAGCTTGCTATGGGGGCACCCAAGCAGGCTCGCTCCCAAGCTGCTGCTCTGTGTGTCCAGTCGTGGATCGGCCCCACCCCCCACTCTCTCCTCATTGGATCACTGGCTGTGGTTGACAGTATGTTTTGAAACTGGAAAGAGGTTTATATGCATGTTGTGAAGAAGAAAAAGTATGTGCTGAAACTGGAAAGAAGTTATGTGCTGAAGAGTCCCGCAAATATCAGGCCATGCTGTGTGAAAATCCCTGAATCCATTTAGAGACTGCTAACACCCTAAACCCAGCCACTTTGCTTCCCACCTCTTAAGCTGTAGGAGCCTCACCAATGGAAGAATTACTGGTTGAATTTACTGTCATGACTAGGGATGAGCCGAACACCCCCGGGTTCGGTTCGAACCAGAACCTTCGAACGGACCGAAAGTTCGCGCGAATTTTCGAACCCTATACGTTATAATGGACGCGAACGTTCGAAATCAAAAGTGCTAATTACAACGGCCAATATGCATGTTAATGTCATAAAACAGGTTTGGGGACCCGGTCCTGCCCCAGGGGACATATATCAATGCAAAAAGAACTTTTAAAAACGTTTTTTCGGGAGCAGTCATTTTAATGATGCATAAAGTGAAAAAAAAAAAGTGAAATTTTCCTTTAAATATGGTACCTGGGGGGTGTCTAAAGTATGCCTGTGAAGTGGCATGTGTTTCCCGTGTTTAGAACTGTCCTTGCACAAAATGACATTTGTAAAGGAAAAAAAGAAGCCATTTAAAACCACTTGCGGCTTTAGGTTTGATCTTAAGTAGAATCTGAACAGGTACATTATGAAGTGTAGCTCCATCCCAAAAAAATCTATTTTTAAGCTTTTTGGAGAACATAGGGAGGGGTTATCACCCCTGTAACATTTGCTGTCTTTGCACATGTGTTCAGAACATGTCACCTCACTTTCCGTCCCAATGACAAATGTTTTTGGAAAAGTGGGGTTTTAATTGAAACAAGGATTGGTGATAAAGTATCAGTAGAGAGGAGATACCTTTTTCCCAAATTAAATCTAACAGGATAGAATTTCCCTTCCTAGGGGTAGATTTCCTCTCACTTCCTGTTTTCTCTTTCCATTTGCAAGTAGGAGTCGTTTGTAAGTTGGATGTTTGAAAGTAGGGGCCTGGCGTATATACTCTGCAGAAATTTGCCCTATTAGATGTTGGTGTAGCCACAAGACTGGTGGGCACAGGAATGGGCCCTGCTGTGAGTTAATAGATCAAGATTTGTAATTGCATGCACCTCTTGAACAGGGCAGAAAAATTGGGGGTGGTGGTGGTGGTGGTGGACGGTTTTGCCACAAGACTGTAAGCTCTCACAGTTACTCTTGGTGGGCGCAGGAATGGGCCCTGCTGTGAGTTATTAGATCAAGATTTGTAATTGCAAGCACCTGATGAACAGGGCAGAAAAATTGGGCCTTTGGCGGTGGTGGTGGACGGTGTTGCCACAAGACTGTAGGCCCTCATAGTTACTCTTGGTGGGCGCAGGAATGGGCCCTGCTGTGAGTTATTAGATCAAGATTTGTAATTGCAAGCACCTGATGAACAGGGCAGAAAAATTGGGCCTTTGGCGGTGGTGGTGGACGGTGTTGCCACAAGACTGCAGGCCCTCATAGTTACTCTTGGTGGGCGCAGGAATGGGCCCTGCTGTGAACTATTAGATCAAGATTTGTAATTACCCGCCCCTGTTAAACAGGGGCTGAAAAATTGTGCCTTAGGCACTGGTGCTGGTGCCACAACACTGCAACCCGGCCCTCACAGATACTGTACTTGGAGCACAGCAGTCACACGTGTTGCGAAGCATTTTTTTAAAAAATTGTAAGTACACGCCCCCTGTTAAACAGGGGCTGAAAAATTGTGCCTTAGGCACTGGTGCTGGTGCCACAACACTGCAACCCGGCCCTCACAGATACTGTACTTGGAGCACAGCAGTCACACGTGTTGCGAAGCATTTTTTTTTAAAAAATTGTAAGTACACGCCCCTGTTAAACAGGGGCTGAAAAATTGTGCCTTAGGCACTGGTGCTGGTGCCACAACACTGCAACCCGGCCCTCACAGATACTGTACTTGGAGCACAGCAGTCACACGTGTTGCGAAGCATTTTTTAAAAAAATTGTAAGTACACGCCCCTGTTAAACAGGGGCTGAAAAATTGTGCCTTAGGCACTGGTGCTGGTGCCACAACACTGCAACACGGCCCTCACAGAGACTGTACTTGGAGCACAGCAGTCACACGTGTTGCGAAGCATTTTTTTAAAAAATTGTAAGTACACGCCCCTGTTAAACAGGGGCTGAAAAATTGTGCCTTAGGCACTGGTGTGGTGGCATGGATCATTGATGAGGAGGAAGAGGATAGTCAGTGAACATAAGAGGACAGTCACTCAGCATCAGCATAGGCAGTCTTGAAGGGATGTGACATTAAAAATTATTCGGTTATATCCGCCTCAGGTGCCTGGTAGCTGGTGGTGATCCAAGACTGATTCATTTTGATGAATGTCAGTCGATCAACCGAGGCGGTGGACAGGCGCACCCTATGATCAGTCACAAATCCTCCAGCAGCACTGAATGTGCGTTCGGAAAGAACGCTGGAGGCAGGACAGGCCAGTAGCTCAATTGCATACTGTGCAAGCTCTGGCCAGTGATCCATCCTCAGGACCCAGTAAGCCAGAGGATTTTCGGTGGGAAAGGTGTCCAAGTCTGACCTTGCCCCAAGGTATTCCTGCACCATGTATATCAGACGCTGGCGATGGTTGCTGGAACCGATCATACCTTGGGGCTGCGGACTAAAAAAATTGTCTGAACGCATCGGTCAGACGTCCACCTTCCCCACCGCTCCTTCTGCCACTGACCGAAGCCTCAGCAACTCGTCGCCCAGGACCAGGAGTTTGTAGCCTCCCAGTTTCTGGGAACGCGTTGCACAGACCTTTCTGCAAGGCCTCCCTGAGATGTCTCATCCTCTGCTCCCTCTGCGACGGCAAGATAAGGTCCGCAACCTTACCCTTGTACCGCGGATCAAGGAGAGTGGCCAGCCAGTAATGGTCCCTCTCCTTGATCCGAAGAACACGAGGATCCTTCCGCAGGCTTTGCAGGATCAGGGAGGCCATGCAGCGTAGGTTAGCTGAGGCATTCGGTCCGGAGTCTTCTGGGTCACTGAGGATGACATGATCGCCAGCCACCTCCTCCCAGCCACGTACAAGTCCACTGGCTTGTTGGGACTGTACATCATCCCTAAAAGACTGCTGCTGCTGATGCTGAGTGCCAGGCTCCACCTCCATGCTCACACAATCCTCCTCCTCCTCCTCCTCCTCCTCATCCTCTTCCTGTGTGATGGGTGGGACAGAAGGAACACTGTCCGGATAAAGGGGGCCTTGAGAGGCAAGGAAGTCCTCCTCTTCCTGCCTCTGTTCTGCCTCAAGTGCCCTGTCCATTATCCCACGCAGCGTATGCTCCAACAGGTGGACAAGAGGGACAGTGTCACTGATGCATGCACTGTCACTGCTCACCATCCTCGTGGCCTCCTCAAATGGTGAGAGGACAGTGCATGCATCCCTGATCATGCTCCACTGACGTGGGGAAAAAAAACCAAGCTCCCCTGACCCTGTCCTGGTGCCGTAGTCGCAAAGGTACTCATTGATGGCCCTCTGCTGCGTGTGCAGTCGCTGCAGCATGGCCAACGTTGAGTTCCACCTGGTGGGCATGTCAGATATTAGGCGGTTCTTGGGCAGGTTCAGCTCCTTTTGCAGCTCAGTCAGCCGAGCACTGGCATTATAAGATCGGCGGAAATGCACACAGACTTTCCTGGCCTGCCTCAGGACATCCTGTAAGCCTGGGAACCTGCCCAAGAACCGCTGCACCACCAGGTTGAGGACGTGAGCCATGCAGGGCACATGGGTGAGCTGCCCCTGTCGCAGGGCGGAGAGGAGGTTGGTGCCATTGTCAGAAACGACCATTCCTGGCTTAAGCTGACGTGGCGTCAACCACCTCTCGGCCTGCCCCTGCAGAGCTGCCAGAACCTCTGGCCCAGTGTGGCTCCTGTCCCCCAAACACACCAGCGCAAGCACGGCATGGCATCTTTTTGCCTGCGTACTTGCGTAGCCCCTTGTACGCCTACGGAGCACCGCTGGTTCCAAGGACAGAGCACTGGAGGAAGAAGAAGAGGAGGGGTGGAGGAGAGAGGTGTGTCACAACCAGTAGCAGTAGTCGCGTTTTGGAGGCGTGGTGGCGGAACAACCTCCAACACTACTGCACCTTGTCCTGCATCCCTCCCAGCTGCCAATAGAGTGACCCAATGGGCCGTGAAAGAAAGGTACCGTCCCTGTCCATGCCTGCTGGACCATGAGTCAGCGGTAATATGCACCTTACCGCTGACCGCCCTGTCCAGCGAGGCATGGACATTGCCCTCCACATGCCGGTAGAGAGACGGAATCACCTTCCGCGAGAAAAAGTGGCGTTTGGGAACCTGCCACTGAGGAACCGCACATTGAACAAACTCACGGAAGGGGGCCGAGTCTACCAACTGAAAAGGCAGCAGTTGAAGTGCTAGCAATTTAGCAAGGCTAGCATTCAACCGCTGGGCATGTGGATGGCTGGGAGTGTACTTCTTTCTACGGTCCAGCAGCTGGGGCAGGGAAATTTGCCTGCTGCATTCGGACGTCGGTGTACTGCAAGTACTTGGTTGTGACACACCGAATTCTACACCTTCAGTCCTCTCAGAGCAGCTTTCAGAGAGGACTGAAGGTGTAGTGGGGATGGAGATCCCAGCTGAGGAGGAGCAAGGAGAGGTCCGCTTAGTTCTTTGGTGTGGGTCTTTTATGTGTGCCTGCCAACGAGCTGCATGGCAGGTCGCCATATGTCTGGTCATGCTTGTCGTGCCCAAGCGGCTGATGTTTTGGCCACGCGAGATACGCTTGAGACAAATATTGCAAATAGCAGTGGTGCGATCTGCTGCACTCGTCTCAAAAAAGGCCCACACCAAAGAACTTTTCTGATAACGTGCAGAGGCAGCGCCCTGCACAGGCGGAGCTCTGCGGTGTTGTACAGTTGCTGTGCTGGCCTCTACCTGGCCTCCAGGGGGCATCCTGCCTCGTTGGACATGTGACGCCGCATCCTCCTCCTCCTCGTCCTCCTCCTCATCCTCTCTCCCTTGAGGCACCCACGTGGAGTCAGTGACCTCATCATCCCCTCCCTCTTCACCACTAGAGCAAACCTGGCAGTAAGCTGCAGCTGGTGGAACTGTACTGCCAGATTCCTCAAGCTGGGTATCGTCATCCGAGCCTTCGAATCGTTGGGCATCCTCCTGGAGCATGTACCCAACACTGTGCTCAAAGAGTTCGGGGGACTCCTCAGGAGGACATGGTGGGTCTAGGGAAGGGGTGGCTGATGATGCTCTGTCAGTACCCTGAGCCTGGGTGAGAGAGGATGAGGAGGATGAGGAGGGCTTGGTCATCCATTCTACCAAGCCTTCAGCATGATGCGGCTCCACATGTCCAGCTGCCGAAAACAAAGACGCGCGTGTCCCATGGCCACGTGCTGATGACGATGCACGACCACGTCCACGTCCACGGCCACGTCCACTAGAAACAGAGCCTGCCTGCCCTGTGTTCTTGGCTCTGCACGCTCTGCCTCCCCTTGGCGGTCTTCCAGCCATTGTAGTCGGTAGTCCTGTGGGTGCTGCTGAGAAGAAAATATAGGAGCTCTGTGTGATGCCACTAACACACTAGAAGTCCTATGGGTGCTTCTGCAAAGAAAATAGAGGAGCTCTGTGTGATGCCACTAACACACTAGAAGTCCTGTGGGTGCTTATGCAAAGAAAATAGAGGAGCTCTGTGTGATGCCACTAACACACTAGAAGTCCTGTGGGTGCTTATGCAAAGAAAATAGAGGAGCTCTGTGTGATGCCACTAACACACTAGAAGTCCTGTGGGTGCTGCTGAGAAGAATATATAGGAGCTCTGTGTGATGCCACTAACACACTAGAAGTCCTGTGGGTGCTTCTGCAAAGAAAATAGAGGAGCTCTGTGTGATGGGACTAACACACTTCAAGTCCTATAGGTGCTTCTGGGAAGAAAATATAGCTCTGTGTGTGTGATGGGACTAACACACTTCAAGTCCTATAGGTGCTTCTGGGAAAGAAAATATAGCTCTGTGTGTGTGATGGGACTAACACACTTCAAGTCCTATAGGTGCTTCTGGGAACAAAATATAGCTCTGTGTGTGTGATGGGACTAACACACTTCAAGTCCTATAGGTGCTTCTGGGAACAAAATATAGCTCTGTGTGTGTAATGGGACTAACACACTTCAAGTCCTATAGGTGCTTCTGGGAAGAAAATATAGCTCTGTGTGTGTGATGGGACTAAACACACTTCAAGTCCTATAGGTTCTTCTGGGAACAAAATATAGCTCTGTGTGTGTGATGGGACTAACACACTTCAAGTCCTATAGGTGCTTCTGGGAACAAAATATAGCTCAGTGTGTGTAATGGGACTAACACACTTCAAGTCCTATAGGTGCTTCTGGGAAGAAAATATAGCTCTGTGTGTTGGGACTAACACACTTCAAGTCCTATAGGTGCTTCTGGGAAAGAAAATATAGCTCTGTGTGTGTGATGGGACTAACACACTTCAAGTCCTATAGGTGCTTCTGGGAACAAAATATAGCTCTGTGTGTGTAATGGGACTAACACACTTCAAGTCCTATAGGTGCTTCTGGGAAGAAAATATAGCTCTGTGTGTGTAATGGGAATAACACACTTCAAGTCCTATAGGTGCTTCTGGGAAGAAAATATAGCTCTGTGTGTGTAATGGGACTAACACACTTCAAGTCCTATAGGTGCTTTCTGGGAACAAAATATATAGCTCTGTGTGTGTGATGGGACTAACACACTTCAAGTCCTATAGGTGCTTCTGGGAACAAAATATAGCTCTGTGTGTGTAATGGGACTAACACACTTCAAGTCCTATAGGTGCTTCTGGGAACAAAATATAGCTCTGTGTGTGTGATGGGACTAACACACTTCAAGTCCTATAGGTTCTTCTGGGAACAAAATATAGCTCTGTGTGTGTGATGGGACTAACACACTTCAAGTCCTATAGGTGCTTCTGGGAACAAAATATAGCTCTGTGTGTGTAATGGGACTAACACACTTCAAGTCCTATAGGTGCTTCTGGGAAGAAAATATAGCTCTGTGTGTGTAATGGGACTAACACACTTCAAGTCCTATAGGTGCTTCTGGGAAGAAAATATAGCTCTGTGTGTGTGATGGGACTAACACACTTCAAGTCCTATAGGTGCTTCTGGGAACAAAATATAGCTCTGTGTGTGTAATGGGACTAACACACTTCAAGTCCTATAGGTGCTTCTGGGAAGAAAATATAGCTCTGTGTGTGTGATGGGACTAACACACTTCAAGTCCTATAGGTGCTTCTGGGAACAAAATATAGCTCTGTGTGTGTAATGGGACTAACACACTTCAAGTCCTATAGGTGCTTCTGGGAAGAAAATATAGCTCTGTGTGTGTAATGGGAATAACACACTTCAAGTCCTATAGGTGCTTCTGGGAAGAAAATATAGCTCTGTGTGTGTAATGGGACTAACACACTTCAAGTCCTATAGGTGCTTCTGGGAACAAAATATAGCTCTGTGTGTGTGATGGGACTAACACACTTCAAGTCCTATAGGTGCTTCTGGGAACAAAATATAGCTCTGTGTGTGTGATGGGACTAACACACTTCAAGTCCTATAGGTGCTTCTGGGAACAAAATATAGCTCTGTGTGTGTGATGGGACTAACACACTTCAAGTCCTATAGGTGCTTCTGGGAACAAAATATAGCTCTGTGTGTGTAATGGGACTAACACACTTCAAGTCCTATAGGTGCTTCTGGGAACAAAATATAGCTCTGTGTGTGTGATGGGACTAACACACTTCAAGTCCTATAGGTTCTTTCTGGGAACAAAATATAGCTCTGTGTGTGTGATGGGACTAACACACTTCAAGTCCTATAGGTGCTTCTGGGAACAAAATATAGCTCTGTGTGTGTAATGGGACTAACACACTTCAAGTCCTATAGGTGCTTCTGGGAAGAAAATATAGCTCTGTGTGTGTAATGGGACTAACACACTTCAAGTCCTATAGGTGCTTCTGGGAAGAAAATATAGCTCTGTGTGTGTGATGGGACTAACACACTTCAAGTCCTATAGGTGCTTCTGGGAACAAAATATAGCTCTGTGTGTGTGATGGGACTAACACACTTCAAGTCCTATAGGTGCTTCTGGGAACAAAATATAGCTCTGTGTGTGTGATGGGACTAACACACTTCAAGTCCTATAGGTGCTTCTGGGAACAAAATATAGCTCTGTGTGTGTGATGGGACTAACACACTTCAAGTCCTATAGGTGCTTCTGGGAACAAAATATAGCTCTGTGTGTGTGATGGGACTAACACACTTCAAGTCCTATAGGTGCTTCTGGGAACAAAATATAGCTCTGTGTGTGTAATGGGACTAACACACTTCAAGTCCTATAGGTGCTTCTGGGAAGAAAATATAGCTCTGTGTGTGTAATGGGACTAACACACTTCAAGTCCTATAGGTGCTTCTGGGAACAAAATATAGCTCTGTGTGTGTGATGGGACTAACACACTTCAAGTCCTATAGGTTCTTCTGGGAACAAAATATAGCTCTGTGTGTGTGATGGGACTAACACACTTCAAGTCCTATAGGTGCTTCTGGGAACAAAATATAGCTCTGTGTGTGTAATGGGACTAACACACTTCAAGTCCTATAGGTGCTTCTGGGAAGAAAATATAGCTCTGTGTGTGTAATGGGACTAACACACTTCAAGTCCTATAGGTGCTTCTGGGAAGAAAATATAGCTCTGTGTGTGTGATGGGACTAACACACTTCAAGTCCTATAGGTGCTTCTGGGAACAAAATATAGCTCTGTGTGTGTGATGGGACTAACACACTTCAAGTCCTATAGGTGCTTCTGGGAACAAAATATAGCTCTGTGTGTGTAATGGGACTAACACACTTCAAGTCCTATAGGTGCTTCTGGGAAGAAAATATAGCTCTGTGTGTGTAATGGGACTAACACACTTCAAGTCCTATAGGTGCTTCTGGGAACAAAATATAGCTCTGTGTGTGTAATGGGACTAACACACTTCAAGTCCTATAGGTGCTTCTGGGAAGAAAATATAGCTCTGTGTGTGTAATGGGACTAACACACTTCAAGTCCTATAGGTGCCTCTGGGAACAAAATGAAGGAGCTCTGCCTGCCTGCCACGAACACACTACAAGTCCTATAGGTGCTTCTGGTAACAAAATATAGGAGCTCTGCCTGCCTGCCACGAACACACTACAAGTCCTATAGGTGCTTCTGGTAACAAAATATAGGAGCTCTGCCTGCCTGCCACGAACACACTACAAGTCCTATAGGTGCTTCTGGTAACAAAATATAGGAGCTCTGCCTGCCTGCCACGAACACACTACAAGTCCTATAGGTGCTTATGGTAACAAAATATAGGAGCTCTGCCTGCCTGCCACGAACACACTACAAGTCCTATAGGTGCTTCTGGTAACAAAATATAGGAGCTCTGCCTGCCTGCCACGAGCACACTACAAGCCCCTCTTTCTCAATCAATCTTTGTAACTGAATCTATCTAACTCAATCTCTGTAAGTGAATCTCTCTAACTATCTAAATGCAGCAGAGTGTCACAGAATCTGCCTGCTCAATCTGCGCCGGAACAGCATGTGACCGGCGCAGACGGCGTGGCGGCGTTTTATAGGGGGGGGCGTGTACTACAGCCCCTGAGCTGTAATTGGCTACAGGCGTCCTGCCTGTAGCCAATTATGGCTCTTCGAGTTTCCGGGGCTGTGATTGGCCAAGCATGCGGGGTCACAGTGCATGCTTGGCCAATCATCAGCCAGCAATGCACTGCGTCGGCCGCGCCGGCCGCAATGCATTGCGGGGCCGCGCGCAACACCCCAACGTGATGCGAGCGGCCAAAATAGTTCTGGGCTCGCCGAGCGAGCGAACGCCCGGTGCTCGATGCGAACGTGGGTTCGCATCGAGCACCGGGCCCATCCTTAGTCATGACCCCTCAGGAGGATACAAATATTTGCCGGTGGTCGTTTCAGGCTGGGTAGAGATGTGGCCCACGAGGACTGGGAAAACAAAAGAAGTGGTCTTGAAATTCCAAATGTTTTCATCTAACTCCCCCTTATTCTGAGAAGCTAGGATCACAGCAGCCATATTCGTGGCTCATAAATTAGGCATATAACTAAAAGAATTTAGAAGATATTCACTAACAAGCATATTAGGGGTTTACACAATGCTTTAGGAATGTCTATGTAATTGTTAAAATATATACACACTGTAATGGTCTATAAGCTTGCACTTCGTCTCTTGGTGTTAACCGGGACAGAGTGTAGTTATAACCAGTGTTAATTTTGGCAGAAAATTTCTATTTAGTTTTAGTCTTAGGACTAAAATGGCATTTTAGTTTTAGTCCCATTTTAGTCTTCTGCAATTGTTTTAGTTTTAGTCGTATTTAGTCGACTAAATCTCCAGTACATTTTAGTCAACTAAAATCTCCAGTACATTTTAGTCGACTAAAACTAATTTTAGTCATCTGAAATCAAATGGGTGTAATTAAATTGTAATGCATTAGTTAACATTTCTCTACAATTTCCAAACTCTTTATATACTGCTGGAGTGAAAAATCTCATATGTTATTATTTAAGGTATTGAGGTATACACATGCACTAAAGGCCAGTGTTAATTTTGAAGTCAAATTTCAATTTAGTTTTAGTCTTATGCCCCGTACACACGGTCGGATATTCCGATGGAAAAAGTCAGATCGGATTATGTTGTCGGAAAATCCGATCGTGTGTGGGCTCTAGCGGGCTTTTTCCGTCTGAATTTTCGCCAGAAAAAATTTGAGAGCAGGATCTTAAATTTTCCAACAACAAAATCCGATCAGACTTTTTCCGATCGTGTGTAGAGAATTCCGACGCACAAAGTGCCACGCATGCTCAGAAGAAATTTAGAGACGAAAACTATTGGCTACTGGCCTCTATGTAGCCCCGTCGTACGTTTTGTACCTCACCTCATTCGGAACGATCGGACTTTCGGACAACTTTGTCCGACCGTGTGTGTGCAACACAAGTTTCGGACAAAATCCGTTGGAAAAAATTTGACAGATTTTGTGGTCGGAATGTCCGACCGCGTGTACAGGGCATTAGTCTTTTGACTAATGTCCGACCGCGTGTACAGGGCATTAGTCTTTTGACTAATGTCCGACCGCGTGTACAGGGCATTAGTCTTTTGACTAATGTCCGACCGCGTGTACAGGGCATTAGTCTTTTGACTAAAATGCCATTTTAATTTTAGTCCCATTTTAGTCTTTTGACTAAAATGCCATTTTAGTTTTAGTTGTATTTTAGTCATCTCAATTGTTTTAGTTTTAGTCATATTTTAGTCGACTAAAATAGTATTCATTTAGTAGACTAAAATGTTTTAGTAATTTTAGTCGATGAACTTAACACTGGTTATAACAGCACTAAAAGTGAAATTACACTTTTAGGCCAATCAATGTGACATTGTTTTGTTTGAACACTGCCAAAATGCATATATGTTCATGAAATACTTATATTCATTGTTAAATCTAGCATTAGATTTGTGTGAACTAACAATAATAAGATTTGTGCAAACTAACAATAGTGAGATGTGTGTGAACTAACAATTGTTTATTGCATTCCTAGAAGTTGCCCATATAACAATGTAAGCTTCTAAAACTTTTCAGTTTGAAGCAGAAATACTACAGCTTGCCAATCAATTACTATATAATTCAAGCAGACACTACCTAAATAAATATATTTTTGTATGGGTTTTTTCTTCATGAGGAAGATAATCATTTTGTTAATCACCTGTGAAATTGGTTTTTGAAAGTTCTTCATCACTGAGCTTTTCCAGGCTAAAAATTACATGAAATGTGTTGATACAATTGATTCATGTTTTCCTAACCGACATCTGAACCTCAAGGTGAGCAAGAGGACACACATTTTGTTCATATGTACAAGCGTAGAGAACTGCGGATGATCGTTATCTTATACATACAATTGCTTAAAATACAAAAGGTCAGATATATAACGTATATACAGTATTTCACAAAAGTGAGTATAGCCCTCACATTAAATATTTGATTATATCTTTTCATGTGACAACACTGAAGAAATGACACTTTGCTACAATATAAAGTATTGAGTTTACAGCTTGTATAACAGTGTAAATTTTCTGTTCCCTCAAAATACCTCAACACACAGCCATTAATGTCTAATCCACTGGCAACAAAAGTGAGCACACCCCTAAGTGAAAATGTCCAACTTGGGCACAATTAACGATTGTCATTCAGTGATAAAAAAAAGTAGAAAAAAAAACCCCCAAAAAAACACAGGCATCAGAACGTCCACTGAGAAGCAATCCCTGCAGATAGATTTTTAGGGGGGTGGCAAGTGATACCACTAGCGTGAAAGGAGCCTTATGCCCAGTACACACGATCGGAAATTCCGCCAGCAAAAGACCGATGTGAGCTTTTGGTCGGAAATTCCAGCCGTGTGTATGCTCCATCGGACTTTTGCTGGCGGCAGATTGAGAGCAGGTTCTCTATTTTTCCGACGGAAAAAGTTACTATCGGAAATTCTGATCGTCTGTAGCAATTCTGACGCGTAAAATTCCTACGCATGCTCGGAAACAATTTGACACATGCTCGGAAGCATGAACTTAGGCTCCAATCGGTGTAAAAAAAGATGACCTGCGAGCGCCATGCTGGGCGCTCGCAGGTCACTCAGCTGTGTTAGAAAAGCAAATGAATATTCGCTTTCCTAACACTAAACTGCTCTCCGCCAATCATGTGCTCGGATCTGTTACCCATCACCTGATTGGCTGAAACGACAGGCGATATGATTGGACACCTATCAGGCATCCAATCATAGCAGAGGACAGGAAGAGAGGACAAGAGAAGACATCGAGGAGCTGTCCCACCGCCACGAGACAGGGTAAGTACAGACGGCGGGCGGGGAGCACACTGGCAGCATTTGATATGGTACAGTGGCTGCGTTTGATGGGGCACAGTGGGAGCATTTGATGGGGCACAGTGAGGCTGCATTTGATGGGCACAGTGAGGCTGCATTTGATGGGCACAGTGGTTGCATTTGATGGGAACAGTGGCTGCATTTGATGGGAACAGTGGCTGCATATGATGGGCACAGTGGCTGCATTCGATGCTGCGCAGTGGCCTGCATTCAATAGGGTACAGTGGCCTGCATTTGATGGGGTACAGTAGCTGTATTTGATGGGGCACAGTGGCAACATTTGATATGGCACAGTGGCAGCATTTGATATGGCACAGTGGCAGCATTTGATGGGCACAGTGGCTGCATTTGATGGGCACAGTGGCTGCGTTTGATGGCACAATGGCGGCAATTGATGGGCACAGTGGCTGTGTTTGATGGTACAGTGGCTGTGTTTGATGGTACAGTGGCAGCAATTGATGGGCACAGTGGCTGCGTTTGATGGCACTTTGGCTGTGTTTGATGGCACAGTGGCTGCGTTTTATGGCACAGTGGCTGCGTTTGATGGTACAGTGGCGGCAATCGATGGCCCAGTGGCTGTGATTGATGGTACAGCGAGGCTGCAATTGATGGGGTTTTTTTTCAGAATTTTTACAGTATGTTTGCGCCCCCCCCCCCCCCCCAAAAAAAAAAAAATTACCACCAGCCACCACTGACCAGTACACAATCATAGATTAAAAGAGATTTTTATTACAAAATTCATAAAAAATATTTTCTATTGGGGATAAACACCCCCTAAAATCACAATGGATCATTACAACTCATTATTGTACGCAAAGGCCCCCCTGAAGATAGTGATTCCTACCCAAGTATGTATGTAATGAGACCTATAGTAGGTTTGCATCTACATTGCGTACATATAGAACATAATAACATCACATTAGGGAGGGGTATAACAACCCGATGCATTTCGCCTTGCCAGGTTCTCCAGGGGCTCAGAGGGGGGGGCGATAGAAAAGCGTTAAACAAGTGTGAAATGAAAGATGTTTCAGGAGGATCCAAAAAAGCGTTTTTACCAATGCAGCCAAACACAAGATGAGCCCACAATGGTATGCATCGGGCGGATGTACAGTTTAGGGAGCCCCACCCGGGGGGGGCACAGACCCAGTATATGGGTCATTTTCATGGAGGTACTTCTCTGAGCAGCAGATGTGTTAGCCATTTTCCTTTTGAAAATGGGATATGAAACCAGTGGAGCTTGCATCAAAGGCAATTGAAGACCAATATACTTTGAATGTACAGTAGTTATCCATCTTGGCACTGGAATTTTATACTGTGAACAATCAGGCTAGTTGCTATATGTGTACTTAGATTTGAGAGTTTAAGACGCCAATTCCTCTGTTTAGACCAGATCTTTGCCCCCCCGGGTGGGGCTCCATAACCTGAAAAATCTGCCCGGTGGATACCATTGTGTGCTCATCTTACATACTTACATAGTAGATGAGGTTGAAAAAAGACACATGTCCATCAAGTCCAACCTATATCTTGTGTTTGGCTGCATTGGGAAAAAGCTTTTTTGGATCCTCCCAAGACTTTATTTCACACTTATTCAACTGCGATAACCCTCCCTAATGTGAAGTTATTATGTTCTATATGTATGCAATGTAGATGCAAACCTAATATAGGTCTCATTATATACATACTTGAGGAGGAATCACTATCTTCAGGGGGGTCTTTGAGTAAAATAATGAGTTGTGATGATCCATTGTGATTTTAAGGGGTGTTTATCCCCAATATAAAATAAAATTTAATGAATTTTCAAATAAATTTTTTTTTTTAACCAGTTCCCACCATACATATACTGCGTCAGGGCGGCCAAGCTGCGTGAAACAATGTACAGGTACGTTGTGTGTGCCCCCGCCATCCCTGCAGCGATCGGATTTGTTTCAGAACAGAT
This sequence comes from Lithobates sylvaticus, assembly GCA_028564925.1. NCBI lineage: Eukaryota > Metazoa > Chordata > Amphibia > Anura > Ranidae > Lithobates > Lithobates sylvaticus. Next base: position 341,848,964 of record CM053030.1, on the reverse strand, counting down.
CAGTCTACAGGTACGGGCCAATGATTTCTGGCCTGGACCTGCTGATCGGTTCTGGCGAATGACAAACACAGGCAGAGGAAGTGATGAAATCTCCCCTCCTGGAGCCCTTTTCAGTTCCAGCGTGCAGGGAGAAGACATCTACAGTGAGTACACAAGCACTACACTGACAGCAGGACATGTAGGCACACTTTTAACTCTCTGATCACCCCCCAAGTTAACCCTTTCACTCCTTGTCACAGTGTCACCAAGTGCAGTTTTCAGATTTTTTACTGATCACTGTGTTGGTGTCACTTGTGACACAAAACAGCGCTAGGGTAGTTAGTGGTAGTCCCAGGTAGGTTTAGGGTACTCCCCATATATTTCCTAATAAAGTTTTAACCCCTTGATCACCCCCATTTAACTCTTTCACCCCCTGTCACATTGTCATTAGTATAGTGTACAGATTATTTTTCTGATCACTGTATTAATGTTATGGGTGATGCTAGTTTGATAGTTAGTGTCAGCATCAGTCTTGTATAGCGTCAAGGTACCCGCTATGTATTCCCTAATAAAGGTTTAAACCCTTTATCACCCCTAGTTAACCCTTTCACTCCCTGTCACAGTGTCATCAGTATAGTGTAAAGATCTATTTTCTGATCACTGTATTAGTGTCACGGGTGACATCAGTTAGGCGCTAGTGTCAGTTAGTGTCAGCATCATATCCCAGACAGCGTCAGATTTTAACCCTTTAATTGCCAGAAACACTAACACACACTATATACCTCCATTACTAGTGTAGTGTCTGAACGGATCAATATCTTTGATCTGTTTAGAACTATATTAGCGTTCCCAATAGTCTAGTGTTCCCAAAAATGTAGTGTTAGTAGGATCAGCTCACGCACCTGCATTTAGCCCCTCCGCCCAGCCCACCCAAAGTGCAGGATCAGTAGATCACTGTCACTTCCAATACACAGCACACAAAACCGCAGTATTTAGCAGAGTCACGCCTGATCCCTGCTAGTGCTAGCAGTTAATTTTTGTAGCGATTCAAGCTGTCTGACAACCAGGTGCTTTTTTTACCTGTGAGCCACACTAGGTACCTGTAAATTTAGTGACCAAAATGTCAAAGGAAAGGTACACTAGTGAAAAGGGCTACAGGATGCTGAGCATGACAGATGTGAGCGCAGGAAAAGCCTCACTGTCAAAATCACAATCGGATTCAGGCTCACTATACGAACCTGTAGAGAGCAGTGGCACACTGACAGATAGTTCTGACGACAAAGTAGAGATCCCTGCTAAGGTCAGGTGTAGCCAATCCTGTTCTTCTGTTGCTGAGGTGCAACAATCGCATGGTTCTCGCATGCAACAGAGAACCAGAATTAGTGCTGCTCAACCTTCTGGTGAACTGGCAAGCACCAGAGGCCTAGTACATCCTGGTCATAGACAAACCAGCACTGCAGTAACACTTGGTGACATGGTGAGTCCCATAAGCTGGTGCGATGGCTAGCACAGGTAGTGTCCCAAAGCCACCAAGAATTCGAACACAGGCCTGTAAAGCCCATGTGTTTGCAAATCCTGATTAGCAGCCCACCATTCTGCAGCACCTGTACTTCCCCCATTCACTGGCCAATCCGGAATTCAGGTGGAAACAGCTAATTTTATTCCCCTTAACTTTTATGAGCTGTTTTTCACGGAAGTTCTGTACATATCTATTGTGGACCAAAGCAATGTATATGCTGGTCAATTTATCGCCGCAAATCCAAATTTGACCCTTGCCAAAAAATTTGGCTGGAAACCTATAATGGTTCCCGATTTTAAGACCCTTTTGGGCCTTACTAAAAAGAGTGAGTTGCAGTCATATTGGTCCACTGACCTAATTCACCATATGCCCGTGTTCTCTGCTGCCATGGCCAGGACTAGAAACAAGCAAATTTTACGGTTCATGCACTTCAACGACAATGAACTATGTTGTCCTTGGGTTGACCCTGAATATGATCGGCTCCACAAAATTCTAGTCCTCGTAAACCACTTCAACAAACAATTTGCAGCCTTATTTATTCCTGATCAAGGTGTCTGCGTTAATGAGTCCCTGATTACATTTTCTGGCTGCATTGTGTTCAAACTGTTTCTCCTCAGCAAGCGTGCCAGATTTGGAGTCAAGATGTATAAGCTCTGTGACAGGGCAATAGCTATACATATAGATTCCTGGTTTACGAGGGAAAAGATAGGAGCGTGGAGCCCCATGACTGCCCACACTACATAGGGAGCAGCGGCAAGATTTTTTGGAACTTGGTGTCACCCTTGTTCATAAAGGGGTACCATTTATACGTGGAGAATTTATATACAAGTGTGTCACTTTTTAGACACCTCTTTCGATTAGGAATTGGCGCATGTGGCACCGTGCGATCTAATCGCCGGGGCTTCCCCCAATGGCTTGTAGATACCCAACTTAGACAGGGGGGTGAGAGCCTGCTTGAGGTCCAAAGAATTTGTTGTCATTCTGTCTTCCATTCACGCAGACACGGCTGTCCAAATTACTACAGCGACTGTTGAGAAGCCCCTCTGTGTCCATGAATACAACCTTAAAATGGGAGGAGTGGACTTAACAGACCAGATGATGGGGCCGTACTTAATTGCCCGTAAGGCCAGACACTGGTACAAAAAAGTGTCTGTATACCTATTCCAATTGGCTCTGTTCAACGCTTATGTAATATACAAAGCGTATGGTAGACCTGGACCTTTCCTAAAATTTCAGGAAGGAGATCATCACAGACCTTCTGTATACAGAAGGTGCAGTGGCCCAATTTCCCAATCCAAATGCAGTGAGCCGGCTGCATGAGGGGCATTTTACGGATGTCCTCCCTGGTACCCCTACCCAAATAGCACCCCAAAGAAGATGTTGTGTCTGTGGAAAATGCAAATATCGTTGTGACACCTGCTATTATTGTCCCTCCTATCCTGGCCAACCTGGTTTCTGCACCAGGGACTGTTTCCATTGCTACCACACACTAGTGGAGTATTAGCATAGGGTACAGCACGGCACAGTTCTAGGGCACACTTTCACAAAAGATGTTAGATGGCCATCGCATTTTGAGAGACTCTAACCTGGAACCTTTACAGTTACAAATAAAAATGTAAATAAATAAATAAGCAAATAAATATATAAAATAAAAAAGCCAAAAATAGTTGTAGTTTTATTGTTCTTACTGTTTTACGTATTTTATGCTATACTGTAATGTTTTATTGTTACTGTGTTTTATCGTGTTTGCTTTGCAGGTATGTCTTTCTACTGTTTTACTGTTACTGTTAACCATTGTTTGCTTTGCAAGTACGCCATTCAGCTGCAGCACCGATTTATTTATTTTGACAGCAACAGGGTTTGCTCTCACAATACTGAAATCTGTGACTCCAGTGCTGTAGGAGGAGATTTCACTACCACAGTTAAAAAAAGAGAATATATGCTGAACCATATGGGCAGGGGTGGACATAGGGGGGGATAACCCTTATGATTCGGCATATATTTTTATTTACTTTTCTTGGCAGAGATTTCTTCATCCACATCGATCGATGTGAATGGAGGAATCTGTTCTTTGTTTATTTTAACCCACAGGCTGCATGAAAAAAAATAATATTACAATATATGCCCAACAAGGACTAGCAACGTACTGGTATGTTGCTGGACTTTAAGTGGTTATACCGGAAAGATGCCTGCAGGTTTAGGTATCATCTTGGTATCGTTTTTTTTTCAGCCGGTGGTTGGCTTTCATGTAAAAGCAATCTTAGTGACTAATTAACTTCCTGAGGACGGCCAATCTGATAGGCCGAAATGCATAGAGGTTGAGTCACATGATCGTGACAACTTCCGCCCATACCTGGAAATCCAGACCCTTCACTGCATGAACTGATCAGGCAGATTTCACAGATGATATTTTTACTTGCTGTTCACTCTGAGTGCCAGGATATCAGGCACTCATACATGTGAGTTGAATATTTTTTAATTCTTTGGAATAAAAGTTCTTTTTATAAACGGTACTGCGCAATGAGGTTTTCTCTATTCTATCCATCTATATGAGGAACATTCATCAGATTTAACCAACGATCCAGAGGATATCTACAGGGGTTGCCCCACACACACATTTGACCTAACTAACAATAGTTGGTCCAATCTCAAGGGTGAGTGTACATCTACTAGGGGGGGCACCCTATTTTAAGCACATAAGGAGCACGGAAATACTTCACAGCACTGTATATGAGATTTTCATCATTGTTCCACAAGCACCAGCACTTTTCGCTGGGGACTGTTTTATTTATTTATTGATTGATTGTTTTAAGTATTTTACAATTATTTTTCTGTATGTAGCAATGTATTGCATATAGCATTTAGCACGGTATATTTATTAGTCATTTTTTATCATTATTGTTTACACCAATTTCACACTGCAGCTGCTCAAATCATGTGGTAATTTTTACTTTTTTTTTATCCATGATATTAATACATACATGAGGTGATTTATATTGGTAGTAATCCTTTTGGCGCTTTGGTCCATATATATATATATATTTTTTCTTAGTGACTATTTAGCTGTTAGAACGTCCCCCTCCCGCCATCTTCCATGGTTTTCTCAGGCTCTTCTGTCCCACCGGGGAACCCGAGAATGCAGCCAGTGGTTCCGCCAGCTGACCATAGAGCTGATCGGAGACCAGAATGACTCCAATCATCTCTATGGCCTAAGAAACCGGAAGCCACGATCATTTCATGACTTCCCTGTGATAACAATAAAAATTATTTTTAAAAAAATGAAAGGGACAGTGTAAAAATTTAATTAAAAAAGTAAAATAAATAATAAAAAAATTAAAAGCTCTCCTGTCCCCCCATGCTCGCATGCAAAGTTGAACGCAAACATGAGTCTTGTGTCGTATGTAAACAGCAATTGCACCATGCATGTGGGGTATGACTGCGCATGCCAGATCGAGGGCAGGAATTCTAGCAGTAGACCTCCTCTGTAAATCTAAAATGGTAACCTGTTAAGCCTTTTAAAAATTTATGAAGTTTGTCGCCGCTGAACCGGTGTGTGTAATTTTTTTAGGAAGTTGTGTTTGGTATCTATGTGAAAAGAAAGAGGGATAAGAAACTGCGCTATAGGTCAAAAAGTTGGAAGCGGATAAACCGCAAACTCCTAAACTGGTTATTTAACCATAGGCGGCTGCAGCAACTATACCATATACAAACGGTGAAAAATAGGGGGAAAAAGAAAAAGCTGCGCAAACCAAACAAACTACAAATAAACAAATGAAGTGAGTGGACATCTAACTAAAGAGGTCAAATTATAGTAAATATCATATACTGCATAATCATATAAAATAGGTGTGTGCAATACAGTGGTGTAAAAAAGTGTTTGCCCCCTTCCTCATTTCCTGTTCCTTTGCATGTTTGTCACACTTAAGTGTTTCGGAACATCAAACCAATTTAAACAATAGTCAAGGACAACACAAGTAAACACAAAATGCAATTTGTAAATGAAGGTGTTTATTATTAAAGGTGAAAAAAAATCCAAACCATCATGGCCCTGTGTGAAAAAGTGATTGCCCCCCTTGTTAAAACATACTATAACTGTGGTTGTCCACACCTGAGTTCAATTTCTCTAGCCACACCCAGGCCTGATTATTGCCACACCTGTTCACAATCAAGGCATCACCTAAATAGGAGCTGCTTGACACAGTAAGGTCCACCAGAAGATCCTTAAAAGCTACACATCATGCCGAGACCCAAAGAAATTCAGGAACAATTGAGAAAGAAAGTAATTGAGATCTATCAGTCTGGAAAGGGTTATAAAGCCATTTCCAAAGCTTTGGGAATCCAGCGAACCACAGTGAGAGCCATTATCCACAAATGGCGAAGACATGGAACAGTGGTGAACCTTCCCAGGAGTGGCCGGCCGCCCAAAATTACCCCAAGAGCGCAGCGACGACTCCTCCAAGAGGTCACAAAAGACCCCACAACAACGTCCAAGGAACTGCAGGCCTCACTTGCCTCAGTTAAGGTCAGCGTTCATGCCTCCACCATCAGGAAAAGACTGGGCAAAAATGGCCTGCATGGCAGAGTTCCAAGGAGAAAACCACTGCTGAGCAAAAAGAACATCAAAGCTCGTCTCAATTTCTCCACAACACATCTTGATGATCCCCAAGACTTTTGGGACAACATTCTGTGGACCGATGAGACAAAAGTGGAACTCTTTGGCTTTGGAAGGTGTGTGTCCAAGTATATCTGGCGTAGAAGGAACACTGCATTTCAGAAAAAGAACATTATACCAACAGTAAAATATGGTGGTGGTAGTGTGATGGTCTGGGGCTGTTTTGCTGCTTCAGGACCTGGAAGACTTGCCGTGATAAAAGGAACTATGAATTCTGCTGTCTACCAAGAGATCCTGAAGGAGAATGTCCGACCATCTGTTCGTGTACTCAAGCTGAAACGAACTTGGGTTCTGCAGCAGGACAATGATCCTAAACACACCAGCAAGTCCACCACCGAATGGCTGAAGAAAAACAAAATGAAGACTTTGGAGTGGCCTAGCCAAAGTCCTGACCTGAATCCTATTAAGATGTTGTGGTATGACCTTAAAAAGGCCGTTCATGCTCGAAAACCCCTCTAATGTAACTGAATTAGGACAATTCTGCAAAGATGAGTGGGCCAAAATTCCTCCAGGACGCTGTAAAAGCCTCATTGCACGTTATCGCAAACGCTTGGTTGCAGTTGTTGCTGCTAAGGGTGGCCCAACCAGTTATTAGGTTTAGGGGGCAATCACTTTTTCACACAGGGCCATGATGGTTTGGATTTTTTTTCACCTTTAATAATAAACACCTTAATTTAAAAAATTCCATTTTGTGTTTACTTGTGTTGTCCGTGACTATTGTTTAAATTGGTTTGATGTTCCGAAACACTTAAGTGTGACAAACATGCAAAGGAACAGGAAATGAGGAAGGGGGCAAACACTTTTTCACACCACTGTATATCAAATGAAATGAATATGATTATAAATATAAACGGTATATAAAATGAATCAACACCCAGTGCTACAAAAACATATTGTGTAACATATGTGCTAATAAGTTCATAGATGGGCCAATCAGGCCAAAACTATTTTTTCTTTGTTCCAATAGCAAAGAAAGATATAAGTGGTTGTGTAAACAAAAACAAAACCAAACAACAGAAAGTTCCAATATTCGTGCTCCCGTGCAGGATTGGTATCTATGTACTCCGCATAAGATCATATTTTTTTTTACCAAACATTTGGGCAATATAGTGTGTTTTTTGCATTAAAATAAAAAATATATATTTAATACCCACCATTTTAATATGTAGGGCCTCTGCTTTAAAAACAAATATATAATGTTTGGGGGTTCAAAGTAAATTTCTAGCAAAAATAAATACATTTTTCGATGTAAGCAAAAAGTGTCAGACAGGATTTGGTGATTCAGGTGATTAGAAGAGTGGGTGATGTGTGGCATAAGCTTCCGGGGGTGAAGTGGTTAATCTATGATTGTGTACTGGTAATCATTCTGTGAGGAGGTTTTCAACACCTTTAAAGTCCCACCCTTTTCTATTTTTTTCATTCTTTACCATTTGGGATGTGGTGTTGACTTTTCAACTGAGCCCATGCTCTTTTTCCATTCCACATACATTAAACATAAACTCTGGGTAGTAAGATAATTAATAAATATGCTCCCCAGTAAGGATGAGCCCGGTGTTCGATTCGAACCCATGTTCGAATCGAGCACCGGGTGTTCGCTCGCTCGGCGAGCCCAGAACTATTGGGGCCGCTCGCATCAAATTTGTGTGATGCGAGCGGCCCCGCAATGCATTGCGGCCCGCGCAGTGCAATGCTGGCTGATGATTGGCCAAGCATGCACTGTGACCCCGCATGCTTGGCCAATCACAGCGCCGGCAGCGAGGAGAGCCATAATTGGCTACAGGCAGGATGCCTGTAGCCAATTATAGCTCAGGGGCTTTAGTACACGCCCCACGGTATAAGAGGCCGCCGCGCCGGCGGCCTCGCATATTATGTTTCAGACAGTGTCAGCGTGTCAGTGTGCTGCTGACTGCTGACAACAATATGTGCTTTATTTCTGGGGATATGTGTGTGCATGCTGTTAGAACAGCATTGCAGTATCACATCTGGGGGGTGTCTATAGGTGGCCTGTGAAGGAGGGCAGGTTTCCTGTGCTTAGAACTTTCCCTGCAAAAAAGTGTCATTTTTGCAGGAAGAAAGCTATTTAAATCACTCGCGGCTAATGAATTGATGGCTCCTGTAACACAGAGAGCTGTCATTCATTAATAAAAAAAAAAAAAAAAAAATGGCGTAGGGTCCCCCTCAAAATCCATACCAGACCCTTGAGGTCTGGTATGGATTTTAAGGGGAACCCTAGCCAAAAAAAAATGGCGTGGGGTCCCCCTCAAAATCCATACCAGACCCTTATCCGAGCACGCAACCTGGCAGGCCGCAGGAAAAGAGGGGGGGACGAGAGCGGCCCCCCCTCTCGCCTGAACCGTACCAGGCCACATGCCCTCAACATTGGGAGGATGCTTTGGGGGTCTAAGACCCCTAAAGCACCTTGTCCCCATGTTGATGAGGACAAGGGCCTCTTCCCCACAACCCTGGCCGGTGGTTGTGGGGGTCTGCGGGCGGGGGGCTTATCGGAATCTGGAAGCCCCCTTTAACAAGGGGACCCCCAGATCCCGGCCCCCCCCTGTGTGAAATGGTAAGGGGGTACAAAAGTACCCCTACCATTTCACCAAAAAAGTGGCAAAAATGGTAAAAATGACAGGAGACAGTCTTTGACAATTCCTTTATTAAAATCTTCTTTCTTCTTTCTTCATCCTTCGTTTCTTCATCTTCTCCTTCCTTCATCTTCTTCCATCTTCTTCTTCCATTTTCTTCTTCCTCCGATCCGCTTCTTCTTGCGCTGGTCTTCTCGTCCTTCTCGTCCGGCATCTTCTTCCGTCGGCGTCGGCGTCTCTGTCTCTTCTTGGGCCGCTCCGCGCAATGGGAGGCTCCCGCTGTGTGAGGCTCCGCTCAGTCTGACAGGTCTTTTATAATGGAGGGCACCTGGTGACCCCGCCCCCTCTGACGCACAGGGACGTCATGGGGAATTCCATGATGGCTTTCCCCATGACGTCAGAGGGGGGCGGGGTCACCAGGTGCCCTCCGTTTTAAAAGACCTGTCAGATGGAGCGGAGCCTCACACAGCGGGAGCCTCCCATTGCGCGGAGCGGCCCAAGAAGACACCGACGCCGACGCCGACGCCGACGCCGACGGAAGAAGATGCCGGACGAGAAGGACGAGAAGACCAGCACAAGAAGAAGCGGATCGGAGGAAGAAGAAAATGGAAGAAGAAGATGGAAGAAGATGAAGGAAGGAGAAGATGAAGAATCCGAAGGATGAAGAAAGAAGAAAGAAGATTTTAATAAAGGAATTGTCAAAGACTGTCTCCTGTCATTTTTACCATTTTTGCCACTTTTTTGGTGAAATGGTAGGGGTACTTTTGTACCCCCTTACCATTTCACACAGGGGGGGGCCGGGATCTGGGGGTCCCCTTGTTAAAGGGGGCTTCCAGATTCCGATAAGCCCCCCGCCCGCAGACCCCCACAACCACCGGCCAGGGTTGTGGGGAAGAGGCCCTTGTCCTCATCAACATGGGGACAAGGTGCTTTAGGGGTCTTAGACCCCCAAAGCATCCTCCCAATGTTGAGGGCATGTGGCCTGGTACGGTTCAGGCGAGAGGGGGGGCCGCTCTCGTCCCCCCCTCTTTTCCTGCGGCCTGCCAGGTTGCGTGCTCGGATAAGGGTCTGGTATGGATTTTGAGGGGGACCCCACGCCATTTTTTTGGCTAGGGTTCCCCTTAAAATCCATACCAGACCTCAAGGGTCTGGTATGGATTTTGAGGGGGACCCTACGCCATTTTTTTTTTTGGCTGGGGTTCCCCTTAATATCCATCCCAGACCTGAAGGGCCTGGTTATTGAATTTGGGGGGACCCCTACGCTTTTTTTTTTTCATTTTTTTTATTTTTTTTATTTTTTATCAATGACTTTTTTTTATGAATGAGTTTCAATGAATCACTGTTCTCTGTGTTACGGGAGCCGTGAATTAACATTAGCCGCGAGTGATTTTAAATAGCTTTTTTACTTTCAAAAATGACACTTTGCGCAGAGACAGTTCTAAACACGGGAAACATGCGCCCCTTTACAGGCATACTATAGACACCCCCCAGGTACGAAATTTAAAGGAATATTACACTTTTATTGTTTCAATTTAAGCATTATTAAAATCACTGCTCCTGAAAAAACGGCCGTTTTTAAAAAAAAAATTTGCATTGATACATGTCCCCTGGGGCAGGACCCAGGTCCCCAAACACTTTTTATGACATTAACATGCATATTAGCCTTTAAAATGAGCACTTTTAATTTCGAACGTTCGCATCCATTATAACTAATAGGGTTCTAAAGCTCGCACGGACTTTAGGTCCGTTCGCGGGTTCTGGTGCGAGCCGAACGGGGGGGTGTTCGGCTCATCCCTACTCCCCAGCTGACAAAAGGATTTATAGCTTCTTTTTTTTTAGGATATTCAACAGACAGGGTACAACTGGCGGTCATGTCCTAGCTGGCAGTCTTTTTTTTTTCTTCAATGATAGGATGTGGGTGGGTACTCCTACTTTATCACCTACAATGCAGAACCAGCAGCCATGTCATCAGGAGGGGACATGGTCACTTGTCCTGCATTGTACGTGTTACCCTCAGGGGTGGTGAAAAGACAGTTGGTTACAGGCAAAAAGAACAGCATTAGTGGTCCTCTGGTCATAACGCAAACCAAAAAAAAGGAAGACTGTGGAACTCTGGATTTGGGCTAATAATACAAAAAATAAATCATTAGATCATTTATCAGTTGGGAAGGTGTAGGGAATATTTAATAATTGTATTACTACCTGTAATTAAGTTAAATATTAAAGACAAGAAATATTAATGGCTAATGTACCCAAGAATTTGAGATGTACTTGCATACATTTAACCACTTCAATATCAGGCACTTTCACCCCCTTGCAGCCCAGGCCAATTTTCAGCTTTCAGCACTGTCACACTTTGAATGACAATTGTGCAGTCATGCAATATTGTAGCAATATGACATTTTTAACATTTTAAAACACTGCTTTTTTTTTAAATAAACAAAAAACCCTGAAAAGTAAAAAAATATTTGTGTTTTCTTCGCTTTTGTTATAACATTTTGCAAATAAATAATCTTTCTTCATAAATTTAGGCGAAACTTTTCAGAAACCATGAATCAGGCTGAGACAGAAGTACAGTTAAATCACACTTGTTTAATAATAATAAAGAAAAGGTAAACAGAGTAAACTTAGTCAAAACAACAAGCCAGAGTTCAGGAACCGGATAAATGGATAGTCAGAAAAGCCAAACCGTCAGGGAGCCAGAGAACAGCGTAGTAGAACAGCAAGCGGGATCTGGAGCCAGAAGGAATGTCAGCCAAGCAAGTCTTTTCCAGGAACATAGGAAAGCGTCTCTAGAGATTTGACCAAGGCGAAAGTAGAGATCATCTGGACTGGACGGCTTAAGTAGGCAGGACTGTCGAGCAGGATATCAACAGGTGAGTCACTGTGGAGAGATAGGAGCTGGCAATTAGCCGACAGCTGAGCGCCCAGCTCAGAGAAGGAAGGGCTGAGCCCAGCCCTGACAGTACCCCCTCCTCAATGACCTCTCTCAAGGACCACCAGGCTTGAGGGGAAAACGTCTATGGAAATCACGGAGGAGTACAGAAGCATGGTTGAGACCTAGAAGCGTTTCTCCGGACCGTACCCTTTCCAATGCACCAGGTACTGTATGCGCCCACGGAACCTATGGGAGTCAATAATGGACTGTACTTCATACTTCTCATGGTTCTCAACCTGTTCAGGGTGAGGACGAGGCACCGAGGTGGTAAAGCGGTTGCAGACCAAAGGTTTTAATAAGGAGACATGAAATATATTTGAGATACGCATATTAGAAGAAAGGTCTAATGCATTAGCCACTAAGTTGATCCTGCGAAGAATATGAAAAGGTCCAATAAACCGAGGTGCGAACTTCAGAGAGGGAACACGAAGTCGGAGGTTGCGAGATGACAGCCAGACCCGGTCCCCAACCTGGTAGGAAGGCACAGGCAGGCATTTGCGGTTAGCATGGAGTCTGTACCTATCATTAGCATGTCGCAAAGCCTCCTGGACAGTGGAACGAAGACCACAGAGATGCTCCTCTAATGCAAGAATACTCTTTGGAACAAATGAGTCAGGAAACTGAAAGGTTGGAAACCATAGTTCGCCATAAACAGGGACAATCGAGAAGCAGAATTCAAGTCACTATTGTGAGCGAACTCCGCCCACAGTAAGAGGTCTGACCAGTTGTTATGATGGTCAGAAATATAGCAACGTAGGAATTGCTCCAAGGATTGATTGGCTCGTTCTGCGGCCCCATTAGACTGCGGGTGGTACGCAGAGGAGAAAGCAAGCTGAATTCCCAACTGTGCACAAAAAGCTCGCCAGAACCAGGACACAAACTACCCCTGTCCGAGACAATCACTTTGGGTAGCCCATGTAAGTGAAAGATCTCCCAAGCAAAAATGGAGGCCAGTTCCTTAGAAGTGGGCAATACAAGGAAATATTTTCTAGAACCGGTCAACCACCATAAGGATACCTGTGTTGTCCTGGGAGTTGGGTAACTCCACAATGAAATCCATAGACAGGTGGAACCAGGGCCTCTCTCTTTTGGGTATGGGTTGTAGGAGGCCCATTGCAAGGTATTGCGGAGTCTTACTCTGAGCACATACAGAACAGGCAGCTACAAAGGCGGTTACATCAGCACGTAGACTAGGCCACCAGAATTGTTGGGAAATGGCCCAAAAGAGTTGATTCTTCCCAGGGTGGCCAGCAGAGAATGATAAGTCTGGAACACGGCAGTACGGAGACTCTCTGGGACAAAGCAGCGGTCACAAGGTTTCTCAGGAGGAGCATGGACCTGAGCAGCAAGAATTTTGTCACCCAAAGGAGAAGTGACTGGTGAGAAACATAGCCAGAATACGATCAGGAGGAATCACAGGAACCGGAACCGACTCCATCTTGTAAGTGGAGGAAAATTGCCGTGACAAAGCGTCAGCCCTTACATTCTTAGTAACGGGTAAGAATGAGACAATGTCATTTAAATTAGACAAGAAAATGTCACAAACCTCGTAATTGCCCTCCACAGGTGACAATTTCTTGGAAAAGTAGCCACAACAATGCATAGCACTCTCAGAGGTAGGGCTTTAAGACCAACGTTGGCACCAACTCCAGTCTCAGAAGCATCAACCTCAAGGAAAAAAGGTAACATAGGATCAGGATGTGCCAACACAGGAGCAGAAACAAAGGCAGCCTTGAGACTCTCAAAGGCCTTAATGGACTCCAGAGACCAACTCTGTGGGTTACTGTCCTTTCTGGTCATATCAGTCAGGGGCTTGACCAGAGACGAAGAGTTATGAAATAAACTTCAGATAATAGTTGGCAAAGCCAAGAAAACGTTGCAGAGGACGTAAACCCATGGGTCGGGGCCAATGTAGGACTGCTAAAAGTTTCTCTGGGTCCATCGAAAAACCAGCAGTGGAAATGACATAACCCAGGAATTGAAACTGTTCACAATTGAATTCACACTTCTCCAATTTACAATACAGATTGTTCTCTTAGTTTCTTAAGCACAAGGCATACATCTGTGTGGTGGCTCCCTAGGGACTTGGGAAATATGAGGATATCAACGAGATAAACCACCACACATAACTGCATCAAATTTCGGAGGACATCGTTAATAAATTCCTGGAAAACTGCCAGGGCGTTACAAAGGCCAAAAGGCATTACGAGGTACTTAATGGCCTGTTCTGGTATTAAACGCAGTTTTCCACTCGTCGCCCTCCATAATCCTCACGAGATTATATGCCTCTCTCAAATCAAGCTTCGTGAAAACCATTGCTCCCTTGAGGCGTCAAATAACTCCGTAATCAACGGAATCGGAAAGGCATTCCTAACCGTGAAACGATTGAGACCCCTATAATCAATACAAGGTCTCAGTTCACCCCTCTTCTTCTTCACAAAGAAGAAACCAGCACCAGCAGGAGACAAGGATTTGCGGATGAAATCTCAAGAAAGTGCATCTGCAACATACTCCTCCATGGCCTTATCCTCCAAGACTGACAAAGGGTAAACCCGGCCACGAGGGGGTATGGCACCAGGTTGAAGGTCAATTGCGCAATCATACGATCGGTGTGAGCGCAAACTACCGGTTTGACCGTTGTCAAAGACATTGCTAAAATCACGGTACTCTTCCCGGCAGGGTGGAGAGTGAAGAGGTGCACAGGACCTTGGCTCCCTTCTGGAAGCATGTTTAACTGCAATGTGGCGACCAGGAGAGAACCTCAGCGCAGAGACAATCAAAAGACAGGTTGTGCCTCTGTAACCAAGGATAACCAATAACCAGCGGAAACTTAGTTGAGGAAATAACTTGGAATTGGATTATCTCATGGTGAAGAGCCCCTACGGCCATGGACAACGGAACAGTCTCATGAGTCACATGGGCAGGCTGTAGAGGCCTCAAGAGCCTCAATGGCAAGGGGAGTGTCAAGCAGCTGCAGCGGAATCGAGTGCTTCAATACAAAGGCAGCATCAATGAACAGGCCTGCAGCCCCACAGTTGATTAGAGCCTGTATCTGGATGGATGAGAAGAAACCCTTACCCAAGAAAGGGTAACAAACCAGGGGCTTATCCTTCAAGATAACTGGGGATGAAACAACGATTCTGTCTGTCCTTGACAGGACCTACAGGTACGGGCGTTCCCTGGACGGGTAGGACAAGACTTCAAAAGGTGATCTGCCTGGCCACAATAAAGGCACAATCGCTCCCTCCTCCTAAGGGTTCTCTCATCCGCGTGAAGCCCAAGTGCATGGGTTCATCTTCACTGACCGACTCAGTACCAGGAGGCATGGTTGGTGAGGGAGGCAAGGGTGGGACTGCAAAGCTCGGAGACAAATGTACAGGAGGCTTCCACAAGTGCTCCTTAAAAGAGAGTCTTTCTATGGGTCTGGAGTCAATGAGAATGGCAAATGGCAACTTCTCCAGCTCAGTGAGTATATCTCGGGCTGCTATCTCATCCTTGATGGTACCCGAGAGACCATGAGAAAAAGCATGCAACCTCTGCTGCCAGAGTATGGAATTCAATAGCGTAATCAGCAACAGTTCTTGTACTCTGTTTGATGGACATGAGGCACTTGGCAGCAGAAGCGGAGTGTGTGGGAACATCAAATATCCTTTTAAAAGAAGCCACAAACTCAGGGTAACTCAAGACAACAAGTTTTTGCATCTCCCATAGAGGGTTTGCCCAGGCCAAGGCTCTCTCAGAAAGCAAAGCTATCACGAAACCTACTTTGCTCGCATTGATGGTGTTTGATATCACCAGGTAAAGTACTAACATTTCTGTCTTTTGAAGCTGTCAAGATGACTTAACAAATTTCCATCAGCCCTGCAAATATGATTGACACCAGTACTTGTGTTGTGTCTCCACCCTTATATCTGCTAGGCCATTCACAAACGAACAAGGTCACCACAGGCTGCATTATGTTTTTAATCTCTAGTGAATTCATAGGTTGAATCAACCATGATGTCAGCAATCTTTATTAAATGGATAGGCTACTTTTATTTTTTTTGTCGGGCTACATTGTTTTAATGATGAAGTGTTGTAGAATCCCTTGCTACTTGGGGAAGGGGATTTCCTGTGAATTTAAACTGTGCATTTACTTTTAGGGTTCTTACTTCTGAAGAGTGAGCATGGGTTGCTCTGAAATTCATTGAGTTGTTTATTAAAGTTGGAGTTTTTTTTTAGCTACACCTCTCTTGTGAAAATTGCATTTCTGTTTTGTCTCCATCCTATAGGAAATATTAACAAGTGCTACTGACATGATGTTAGTCATACGCGACCACTTGCTTGAACCTTTTTCTTTTATGTGCATGCTACTTTTTATCTAAATAGCTACACTATATTGTCGAATGTTTTGGGACACCTGCCTTTACATGAACTTTAATGGCATCCCAGTCTTAGTCCGTAAGGTTCAATATTGAGTTGGCCCACCCATTGCAGCTCCAACTTTTCTAGGAAGGATGTACACAAGGTTTAGGAGTGTGTCTTTGGGAATGTTTTACCAGAAATGCATTTGTGAGGTCAGACACTGATATTGGACGAGAAGGCCTGGCTTGCAGTCTCTGCCAGTCAAGTTCTTCCACCCCAAACTTGCTCATCCATGTTTTTATGGACATTGCAAGGCGTCAGCATGCCAAGACATTTTGGACAATTTCATGCTCCCAACTTTGTGGGAACAGTTTGGGGATGGACCCTTCCTGTTCCAACATGACTGCGCATCAGTGCACAAAGCAAGGTCCATAAAGAGTCCTGACCTGAACACGATAGACCACCTTTGGGATGAATTAGAGAGGAGACTGCAGGACAGGCCTTCTCGTCCAACATCAGTGTCTGACCTCACAAATGTGCTTCTGGAAGAATGGTCAAACATTCCCATAGACACACTCCTAAACCTTGTGTACAGCCTTCCTAAAAGAGCTGAAGCTGTTATAGCTGTAAAGGGTGGGCCAACTCAATATTGAACCCTGCGGACTAAGACTGGACTAATAAAAGGCCACATAGACGAGTTCTTGCTGGAAAAAATATTTCTTAAAATTATTTTTTTTATGAGGAGGCAAGTAAAACCTTGGATAGAGGGGTGGTGGTGGACGTGGTACAGTGGCGTACTAAGTGGGGGGCGGGCCGCACCGGGTGCCACACACTGGGGGGGTGTCAGGCCGGCGCCTCCCCTCCGCGATTGAAGTGGAGACATCGCAGATTTAAGTGCCGGAGCGGCACGGTCACAGGAAGTGGCAGGTGAGGTGAGAGGAGTGGTCGCGGACGATTCTGATCAGTCTCGGCAGCGGCAGTGGCGTACTAAGTGGGGGACGGTTGGGGCGGGCTGCACCAGGTGCCACACACTGGGGGGGTGTCAGGCCGGCGCCCCCCCTCCGCGATTGAAGCGGAGACATCGCAGATTTAGGTGCCGAAGCGGCACGGTCACAGGCAGCGGCAGGTGAGGTGAGGGGAGTGGTCATAGTCGAGCAGAGTGAAGCCGTCTCCCCCTCCTCCTGCATGCACAGCACTGTGAATACATAAAGGAGGAAGGGGAGGCGGCTTCACTCTGCTCAGCTGTGACAGCTGCGGCGCTGCAGAGACTGTAGGGGGGTGATCAGAGCCGTGATCACTGAGAGAAGGTGATCATTGCGCCGGGTCCCGGATCGCTGCCGACAAATCACAGGTGTCACTCGGTGCGCCTCGCACCTCCCCCTGCAATGCCACTGCCTCGGGCTCTCCATGTGTGTTTTTTTTACGTACATTATGGATGGGGTCTTTACTGTGGGGGGGGTCTGCACTGTAGGGGGGTATGTGCACTGTAGGGGGGGTATGTGCACTGTAGGGAGGGTCTGTGCTGTAGGGGGGGTCTGTGCACTGTAGGGGGGTTCTCCACTGTAGGGGGGGTCTGCACTGTAGGGGGTCCAGAGCTGTGGGGTGCTGTGTAATGTAAAGGGGTGCAGAGGTACAAGGGCTGTGTAATGTAAAGAGGTACAAGGGCTGTGTAATGTAAAGGGGTCCAGAGGTTCAGGGTGCTGTCTAATGTAAAGGGGTCCAGAGGTTCAGGGTGCTGCGTAATGTAAAGGGGTCCAGAGGTTCAGGGTGCTGCGTAATGTAAAGGGGTCCAGAGGTTCAGGCTGCTGCGTAATGTAAAGGGGTCCAGAGGTTCAGGGTGCTGCGTAATGTAAAGGGGTCCAGAGGTTCAGGGTACTGCGTTATGTAAAGGGGTCCAGAGGTTCAGGGTGCTGTGTTATGAAGGGGTCCAGAGGTTCAGGGTGCTGTGATATGTAAAGGGGTCCAGAGGTTCAGGGTGCTGTGTAATGTAAAGGGGTCCAGAAGGGGAAGTTGTGGAGAGGGGGTACACAGTAGTGACAAAAAGATATTGAAGGATGCAGAGGTATGCAGGGGGCAAAGTGGGGTGTTTTTACATTTTAAGGTGGGGTGGGGGGGTGCCATATATAGGATCCGCCCCGGGTGCCAAATGCTCTAGGTACGCCCCTGACGTGGTATACTTGGATTTTGCAAAAGCGTTTGACAGTTTCCCACACGTGGCTCATGTGTAAGGTAAAGTCTACAGGCTTGGAAATATCAGTTTGTAAATGAATAGAAAACTGGCTAAAAGACAGAATTCAGAGAGTAGTGGCTAATGATTCTTACTCTGAATGGTCTAGGGTTATCAGTGGTGTACCCCAAGGTTCAGTGCTGGGACCCTTACTTTTTAATATCTTTATAAATTATATTGGGTCTGGGATTAAAAGTAACATTTCTGTCTTTGCAGATGACACCAAGCTATGCAGTGGAATAACGTCCTTACAGGATGTCTACAATTTACAAGCCGACCTCAATGCTCTGTCTAATTGGGCACTATTTGGCAGATGAGGTTTAATGTTGATAAATGTAAAGTTATGCACTTGGGGGCTAAGAATATACATGCATCATACATACTAGGGGGAGTACAACTGGGGGAATTAATGGTGGAGAAGGATCTGGGGGTTTTGGTAGATCTTAAGCTCAATAATAGCATGCAGTGCCAAGCTGCGGTTTCCAAAGCGAGCAAAGTTCTTTCTTGTATTAAGAGAGGTATGGACTCTCAGAGAGAGAGAGATCATTTTGCCCCTCTACAAATCATTAGTAAGATCTCATCTGAAATATGCAGTTCAGTTTTGGGCCCCAGTTCTCAAAAAGGATATTGGGGAACTGTAGAAAGTGCAGAGAAGGGCAACCAAACTGATAAGAGGCATGAAGGAGCTCGGCTATGAGGAAAGATTAGAGGAACTGAATGTATTCACTCTTAAGAAGAGGAGATTAAGGGGGGATATGATCACCATGTATAAATATATAAGGGGTCCATATAGCAAACTTGGTGTTGAGTTATTCACTTTACGGTCAACACTCAAGGGGGCACTCTTTACGTCTAGAGGAAAAGAGATTTCATCTCCAAATATGGAAAGGTTTCTTCATAGTAAGAGCTGTGGAATGTGGAATAGACTCCCTCCAGAGGTGGTTCTGGCCAGCTCAGTAGATTGCTTTAAGAAACGCCTGGATTCTTTCCTAAATGTACATAATATAACTTGGTACTGACATTTATAGGTAAAGTTGATCCAGGGAAAATCTGATTGCCTCTCTGAGATCAGGAAGGATTTTTTTCCCCTGCTGTAGCAAATTGGATCCTGCTTTTCTGAGGGGGGGGGGGGGGGGGGGGGGGGGGGGGGGGGGGGTTCGCCTTTCTCTGGATCAACTGTGGGCATAGGATTGGGTATATGGGATTGTATGATATGTTTCATATTGTTTTCATTTATTTTTATTTTTTTATGGTTGCACTTGTGTCTTTTTTCAACCTGACTAACTATGTAACTAGGATGCCATTAAAGTTTATGTGGATGTAAAGGCAGGCGTCCCAAAAGTAGAAGATTTTTTTGTGATCCACTTCTAATTACTGCTTTTCTACAAAACTGAGACATGCTGAGAGTGGGAAGGGTGTACCTGGCTGGCCAATGGCTTGCCAGTGTCCAAATTCACCTGAAGGTGGCAGTATAACCAAATCTATCAAAATAACTACTGATTCTGTGTCCCTCGATGAACTCCAAAAAATAGATTTTATGATAAGTACAAAAATTCTGTTTTTATTTCTCTCCCTTACATATGATTTCATAGGTTCACATAGAATTGCCTTAGTGTGTGTAGCCAGAAAAATCTGTAGTTTTGGGTGTAGTATACTAAATGTGGCCTGCAGGGGAATTTCCCTTAGGTTCAGAATATGTTGTTTTTGTCGTTTATTCAAGGTGCTCCTTTGATAGTCGCTTTCTGGAGTGAAAAGCACAATAGAAATAATCATGCATAAAAGTATTATGCTAATATATGTTTTATTTGCTTGCTGCTCTCAGCTGTACATCCTTTTCTTGATCAGCCTAGTAAACATGTCATAATAGAATAATCTTTAAAAGTTATACACGGCTCTGGCGCAATATTAAATTGTTTTGTTTCTGTGCATCATTACTTTCACTGCTTGCTGCCAAAATTTCACAGCATCTTTGGAATCTGAAAGTTAGAAAACAATCCCTTGAATTATGACATTTTCTCTACATTAATTGCATTGTGTAGCTTGCATATAATTGTCTGTAACTGATTAAAATTAGAATATTTTTCTACTATATTTTTCATTATTTTATGATCTTCTGATTATTTTTCTAATTTTCTATTTTCCAAATGCACCTTGCCTGTAGCTAAGTTTATGATGGCACACATATTTAGAACAACTATGGCAAAAATATTGTATTCTGGTAGTGTTGAAAGAGTATTTTATTGGCCAACTCTATGTTTTAAACCCTCCTCCCCAGCACTTTTCCTTTACCTTTCCAGCACTATTCCCTGATTTAAAGAAGAACACCGGCAAAAAAAATTTTTCTACTGCATGGATTAACTGCTTGTTTTGTCCAGGGGCACAAGGAAAATCTATATGTACCTGATCCTTTGGGTGGACTGTTCCTGCTGTCTTCACATCCAGAGCCAGTCTATGGTGAAGTCTGGAATGGACAAGGTACATAGCATGTGGGGGGCAGGAGCGACGGGGACCAGCCATGGGCTCGGAGGATGCGTTCAAGTTATTCTATGGACACAGAGGCACATAGATCTGTGGGCCCCCTGAGAGTACAGGTCATAAATTACAGTGTGAGTGGCCTGTTGAGGAATAGACTGTGTGGCTGTATTTCCAGACCCAGTGGCGTAACTAGAACCTTTAGGGTCCCGGTGCAAGAAACCATGGAGGGCCCCCCTGACCCCCGGCCAGGGCCCTTCCCACTGAACCCAGGGTCAGAAGCACCTGGATAGGAGGGGGAACAAATCCCCTCTATGTTCCTCCTGCAGCTACTGAATGCCTATCAGAGGGAGAGGAGGAGAAGCAGACTTTTAGTGGTTGCAGGAATAAAATGGAGGGGATTTGTTCCTCTAAATGCCCCCCCCCCCCTGGTATCAGTGGTGGTTGGGTGGGGATGGGATGAGTGGCAGCAGTGAGGGGGGATGGGATCAGCGGCAAGAGTTGTGGTTGGGGGGGTGTGATCAGTGGTAGGGGGGATTGAATGGGATAAGTGGCAGAGGTGGTAGGGGGAATGGGATGAGTGGCAAGGGTGATGTTGGAGGAGGGTGGGATGGGATGAGTGGTAGTGGAAGGGGGGGATTGGATGGGATGAGTGGCAGTGGTGGGGGGGCATTGGATGAAATGAGTGGCATCGGTGGTGGGAGGATGGGATCCATGGCAAGGGTGGTGGTTTTGGGGGGGTGGGATGGGATGAGTGATGGGGAGGGGAATGGTATCAGTGGCAAGGATGGGATCAGTGGCAGTAGTGGTCATGGTGGTGGTGTGGGGGAGGGGGGAATCAGTGGCCGTAGGGGTGGTGTGGGGGGTATCAGTGCAGTAGTGGTGGTGTGGGGGGGTATCAGTGCAGTAGTAGTGGTGTCGGGGGGGGGGTATCAGTGCAGTAGTGGTGGTGTGGGGGGGGGGGGTATCAGTGCAGTAGTAGTGGTGTGGGGGGTATCAGTGCAGTAGTGGTAGTGTGGGGGGGGGGGGTATCAGTGCAGTAGTGGTGGTGTGGGGATCAGTGGCAGTGTTGATATTGAGGGATAGGTGCCACTCAATTGCAAATAATTGGTTCCCCTTGGTCCTCCTTGCTGGGTCTTGCTTGGGCGAACAGAGAGGATGGGCAGGGCCTGTGAGTGCAGGCGGAGCCGGAGAAGATGGGCGGGGACTGTGCCCGGATTGTATGGGTGGAGAGGTTGGGCGGAGCGGGCGGTGCCGCGGAGAGGATGGGCGAAGCAGGCAGGGACTGTGCCCCTGAGTGTGGGATGAGAGGATGGGTGGAGAGGATGGGCGGAGCCTGTGCAGTGTGCCCGTGAGCGCGCTCGGGGGGGATGGGCGGAGCGGACTCCCCAGTGTACTGTATTATCTCCCTGGTGGCGGCGGGCCCCCCTACAGTGGCGGAACCCGAGGGCCCAGTCGCAAATGTGACTGGTGCGACCCTGGTAATCCCGCCACTGTCCAGACAACTTTGGCTGTACAGCGGAACCATTTGCTTCATTTCTCATGAGCTGATTCTCTCAGCAGTTGTATCAGACTGCAAATGACCGCTCACATGCACCATTGCTTTGTGGGAGGTATGGGGTATTGTGTCTACTGAGTGGCAACATTTTTGGAACTCTTGAAACAGGGTTCCTGTTCTGAATATATCTGCTGTGTACAGTTATAAAAAATATAGTGCTTTCATACCATCTAGGTGGTGGTCTTGGCTGTCTGGCTGTTAGAGCTGCACGATTCTAACCAAAATGAGAATCACAATTTTTTTGCTTAGAATAAAAAATCTTTTACATTATACAAAAAATTTGGGCTAACTTTACTGGTTATTTTTTTTATTTTTTTATTTATTCATTAAAGTAATTTTTCCAAAAAAATTGCATTTGAAAGACCGCTGCGCAAATACAGTGTGACATAAAATATTGCAACAACTACCATTTTATTCTCTAGGGTCTCTACTAAAAATATATAATGTTTGGGGGTTCTAAGTAATTTTCTAGCAAAAAAAATGATTTTAACTTGAAACCAACCAATGTCAGAAAAAGGTTTAGCGTTTAAGTGGTTAAACTTTCCTCATTTACACACGAAGTCTATTCCTTTGACAAATTGTTACAATGTTTATACTTAAGTTCCACTGCTAAAGAATGTTGTGATTGTGTGAGACTGACAGTTTTTTTTCTTCTTTTCTTTTGACGGCTGTGGCTTCAGAAGAGCAGAGAGAATTCTTTGCATAGCAAGAATCGTAAAACACTTTTGTCGAGATTGCAACAGGGAAAGAAATTGCGATAACGATTCTTGACGATTAATCGTGCAGCTCTACTGGCTGTAGGTCAGTACTGCCACTGCTAACTTGGTAAAATGGTCCACTGTAAATAAAATATGCTGGTATCCTTCATCTGAGTTTGAGTGTAAGACCATACATAGTCAGTACTTCTGATGGGGCAGGCTTGTGCTGAGAAAGAGGTGGAATCCGGGCTGCAGCCCCCTTCAACACTGAATATACCATACAGTGTTGGCTGACTTGTTCAACCAACTGGAATTGGACCCCCACACATAGCTTGTCTTTTTAACCAAGTGAAAAGTTTGTGAAAACCCACTTCCACATGAATTCTTTCTGCCACAGAGAGGACCCAGGCCTTTGACAGTACAACTTGCCAGGTCATTAATGAGTCCAGGGGAAACATTATTCTGTAGTACAGTATACCATCCCTTAGGTCGAGATGATGCCACTCATTTTTCTCAGAGACTTGGCCAACCATAACGCCTCTACTGGGGAGGTAACCACTGCCCACTCTGCCCAGTTATACTCTTCCGTATACATGGATGTGATTAATTTGTGTCCTACTTGTAGGCCTAACTTCAATCAAGTCAGTGTAAGTTTGTAAGTTATACACATATAACATATTCCTAAAGTGAGCACAGAAAAGAGACTATATTTTTTGACTGAGCAATACTGTATGTAGCCAGGTGGAGATAAGAAGAGAGAGGGGAAAGATTCCATTGGGCTGTCCATTTTAAAACGAAAGGCTAGCTTGCCTGGTGATATGATCTATCTGTAGACATAATCTAATAATATGGTCTAGTTCTGATCTCATGATGTTAGAGCATAACTGGTGATAAGACTTGGTTAATCAGTTTATACTGACATGTATAATATAATGTTTGATGGCTGTCATAGCAGTGTGGGGTAGGAGGCTTCAGGAAGTAAAGTACTTTTTCTGGCCCCTTACCTAAACAAGAATTTAATCCTTGCAGTGTGGAGGCAAACTTATGGAAAGGGCATAATGGGTATTTAAAAGGAAAACTCCACTTTTGTTAAGAAAAAAAATATTAATGCTACACAAGTAATTTAATAGTGATGTGGCTGGGGCTGCAGGTAGAGTGCAGCTTATAGAGTGCAGTGCTGGCTAAAGCCGGGCGGTTGTCACTTGAAGATGTATAAAAGTGCACAGATCACTGCTGCTACCCAGAAAAGACCAGATACACACAGTGCACTTGCAGAGCTACAGCAGGGTGCAGTAGTGGCCGCTTCTCTCCTTCTGCACCCGGCTGGCACTACTCTAGAAGACACTTACAATTTTCTGACAGATGGAGTGATTTCCGCCCGACAAATAATTTTCAGTCCCGGCTTCTGACGTGACCTCATTCAGAGGCCAGGACAGGAAGAGACAGCTGCACCGCGAGGGAGCGTCTATGCTCGTTGGATTAGATAAGTGAGCAACTGAGTAGTACCCTAATAAAAACAGGAGGAGGATAAACATTAATTGACAGTGTAATGTTATGTAAAATTACAGTGCCTCAGTCATAAGACTTTTCTTGTGAACTGGACTGGTTAACTCATTGGGAGTGTAGGGGGTTTTGTGATGGGGGGGGGGGGGGGTGAAGGGCTTAAATAACTTACAACACTGCCATTGGACAGCAGCACAGAGGGATTAAGGTACTACCACTGGTCACTGATGCATTAGTGATCAGTGGCAGTGTTAGTTAACCCCTTTGTGCCTCATTGGTGGCCAGTATTAGTAGCACCCACCACCTTTAGGTAAGTGTTAGGTAAAATTTCCCAGGGCCTTGCACTTTTTAGGCCTGGTTGTTTGTTTTGGGAGGGAGGAGTGATAGAATAGAGGGGGGTGTGGCCACCTACACTCTGACCCTGAAAGATCTCCCTTACCTTTCATTGGAAATGGTCTGGAAGAAAGGCGGACTGGGGAGCAGGCAGTTTGTATGGAGAACCCTGGACCAATCATTAACTTGTGTTGGCAGGGGCAGGACTCGCATATAAGCTGGGGGTCACATGCTTCCTGGGAGGAGATGGGAGGAGTTGGATACAGAGAAGGAGCATAAATGTAACCGTCAAGGAGCAGGCTTGAAGGCCTGGGGGTTCAGAGACCCCAGTGCTGGATAGCAGGAACAGGACCTGAAGGCCTCAGGGTTCAGAGACCTCAACGCTGGATAGTCCAACAAAACTAAGCCACCATGTAACTCCGGGAGTAGTGGACTGGGCATCCCAGCCTGGGATGTATCCGACCATGTGGGGCGGAAAGTAGCTGCAAAAAGGATGGAGTAGACTGGGATCGGCTTTCTGTGGCAATCATGGACTGTCGGTGGGAGAGAGCAAAGGGAGTGCAACCCAGCAGTGTTTATTTGTCCAGGACTTTCCTGAACTGACGCCGGGAGGACTGCAGGAGTCAAGATAGGCAGGTGAGGCCTGGGGCTCCCAGCATCCACAAAACCACAATGTCCTTCAGAGGGGCATTGGTCAGTTCATTATGGGAAAGGACACTGAACACAATCAGGAACCAGAAAGTAAGAGGCAGCTCATATTTCCAGAATCATCCTCTAACATACTGCCAGCAAGAGAATAAAGTTCTTTTAAAAGTTCTTGGACTGTCTGCTGATTGTAATTCGTGCAGGGGTGGAAGAACGGACGCAGTTAACAGAAAGGTATGAACACACCCAGCAGCTCCCAAGGGAGTAGTGCGCTACATTAGTGTTACTACTTAAACCACTTGCTTACTGGGTACTTAAAACCCCCTCCTGTCCAGGCCAATTTTCAGCTTTCAGCACTGATGCACTTTGAATGACAATTGCGCGGTCATACAACACTGTACCCAAATAAAATGTTAATATTTTTTTTCCCACAAATAGAGCTTTCTTTTGGTGGTATTTGATCACCTCTGCGGTTTTTATTTTTTGTTAAAATTTTTTAAAAAGACCAAATTTAAAAAAAAAATAATAATATTTTTTTATATTTTGTTATAAAATGTTGCAAACAGGTAATTTCTCTCCTTTATTGATGTACACTGATGAGGCGGCACTGATGGGCACCGTTAGGTGGCAGTGATGGGCACTGATGGGTGGCAATAATGGACACTGATCGGCACTGGTTGGTTATACTGATAAGCAGCACTGCTAGGTGACACTGATTGGCACCACTGGTGGGCATTGATAGGTGGCACATGTGGGCATTGATATGTGGCAGTGGTGGGCACTGTGGGCACTGGCAGGTGGCACTGGCAGGGGGTACTGGTGGGCACAGATGAGGAAGAATTGCCTCTTCCTCTTCGGGACCGATGTCTCTTGCACATAAGCCGGTGATCGGCTTTTTTTCTCCCCACGCTGTCAGCAAACGATTACCGAGCTTTTGTTTACATCATGTGATCAGCTGTCATTGGCTGACAGCTGATCACGTGGTAAGGGGCCGGGTCTCAGTGACTCGGTGATCAAAGTGCGCATCGCGCGTGCGCAAAGGGGAGGACATCATATGACGGCCTCCCGGAAATTCAGGTCCGCGCTGTGCCCGTCATTTGGCTATAGCGCAGACGCCAAGTGGTTAATCAATGCCCTCATGCTGCAGCATTGGTAAGGGGTTAATAAACACTGCCACTGTCCACTAATGTAGCACAAAGGAGTTAACTAACACTGCCATTGACCACCATTGGGGAGGGATGCCTAAATGGCACTCCCACACTGATCATCAGTGCAGAGAGAATACCGTGGAATTTTATCTTAGGGCACATTCACACTGTCCTTCTGTGGTTTGGCAACAACGTGGGTACAGTGCAGTGTACCCGCGGTTTCCCATAGACCATAAGTCCTGCAAGCTGCATCTTTGGTGTGCTTTCAGAAAATGCAACAAGTTTGGGAACCTATGGGTGATGTCACTACAGGCTTTACAAGACTATGTACCTTGAAGGGGTGGGCCAAAAAAAAAATATTTAAAGTCAGCAGCTATAAACACTGTAGCTGCTGACTTTTAATAAGCACTTACCTTTCTAGGGTGCCCGCAATGTCGGCCGCCCAAGGTCGACGCGTCCCTCGGCTCTCGGGTCCCGGCGCCGCCATTCAAAGTAAGGAAAACAGGCAGTTGAGCCTTGTGGCTTCACAGCCCGTTTCCTACTGCGCATTCGCGAGTTGCGCAGCACTTTGTGAGTGGGGCGCGCACAGTTCCCACAACACACCACACCCCATTCCCCAGAAGACAACGCGAGGAGGAGAAGACAAATTTAATTTTTTTTTGAGCCTTTTTATGCATTCTTTTTTTTAGGGTGGATCTCCCTTTTAACCCCTCTGTGCTGCTGTCCAATGGCAGTGTTGTAAGTTAATTAACCCCTTCACCCCCTAATCACAAAACCCCCTACACTCCCCAATGAGTTAACCAGTCCAGATCACAGGAAAAGTCTTATGACTGAGGCACTGTAAGTTGACATAACATTACACTGTCAAGTAATGTTTATCCTCCTTTGCTTGCTGTTTTGATTAGGGTACTACTCAGTTGCTCACTTATCTAATCCAACCAGCCAGCACAAGTTCTGCAACTGAGAATACTTCAACTACAAATATCAATGTCCTCACTTTAGACCAAGTGATGATTACTGTTGGTGAGACTGATAAAAGTCTAGAGAGTGACCGGAAGCTATTTGTCTCTGAAGCCCAAGCAGAGAACCTTTTTAAAAGGATACTTCCCTTGAAGCTGAAGGTACAGTATATCATGATTAATCCAAAACAGTCCTCCCTCATGGCCATCTCTACCAGATAAGATCAGGTGTTATCTGGTTAAAAAGGGATCAAGGCAAGGAAAGGATGGTGATTTTAAAAATATAAACCACAAGAAGGATGCACTTTCAATGCCACTTGGTTTACCAAAAATGTACCTAGCAATAAAAACATTGATCATACATGGTTGATTTATTCAAAAACCTTTGAATTCTTCAATTAACTTTGCATCCATTTTGTTTGGTAAGCACAACTTTTCATTAACAAACCCAAAAAAGGATTATTATGCAAGGAAACACCCGAATCCTTGTATCCCTACACAATTTACAATTTACTGGAACACCATTAATTCTATTCCAAGTGGAAGATAATGGGGAAAAAGTTGAAAAGATTGGACAGTAATTGGCAGTGCACTGGACACAGTTATTCATACTGCAAAGAAATGGTGAAGTGTTTTAAACTGTATTTTAGATAGCATATTGTTTGGTGCAAAAAACTATTTTGCCCTTAGAGGCTCTGAAGATGTCATTGGCAAGTCACTTTCTAGTATATTCCTGGACATCATAAAAGTAATAAGTCATTACAATGTGTCATTAAAAGAAAAAAAAGAAAACACAACAGAAGCACACTGTCAATTACTTGACCAATACAATTCAAAACAAAATTATCAATTTATTGGCCAGTCCTGTTCACGGTACAATTTTTTCAATGCTAAAAGAAACAACTTTTTTTTTTCATCGCACTCCAGAAATCTCCAATCAAGAGGAAAATAGTCTAATATTACTATGGGGTTGATTTACTAAAGGCAAATCTACTCTGTACTACAAGTGCATTTGTAGATCTGAGGTGAGATCTGAAATGAGGGGAATCTCTGCTGATTTTATCATCCAATCATATGCAAGCAAAATGCTGTTTTTTATTTTCCTTGCATGTCCCCCTCAGATCTACAGAGAGTGCACTTCCAATGCATTTGCAAGGGCACTTGTAGTGCACAGTGAATTTGCCTTTAGTAAATAACCCCCATAATGTCACTGTTGTTAAAGGGAAATGACAATAGAAGAGAGATTTCTTTCATACCAAAGAGAACAGCGGAAGTGGGCTAGCCTCAGAAATTATTAACAAGTTAAAAACCAATGGAATTAAAGGAAAAGTAGGGCCAATGCTCTTTTGACCATACTGCTCCTGTGGGTCACAGGAGTGCACTTAGTTCTAAACTCCTGTGACCTGTATACAGCCGACAGCAGGCTAACGTCTGCTGTTGGCTGATATCACTCAGCTGGTCCAGGCTCTGGAGAGATCCTGATCCACTCATCCACTCAGATGCCTGGACTGGCAGCTGGCTCAGCCTCTCAGCGAGCCGTTGGGAGACTGAGTCAGCTGCTCCTGCCCCTTCCACAGCCCAATTGTTCAGTGAGTGCTGGTGTGGCATTGGTCTTTAATTGCTCAGTTCTCTGTCTAGAGCAGTGTTGCCAACCCCCCCAAAGTGAAATTTTAACTGGCAGGACGCCAAAATTTACAAACGGCACCAATTATTTCTGGCAAAAATCATCACATTTACTGACAGATTCAAATTTTTTACTGACACTGCAAAAAAAGTACCTAAAATGCCTGTTTTTAGTGCTAAACAGTGCAAATATATTAGCAATCTGTTTAGGTTAAACAAAAGTAAAAAAACATATTTCTCCAATTACATGGTACAGAAGGAGGTCCGCGGCTGCACAGACATGGTACAAGAGGATTTCAGAGGCTGCGCAGACATGATACAGGAGGGGGTCAGAAGCTGCGCAGACATGGTACAGGAGGGGGTCAGAGGCTGTGCGGATGTGGTACAGTACAAGGGGAGGGAGTCAAAGGCTTTGTGGTCATGGTACAGGGGGGATCAGAGGCTGTGCGGACATGGTACAGTACAAGGGGGGTCAGAGGCTGTGCGTACATGGTACTGGGGGGGGGGGTCAGAGGCTGTGCGGACATGTCATGTAACGGGGGGGCAGAGGCTGTGCCAACATGGTACAGTACAGGGGGGTTCAGAGGCTGTGTGGACATGGTACAGAACAGGGGGGGGGGGTCAGAGGCTGTGCGGACATCGTACAGGGGGTCAGAGGCTGTACGAACATGGTACAGTACAGGGGGGATCAGAGGCTGTGCGGACATGTTACAGTACAGGGGGGGTCAGAGGCTGTGCGGACATGGTACAGTACAGGGGAGGTCAGAGGCTGTGCAGACATGGTAAGTAAAGGGGTGTCAGAGGCTTTGCGAACATGGTATGGGGGGTCAGAGGCTGTGTGGACATGGTACCGGGGGTCAGAGGCTGTGCAGACATGGTACAGAACACGGGGGGTCAGAGGCTGTGCAGACATAGTACAGGGGGGGTCAGAGGCTGTGCGGACCTGGTACAGTACAGTGGGGTCAGAGGCTGTGAGGACATGAGGACATGGTACAGGGGGGTCAGAGGCTGTCTGGACATGGTACAGTACAGGGGGGGCCAGAGGCTATGCGGACATGGTATAGTATGGGGGGGGGATGGTCAGAAGCTTTGCGGACATGGTCCAGGGGGGTCAGAGGCTGTCCAAACATGGTACAGTACAGGGGGAGGTCTGACTCAGAGGCTGTGTAGACATGGTACAGTACAGGGGGGGTCAGACTCAGAGGCTGTGTGGACATCGTAGGGTACTTACTATCCTGTTACTGTGGCGAGCGAGACCGGGACGCCGCAGAGAACGAGCGCCTGCCATTCAAAAATGGCGCCATCACGTCACTGCGCAGGGGGAGGTCTGACTCAGAGGCTGTGTAGACATGGTACAGTGGTGTGTATGTTGTTTGTGTGGAACAGAATCTTCAGTCAGGTTGATTGAGCAAACCAAGCTATCCAGGCCAAAGGGATTTCCATACTACAGGCATTTCAAATGAGCAATGGCGTAAGACACAAACTTTCAAGAAATGTGTAATATGGATGTCCAGGAAATAATTAATTATGCTGCAGAAGTATGTGATAAATATGAGATTCTTGCAACGCTTCCACAAAAGAGGCAATGGAAAACTAAGCCTCGTGCGAGTCCCAAGATGTGCAAGTCAACCTCAGTGAAGTAATTTTAGAATCGACCTTAACCAGATTTTTGATGTTCTAATCACAGACCTGCCATGGAAGTCACAAACACTAATAGAAACATCTGGACTTTGAGTTCCTCTCTTGCCCTCCTCTTGTCACAACGACTGTGACAAAATTATAGAAAGCTACATTTAACTTGGCTTCTAAGTACAACAAAGATCTGGATACCTTGGAAATGTCCACTGAGTTTGAAAGCTTTACATTTTTGGTTGAGTCTGTACAGTCAGAAAAAAGAATGAGCAATGCCTCCTGATCTGTGTCAGATAATACATTACTATTCATTTACTGCTTCCTATCCAAATATTGAAACAACATTGAACATTTTTTTTGACTCTTCTTGTTACTGTTGATTCTTGTGAAAAGAGCTTCATCAGGCTTAAAAAATGTATTACCGTATTTTCCGGCGTATAAGACGACCTTTAACACCTAAATTACACAGCCAAAAAGCGGGGGTCGTCTTATATGCCGGGTATGAAGCGGCCGCCAGATGGATTTCAGGATTTGTTGATGAATACAGAGCCTGTTAAGCCTGCTCGGATTGGAGTAACAACCTCTGCCAATCCGAGCAGGATACATTACAATGAGTCAGAGCAGCGTGGGCTGATGATGCCACAGCCTCTGCCAATCCGAGCAGGCTTTGTATCCAACAACAGATTAGTATAAACATTGCCTGCCGTGATTGTCTCAGCGGTACACACTGTATTCTGACATTACTGTACTAACACAGCATCATATACCGTGTGTACCTGACGCTCTACATATTAACAAATCATATATTGTGTGTACCTGGTGCTACTGTACATAACAAAGCATCATATACTGTGTGTAGCCAACATCCAGCTCCAGATCTCCCCTTCATATAAAATACAGGTATATTTATGGTGCTTTGGAGGAGAGAATTCATTGTTGCTGCCTACCAATTGTGGGATCTCTGGGACTTGTAGTTCACCAGTTTCCTTTTTGATTTCATAAAAGTGATAATACAGTGGTAATACCTGACAGATTTCAGATTAGTGTGAAATGGCTGATAGACAGGGCCCCAGCATGAAGGAAACATGAAGCCAGTTATAAGCTCAAAGTTGTAAACTTTGCCAAGGAACATAATAACGGCGCTGCTGCAAGACAATATGGAGTAACAGAAAAGATGGCATGAAACACGGCTATGCGTTAAGTCAGATCGGAAATATGGATGAAACTCCTATGAATTTCGATATGGTTGGAAATAAAACAGTCAATGCAAAAGGTGCAAAAACCGTGTTAATTAAAACAACAGGACATGAGAAGTCCAGTTTTCGACAGTGGTACTAGCATGTACAGCTGATGGTGCCAAACTAAGACCCATGATTATCTTAAAAAGAAAAACAATGCCGAAAATCAAGTTCCCTGTTAGAGTTTTTGTACATGTGAATGAAAAAGGCTGGATGGATAAAGAAGGGGTAAAGCTATGGCTTGAAAATGTATGGAGTAGACGACCAGGTGGACTTCATTGAGAACGTAGCCTACTGATGTGGGATATATTCAGGGCTCATTTAACTCCCAGCACAAAGGAAAGGCTATCAAGAATAAACACAGATGCAGCAGTTATTCCTGCAGGATTGACATCGTTGGTACAGACGCTGGATGTGTGCCTAAACAAGCCATTTAAAGATCGCATTGGAGAACAGTGGAATGAGTGGATGGTTAGCGGCAAAAGTCATTCACAAAAGGAGGAAACGTGTGCTCCACAGTTGGATGTTTTGTGCAACTTTGTCATAAAAGCCTGGAATGATATTGATGCAGTAAAAGTAATCAAGTCTTTCAAGAAGTGTGGTACATCAAATTCATTGGATGGTATGGAGGACGAGTACTTGTGGCAAGATGAAGGGGAAGCCGAAGCTGAAGCCACACCATCTGATGTGGAATTGGATCCATATGATGACTGTCTTACAAATGTAACACAAGATGTCATTGATGAACTTATGATGTCAGAGGATGAACATGAAGAGGATTTTGAAGGATTTTAAGTACCTTACCAGAAAGTCAACCATTTTCATTAACCACTTCAGCCCCGGACCATTTGGCAGCCAAAGGACCAGAGGTCTTTTTTCAATTTTGCACTGCACTGCTTTAACTGGTAATTGCGCGGTCATGCAATGTTGTAACCAAACGAAATTTGCGTCCTTTTCTTCCCACAAATAGAGCTTTCTTTTGATGGTATTTGATTGCCTCTGTGATTTTTATTTTTGCGCTATAAACGGAAAAAGACCACAAATTTTGAAAAAAAAAAAGATATTTTCTACTTTTTGTTATAAGAAAAATCCAATAAACTCAATTTTAGTCAAACATTTGGTCCAAAATGTATTCAGCCACATGTCTTTAGTAAAAAAAATGCCAATAAGCGTATATTTATTGGTTTGCGCAAAAGTTATAGCGTCTACAAACTAGAGTACATTTTCTGGCATTTACACCGCTTTTAATTTATGACTGCCTATCTCATTTCTTGAGGTGCTAAAATGGCAGGGAAGTACAAAACCCCCCCAAATGACCCCATTTTGGAAAGTAGACACCCCAAGCTATTTGCTGAGAGGCATGTTGAGCCCATTGGATATTTTTTTTTTTAGTCCCAAGTGATTGAATAAAGACAAAAAAAAAAAATGATAAAGTTGTCACTAAATGATATATTGCTCACACATGCCATGGTTATATGTGGAGATGCACCCCAAAATACATTTTGCTGCTTCTCCCGAGTATGGGGATACCACATGTGTGGGACTTTTTGGGAGCCTAGCCGCGCACGGGGCCCCAAAACCCAATCAACGCCTTCAGGGTTTCTAAGGGTGCAAATTTTTGATTTCACTCCTCACTACCTATCACAGTTTCGAAGGCCATAAAATGCCAAAATAGCACAAAACCCCCCCAAATGACCCCATTTTGGAAAGTAGACACCCCAAGCTATTTGCTGAGAGGCATGTTGAGTACATGGAATATTTTATATTTTGCCACAAGTTGCGGGAATATTACAAACTTTTTTTTTTTTTTTTTTTTGCCCAAAGTTGTCACTAAATGATATATTGCCCACACATGCCATGGGCATATGTGGAATTACACCCCAAAATACATTCTGCTGCTTCTCCTGAGTATGGGGATACCACATGTGTGGAACTTTTTGGGAGCCTATCCGCATACGGGACCCCGAAAACCAAGCACCGCCTTCAGGATTTCTAAGGGCATAAATTTTTGATTTCACTCCTCACTACCTATCACTACCTATCACAGTTTTGAAGGCCATAAAATGCCAAGATGGCACAAAACCCCTCCCAAATGACCCCATTTTGGAAAGTAGACACCCCAAGCTATTTGCTGAGAGGCATGTTGAGCCCATTGAATATTTTTTTTTTTAGTCCCAAGTGATTGAATAAAGACAAAAAAAA
Source organism: Lithobates sylvaticus (assembly GCA_028564925.1). Taxonomy (NCBI): domain Eukaryota; kingdom Metazoa; phylum Chordata; class Amphibia; order Anura; family Ranidae; genus Lithobates; species Lithobates sylvaticus. The sequence goes on along the minus strand of CM053030.1, from coordinate 341,814,689 downwards.
AAAAAAAAAAAAAAAATGTATTCAAAAAGTTGTCACTAAATGATATATTGCTCACACATGCCATGGTTATATGTGGAATTGCACCCCAAAATACATTTTGCTGCTTCTCCTGAGTATGGGGATACCACATGTGTGGGACTTTTTGGGAGCCTAGCCGCGTACGGGGCCCCGAAACCCAAGCACCGCCTTCAGCATTTCTAAGGGTGCAAATTTTTGATTTCACTCCTCACTACCTATCACAGTTTCGAAGGCCATAAAATGCCAAAATAGCACAAAAACCCCCCAAATGACCCCATTTTGGAAAGTAGACACCCCAAGCTTTTTGCTGAGAGGCATGTTGAGTACATGGAATATTTTATATTTTGCCACAAGTTGCGGGAATATTACAGACTTTTTTGTTTTTGCCCAAAGTTGTCACTAAATGATATATTGCCCACACATGCCATGGGCATATGTGGAATTACACCCCAAAATACATTCTGCTGCTTCTCCTGAGTACGGGGATACCACATGTGTGGGACTTTTTGGGAGCCTATCCGCATACGGGACCCCGAAAACCAAGCACCGCTTTCAGGATTTCTAAGGGCATAAATTTTTGATTTCACTTCTCACTACCTATCACTACCTATCACAGTTTTGAAGACCATAAAATGCCAAGATGGCACAAACCCCCCCCAAATTACCCCATTTTGGAAAGTAGACACCCCAAGCTATTTGCTGAGAGGCATGTTGAGCCCATTGAATATTTTTTTTTTTAGTCCCAAGTGATTGAATAAAGACAAAAAAAATAAATAAAAAAAATGTATTCAAAAAGTTGTCACTAAATGATATATTGCTCACACATGCCATGGTTATATGTGGAATTGCACCCCAAAATAAATTTTGCTGCTTCTCCTGAGTATGGGGATACCACATGTGTGGGACTTTTTGGGAGCCTAGCCGCGTACGGGGCCCCGAAACCCAAGCACCGCCTTCAGCATTTCTAAGGGTGCAAATTTTTGATTTCACTCCTCACTACCTATCACAGTTTCGAAGGCCATAAAATGCCAAAATAGCACAAAACCCCCCCCAAATGACCCCATTTTGGAAAGTAGACACCCCAAGCTATTTGTTGAGAGGCATGGTGAGTATTTTACAGCTCTCATGTGTTTTTGAAAATGAAGAAAGTAAAGAAAAAAAAAATTTTTTTTCTTTTTTCAATTTTCAAAACTTTGTGACAAAAAGTGAGATCTGCAAAATACTCACCATACCTCTCAGCAAATAGCTTGGGGTGTCTACTTTCCAAAATGGGGTCATTTGGGGGTGGTTTGTGCCATCTGGGCATTCCATGGCCTCCGAAACTGTGATTGGCAGTGAGGAGTGAAATAAAAAAATTACACCCTTAGAAAGCCTGAAGGCGGTGCTTGGATTTTGGGGTCCCGTACGCGGCTAGGCTCCCAAAAAGTCCCACACATGTGGTATCCCCGTACTCAGGAGAAGCAACAGAATGTATTTTGGGGTGTATTTACACATATGCCCATGGCATGTTTGAGCAATATATCATTTAGTGACAACTTTTTGTAAAAAAAAATATTATTATTATTTTTTTTTTCATTATTCAATCTCTTGGGACCAAAAAAAAAATATATTTAATGGGCTCAACATTGCTCTCAGCAAATAGCTTGGGGTCATTTGGGGGGGGGGGTTGAACTGTTCTGGCATTTTATGCACAACATTTAGAAGCTTATGTCACACGTCACCCACTCTTCTAACCACTTGAAGATAAAGCCCTTTCTGACACTTTTTGTTTACATGAAAACATATTTTTTTTTTTTGCAAGAAAATTACGTTGAACCCCCAAACACTATATATATTGTTAAATCAAAGGCCCTACAGATTAAAATGGTGGGTGTTGCATTATTTTTTTTCACACAGTATTTGCGCAGCGATTTTTCAAACGCATTTTTTGTGGAAAAAAAAATACACTTTTTTTTATTTTAATGCACTAAAACACACTATATTGCTCAAATTTTTGATGAAATAAAAAATATGATCTTAGGCCGAGTACATGGATACCAAACACGACATGCTTTAAAATTGCGCACAAACACGCAGTGGCGACAAACTACATACAGTTTTAAAAGCCTTTACAGGTTACCACATTAGATTCACGGAGGAGGTCTACTGCTAAAATTACTGCCCTCGATCTGACCTTCGCGGTGATACCTCACATGCATGGTGCAATTGCTGTTTACATATGACGCCAGACCAACGCTTGTGTTCGCCTTTGCGCAAGAGAAGGGGGGGCAGGGGTGCTTTTTTTATTTTTTTTTTAGTTTTTATTTTTATTTAGCTTTTTTATTTTATTTTTAAACTGTTCCTTACATTTTTTTTTCTTAGTTATCATTTTTATTGTTATCGCAGGGAATGTAAATATCCCCTATGATAGCAATAGGCAGTGACAGGTACTCTTTTTTTTTAAAAAAGGGTCTATTAGACCCTAGATCTTTCCTCTGCCCTCAAAGCATCTGACCACACCAAGATCGGTGTGATAAAATGCTTTCCCAATGGTGCGGTGGGTATGCCCACCATTAGAATACCTCCCTTCATCCACCCACTTCTAATGATGGGCATACATGCACCATTTATATATGCCGAAGCATGGGGGCATCCTCCCGCAAAAAAGTTATGCCACGTACACATGGTCGGACTTTTTTCGACCATATGTACGTGGCATTAGGAGCAAAATCGCTCCTCCGCCCTCTGCTGCCCCCATGCTTCGGCATATATGCTCTTTTTTTTAACTGTGGTGGTGAAATCACCTCCTACAGCGTTGGAGTCGCGGCTTTATGTATCGTGGGATCAAACGCTGTTGCTGTCAAGATAAATAAATCCACGCTGCAACTGAATGGCGTACCTGCTAAGCAAATAATGGTTAACATTAAAACAAAGTAACATTACAGTATAACAGTAAGACCTTACCATACCATACCTGCAAAGCAAATACCAAAAAAAAAAACATAGTAAAAAATAAAACATTTCGTTAACGCAACCGGTGCCTAAAATATATATTTGCCGAAGCATGGGGGCATCCTCCCGCAAAAAAGTTATGCCACGTACACATGGTCGGACTTTTTTCGACCATATGTACGTGGCATTAGGAGCAAAATCGCTCCTCCGCCCTCTGCTGCCCCCATGCTTCGGCATATATGCTCTTTTTTTTAACTGTGGTGGTGAAATCACCTCCTACAGCGTTGGAGTCGCGGCTTTATGTATCGTGGGAGCAAACGCTGTTGCTGTCAAGATAAATAAATCCACGCTGCAACTGAATGGCGTACCTGCTAAGCAAATAATGGTTAACATTAAAACAAAGTAACATTACAGTATAACAGTAAGACCTTACCATACCATACCTGCAAAGCAAATACCAAAAAAAAAACATAGTAAAAAATAAAACATTTTGTTAACGCAACCGGTGCCTAAAATATATATATGCCGAAGCATGGGGGCATCCTCCCGCAAAAAAAGTTATGCCACGTACACATGGTCGGACTTTTTTCGACCATATGTACGTGGCATTAGGAGCAAAATCGCTCCTCCGCCCTCTGCTGCCCCCATGCTTCGGCATATATGCTCTTTTTTTTTAACTGTGGTGGTGAAATCACCTCCTACAGCGTTGGAGTCGTGGCTTTATGTATCGTGGGAGCAAACGCTGTTGCTGTCAAGATAAATAAATCCGCGCTGCAACTGAATGGCGCACCTGATAACAAAAAAATGGTTAACAATAAAACACAGTAAACAAAATTACATACCTGAAAAGCAAGCATGATAAAACATAATAAAACATTGCAGAATAGAATAGAGTAAAAAAGAGCAACAATAGAGAGAGAGAGAGAGAGAGAGAGAGAACAATAAAACGACAACTATTTTTGGTTTTTTTATTTTATATTTTTTTGGGGGTTTTTTTTTTTTTGTACTTTTTTTTTTATTTTTTACACTTTTTTTTTTAAACTATAACTATAATTTTAACTGTAACGGTCGGGTCTCAAAATGCAATGGCATTCTTGAGACCCTGTAACTATAATTTTAACTAACGGTCGGGTCTCAAAATGCGATGGCATTCTTGAGACCCTGTGAAAGTGTATCCTAGCCTGTGAAATGCTGTACCCTACGCTAAAACCTCACTAGTGAGTGGTAGCATTCAAAACATTCACCAACGCAGAGACCAGGATTGTCAGGACAGCGTGGACAATAATAACGGGTGTCACGCCTACATCCGCGCTTGCTACAGACACGACATCTTCTTTGGGGGGCTCGTTGGGTAGGGGTACTCGGGAGGACATAAGGATAATGCCTCTCATACAGCCGGCTAACTGCATTTGGTTCGGAATGGTGAGGTGCAGAACCGTCTGGAAACAGAAGGTCTGTGAGAACCTCTTCCAGGAATTCAAGGAAGGGTAACCTCCCGCCTGAAACTCCGTATAGCACATGAGCATTCAGAAAAGCCAATTGGAACAAATAAATAGACACTTTTTTGTACCAGCGTCTAGCCTTACGGACAACTAGGTACGGCGCCAACAACTGGTCGTTGAGGTCCACCCCTCCCATATTAAGGTTATACTCATGGACACAGAGGGGTTTCGTCACAACACCAGCCGCCGTACGAATTTGGACTGTCGTGTCTGCATGAAGGGAGGTAAGAACGAAAACATTCCTATTATCCCTCCACTTCACAGCGAGCAAATTATTACACTTCAAGCAGGCTCTCTCCCCCAGCCTAAGAGGGGAATCTACAAGCCGCTGGGGAAAGCCCCGGCGATTAGGTCGCACGGTGCCACATGCTCCAATCTGATGATCAAACAAGTGACTAAACAGTGGCACGCTCGTGTAATAATTGTCCACGTACAAGTGGTACCCCTTTCCGAATAAGGGTGACACCAAGTTCCACACTATCTTGCCAGCGCTCCCTATGTAATCTGGACAGTTCTCCGGCTCTACGTGACTATCTTTTCCCTCATAAACCGAAAAGCTCCACGTATAGCCTGTTGCCCTGTCACAGAGCTTGTAGAGCTTGACCCCGTATCTGGCACGCTTGCTGGGAAGGAACTGTTTGAAAGACAAGCGGCCAGAAAACTTAATCAGGGACTCCTCAACGCAGACAACTTGATTGGGACTAAACAAGGCTGCAAAACGTTGGTTGAAGTGGTTTATGAGGGGCCGAATTTTGTAGAGCCGATCAAATTCAGGGTCTCCACGAGGACGACAGAGTTCATTGTCACTGAAGTGCATGAACCGCAAGATCTGTTCGTATCGTGCCCTGGACATGGAGCGAGAGAACACGGGCATATGGTGGAGCGCGAGGGTGGACCAATAAGACCTCAGCGTCGGGAATTTATGCATGCCCATGTTGATGGAAAGGCCCAGAAAGGACTTAAATTCGGAAACCGTAATTGGTTTCCAATCTCTGGCAAGGGAAGGCACTTGGGGATTAGCGGCGATGTATTGACCAGCGTATATATTACTTTGGTCCACAATAGATCTATAGAGATCTTCCGTGAAAAACAGCGATAAAAAATCGGATGGCTTAAAATCAGCTGTTTCCACCTGAATACCGGGTTGGCCAGTGAATGGGGGAAGTACGGGTCCTGCAGAAGTGGTGGGCACCCAATCAGGATTGGCGAATTCTGCAGGAAGGACACTATGTGATCGACGGGCCTGCCTTTGTCTTCTTCTTGGTGGCAGCGGGACACTACTTGTGCTTGCCACCTCGCCAGCTTGAACTGCACTTATGGGACTCGCCACGTCACCAAGTGTTACTGCAGTGCTGGTTTGACTACGTCCAGGGTGTACTAGGCCGCTGGTGCTTGCCAGTTCACCAGAAGGAATAGCGGCGCTAGTACTTCTCTGCTCCATACGAGAGACCTGCGGTTCCTGCACCTCAACAACAGCAGAAGATCGGGATCGGGTACGCCTGACCTTAGCAGGGACCTCACCTCCGTCGCCAGAGCTATCTGTCATGGAGCCGCTGTCGTCTACTGGGTCGTATTCTGAGCCTGATTCTGACAGATGAGTGACCTCCTCTTCACTATCTGACATACTCAGAAATAAGTAGGCCTGTTCACTAGTGTACTTGCGATTTGCCATTTTGGGCTCTAAATTTAGTAGTACACTAGTGAGATTCACAGGAAAAAAGCTCCTAGGCTGCTGGCGACTGAATCAAAACGCTACCAAAAAAACTGTTAGCGATCGCAGGGATCAGGCCTGACTCTGCGAACGCTGCAGTTATGTGTGCTTAGTGTTTTGTAAGTGACAGTGATCGATCGATACTGCACTTGGGTGGGCTGGGCTGGGCTGGGCGGAGGGGGAAAAAACGCAGGTGCTAGCAGGTATCTGGGCTGATGCCGCTAACAATGCGTTTTTTGGAACCCTAAACTGCTGGGACGCTAGTATAGATCTGATCAGATCAGATATTGATCTGTTCAGATACTATACCACTAAGGGAGGTGTATGCTTTGCGCGTGGGTGTTTGCGGTGCTGGCACTAACCTGGGGCGACGCAGACCTTATTTGACCCTAAAACCTAATTGATATCACCCGCCGGGCGATCAGGGGGTTAAACCGTTATTGGGTAATAAATGGCGGGTGCCCTGACAGTATAAAAAACAAACTATCTAACCAGCGTCACCCGTAACAGTAATACGGTGATCACTGGTGAAAGGGTTAACTAGGGGCAATCAGGGGGTTAAAACCTTTATTAGGTAATATATGGGGGTACCTGACGATATATAAAAACCTGACGGGGAACCTAAATAACTAAATAACTAACTGGCTAACCAGCGTCACCAGCGACACTTCTACAGTGATCACTGGTGAAAGAGTTAACTCTAAGGGCAATCAAGGGGTTAAAACCTTTATTTAGGTTGTAATATGGGGGTACCTGACCTATAAACCTATTTATAATCCTATATAAACCTGGCGGTTACCTAAAAAAAAAACTGGCTACCTAGCGGCACCAGTGACACTAATAGAGCGATCAAAAAAACGATCGCTTAGTGACACTGGCAAAAGGGGGTGAAAGGGTTACCTAGGGGGCAATCAAGGGGTTAAACCTTTATTGGGGGGCGGGGGTAGGGGGCTACCTTAGACCTAAAGGGGCCTAAAACTAACTGCCCTGACAGTTATTGCAGTCACACTGACACTAAATGCAGTGATCAGTAAATAAATGATCACTGCAATCAGTGACACTGTGACAGGGGGGGGCAGGGGGTGATCTGGGGGGTGATCTGGGGGTGACAGGGGGTGGATTGTGTGCCTATGTGTAACTGGTGTCAGTGTAGTGTTGTGCACTAACCTGATGTCTTCTCCGCTCGGCGTCCCGGTCAGAAAGACCGACACGAGGAGCGTGACGTCACTTCCCCTTGCCTGTGTTTACAATTACACAGGCAAGGGAGAATGTGATTCGCCAGGAGCGATCGAGAGGGGGTGGCCAGAAACCACTGGCCGTCCCCTCTTCCCGCATCGCTCCTGACACGATCCCGACCGTCCCCGCCGGCGGAGGGGGGTCCGATCGGACCCCCCAACCGCCTAAAGAATGGCACGTACAGGTACGTGATTCTGCCTGTACGTGCCATTCTGTTGACGTATATGTACATGGGGCGGTCGGGAAGTGGTTAAAATTACTGTATTTAAATCAAATCTGATGTTAAGTCTGATGTTTTTTTTTGATGTTTCTGATGTTTTTTTTTAAAATGGTGTTGCCTCGGAAGGGGGGTAGTCTTATACAACAAGTATAGCCCAAAACCTAAGTTTTCACTGGAAAAATAGGGGTCGATATTCCCTGGATTTGTATTGATTTAAATATTTTCTTATTTTGAAAGGGTATTGAATTTTTTGTAATAAACAGTTGTAATGAATACCCCCAGAAATGTAATTTCCTGCTTTACAATAAATTCATCACTTTGAGAGGCTGTAGAGGGGACAGCAATTTATTTTCTTCAAAGTCTGCACTAAGATACATTCAAACATTTTCATATCCCTAAGGATTATCCACATGCAACACTGCAGCTTTACTCACTAGAACAAGGGGATTTGTTCTGGTGGGTATAATAAAGGTTGACCCTCCTATCCAGTAATCAGTCTGGAAAGGACAAAGTGAAACAAACAGCTTTCCCTGAAGAACAGAAAAAGATAGTAATTTGCAACAAAATTTGATAAGAAAAAAAAAAAAAAGCTCCCAATATACCTACAGTGCCTTGAAAAAAGTATTCATACCCATTTTCCATTCCATTTTCCACATTTTGACATGTTACAATCATTAAAATAAATGTATGTGGTAGACCAACACAAAGTGGCACATAATTGTGAAGTGGAAGGAAAATGATAAATGGTTTTCAAAATGTTTTACAAATACATATGTGAAAAGTACAATACTTTGTAGAACCACCTTTCACTGCAATTACAGCTGCAAGTCTTTTTGGGTATGTCTCTACCAGCTTTCCACATCTAGAGAGTGAAATTTTTCTGCTCATTCTTCTTTGCAAAATAGCTCAAGCTCTGTCAGATTGGATGAAGAGCATCTGTGAAGAGCAATTTTTTAAGTCTTGCCACAGATTCTCAATTGGATTTAGGTCTGGGCTTTGACGGGGCCATTCTAACACATGAATATGCTTTGATCTAAACCATTCAATTGTAACTCTGGCTGTATGTTTAGGGTTTTTGTCCTGCTGTTAGGTGAACCTCTGCCCCAGTCTCAAGTCTTTTGCAAACTAACAGGTTCTTATAAGATTGCCCTGTATTTGGCTCCATCCATCTTCCCATCAACTCTGACCAGCTTCCCTGTCCCTGCTGAAGAAAAGCTTCCCTACAACATAATGCTGCCACAACCATGTTTCATGGTGGGGATGGTGTGCTCAGGGTGATGTGCAGTGTTAGTTTTCCACCACACATAGCGTTTTGCTTTTAGGCCAAAAAGTTTAATTTTGGTCTCATCTGACCTGAACACCTTCTTCCACATGTTTGCTGTGTCTCCCACATGGCTTCTCACAAATGGGACTTCTTATGGCTTTCTTCCAACAATGGCTTTCTTCTTGCCACTATTCCATTAAGGCCAGATTTGTGGAGTGCACGACTATTAGTTGTCCTGTGGCCAGATTCTCCCACCTGAGCTGTGGATCTCTGCAGCTCCTCCAGAGTTACCATGGGCTTCTTGGCTGCTTCTCTGATTAATGCTCTCCTTGTCTGGCCTGTCAGTTTAGGTGGACGGCCATGCCTTGGTAGGTTTGCAGTTGTGCCATACTCTTTCCATTTTCGGATGATGGATTGAACAGTGCTCTTTTAGATGTTCAAAGCTTGGGATATTTTTTCATAACCTAACTCTGCTTTAAACTTCTCCACAACTTTATTCCTGACCTGTCTGGTGTGTTCCTTGGCCTTCATGATGCTGTTTGTTCACTAAGGTTCTCTAACAAACCTCTGAGGGCTTCAAAGAACAGCTGTATTTATACTGAGATTAAATCACAGGTGGACTCTATTTACTAATTAGGTGACTTCTGAATGCAATTGGTTCCACTAGATCTTAGTTAGGGGTATCAGAGTAAACGCCACACTTTTCAGATATTTATTTGTAAAAAAAAAATGAAAACCATTTATCATTTTCCTTCCACTTCACAATTATTGCCACTTTGTGTTGGTCTATCACATAACATCCCAATAAAATATCTTTATGTTTTTGGTTGTAACATGGCAAAATGTGGAAAATTTCAAGAGGTATGAATACTTTTTCAAGGCACTGTAGATCATCCAGAGAGGATTGTTTTTGCTAACAAAAGTGGAGATACAATTTCTGTTCAAATTTTTTATTGGTAACAATCAATAAATATCAACTGATAATCTCAGTAAGACATTAGTAAAGCAATACAGAGAAAAATACGTATTGAATATGATGATACAGAATATCATTGGGTTAACTAAATGTATATGTACAACGGGAGCTCAGTGGAGATACAATTTAAGCATTTCATCATACTAAAACATACAAGGAACAAAGTACAAATCCACCTCCATTCTCTTTGTCTTTTGAACTTATACCCAACTTTAGTTACTCACAAGAATGTTGGTCACATTACAGGCCTTATTTGTAACTTGAGGGTCTCTCTGTTTTTAGAGAAACTCAACGGCAGACCCAATTGTTAGAAAATGAGAGCAAAACAACAAATATTTTGGATACCTTAGCCTGTAAGCTCCTCAAGGGCAGGGACTGATTTGAATGTACAATATATTTGTAAAGTGCTGCATAAATTGATGGTTCTATATAAGTACCTGTAATAAATAAATAAAATATTGAAGCTCATACCAATGAAAAGAGGCACGGATGCATATGGCCTGGGGAGGTAGCATCAATGAGTACCAGCACACAGTGAGGCTGATTTACTAAATCTTCACTCAAGAACCACCCTGGAAGAGTCCAGGCTTGCACAGTGAATGTACAGAAAACTGTAAGATATGTAATAGTGAGTTGTTTATTGAGCCACTGTTAAAGCAAAGTATGCTTTCCTAAGAAAAACAAATATCTAGGAAGGACACTCTTAAAGTTTACAATTAAACATATTTTACCTTTGTGTAGATGAAGTGTACATGAATTTGTGGACCAAGGTATCTCTTGAGCAATTATCTTCTGAATGCTGTTTAGAATAATTAGAAAATTCAGAATTAAAACAATAATAACCCCCAAAATATGTCAATTAGTAAATTTTCTAAATATAGATGAGCTAAAAAAATCATAAGAAGGATGCATACCGAATAACACACTATACATGCTGCAAATGACCCGATATAAGCCTCCTACAGTTCCTGCAAAATAGGGCTGGAGTGTGAGGAAGAAGCAGCACAAGGATCAAATCAGTTCATTTGATAGGAGGAGATAGCGAAACAGGGATGAGTTCATCACAGTGCTGCTTTTCCTTTCACTGTCCAAATACAGACTGGGGAAGGTCCAAGATGACCTTAGCTTAACCACTTAAGCCCCGGACCATTTGGCTGGCCAAAGACCAGAGCACTTTTTGCGATTCGGCACTGAGCCGCTTTAACTGACAATTGCGCGGTCGTGCAACATGGCTCCCAAACAAAATTGACGTCCTTTTTTTCCCCACAAATATAGCTTTCTTTTGGTGGTATTTGATCACCTCTGCAGTTTTTATTTTTTGCGCTATAAACAAAAATAGAGCGACATTTTTGAAAAAAACACATTATTTTTTACTTTTTGCTATAATAAATATCCCCAAAAAATATATATAAAAAAACCAATTCTTTCCTCAGTTTCGGCCAATACGTATTCTTCTACATATTTTTGGTAAAAAAAGAGAAAAAAAAATCGCAATAAGCATTTATTGATTGGTTTGCGCAAAAGTTATAGCGTCTACAAAATAGGGGTTAGTTTTATGGAATTTGTATTAATATTTTTTTTTATCATGACTGTGACATTATGGCGGACACATCGGACACTTTTGACACATGTTTGGGACCATTGTCATTTTTCCAGCGATCAGTGCTATAAAATTGCACTGATTACTGTAAAAATGACACTGGCAGTGAAGGGGTTAACCACTGAGGGGCTAGGGAGGTGTTAAGTGTGTCCTAGGGAGTGATTCTAACTGTTAGGAGGCATGGCTATGAATGACACTTCACTGATCATAGCTCCCAGGGAGCTATGATCAGTGACAGTGTCACAAGGCAGAACGGGGAGATGCTTGTTTACATTAGCATCTCCCCGTTCTTTAGCTCCGTGAGACCATTGCGGGTATCCCCGCAGACATCGAGTCCACGGGACCCACAATCCTACTCACGGAGCTCCCGGCAGGATCTTGCACATGCCGGCGGCGGCGCACAGGTGACCACACGGCGGCAAATTCAAAGGCACGTACCTGTACGCCCATTTGCCCAGTTGTGCCATTCTGCCGACGTATATGTACATGCGGCGGTCCGCAAGTGGTTAAAGGAAGCGGGTTGCATGATGCTGGCCATTAGACTGAGGACATCTTGCTGCAAATAAAAAGGAATGCATGGGAAATTTTAGAATTAGGGTGAATGTTGCAGCAAAGGCTGATGGTTTTTTTTTTGCCTTCAATGGGCTATTCCTTTTTATCTTGTTTCTTACAATAGAGCCCAGATTACGAGAATTAGGGAAAGTACTGGGAACCAATCAGGTGTGTTGTATTGAAATTTGTTGACCTAAAACATGCTGACAGGAGGAGACAGAGGAGGAATGAGCTCTGCTATCTGCTGCTGCCCTTTCAATGGCATATCACAGTTTGGGGGCAGAGAACTTACCAGGCTTGTATACCTGCAGTAGAGAAAAATCAAGTTAACCAGGCTGATTTTATGGTCTAGCAGGCAGGGGCTATTAAGGGTTTACAGGCGCCACCAGGGCCGGATTAAGAACATCATGGACCTGTGCTGAGGATTATGGTGGGGCTTTTTATTAAAAAAAAAAAAAAAAATAATAATGTAAACAATTTTTTGTTATAACAAATTAAATTAAATAGATAGAGGGAGGATGAGAGAGAGAGAGAAAGGGTATGGGTGAGGGGTAAGGGAGGGAGGATGAGAGATAGAGGGGGGATTAGAGAGAGAGGATGTGATTGAGCATGCATGGAAGTGACAGCAACACAGCCCGGCCAAGCCAAGTGACCAAAGGCACAGAACCCAGAAGGAAGACCGGGTGAAGATGGAACAAAAGTGTTCCCATTCTAGAGCTGGTAACATTGAGGATATTTAATATCATTTTAAAGAACTGTTTTTGTGTGTAAGAGGCATAGGGAAGGAGTATGGATGTTATAAAAGTGGGAAGTAGGTGCAGGTGAGGGAGGGGAATGTGGAGGGTATAACAGTGGGCACTATGTACAGGAGAGGAGTGTGGAGGGTATGCCAGTGGGCAGTATGTACAGGAGAGGAGTGTGGAGGGTATGATGGGGGCAGTATGTACAGGAGAGGAGTGTGGAGGGAATGATGGGGCAGTGTGTACAGAAGAGGAGTGTGGAAGGTATTATGAGGGTGGTATGTACAGGAGAGGAGTGTGGAGGGTATGACAGTTGGCAGTATGGAGATAAGTGTGGATGGTATCACAGTGGGCAGCATGCACAGGAAAGGAGTGTGGATGGTATAACAGTGGGCAGTATTTACAGGAGAGGAGTGTGGAGGGTATGACAGTGGGCAGTATGTACAGGAGAGGAGTGTGGAGGGTAGTATGTACAGGAGAGGAGTGTGGAGGGTATTATGGGGCAGGATGCACAGGAGAGGAGTGTGGAAGGTATCACAGTGGGCAGTATGTACAGGAGAGGAGTGTGGAGGGTATGACAGTGGGAACTATGTATAGGAGAGGAGTGTGGAGAGTATGACAGTGGGCACTATGTACAGGTGAGAAGGATGTAGGAATCTGGGAAGGAAAAATGTAAAGGTTTGTGGAAGGATGTTTAGGGACTGCGTAGTGGTTAAGCCGGCCATAATTGAAGTGAAGCCGGCCGGATTGAAATGAAGCCAATTAAGCAGATACCAGCTATAGTCGATCTATGTATGGGCTAGCTGGTTGTACACAAGTCAATCTATTAAGTGACTTGAGTACAACCAGCCTGTCAGGTTTTTCCCAAAACAGTCAGTGCTGCCAGCTATATACACTGATCATTGTATTGTGTGGGTAAGGAAGGCTCCCCATTGGCAGAACACAATAACACTGCGGGATTGATTCCCCCATCCACAGGTCAGCAGGTGGGAGGATGTGAGGGGACAGGCTGGGGAGAGAGGATCTGTCAGCAGGGGGGTGTGAGGTGGTCATGGAGGGATGTCAATCAGCGGGTGGGGGGAGTAATTGGGAGTGATATCTTTTGGAGTCGGGTCTGTCATCTGGAGGTTGGGAAATGGTCACCTGTGATATAAGTTAAAGGGAGGTGGCTAACATGGAAAGTGGTTGGGGAGTGACCTGGTTGGTGGCGAGTGTGACATGAATGATGTGTTTCAAGTTTCTTTCACATTTGCAGTAATTCTTACTGCCCTCTGAAAAGTGATCTGTGGTGTATTCCTTTTCAACGAGTGGTATAGCAGCAGCTGACAGGCGTTCATGATGTGCTACTGGCAACTCCTTTTTTTTTTTTTTTTACATTGCTGAATGGAAGTTTCACATTGTTGGACTATGCTGCTACTGCGAGCGAGTTTGACAGGTAGTGCTGCCTGTCAAACTCTACAGGCTCCAAGCTGTCCATTGAGCTCAGTGCCTCTGACAAGAGTTGAGGAGAGGCTCTGTGAGCTCATCCTCTCAGTCTGCTGCAAACAGAGTGTGCCAGCTTGTATTTAACTGGCCGCTCTGTATGTAGCTTCTGACAGGCTGTGCAAGGAGCCCCATAGCTCCAGGACCATAAGTGATAGGAGCCCCAAATTTTGACCAGCAGTGGGGTAGACCTTCAGATATTTGGGCTCTATGTGACCCCTGGTCACCGAGCCACGACCCTTGAAGTCAATCGTTTTTGTTTTGTTTTTGTGATTTTTTTTTTTAAATGGGCCTATCTTAAGGTAAGGGGCCTGGAGCTGCAGCTCCAATAGCCCCTATGTTAATCCGGCCCTGGGCGCCACCCCCCCATTCATGTGTCTGGCCCCCATGCTGGACATCGGATGCATGAATTCCAAAGGGGGAGGGTGGTTTTGTTTTTTTGAAGCACGTGATTAGAGCTAGAGGCTCTAATAGACTTCAGAAAAGGGTTGGCTCGAGGTGCAGAGCACTGCAAACTAAGACCACCCAGTTGTTTGACAATAGGGAATGAATATTTACTATTTTCACACAAATTCTCCTCCCGGCCAATCAGAAAGCAGGTCTGAGACCCGTTTCCCGATTGGCCAAAAGGATTAGCATTCCGATTGGCCACGAGGAGGAGGGAAGACGGCGTGATGCCCGCAGGGGAAACCGCCCGTGATGTGATGCCCGTGATGCCCGCCGCCTGTCACCTGGGTGAAGCAATGCCCGCCATAGATTGGGTAAGTGCTCCAGACCCGACCGACTGGATGGTGGCTGTAGGTGCACTGTTTGCCACCACCCAAAAAAAAATTGCCACCAGCCGCCGCTGCTAGCAGGGCTGTGTAAATCCCAGGATTGGACAAAAATACAAATCCACATATATGTGTTAATTGTGTATTTGGCTGTTGGCCTGGAGTTCAGCAATAAAGTGGTTGTAAACTTCTGAAATAATATATATCTAGTGTGTACTAGCCTCAATCCAAAAGCACTGAGAGTCTGTTCTCTCGTCTTTTGCTATTTGCATTCACTTCTGATCATTAATACTGACACTAGACAATCCCAGAGGATGGTCCTGCCTCTCCAGCACACAGCAGATGATTAACAGCCTCAGCTATGCATGTTTCCCTGTAAGACTGTATCGAGGGGATGTGTCCATTCCCTCCATTCAGGTCTCAGGTTACACTCAGCTCTGTGCTCTTTGTTGTGCAGTACCCTTTGATCTGTGTACTTTGAACTGATGTAGTATGGTGATCGCGGGCGTGCCCTGTCCCTAGGACACAGCGTGACACCGATCTCAGTAAAGAGCCAATTACGCAGCTCTTTACCTATGTGATTGGCTGTGTTCAATCACAGCCGATCACATGTAAATGCGGAAGTTCCATTTATTGGCTCTCCTCACCTCACAATGACAGAGTGTGAGGCGAGGAGAACTGATCAGCAGCATCTACTCACAGGGGAGACAGTAGAGGTAATCAGGGCACTGGTCACCACTGCCCTGATTACAGTGCAGCCCCAACAGTGCCCAGCAAGTGATGCCAGTTTGTGCCCATCAACGACACCAATCAGTGACACCAATTAGTGCTCATCAGTGACACCAATCAGTGCCTATCAGTGACATCAATCAGTGCCCATCAGTGACACCAATCAGTGCTGCCTTTCAGTGCCTGCTCATCAATGTCGCCCATCAGTGCCACCCATCAGTGCCGCCCATCAGTGCCGCCCATCAGTGCCACCTATCAGTGCCCATCAGCATATTAGTGCCGCCTCATCAGTGCCGCCTCATCAGTGCTCATCCATGCCCATCCATGTAGCCTATCAGTGCCCATCAGCGCCACATCATCAGCGCACATCAGTGAAGGAGAAAAATTACTTATTTACAACATTTTTTGACGTAAGCTAAGAATTTTTTTTTTGGTTCAAAATGTTCGGTCTTTCTTTTGTTTGTTTTTTAAGCAAAAAAAAACCCAGTGATGATTAAATACTACCAAAATAAATCTCTATTTGGGTGAAAAAAATTATAAAATTGTAATTTGGGTACAGCATTGCATGACCGCGCAATGGTCATTCAAGGTGTGACAGCGCTTAAAAGTGAAAATTGGCCTGGGCAGGATGGAGGTGAAAGTGCACAGTATTAAAGCGGTTAAAGGTGAACTCAAATTGTACACAAGTGCTACAAAAAGCTCATCTGTTTCTGGGAAAAAAGGACATAAATTTTGTTTGGGTACAGTGTTGCACGACCGTGCAATTGTCAGTTAAAGTAATGCAGTGCCATATCACAAAAATTGGTCCGGTCATGAATGGGGGTTAAATCATCCGGAGGTCAAGTGGTTAAGATGCACACTTGACAATCTCTTCTGAATTGGCCCCTTAGATTTATAGTTAAAACAGATGCCACAGGTGCCATGTGTTGCAAATGCCAGACTACTTGCTGTACTTACTGCATCCTTCCTTACCGACTTGGATATTTTGATGTTGTGTAGAGAGGTCACTGCCATTGCCTCTGCTGGAAACATGGCCAACGGCACTTTTTAGGGCGCCTACTGTATATAACACTGATCTGTTTTTGCAAGTAAAAATATACCCTTCTCTAATAAGCATGGTACTAAGGCAATGAAAACGGATTGCATGTTCTTACAGCCATGTATTTTGGCAAACAAAGCCTCAATTTGTTGTCTAACAATACTAAGCAATCATATAAGCCTGGCTGTGGACATGGATTGTCAGCTTTTAAATAAAATATGAGGCATTTTATGCCTAAAAAAGCCTCTATTTTTTCTATAACATAACATTGCTGCTTAGAGTACACAGTTTAAAGAAAAAATAAATCTGACTGACAGCTCCTGAAATTGTACAAAGTATTGTCAAAATTAACAAGTAGGTTATTCCTAGCAAAACTGCACCTATTTTGTAAAAATACTACAAATATAATGTACCGACTTGTAATATAAATTGTCAGTAATATGGATGAGCTTCAGGTTCAGGTCGATGGAGAGTCTGGCCTAAACTTTAGCTGTTGGAGGTCCACTGAATGGGGAAACGAAGTTGCAAGGTTTGGCTATGTTCATCCTCCAAAACCTTTGGCTGCTACTGAAGCCAGAAGTGATTCATTTATTGATGAATTATATCACCAATATATGAATGACTTCAAATCCAATTACACCAGTCAGCATCACTGACCATTTTTTTTACATTTATCAGCCAGCTGGTGAGCTGTCATTCCCAGCAAGAAAATAGGAACTGCGTTCAGAGACTAAAACTAGCAGCTAACACTCACCAGACATATAGTGCAAAGTATAACAAATAAATAGTGCAGCGCTCTGTACAATGTGAGAATATAAAGTGAATAAGTGAACGGTCAATAAAACTGATGTAGTGATAAAACAAAATCACATAAAAATAATGGATGAAAAAACACGCAGTGATCAAAAAATGTAAGGATTATAAATAATAGGGTTGTCCTGATACCACTTTTTTAAGACCGAGTACAAGTACTGATACTTTTTTTCAAGTACTCGACGATACCGATTACCGATACTTTTTTTAATGTCATGTGACAAATTGACTGATGGGCACTGATAGGTGGCACTGACTGATGGCTAGCACTGACTGATGGGGACTGATAGGTGGCACTTATGGGCACTGATAGGTGGCACCGACAAGTGGCTGGCACTGATAGATGGCACTTATGGGCACTGACAGGTGGCTGGCACTGAAATGCAGCAATAAATGATATGAGGAAAGGATTTATTTTTGAAATGCTGTGCTGTGAGGCCCATCTTGGTTCACCCTGCCGCAGTAAGCAGCAGCAGAAATCTTGTTACACCCCGCTGTTGGCTTACTACAGCCCAGTGCAGGGTGTACCAAGACGGGCATGTTGTCTCTCTCTCTCTGTTGTCTCTCTCTCTGTTGTCTCTTTCTCTGATGTTTCTCTCTCTGATCGCTCTCTCTCGTATGTCTTTCTCTCTCTCTGATGTCTCTCTCCGATGTCTCTCTCTGCTCTCTCTCTGATCTCTTTCTCTCTCTGATCTCTTTCTCTCTCTGATCTCTTTCTCTCTCTGATCTCTCTCTCTCTGAGGCCTCTCTCTCTCTGATGTCCCTCTTTCTCTCTCTGATGTCTCTCTCTCTCTCTGATGTCCACAAGCATCAAGCAAACCCCCCCTACTCCGTCCACCCGCTGACTCCGCCCACCCTCTCTGTCCACCAGCTGACTCCGCCCTCTCCGTCCACCAGCTGACTCTGCCCGCCCTCTCCGCCCACCAGATGACTCCGCCCGCCCTCTCCGTCCACCAGCTGACTCCGCCCTCCCTCTCCGTCCACCAGCTGACTCTGTCCGCCGACCAGGTATCGACTAAGGCATCGGGAGCATTTGTGCGAGTACAACTATTTGCGCAGCTGCTCGGTATCAGTCCCGATACTGATACTAGTATCGGTTTCGGGACAACCCTAATAAATAATCATATAAAAAAATAGCCCACTGTGAAAATGAAATCACTGAAGTAGAAGAAAAGACACCCATGTGAGGGCATAACAGGGTTTTGACTTCGCCTTTGATTGTGAGATCCACCACCATATGACAAGATCGGCACGCTTACCAGAGAGTGTGGACTCATATACCGATAGTCAAACAAGCGTTCGTGAGGTATAACTCAACAATATCCAGTGGGATCAGATGGATGGTTGGAGATCACCTGGCCATAACATGGATGGAGGAGTTTCACTTGAGACAAACAGACTCCCAAAACTGTCAGACGTCAATAGGGAAGGCCGCTCCTGAACATATGTTTAGAGAACAAATGGCCACACATAGTGTAAAACATAGTGTAAAAAAAAAAACTAAAATCTTTACTAGACCTGAAGGGACTGATATGGATTTTTAGGGGGACCCCATGACTTTTTTAAATGTGTGTGGTCCCTCTTCAAAATCTCTACCAGACCCTTATCAAGGAAAAGGGTCTGGTATAGATGTTGAGGGGGGATTCTCCAGGTTGCTTTGTATATAAAAAGAACAGAAGTTGGTTGGGAAATATCATTTAGCAGCCATAGTTTTTTATTGTTTTTGTTTCAAAATGTCACTTTTAGTACAAAAGCTTGCAAACTGGCCTTTGGTCAGTTTGGGATTTGCAGATTTTTTTTCACTTGTACAGGGAATATACAGAAACTGAAGTTTGTACTAGTGATGAGCCAAACATACCTGGGTTTGGTCTGAGCGGGGTTAAACGAACATTCCTAAAGTTTGGGTGCAAAACCCAAACCCCATTTTAGTCGATTGGTCGATTGGAGTCAGAGTTTAAAAAAATAAAACAGTAATGTCCATTTTCTAGGCTAATAGGCAAGTGATTGTCAAACAAACAGCATATGAGACCCTAAATGAGGGTCTGATATAGATGGTAATGTGGCTACATGTGGCTAGATGTTAATGTAACAGTGTTGGGGCTTTCCCATAATTTACACCAGTCTTTCAGGTATGAATTTTAAAATTCATGAATTCCAAAAAAGTACAGCCTGAAAATTGTCATCATCCAGGTTCCAGACAGCAAGGGATAAAAAAAGATTCCGCTTTTAGTACACAAAGCTTGCATTTGGAAACTGACAGCTTTTCCAGGGTATAATTTTTCTAATCATTTCTCTTAGCCAAGGCCAAGTCCCCTTATTAAATTTAATTTCCCTTTAAAGAACTCTTTGAAGTTCAAGGACATTCCTAAGGATCGGTAACCAAAAATCAGCCACATACATAAGCTGAACCAGGGTTTGGGAAAGGAATAGATTTATTGATTTATCTCTTAAGTAAAATACCCCTTTAATGCATTAGAGTATTCTTCCAGCTTTTTTACCTGCAGCCTGGCATTGCATGAATTTGCTAAGTATTGTTCTAACAACCTGCCACATACCTAACACAGATAGCCCTCTCATATCAATACATGAAATGCCAATTATACTGTGAGACGTTTTTTTTTTTTTTTATGTTGTATTGCCTATGCACTTTATCCCTGCTTTGTTGCTACTGCAGGAAGCATGCAAAACTGTTTACTGGGTCAGAGGGGATGCTAAGGATTATGGGTAGGCTTGCCAATGTGATGACCAACATGCATGTGCTTTAAAGATTCTGTGAGTTGCACAACCATGGATCAGTCCTTATCTACAAGTATTGGTGCATAACCATCCCTCTGGATTTGTAGCAAGTTCAGACTTACATAAATTGATTTACTCATTCTGAGTCATTAAAGTATAACTAAAGGCAAAACTTTGTTTTTTGTTTTAGACAGAGTGTAGATGGATAAGAACGCATGTCAGGTTTTTACTGCTGTCTGTGCCACTGTTAGGGAGATTGACCCTCTCTGTTTGTCCTGTTTACCATTATCATTGAAAGTGAACGTAAAAGAAAATTCCCAATTTTGAGTTTTCCCCAGAAAAGTGATATTGGTGAAATCTTCCAATGAAGACACTAGTTCTGGTGACCTGGGTATCCCCAAGGAATTCCCTTCATTTTCAGGGATTGCTTCTCACTTCCTGTTTGGCTATGGGACAGGAAGTGAGGGGAAATCTCTGCAATGGGACACAGATGGCAAAAAAAAAATCAGACTGGGGTTACAACCCTCCCTTGCTCTATCCAAAATGAAGAAAAATAAAAGGATTGCCTATAGTTCTACTTTAAATCTATGGGGTATATTCATAAAACATTAGTTGCACGAATGTCAGAAACATTTGTGCAAACTGAACTAAATGTCATCGTCTGTTTAAGCATAGATTAACTCCTGTATTATCAGCTAGAATGTTGCCAAAATGTGGTATATTTTGTCATTCAATTTTCAGAAAACGATATCGCATTTTGGCAGCTAGAGGGAGCTGATGATACAGGAGTTGATCTATTTGAACACATACAGTGAAATTTAGTTTAGCTTTCACAAATGTTTCTGGCACTGATGCAACAAATGTTTATACTTAAATGTTTATTCATTTTGCATTTTACATGCA
Organism: Lithobates sylvaticus; assembly: GCA_028564925.1. Lineage (NCBI taxonomy): Eukaryota > Metazoa > Chordata > Amphibia > Anura > Ranidae > Lithobates > Lithobates sylvaticus. Next base: position 341,793,464 of record CM053030.1, on the reverse strand, counting down.
TTTTTATGCATGTTTTTGAGCATTATTGTGCAGCGGTTTTAAAGCATTTTTGAGTATTTTAATTTTATTAGCCAATAGAGAAAAATATTCTCTGTTTCATCATCCATTGCTATGTTTTTTCTGCTTTTTCATCCGCTTTTATTTACATAGTTAGTCAGGTTGAAAAAAAAGACACAAGTCCATCTAGTTCAACCTATAAAATACCATTACTGTAATCCCATACACCCAGTCCTATACCCACAGTTGAATTTACTATTTATTTATTTGTTATTTGTTTACCTATTATTTTTATTTTTTTTAGTTAGGGTTAATTTATTTATTATTTATTGTAATCATTATGTATTTTTTTTTTTTTTTTGTTATTTATGTATTATTAATATTTAATTATTGCATTTGAGCAGAAAAACACTAAAAAACGCACAACAAAAGTGTAAGATGCGTATTTCTATAGGGAAAAAAACACTTAAAAAAGCAATCTGCCCAAATCAAGCTACAAAAGACTTTTGTGCTTCAAGCGTTTGGCTTCAGGTGTCTTGTAGTGGAGATGTGAACCAAATTCATAGAGAATTATTTTTTTTTCTCCTCCAGCGCTTTGGAGCTTCGAGCTACAAAATACGCTGATGTGAATGGGGCCACGAAATGGCCAAGCAACTTAAAAAATGCAGAGGTGGGGTGCTACAACCCAATAAGATGAGGGAATTTTCCAGACCTGCCGGGAGCAGAAAGGCTGTCACACTGCTGAAATAGCAATCATAAAAAAATAATCTGCAACTCCTTGCTGCTCTTTAGGCTGGATTCACACCTATGTGAATTGGATGTGGGTTTCCCCGCATCCAATTTGCATAGCAGGAGAATGTCTCTGGGGTGGCTGTGGAGCGCACTGCACAGAAACACTGTTCGTCTTTGGCTACGTTTCAGGGCCGAATTCAGGCAAAGATTCGGCCCTGATTCATCCCTAAAATAGAGAACAGGGACAAACGACATTCCTGTGCGATCTGCGGCCATTTTGGGTGTGAACCGTGCCTTAGGCCCCTTTCACACGAGGCGGACTCCGCTTGCACGGAGCCCGCCTCTGTCCGCCGGCTCAGCGGGAGATCTCTCCGTTGATCTCCGCTGAGCCGGCAGATGACAAGTCCCTCTCCGCTCACTGAGCGGGGAGGGGCTTGCGAGCGCCGCTGGTCTCTATGGAGAGATCGGATGAAAACGGACAGTGTGTCCGTTTTCATCAGATCTCACCCGATCCGATCCGCCAGCGACGGATCTGGACGTGGGGCCATACGTCTGCTTTTGGCGGATCGGACCGGGTCGGATGTCAGCGGAGATGTCTCCGCTGACATCCGACGCTCCATAGACTAACATGGAGCGCCCGTTCAGATCCGCCGTCAAAACTGACAGGCGGATCTGCACGGTCCGTCCATGTGAAAGGGGCCTTAAAATCTTCTGAATTTATTGGTTCTCCATAAAAGGCACAGTATTGAGACAGCAAATGTAAACACCATTCAGCCTTGTTCACAACCACAACAAAAACGCACCTACCTGAAGAACAAACTTTGGTAATATAGAACTGCCATGTCCATTTGTCACTTGAGGGGTTACTTTCATATTACTAGTCCAACCTGTCAAAATAATTATTGATATCTGTGAAAAAATTGTTTTGATTAAAACGACCATGCTAAAAATGTTATGGACAATTTATTATTGGTAAAATACCATATACAAGGAAAGAAAAACAGTAAAATATAATACATAATTTAAAAGGAAACACATAATATACATTATATTACACATGAATGTGTCAACCATAGATATATAATTTTCAAATGATTCCTGTTTGAACCCTATTTAGATAGGCAAGTCAACCGCGCGTACTGTGCGTAGATCCAGGTGTTAATTAGAAGATGCACTATATAAAATATCGGGCTGGATTTATTAATCTAAGAAATTCACTGGCTGCAAATGTTGGTGATATCTTGCTTTGATGCTCTCTTCCATGTATGTTTGCTGCATGCCTGACGTCACCATCTTGAAATATAGTGGCTCCAACTGTCAGATGTTGTCAATGTGGGTAACTTATATTTCTAGTGCTTCTCCTGTAGAAGCTGCAGAAATACTGTCCAGGTCTTCCCCACAAGCTTTGCCCTGGTGCCAGGCACACAGGCTTATCCACACATTTCTCCAATAACCATTCTAGGGGTGTTGTTTTTTTTTATTTTTGGAGAACTTGGATAGGGTTGAGGGAATTGGGTGGGATACTCCAAAAAACAGGAACTACAGTATGTACAAGGACTAATGCCGCATACACACGACCGGACTTTTTGACAGCAAAGGTCCGACAGTTTTTCCGGCGGACTTTCGGCGGACTTCCGACGGACTTTCCGAAAGAATGAACTTGGACACACACAATCACACCAAAGTCCAACCGATTCAAATGTAATGACGTACGACCGGACTAGAATAAGAAAGTTCATAGCCAGTAGCCAATAGCTGCCCTAGCGTCGGTTTTCGTTCTTCGGACTAGCATACAGACGAAGGGATTTCTCGAAAGCAACTGGTTCCGGCGAAAAATTTGAAACATGTTCTATTTCTAAAGTCTGTCTGATTTTTCTATAGCAAAGGTAGGATGAAGCCCACACATGATCGAATTGTCCGGCGGATTCGTTCCGTCGGACCTTTGCTGTCAAAAAGTCCAGTCGTGTGTACGTGGCATAAGTATTAATTCTGGAAAAGCTGTAATAAAGTTTGTGCTTGCAACAAACAGTGAACTTTAGCTTTGAAGTAGTAGAAGTAGTGGTAACTTCAAACTCCTTCCTTTAGCGCCACAAGAGCAGCAGAGTCCCATTTACAGAGAACTAGGTGGACTAAGCTCTTCAGAACACCAGTCATTGTCCCCTTTAAACAGACCCACAGCTGACTCTCTAGCTCCAGAGGGGTGGCAGCAGCCCAAAAGTCCCCAAGAACTCTCAGAACGTCCGTACTCACACAAGGCCCAAGGACAGCTGGTTGCCTCCTTCCAACTTCCAAACAACACCTTACTCTGGTGATACCAGACTAGATCTTCAGGGGACAGCCCTTCTCAGTCAGCTCTCTCTCTAGTTTCAGGGTCTCAGCATCCCAGCATCCAGGCCCATAGATCACCCACCTAAGGTCTCTCAACAGCAGACATGTGGCAGCAATGCCCTGGAGGGCAGCAAGCCCCTCCAGGCTGGGCTGATACTATCCAGGAAAAGACCCAGAGCCCAGTGTGCTCATAGAATATATACAGGTTTCCCAGCATGCTTTCAGGGCCTGCCTCTCTGGGATTGGCCAGGGCTGTATCAATATGTATGCCACCACCTGCATAACTCCACACCTATGATCCAGAAGCTTCTCAAGTATGTGTTACATCCTCACCTTCTGCCTGCTAGAACTGGGGAAAAAAATCCTTTGAACTGAGTGCTTTTAGAACAATCTACAGAATGGATTGCAGCAGATAAACAGATACAACTTATGTAGGAGGATGTGTTCCATTTCTGTGTATTACCTAATGCTAGTCACTTCACTGGGTATAGGTAAGGGTTAAGGGTTTTCAAGTGGTTGTAAAGCCTTACCTATACCCAGTGAAGTGACTGGCCTCAGGTGATACACAGAGCTGGAACAAATCCTCCTACATAAGTTATACTTGGTCATCTGCAGTCTTATCTTCTCTATGTCCAAAGTCCAGAATTTATAGAGTTTGTCTGAGCTGTCAGATAAAGGGGGCAGAGAGCTGAAGTTACATCAGTGAGGCGAGCTCTGAGAGCTAATTGGAGGGAAGGGACACACAGAAACAGAGCTGAGGCTGTCAAACTGCTGGAGGTCCCTCCCCTGTCACCATTTTTCTCTTGGTGTCAGGAAAATTTGTTAGAAGTGACTCATGCTTAGAGCAGAGGAATGAAGCAGCAGACAGGAATGACACTTAGTGCTCTTAATTGAGACAAGTACACACTATAAAGGGATATGCTTTGTTCGTGTTTCATGCCTGAGGTGTACAACCACTTTAAGCTGAAAAGGCAACAGGTAGGGGTGTTTACATGCTGCGGTCACGATGCTTCATTTCTGTTGCATGCAATGGATGGTAAACCCACTGAACGAGACCCAACAAGTGAATAAGGAATGTACGCAAACACCCCACAATACTGTAAGGCCCCTTTCCCATGGGAGGATAGAATTCAGCTTTTAGCTGCAGATAGATGAAGTTATTTACCGCACCTAAACTTACACAATGCTTTCCTATGGCCCCATTCACACACTGCGTTTAGCAACGGTTTTGTTACATGGGGTTTTGTGCGGCTCAAAAAAAATGTATTTGACTGCGTCCGGGACTGATTTATCACAGCCATCTGTACATAACCACAGGTAATCGCAGTGTACTATTTCCCCTGCGGATAGCAGCAACAACAAGAAAATTAAAACAACAGGAAGCACATCAGAAATGGCAAGACTGTTCCAACGCAGCTAAACGCAGTCGCATGTAATCGCTGCTAATCGCAACGCACAACTTATTTTGGAATTTCAAAATAACAAAACATACTTTTAACAGTGGCAGGACAGCCACCCGTATGACAGAGGCCTTATAGTGTTCAGTGTTGACAATGGCTGCGCTTGCTAAAATAAAAATAAACTAGAAAATGTTTACATTGTAGTCAGCTGCAGGTCCAAGGCAAAGCCAATTACAATGAAAAACCTTTTTTCCCACACAGAAGTCCTACGTAGAACTGAAGGCAACACTTTCGATTTGGATAGAGTAAGAGCCGGTTCACACTACCGCGACTTGGGGGGCGACTTGTCAGACCGCAAGTCGCCCCAAGTCGCTTGACATCTGAAATTACATGCAAGTGAATGAGAGCCGTCTTATTGAACGCTACTGAAGTCGCTCCGACTTCAGAAAAGGTTCCTGTACTACTTCAATCCGACTTCTAGGCGACTTGTACCCATTGATTTCAATGGAAGTCTCCTCCAAGTCGGATCTCCATCTATATGGATGTGACAGTGTCTCCTTGAGGGGGAACTCCACGCCAAATTTTAAATAAAAAACCGGCATGGGTTCCCCCTCCAGGAGCATACCAGGCCCTTAGGTCTGGTATGGATTTTAATGGCAACCCCCTACACCGAAAAAAACGGCGTGGGGGTCCCCCCCAAAATCCATACCAGACACTTATCCGAGCACGCAGCCTGGCCGGTCTGTGTATAGAAAGGGAAAAGCGCTATTTTAGTGGACAGTTTATTAAAAATGTTAGAACTCACATTAAAGCAGAGTTCCACAAAAAATTGAACTTCTGCTTTAAGTGCTGGTGACCCCCTGACACGCCACATTTGGCAAGTAATTTTTGGGGGGTACCCTGTTTTGACAGGCACCCAGATCCCACTTCCTCACCTGGCACCGTGGCATCGGAAGGAAGATCACCTTTCCACCCTCCCTCCCTGCAATCTTCTGGGACGTTTTTTGGTTGTAACATGACAAAATGTGGAAAATTTCAAGGGGTCAGAATACTTTTTCAAGGCACTGTATCTAGTCGAATGCAAAATCTGCATAGGTGTCCCAGTCCTGCTGATGATCGCAAATCAGGGCGGCTGGAGGTGCTCACAGGGCGGGAGGAGATGAAGAGACGGCCCTCCCCCAAGCTGACATCCCCGAGCTGGTCCTGAAACTTCTCCTCCAGCCCTGTGAGCACCTCCAAAACCCTTTCCCCCCTATCCAAAACTAAAAAAAGTTTTGCTTTTATAGAAAATGTTATTTACTTAAGTAACGAATGAAGGAATTTTTGAAGGGCGAAGCCAACAAAAGAATATTATAAATGTTCCAGAGTGGAGCCAATCTCTAAAACCCTTGTAAAGTGATCCTAGTCGTAATCTAAACATTCTTCATAGGGCATTTGCGACCTACATTTGGGGTGTCATTAACTTAAATTTCACACCTGCCGCAGCTTGCAGCTGCAGTGCGTTTTGAAGGTGGTGCAAGAAATGTGCATAGAATGTGGGTTTGATAAAAAAGACATGTCCTTGGAGACCAAGCAGCAATGCTTTGTTCTAGTCACACAGTTGTACTCCGTTGTCTGTTTTAACACAGTTTACTGGTCTACTGTTGTCATTATTAGTAAACCTCCTGAGAAAGGAAGGTCATGTATCCCTGGAGTCAGAGGCGTATCTAGTGAAAATTATGCCTATGGCAACCACTGAAACTGTGCCCCTGTCAAAACATTTGAAACCCATCTTTCAGATAACCTTAACAAAAAAAAACAGCCAACAATACTACAAGTCAAGCTCTTTAAACTTTCAATTAACAAAATTATGGATTGGCACTGATGAGCTGCACTTATGGGCACTGATAGGCAGCACTGATGAGCTGCACTAATGGGCACTGATGAGCTGCACTGATAGGCAGCACTAATGGGAACTGATAGGCAGCACTGATTTGCAGCATTTATGGGCACTGATAAGGCAGCACTGATGAGGCAGAACTAACACTCATAGGCGGCACTGATGAGCTGCACTGATGGACACTAATAGGTGACACTGGCACTGACAGGTGGCCCTGATGAGCTGCACTGATAGATGACACTGTCTGATAGGTGACACTGATATAGGTGGGACTGTCTGAAAGGTGACATTGGCACGGATAGGTGGCACTGATGAGCTGCACTGATATAGGTGGCACTGTCTGATAGGTGACACTGGCACTGATAGGTGGGACTGATGAGCTGCACTAATATATGTGACACTGATAGGTGTTGGTGGCACTGGGCACTGATAGGGGGCACTGTCTAGCCGTGTTTGGGGGGGGGGGGGGCTTTGGTGACATATCAGGGTTCTAAACAGACCCCTAATACCTCACTTTTGAGACAGGAAAAGGGACTGAGGACAGAGACTCCCCAGCCTCCGCTGCACTGGGCAGTGAATGAATGGGAAGTGCTCTGTGCTGAGCAGCTTACCATTCATTCACAAACTGAATCATAGCAACCCCCCCCCCCCCCCCCCCTCTTTCCCCGCAGCTGACGGGAGAGGACAGAGGGAAGCTATCAGTGCTGCAGGGAGCCATCGCAGAGTGAAACAAGTCAGGTGGCAACCCTGTCCCCCTCCGCACCCGGTACGGCCGACTTCGCCTACCTGGGGCCTGGGAACTGGTGAGCTGAGATCCAGGGATCAGTGGTGTCCCGTCCTCTTGAGAACTGAGCTTGGCAACGGACCGCACAGTGTGGGACACTATCACTTTCAAGTGCAGGCGGAGTGATCTACCGTGGCTCCTGACAATTAAATTAAAGCCCAACCTGCCTCAGTGTATTGATATAGAAGGGGCCGGGACTTTCATTTAATTGTCGGGAGTTGCAATGCGGTGGATCACTCCGCCTGCGCCCGAAAGTGGTGAAATAATCCCTATTTCTGCTCATTATCAGCCCTGAGTTGCGGACGCCAATGCTCTCAATGTGCCCCTTCATATTGCGCCCATGGCACTTGCCATATGTGCCATGCGCTGGATACACCACTGCCTGGAGTACATGCATGTAGACAGGAAGTGCCTACAAAGAGGCTGCAGGAGATCAGCAGCACCGAGATACAAAAAAAAGGACAAAAAGTGAAAACAAGTATTCTAGTTAAAAAAAAAAAAAAAGGGGGAATTGTTTATAATACAGTATATAGTGCTTTAGCAGACCCAACATCATTTAGTTAGAGTCCATGTACACTTGTGGTAGTTTTTGCTGGTTCCTCAGTGGAATGCTTTTCAGATGTATTTGACAGTAGCTCATAGGTTGCTTCCTGGCTGCCTGTACTAACCCTTGAAAGCCTGCAGTACCACCCCTCAATTGTGTGTATTACATAGGATTTCAGTGCAATTGTGGCATGGCTCCACTTGCTAGAATGGGTTGCATCTGGTGGCGGTACCGCTTGCCAAGTGAAATTTGTAGTATAAATTTAGCCATGCTGCACCGCGACTGCAGCAGCATGTACTAACATAGCTAACATCCATGTTAACTTGTGATTGACTGGTAAGGGGTGGTAAAACCGCAGCTTAACCACCTATTTTACTGTAAAGGAGGCCTTGGGGTTTACATTAGACATGTGCAATTCGTTTAGTTTTTCTTTAGTTTTTTTTAGTTTTTTTCGTTCGTTCGTTTTCGTACGAATGAACGAATCGTTCGAATCGAACGAATCCGAATAACGAATCGTTCGAATCGTACGAATCGTTCAAATCGAACGAATCCGAAAAACAACGAAAATCCGAAAAACCAAATTAGAAACAACGAATGAAGAAAATCCGAAAAACGAAAAAAGGAACAACGAAGATGAACGAAAAAATTCGTACATTCGTAACTTTTTTTTTGTTGAATTGGTAATTTTCCATGTCCCTTACAATGGTGCTGCTTAACGTGCTTCGAATAGATTGAATGAAAAAATTTGTACATTCGTAACTTTTTTTTTCGATTCGTAACTTTTTTTTTTCGATTCGTAAATTATTAAAATGTAATAATAGCACACATTACATAAAATTATGAATTATGCTCCGATTACGAATCTACGAATGTTACGAATGTACGAATAAATACGAATGCGTCCAGATTTCGAATAAACAAATAAACGAAAATTAAACTAACGAAAAAACGAATCAACGAAAAAATAACTCTTACGAATCGTTACGAATCCGAACACCGACGACTTACGAATGTACGAATCGTTACGAATCAACGGAAACGAAAAAAACGAAACGAAAAAAAAACGATTTTTTTCGGAAACGAAAAAAACGAAACGAAAATAAACGAATTTTTTTGTTGTGCACATGTCTAGTTTACATGTACCTTAACCACTTCAGTACGGCGCTATAGCCAAAAGACGGCTACAGTGCAGTACCCCCTGCAGCGTGCATCGGGCACGTTCTGTGTCTGATCAGCTGATCATGGTTCGGGGTAAAGGGCCAATCACAGCAGCCTTTTACTATGTGATCAGCTGTGTCCAATCGCAGCTGATCACATATAAACAGACTTGGCGTTTATCGGCATTCCTTTCCTCACGCGCTGTCTATGTGAGGAAAGGAATGCTAAAAGCTGGCAAGGCTGTCAGCACACTGTTTACACTGATAATCAGTGCAGCCCCATCAGTGCCAATCAGTGCTTATCTGTGCCCATCAGTGCAGCCTGATCATCTCACATCAGTGACGAAGAAAAATTACTTATTTGCAAAGAAAGTTTTCAGTCCATTTTCGTTTGTTTAGCAAAAAATAAAAAATCCCAGCGGTGATTAAATACCACCAAAATAAAGCTTTATCTGTGTGAAAAAAAGATAAACATTTCATTTGGGTACAGTGATGCATGACTGAATAATTGTCATTCAAAGTGTGAGAGAGAAAACTGGCCTGGGCAGGAAGGGGGTGAAAGTGGCCAGTATTGAAGTGGTTAATATAGACAATAATTCATATCACCTTTATTTACTAAAACTGGGAATATTGATTTCCCAAGTCCAGTGGGTTGTCCCAGTGTTTTGTCTCCCCATACAATATAGTTACATTCTTGGCTCTCCAGTAAATGGAAAGGACGAACGAGATCATTATTAAGAAAAACTAAGCAGTTATAGAAAACGATTATTTCTTGTAGAAAACCATTGTACAAAGATGATGTTTATACAGGTAGTGTACCTCCCAGATGTGCCCTGAGTGCAGCATCTGATCTGACCACAGAATTCCATGTCGTGCCCTCCTTGCGGATGAAGTCTCTGTAGTCACCCTCCTTGGATCTCTGTCTGGGGACACAGGGCTGATGTTGTGTCGGATTGCTGATCGCTCCTCTAGGTGGCGCTGTTTTGCACCTATTGCCCTGCAGGTGAGCTGTGCGCTCCCAGGGGTCGCTGTTGCCGGGCTTCACATCACTCTGATCGGCCAGACGTGGGATGCTTTTCCCGGTCCCGGGTCTCAGATCGGCATCCGCTCCAGCACTCAGAAAGCCCGAGCACGGATCGAGCAAAGGCACGTCATCCCGGAGAGGGTGCAGGCAGTATCCGGACATATCAGGAGAAGTGGAGTAAGGATTCCATTTCATAGATGGGGGCGGGGTGGTCACATTGCTGGCTGGGTGTCCCACTGTCTTAGGAACGAGCTGATCGTAGACTACCATGATGGCTGACTGATGATGACAGATTGCTTCTTTATCCTTTATTGGAATCTAACAATTGTCCCCTCTGTGCCCCGTGTCTTCTTATGAAGTAATAATCTTCATTAAAGTGCAGCGCGACTTTCTACATCTCTTCCTTGTCTTCCCTTCTAGTGTGACAAGTGGTTGCTAGGAGACGAACAACGCTGACAGGCCCCGCCCACCCACTCAGCAGTCTTGGATCATAAACAGCCCTCCCTCCTTCCTCTAGATGTGCCTTCGCCTCATCCCTCCTCTGCAGACACTGAATGGATCGGGCAGCTTTTGCTTACTAACAGTGGCCGCTGCTGCTCTAAATGTTTGGGGAGCGAAAACAAACTGAAAAATACTGACCCCCCCCCCCCCCCCCCCCCCCCCCATCAATTGCAGCCATTGTGCTCATCAAACGCAGCCACTGTGCACATCATATACAGCCACTGTGCCCATCAAATGCAGCCACTTGTGCCCATCAAATGCAGCCACTTGTGCCCGTCAAATGCAGCCACTTGTGCCCATCATATGCAGCCATTGTGCCCATCATACACAACCATTGTGCCCATCATACGCAGCCACTTGTGCCCATCATACGCAGCCATTTATGCCCATCAAATGCAGCCACCTGTGCCCATCATATGCAGCCACCTGTGCCCATCATATGCAGCCACTTGTGCCTGTCAAATGCAGCCACTTGTGCCCGTCAAATGCAGCCACTTGTGCCCGTCAAATGCAGCCACTTGTGCCTGTCAAATGCAGCCACTTGTGCCCGTCAAATGCAGCCACTTGTGCCCGTCAAATGCAGCCACTTGTGCCGATCAAATGCAGCCACCTGTGCCCATCATATGCAGCCACTTGTGCCCGTCAAATGCAGCCACTTGTGCCCGTCATATGCAGCCACTTGTGCCCGTCATATGCAGCCATTGTGCCCATCAAATGCAGCCATTTATGCCCATCAAATGCAGCCACTTGTGCCCATCATATGCAGCCACTTGAGCCCATCATATGCAGCCATTGTGCCCATCAAATGCAGCCACTTGTCCCGATCATATGCAGCCACTCATGCCCATCAAATGCAGCCACTCGTGCTGATCAAATGTAGCCACCTGTGCCCATCAAATGCAGCCACCTGTGCCCATCATATGCCGCCCAGCCTCGTGATTGGCGGGGAGAAAGGTTAGTGTGAAAATAGCGAAAATTTATTCGCTAACATCACACAATTGGGTGGGATCAGGGAACACTCTCTGCACCCTTAGCCCACCCTATTTTGAAGCCTATTAGAGCCTCTAGCTCTAATCAGGTGCTTCAAAAAGTACCACCCCCACCATAGGAATCCATGCATCTGGCATCCTGAAAGGGGCCCGGCGCATGGAGGGGGGGGGCGGCGCCCGTGCGCCCACAGAGCACGGGCCGCCACTGCTTACTAATGCCTAGTACACACAATGAGATTATTGGACGAATGATCATCTGTTTCTTTTTTCAGTCCATCTAGTTCAATCAATAAAAATGTAGCGCCCTCCCCGACCTCCAGAGGCCTGGTGAAGACCCCCAGAGATAGGAAGGGCTGACGTTCCTCCTCAGGGTGCAGGTTACTAGGCATGGTGGGTGTTGTGCAGGGTGGAAAGATGGGCGCCAGTCACTTTTAAAAATGAACAAAGAGAAGTTTATTTCTCTTGACAGGAAATGCGTGAGAGAGGAGTATGGCACAGGACACCCTTAGGCAAATGCAACAGAAAATTGCCAGACTCCTCAGACAAATAGTAGAACAAGGCCGACAGCAATACAGAAAAAGTGTCTTTAACCGCTTGCCACCTGCCCACCATCAAATGAGGGAGGGGCAGTGTGGCTCTCGTTCTGAGAAGACGTCGTATGACGTCATCCCAGAACGGGCGCGTGGCGATCACGTCCGCGACCCCGATCTCTGTAAAGAGCGGCAGCTTTTTAACCATGTGATCAACTGTGTGCAATCACAGCCAGTCACACGGAAATGCCAATAATCAGCTCTCATCGCCTCACACTGACAGAGTGTGTGGGGAGGAGAACCGATCAGTGGCATCTCCTCGCAGGGGACATCCAGACATGTAATCAGGGCTTACAATACAGTGCCACCAGTGGCAGAAATCAGTGCCCACCAGTGCCACCAGTCAGTGCTGGCTATCAGTGCCGCCTATCAGTGCTGCCCATCAATGCCCATCATTGTTGCCCATTAATGCCCATCATTGCTGCCCATCAGTGCCACCTATCAGTGCCCACCAGTGCCACATATGTGCACCATATTAGTGTCCCCTCAACAGCACACATCAGTGAAGGAGAAAAATTACTTATTTACAATATTTACTAACGGAAACTAAGAAAACCTTTTTTTTTATTTATTTTTTTATTTTTTGGTCTTTTTTTTTTTAGTAAAAAATAAAAAAAAACAGCAGTGATTAAATACCACCAAAAGAAAGATCTATTTGTGTGAATAAAATTATAAAAATTTGACATGGTTACAGTGTAGCATGACCGCGCAATTGTCATTCAAAGTGTGACAGTGCTGAAAGCTGAAAAATTGGCCTGGGCAGGAAGGGGGTGAAAGTGCAAGTGGTTAAAGCGGGAGTTCCACCGTTTTTTTTTTGTTTTGTTTTAAAGTCAGCAGCTACAAATACTGCAGCTGTTGGCTTTTAAAATATGGACACTTACCTGTCCAGCACGCCCGCGATGTGGGCACCCGAAGCCGTTCTGTCGATCGGCTCTCGGGGTGCTGCCGCCGCCATCTTCGGTATGGGAATCAGGAAGTGAAGCCTTGCGGCTTCACTTCCCGGTTCCCTACTGCACATGCGCGAGTCGCGCTGCGCAATAAGGATGGTCCCTGCTGTCTCTTGGATCCGTGTGTTTCCCAGCAGACAGTGGGGGCCCCGCAGGAAGTGGCGTAAATATCCGCAGATTCTGCGGATATCTATGCCCAGGAGTGGGTGCAGATACCTGTATTATACAGGTATCTGTACCTCCCTCCCCCCTGAAAGGTGCAATTGTGGCACCGGAGGGGGGGTTCCGATGAGCGGAAGTTCCACTTTAGGGTGGAACGCCACTTTAAGCAAGTGGTTAAGCTGAATCCAACGATCTGTATTCTATAGCAACAGCTGTCTCCTGTAGCAACAACTTAACTCACAATATCCCATTGTAGTTCTGTGGAGTTCTCTCCTGAAGTTTTCCCAGCCAGTTTTCAAGACCCTCTGCCTCACCCACAAATGCACCCATGGAGACGCGCCTCAATACCTTCTCGAGAAAATAAAACGCTACACACCCAATCGCAGTCTTCGATCGTCCGACCAAAACCTCCTCCTCATCCCTAAGTCCCGCTACAAATCAAAAGGGGAACGAAGATTCGCTGTCCAAGGACCACGGCTATGGAATGCACTACCAACCTACATCCGCATGGAAGAAAACCATCAGGTCTTCAGGAAAAAACTCAAGACCCACCTCTTCTAAGAAGCTTGACAACAAAGCACTAATTACAGCGCCTTGAGGCGATTCGGTTCGCATTGTAGCGCTATACAAATTATTCATTCATTCATTCATTCATTCATTCACTTCATAGTCCCCGGCTTATGAAGCGTCTCCTCTGGTACTCCTTCAGAACTCCATCCTTCTCAACCTGCCTCTGGCAACTACCTCTCTCATGCCTCCCGGCATAGACCAGGCTCCCTCTGGCAGAGCCCCTTTACACGCCATCAGGCATAAGGCCTACCTTGCTACAGCTGCTCCTCACGCACCCAGACCGCAGTCCGGATGGAAAGAACCCAGATCATCTGACCTCCTCCAAATAAATACCTTCTCCCAGCATCCTTGGCGGCCAAATAAACTCCTGCTGATTGGCTAAGAGAAGTATACACACTCATAACCTGCATTCTCTGTTATTCATCACACTGATGCCAAAGGTAGCAGTTCCACCTATTCACAAAAGGGAGAAATTACAGCTAACACCAGGCTTCGGAGAAACCCCTTTGATCAATAGACTACAAATTAGCCAGGCTAGCTACCACCTAGCACAGCTACATTTATTAGCAGCCCTGTTTAGGACAAGGTGCTACAAAAAGCAAAAACATATACTGTATACATAAAAATCAAATAAGAAATAGTCAAATAAATTCAAATATCTCTCCCTCAGCAACCAAGGAAAAAATGTTTGTAAAGCACAAGCATCAAAGTAAAAAGCAGCTACTATAACAAAATAATAATATACCATAAAATTGTGTCACAGAAAAAATTAAAATTCACTTTGTCATAAAGACTAGCAGCACATATTTGAAGAAATATTAATGATATCATTTAATGTTTATATATCACAGTCCAGTGTCCGCAACAGCAGACTGATTATAACTGTAAGTGAAAATCTTTCAATGGATATAGGAAGTCCCATATAGAAAATTCATTAAAGTGCAGAAGTGACTTGTGCCAGACATAAAACCGCATTAAAATCAGGTAAAATGGTGACTGTTGCGTGGAAAAATCCTTTCACCACACCACGTGTGCCAATTCTTATAGATGTCCTACTTACCAGACTCAGCTGGTTCACACACTTATCAGATCCACCATAGATTGATACCAGATTGCTCAGACTTGCTTATCCTGTATAACTCAATTTTATGCCTTTAAAAATTATCTCACGATAAAACACTCACAATGGTAAGGCAAGATGGGTCTCAGAACAACCTAGGGTGCTGCGTAGCTGTGCACCCTAGGTTGTTCTGAGACCCATCTTGCCTTCCCGGGAACACAGCAGGAGCGGTGTGTCAGGTTAGATGAGTCCATGCGACCGGCACTTTTTATGTATATGCCTGTCTAATAAGGATAACATTGTGAGTTAACAAGATTACCCCACCTCAAAAATAAAAAAGTGTGTGTGTGTGTGTATATATATATATATATATATATATATATATATATATATATATATATACATATACATATATATATATATATATATATATATATATATACACACACACACAATGTACTCAGGCTGCCTGTGTTGATTTTGCATGTGGGCCCGGGCTGCTCACTCCTCAGTGCCCATTGTGGAAATTTTTATTAATCTATGTTGTCAGATGTCCCCAGTGTCAGTTTTGCTGCAATATGCTCATGCGAGCGTATTCACACATACAGACGTCAGTGGAGGACCGTTGGTTGTGAAAACCTTACCGTTTACACGGCAGATCTTTTTTCCCTTTTTAGGGATGTTCGCTTATGCCTCACCAAGAGACTGGCCACCTCATGGCGACAGCATCTACGCTCCTAGCAAACAGATCTGTGTACATGGGAACCATAGAATAACCATACAAAATTATGGCTCGCTAAGCCATGGTAGAGTATTGTTCGCACCAATGATAGCTGGTGGGAATGTGCACACGGCTGTGATCAGAACCATGTTTGTAGTGTCCACAATGTAAGGCAGGAAGCTGCCCACATGACTCTGCACACGGCCATTTGCACACTTACACATTTGAATATATACATGTGTCTGATTGGTTCGTTTGAAGGTATACAAGTGTCTTATTGGCTGATTGTGAAGCCACCGCCCTTTTTTTGTTATCCCTGGGTTACACTATAAATAAACAAGACTTGCCATTGTAAGTCAGGACTTTTTTTTTTTCTCGTTCAAAATTTGTATTTTTTTAAATATCAAATAATAACAAATACAATATATCTGACAACATTTTCAGAATATTATTCTATATTACAGAAAATACAGGTAGATATATTACTCATTCATTTTGAGAGAGTCCTTTAC